>CM038674.1:14207989-15413014 GCA_021605145.1 Aegilops bicornis | reverse complement strand
TAAAAAAGTTCACCAAATTTGAGAAAGAGTTCATTGAATTTGAAACAAAAATCATCCAAATTGAAAAAAGTTCATCAATTTTGAAAAAAGTTCATCGAATTTGAAAAGAGTTCATTGATTTTGAAAAGAGTTCATTGATTTTTAAAAGATTTTAACGAATTTAAGATAAAGTTCATCAAATTTGAAAAAAAAATCACCGAACTTGAAAAAAAGTTCATTTGTTCTCATTAAAGTTCAATGAATTTCAAATTTTCATTAAATATGAGAAAAGTTCATCGAATTTGAAAAATAAGTGGATTTTTGAGCGAAGTTCATCAAATGTTAAAAACGTTCACGAATTTTGAAAAAGCTCATGGACTTTTGAGAAAACGTCCGTTGCTTATGAAGAAAAAGTTAATTGATTTACAATTGCGCATTTCAGAAAAGGAAAGAAAAGGAAAGAAGGACAGAAAAATAGAAAAAAAGCAAAATAGATGCGAACTAGCAGAGAAGAAAGAAGAGGGAAGCAGCTTCATACAAAAGTTCGCGATGGCCCTAGTGGTTAGCTAGGTGCGCTGAGAACGGTACTCCATACATTCGTAGCTTGTGGAACTGGTACTTGTTTTTGTTGAATGAAACAAATCGATGGTTAATGTTGTAATTGCAGGATAGAAATATGGTGGCATTACGCATTACTTATTTGTCAAGCAGGCTGAAGAAATAAACACTTGCATCAGACAAAAAAAAAAGGTGCATGGTATTATTTAAATATGGTATTATTTACTCTCTTGGTTTACAGTTGCAAAGCAGAAAAGCAACATTACAACCAGAGGATATGAACCTTACTTGATGCACAACTTATCAAGAAAACGGGAGAAGGAAACCCTCCATGGCTCGAGGAAAAACAGAGCTCCAAACCAAAGCCAAAAACCAAAAACAACGCCTAGAATTACAGAGTAACACAACTCCACATCGCTTCCGAGTTGCTGTCTATGGTCTTGAGTTCCCTCATCCAGACAATGTACGCTCAACGGGGAGCCACAAAGCCCCAGATTGTTTCCATAAATCGATGGGTCTACAAGTGTCTGCAGCTGACTTCCAGTAGGTATGGCGCCTGTTAAGCGGTTGTTGGAGAGATTTAACACACCGAGGTACAACAAATTTGAGATGCTGGGAGGGATAGGACCTGAAAGTTCATTCCATGAGAGGTCAATGAACTCCAGGAGCTCCAAACGGCCAATGCTTGCTGGAATATTGCATGATAGATGATTTCTGGATAAGTTCAAGAATCGGAGACCCTGAAGGTTTGTTAGCTCCTCAGGTATGTCCCCAACAAGTAGATTGCTTGACAAATCAATGCCTGTCATTAGTTCGATTGTTTTCTGAAAAGTTTGCTCACGGCCCTTCCAGAAAATGTTTACTCTGTCTCGATAGTCTTTCAATGGCGACGGGTTATGGGACGTCTCGGTCCTCCGGGAAAAAATAGAAATCTGGCTCAAGCGGACCACATCATGCTTTTCAGAAGATTCTACTGTCCAAGAGGACGTTTGTTTCATCATGGAAAATAAGTTGCCGAACGTACCCGGGATGAATCCAGTAAAGCTATTGTTGGACATGTCAAGTACTTGCAGATTAGAAAGTTGAGATATCTCGGACGGAACAACACCACTGAAACTGTTAGATGGGAGGCTCAGAACTCTTAGAAGAGGGACACTTGCTCCAATCCAAGCAGGAATTGAACCAAAGAACATGTTGTTCCCAAGATCTAGTGTGATGAGCTTACTACAACAGGTTTCAATGACAGATGGAAAATCCCCAAAGAAGCTATTGTTAGCAAGATGAAGTGATTGGAGAGGGTACTCGCTCAAGCTTGTCGGGGAAGGAAATTTACCCCAGAACCCGTTGCTGGACACATCCATAAATACCAGTGCTTGTAGGTTCCACCAGCAACTTGGGAGCTCACCAGTGATGTGGTTATTTGATAGATCCAGTAACTGGAGAGAGGCCAATCCACACAAGGCTGCAGGAATGTTTCCAGACAGATCATTGTTGTTCATGGATAGAATTGTTAGATTGGTGCACTGTGACCAATCAGTGGACAACTGCCCTGTCAGCTGATTCCCCGAGACATCCACGAAATCCAAGACGGGATGGACACCGAACACCTCGGAGATGTCGCCGGTGAATTGGTTATGGTCCAATCTCACATGGAATAGGCCTGTGCAGTTCTTGAGGCACGGCGGCAGCTGGCCGCTGAAGTTGTTGTGGTTCGCTGTGAAGTTTTGTAGCATGAGGCCGTCACACAGCCACTGTGGTAGTTCACCAGAGAAGCTGTTGTTCGCGAAGGTTGCGTCGGTCAAACTCAGCCCCTTCCCAAGTTTCGGTGGTAAGGTGCCGCTGAACCTGTTGTCGAACAAGGCGAGGTACTGAAGATTCCTGAGCGATGTGATGGTGGCCGGAAGCTCGCCTTCCAAACGGTTGGTGCTGACATCCAAGACTTGCAACGCCGTCAGGTTGCCGATCTCCGGTGGGATTGTTCCGATGAGCAAGTTGAAGAAGAGTGCCAGCCTCGTGAGCTGCGTAAGTTTACCCAACGAGCTGGGAATGGGACCCGTGAGCCAGTTCACGGACAAGTCCAACTGATTCAGGTTCACCAACTCGCCAAGCTCTACTGGAATAGGGCCGGTGAGGTTGTTGCTGAAGAGATACAAGATTTCTAGCTTGGTTGCCTTGCCGAGCTCCGGTGGAATCTTCCCGGTGAACGAGTTTATTTGTACTTCGAATGCTATGAGCTCCGGCCAGCTTGTGAACAGAGATGGCGGAATCTGACCAGTGAGTTTGTTTGACGATATGCCAAACTCCTGCATTTTGTGCATCGCGGCAAACGCGGGTGGCATGACACCGGTGAGCTGGTTCATGGACAGGTCCATGAAATTGAGATTGCCAAGGTTGCCTAGTTGTGGTGGAATAGTGGAAACTAACCCGACGTTCTTCAGGTCAAGGCGTTGCAGCATCTGGAGCCGGCCAAGAACCGATGGGATCGCCCCGCCGAGCGGGTTGACACCGAGCTCAAGAACTCTCAGCTGGAACATGGACCCAAGGAAATCAGGGATGCCACCTGTCAGGTTATTGGTTTCAATCCGCAGGTCCTGGAGCTTCCCCAGCTTGGACAGAGACGCCGGTATCTGGCCGGAGAAGGCATTGACGGACAAGTTGAGATACTTGAGGTTGGGGAGCTTCTCTGGCAGCGAGTACGGTATCGGTCCGGAGACATTGTTCTGCGACAGGTCGAGGTAGGTGACGTTACTGCTCTGGAGGACAAACTCCGGGAAGCTGCCGGTGAGGTAGTTGAGGTAGAGCGACATGAAGGTGACGGTGGGCATCGGTGAGAACATGCGGTAGTCCTTCGGGTTGGTGAGGAAGTTGGCACCCAGGTCAAAATGCACGATCCTGGGGAGCCTGGTGAGCTGGTGCGGGATGTCTCCGGCAAGGTTATTGTTGTAAAGACGGAGGTCAACGAGGCTAGAGAGGTCGCCCAGCTGCGGCGGGATGGAGCCATTGAAGCCGTTGCTGCCGAGATCAAGCACGGTGAGGGAGCGCAGCCGCGAGATGCTTGCCGGGATGGAGCCGACAAAGTTGTTCCCGTTGAGGTCGAACGTGGTGAGCGCCGGGAGCGCCGTGGCGTTGAGCTCGTCGAGCGTTCCGGCAAGGCCTAGCTCCTGGAGCTGGAGCGATTCGACGCGGCCAGCGTCATTGCAGGCCACGCCGGTCCAGGAGCAAAGCCTCGTGACCTTGTCCCAGCTGGACAGCGCTTCCGGGTCGCCGAGGCTGACCTTCCAGGCCAGGAGTGCCTCGGCCTCGAACTCCGTTGCGGCATTGGTGGTAACTAGGAAGAGGAGGAGGAGGATGCCGGCTGTGAAAGTGGCGTCTGGCGGCGTCGGCATTGGACGGAGGCGTATAACTCGGACTCAACAACACGAGGGAATTTATAGGCATTTTTTCGATAAGGAAATATATTAATATCGCAAGGATATCAATTATAAAATTTATAGGCATAGGTAGCTTCAGGCCCTGGCTAGCTTGTGGTGAGAGTGTGTGTTGACTGTTGACTAGTGTGGACGACAAGTAGTGCTCCATGCATGTGCGTGTGTACCAGCAAGCAGCTTGCCGTGCTTTGACTGGCCGCTTTCAGGAATTTCTTTGCGCGTCCAAGACCTGCTTGCCAGTCGCCAGAATTTTAAGTCAACATTAGAGGCTAATATGACTGAACCTACTCGCTCTAAGTAGCACGACTGCATGAGTAGTACCTGAGAGTGTGAAAATCCTACACCTATCGAACGAGTAAGTACAGAGGTCTACGTAACTTTCCGTCAACACAATCCTCTCACTGGTGGAAAAAAGGCCTTTGGTCGCGGTTCGCAACTGCCATTAGTCGCGGTTCTTGTGCATGACAATCTTGACTAAAGCCCCCACCTTTAGTCATGCTGCTTAAGAACCGCGACTAACGGCCCGTCCACGTGGGCGTAAGCGGCCGTCAAGCGGAGGACCTTTAGTCATGATTCTTCGACCAACCGCGACTAAAAGGCCGCCACAGGTTTAGGGTTTTAGCCCCCCCCCTCCTAAACCTGTTTTCTGTTTAATTTGTATTGTTTTATTTCTTTTATGCTTTATTTTAATTTTGAAGGAGTTTCATATATTCTACGGTATTACATACATGCATATGAATGTACAATTTCAAATAAATTTGAAATTAGAACAAAAAGAATTCAAGAGGAATATACAATATATATTCAATATCATCGGATGACCATATAAAATTTTGAACAAGTTTCCATACATGATTTAATGCATATAAAGTTCTACGTCCTCGTAATAGTGTTCTCCTTTAGGATGGAGGACTTCCCTGCTGAACCATCCAGCTAGTTCCTCTTGAAGTGGTCGGAAGCGAGCTTACGGACTAAGCATCATCCGGAGGTTATTCCTCTGAGCATTGGTATCACTCGGAACCCGCTCAGAGGTGTATCTCGGATCATCTCCTGAACATATTATCCACATAGATTGGTATCCGGTGGCTGAATATCACCAGCATTCTTAGGCTTTGACCTTTTGAATTCTAGATATTTTTTTAATTCACCGACCTTTGTATCTACTAAACTTCTACAAACACTACGAGGCAAAAGAAAATTAAATGAACAAGAGAGTTATTAGTTACTTGATATTAGGAAATGAACGAAATAGGCCGATCGATATAGAGCGCAAATGAATGAAAATAATTACTTCTGCAGCATTCTTCTCATGCCGCCCCAAAGCTTTGGATCCATATTGAGAGAGTCGTGGGCGAGACATTACGAGGTGTTAACTTTAATTACTAGCAGAATCCAGTGGAACCTGCGGACCACGATACATACATGCAGTACGTCATGCATAACTCATCGATTAGCCGCCACATACCATGCATGGAGTAAACAAAAGAGAATGTGCTCAAGACAGAAACACTCACCCAAAATGGTAAGGAAATAGAATATCACTTTTGAGTTCCTGCTTTGTAAGAAACTGCCACAGGTCTGCCTCCACGTCGGCGGGGTGACGCTCCAACACATGTCCATTAACGATGTGTGGGTCAATGAACCCAACATCATGGATGTTCCGTACTCTGCATTCCTTAATCTTCATTCTGCATGTATAATAGCGGACACAACAATATAGTTAGGACATATATATAGTGCAGGCAATATGAGCGAGATGGGGTAGAAATTAATAAATCACTTACGTAACGTAGCAACCGATGATAGATTTGTCGAGCTCGCGCAGATTGAAAAGCTGGAACAATACACTCAGTTCAATTTGTACATAGTAATGTTTGAAGTGATGCTCATGTATAACTTCCGCATAAATATATTCATTGGCGTTTTTAATTTTTATGTAACCATTGTACCATTTCAGCATAAATTTCATTTGTGGATTTAGATCCTTTTCCTCGCCAGGCTCGACGAGAGGCCCATTCTTGACATATGTAATTACTATCTCCTTCATGGCGCCTCATCAAGGCCTAACAGTTCACGAAGAGTAATACCTAAGTTGGCCGCTTGTTCTACGGCACTCGTTCACAGTCAATCCATGTCTTTGTCGCAGCTTGTATGATCTCGGGGGCATCCGGACAGAAGGCTTCCACTATAAGTGGGGCAATCGATTGTTTACTTTGTTCCCCGAGCTGGGCAACTTGTTTCCCGCTTATTTTACTTTCGGCCTTCTCCCGCTCTTTGTTCTCCTTGAACATGAGTGCCTGCTGTGAAGTTCACGTGCATAGTCGTTAGGCAGATTCTTCGCGGCTTGGGACGGTGTGCTCAAAAATGACTTAGCCCACTTCTTTTGCTCATCGAAAATCTTGGCTTGGGCTCGGGCTCTCTTTTCTTCTTGCAGTCCGCCTTCCATTTCTCCAAATCAGCAGCAGCGGCGCGTCGACTTCCTCGGCACTACGTTCCCAAGACCTTGTGGGGAGAGGCTTGATGATGGCTTGGTACCTTTGTGGTCTTAGGTACATAAGGGTCCGGGTTAATAATCCAGGACTATACGCTTCTTTGTCGGAGGTGGATTGGGGCGGCGTCGATCACCCACGGACGAGGACTGAGGCGGCTGATCACCCGCCGGACGTTGTGGGACTGGCGGCGTCGGGTGGCGTGGCGGAGGTGTAGGTGAACCGCCACCACCACCACCACCACTACCACCACCACCGCCACCACCACCACCGTAGGGGGGTGGACTTGTTGTCCTTGGCGCCTCGCCTGGAAACATGAAAAACTTCTTTTGCCATAGAATGAAATGGCGCTTGACATCTCAAGTCTTTTCTCCCCTTCGTGTAGCAATGTCAATCTCCGTGTCCTCAAACCCTTGGACTATGTCCTCCACCGTGACACGAGCATAGCCATCTTGAATGGGGTTGTTGTGGTGGAGTGCTCCAGTAAACATGGTAAAGCACTGCCGATGGCTACCTTCATGGACATGTTCCCGATAGGATAATACAGATGACATTCTTTCATCTCCTTTATATCGTCCACGGGGTAGCGAGGAGGCTCCGGTGCAGTAATTTCGACCACCAGAGGCTCCGGTGCAGTAATTTCGACCACCAGAGGCTCCGGTGCAGTAATTTCGATCGTCGGTGCATCTGCACCAGCCGGTGGGGCCTCCGTGGAAGCCACGCTGCTTCTCCGCCATCTGGCTTCCGAGATCCGCTGGATGATCTTCATGCTGCACCGAGCTGCATCTCTTTCGCTACTAGTACACTCATGGTTTTCTTCATCACATCCATTTCCGATGCCAACCGTGCCACAACATCTGATTCGATCCATCTTTCTCTTACGGCTTCAGAACCCGTGCGGGTCATCGCAGGGGAACCCTATTTTCCACGGAATGTGCCCCATGCCTCGTGACACGTCCTCCGTGTTCTAGATTCCCGAGGGCTTTTGTCAGCGCGTCGTTCTCTCTGTTGAACTTGATCTTCCCCTGTTGAGCATCCTTCATTGCGTCAATAAGGGCTTGGGTGGGTTTAATTAATTTGCCCCGGTAAACACACTCCCCTGTCTCCGGGTTCAGCGTTCCCCATGCCCGTACCACCAGCTTTTGGCCCTTGGGTCCCATCCCTCCGTACTGGGCCAGTTCCTCGCGCCCTCAGCTCGTTCTCCATCTTCTCCAACCTAGGCACCCAAATGCGATACCCTCCTGGCCCCATAACATGATTGTACTCCTTCTTAGCCGCATTTTCCTTATTTTTTCGATATTTGAATGAACTGCTCCGATTTCTTTTGCTTCACAAATTCTGGCCAATCATGTTTCAGTTTCTCATATTGTCCTTTGAAATCCGGAGTCTTGTTCTGCTTGACAAAGTCATGGGCTAGATTTTGCTTGAATTTCCGGAATGCGTCGGCCATCTTATGAAGAAGCGATCTGTTTGACTAGCCTCCTCCTCTCCTTGTTTTCCTCAATCTTGTTACCCTCCTCATCGAATTTGTTGTATTCCGGAGGTAGAACGAAATGTTCCATAAGCTTCTTGAAGCAATCTTTTTTGTTCTCTTATCGACAAAAGTGAAACCATCAATTCGTGCCTTCTTTGGCTCATTCCACTTTGGGCCGGTGATCGAGGCGTTGTCTCTAACAATGGCTCTGCATTGGCTGACAAACTTGGTGGCGTTCTTGCGGGGCTCCAGTGGCCTGCCGGTTGCACCGTCGACAACCTCGATGGTGCATGTTTCTCCTTGTTTCATCGTCTTGGTTACGCATGCGCTTTGACCACGTACTCGATTGTTTTGACGATCCGGCGAGGGCTAAAATAAGAAAGAGAGTCGCGGCGTTAGTACACACATATTTATTCAAATCAGTTAGTTTGTATCACCGAGGCTCAATGTATATATATACCTCGGCGCCGTAGGTGGTTGCTACTTCCATTTGAAGATAAATGCGTTTATCGACGTTTGTTAAACATCATCTTCTTGTGGCGCCCTTCATCTTCACCGTCAAGGTTCAGATAAGAAGAGATATCATCTACTTCTTCTCCGGTCGGCACATATAGAATATCGCCATTTATGATGCCGAACAGATGTGCTTCACCGTCCGGATCATAGTTGTCCATAAACGGGTCAGCTCTATCGTCCGCCATTATGTCATCCCTGAAAACATGTAGTAAAAACAAATTAATTAAGTGAAGAAGGGGGCGGTGGCGGTGGCGGTGGCGAAAGGCGGTGGCAAAAGGAGGCGAGGAAGGGGTGGGAGAGTTGGAAGTTTCACGCAACTCAAGGACCCTCGGAGAGAGTTGGAAGTTTCATTATTTTCATATTTGGGATTTCTCAAATTTTGGAAATAGGATCATTGGATTTATTTAAAATTATCTTCATAAAGTTTTCCTATAAAAATCTAAAGTGTGAGTATTATATGACTTTCTCAACATTTAGGATAAACTTAGATATTATTTATAATTTAAATTTTGTTTTAGTAAGTTTTATTTTGCTTAGGCAAAAATGAGCATTTAAGATTTTTATGCATGTTGCAGTTTTTAAAAGTTCATTTTGTTCGACTCATTTTTAAATTCGCGACTTATGGGGCTTCGCGACATTTTCTAAATTATTATCCATTTAATTCTAACATTATTCAGAATAGTGTATGCTAACGTCAGCATGACGTCAGTAGTCAACAGGGTGTTGACTGGGTCAAACTGACGTGCAGGACCGGTCTGTCATAGATGCATCAACCTAACTAACAGATTAGTTAGTTAACTAGGAGTTTAATTAATGTTAAGCTAATTAAGCAAGTTTAATTAAGTTAATTAATTTTTAATTACTTCTTTTTGTTTTTATTCTTCTTTTCGTTCTGCAAAAAGAGGGACACGGGTCCCAGGTGGCACAGGGTGGAGGACGCTGGCGGTGGCCGGCAGAGTGTAGCGGGCGCGCGTGGGCGTGGGAGCAGAGCCCCAAGCGCGGCGGCGCTACGGAGGGGCCGCGGTGGCCTGCCGGCGTGTGGCGGAGAAGAAGTGCGGGGCGCGGTGAGGCCGCGGCCGTGGGAGCAGAGAGGCTACGGCGATGAGCGCGGCGGACGCGAGCCCGTCCGGAGCTTCAAGGCATGAGGGAAAAGGGGGCCGGTCGGCGGCGTTGAGGGCGGGCGAGCGAGGCGGCAGGCGGCAGCCGAGGCCGGCGGCGCTGCTGTAGGCGAGGGCGACGACGGGCGGCGCTGAGGGCGAGGGCGACGGCGGGCGGCGCCGAGGGCGAGGGCGAACAAAGCGAGAATCGGAGAAGACGAGAATCGGAATCCCCGCCTCAGATGAGAAGCCCCCTTTAGTCGCGGTTGGCGGCGAGACCCATGATTAAAGGTACCCTTTAGTCGCTGGTCGCCCGCCCAACCGCGACTAAAGGGTTTTTTATGCCTCGCCCCCCTTTAGTCGCGGTTGGCGGCGAGACCAGACTAAAGGTACCCTTTAGTCGCGTGTCGCCTGCCCAACCGCGACTAAAGGACTTGTGCTGCCCCGCGCCCAAAAGGTTAGTAACACCTCTCTAGAAGAGAGAGCTCGAGAGTGGTTTATAAGCGCTGCCGCCCACCCTCTCGAGCTCCTCTCAACTGCAGGCTTCGGGCCTAATCATCACTAGTTATGTGCTGTGGGCCTACTTGGCCTCCTGCGGGCCTGAATCTGGCCCATGAAGGGTTTCTAGTCGTATTCAGCTGTGAGGGTCCGATGGCGGCACTATTTTTTTCCAGTTTTTTGTTTTGTTTTCTGCATTATTATTTATTTTTTGTTGTTTTTGCTTTATTTTTAATTCTTTTTGCTTTTAGTTTTAGAAAAATTATAAACTTTCTGTTAGTGCCATTAGTTTTCAAATTTGAAAACACTTTTTTTGTTTTCTTTGTTGCTTTATTTATTTTATTTTGTTTCTACTTACAACAAAAATAAAACTAATTCAATTCAATATGTTAAAAATACAAATAATATATCAAAAAATTCAGAAAAATAGAACTAATTCATTTCAAAATTCTAAAAATACAAATAATATATCAAAAATTCAGAGAAGTTCTTCCGGCCGCCTCTGTCTTCCCACAAGTTCTTCGGCCAGTCTTCCCACCAGTTCTTTCCCGCCTATGTCTTCCGCCATTTCTTCACGCCTCTATCTTCAGCGTGTCGATGCTCCTTTTATAGGCACGGCGCCGCTTCTGCTTTGTCTTGTTCCTCCGACAGGCGTCGTGGCGCTACCCACGCGTCCTGTCTAACCTTTAGTCCCGGTTGCACCAACCAGCCGGGACTAAAGGTTAGATGACCAGCTCTGGATTCCTCTTCTTCCCGCCATTTCTTCCCTGTCTTCCCGCCTCTTTCTTCCTGCCACTTTCTTCCCGCCTCCTGTCTTCCCGCTCCCATTTTTCCCGCCATTTCTCACTACATATATGTAGCCCGGCTTGGCCAGCATTATCACGTCTCTACAATCTCTCATCACTCTCTCATGGCTTCCACCGCACCCACTCTAACCTACCAGCAGGTGGAGGAGCTTTGCGCCTCGAACTACCCTTGTCCACCGGGCTACCGCGTCCCCACCGGGTTGGAGCCTAAGCGCCCGGCGTGCAGTCCCTCCGTCCCTCGGTACTGCGCGCGGGCGGCCATCACGAACCACTACTACCTCGACCTCACGCCGAGCAGCGGATGAATCGGCCAGCATCCCGATAACCAGCATACTTGGGGACGCCTTCTTCATCAATCGGCGTGAGAGGGCGCCGCCGGTATGAGGAGGGCGGTCTGCCTCTGGGAACTTCCACGAGGCGGCCGTCGGCTATGGTGGTATGGCGGACTCTGCAGAAGCGTCATGGACTACATCACGGCGGCGATATCCCCGCTGCGCTACCCTCGATTCGAGCCACGGCGCCGCCCGGCACGGCAATGACGGCGGCAGCGGCAATGACGGCGGCGGCGGCGGCAACTTAGAAGGCGACTACCACTAAAGACAACGCATTTACGGCGGCTATGAAGACTACGGTATGCATATTATACGCCTAGGCAGGAGTATGACTAAATCACTCCAAATTTCATGTATCATCGGTGGTATCTCGAATCATTCAAAATGGACACCAAACACATCACGGGTAATATAATTCACATGATCCATTCAACAAAGTTTGGTACAATAAATTATTACACATCATTTTTCTTCCCTTGTGTCCCTGCTTGCTTACGATTGTGCCGTATCCATGGAGCATCCTCATCATTTAACTTAATGCTTGGGTCGGTGTTCACTTTGAAGGGCGGAATTTCAGCAAACATATTATAATCTTCTGACATGTCTGTCTTGTCCTCCACTCCCACGATGTTTCTTTTCCCTGAAAAGAACAATGTGGCGCTTTGAATCATCGCATGATGTACTGATCGTTTTCTTATCTTTCCGCTTCCTCGGTTTGCTACTCATGTCCTTCACATAGAAAACCTGAGCGACATCTTTCGCTAGGACGAATGGTTCGTCAAGGTAACCAAGATTGTTGAAATCCACCATTGTCATTCCGTATTGCTGGTCCACCTTTACCCCACCTCCTGTTAGCTTGAACCATTTGCACGGAACAAAGGGACCTTAAAGGAGGGTCCATAGTCAAGTTCCCATATCTCCTCTATGTAACCATAATATGTGACCTCTTGCCCATTCTCGGTTGCTGCATCAAAGCGGACACCACTGTTTTGGTTGGTGCTCTTTTATCTTGGGCGCTCGTGTAAAATGTCTTCCCATTTATCTCGTACCCTGGGAAAGTCGTTATAGTCGAAGATGGTGTCTTGGCCAACCTGTACAGCTGATCTACAACATCATTGTCATTCATTAAATGTTTTCTCAACCAACTGCGAAAGTCTCCATGTGGGCCTTCCTAATCCAGGATTCAGGCTTCCCGGGTTGTCGAGCGTAAAATATTCTTGTGTTTCTCAAAATGCACGGAGCCACCAAGCTGGAATTGGTCGATGCAGTGTGGTGTGCTTCATCAGGAGAATGGCCGTCCATACATATCGTTGATTTCATTCCGATCGTGCCTTTTCCACTTAGTCTCCCCTCGTGCCGCGATCGAGGAAGACCAATCGGCTTAAGGTCAGGAACAAAGTCAACACAAAACTCAATTACCTCCTCATTTCCATAGCCCTTGGCGATGCTTCCTTTAGCACGGTTACGAACATATTTCTTTAATACTCCCATGAACCTCTCGAAGGGGAACATATTGTGTAGAAATACAGGACCGAGAACGAAAATCTCTTCGACTAGGTGAACCAGGAGGTGCGTCATAATATTGAAGAAGGATGGCGGGAACACCAACTCGAATCGACAAGACATTGGATCACATCGTTACGTAACCGTGGTAGAACTTCTGGATTGATTACCTTCGAGAGATTGCATTGAGGAATGCACATAGCTTCACAATGGCTACTCGAACATTTTCCGGCGAGAGCCCCTCAAAGCAATCGAAGCAATTGCGTCATAATCACGTGGCGGTCGTGAGACTTCAGGTTTTGGAACTTTTTCTCCGCCATGTTTATTATTCCCTTTATATTGGACGAGAATCCAGACGGAACCTTCATACTGCTCGGGCATTCAAAAAGATGACCTTCTCTTCTTTGGTCGAGCGTAGCTGGCACGACCTTGAAACCATTCCGGATGCGGTCATCGTGGTCTTTCAAACGTTCTTTGGTCTGCCGTGCTTCCTTTGTATCATTTGTCTTCCCATACACGCCCAAGAAGCTTAGGAGGTTCACGCAAATATTCTTCGTAACGTGCATCACGTCGATTGCAAAGCGGACATCTAGGACTTTCCAATATTCTAGCTCCTAGAATATAGATTTCTTCTTCCACATGGCTGCGTGCCCGTCAGCTCCCTTCGGAACTGATTGTCCGCCAGGACCCTTTCCAAAGATGACTTTCAAATCCTTGACCATATCAAATACCTCAGCACCAGTGCGTTCCGCAGGCTTCGGCCGGTGATCTGCCTTGCCGTTGTAATGCTTGCCTTTCTTTCTTCCTGGATGAATTTTCGGAAGAAATCGACGATGCCCAAGGTACACGTTCTTCTTACAATTTGGCAAATGTACACTTTCAGTCTCATGTAAGCAGTGCGTGCATGCATTGTATCCCTTATTTGACAGTCCCGAAAGGTTACTAAGAGCAGGCCAATCGTTGATGGTTACGAAAAGCAACGCTCGTAGGTCAAATTCCTCTTGTTTGTGCTCATCCCACACACGGACACCACCCCACAGCTGTAAAAGTTCATCAACTAATGGCCTTAGGTACACATCGATGTCGTTGCCGGGTTGCTTCGGACCTTGGATGAGCACGGGCATCATAATGAACTTGCGCTTCATGCACAACCAAGGAGGAAGGTTGTAGATGCATAGAGTCACGGGCCAGGTGCTATGGCTGGAGCTACGCTTTCGCCAAAAGGATTCATGCCATCCGTGCTTAGAGCAAATCTTATGTTCCTTGCGTCGGCTGCAAAATCTTTGAACCATCTGTCGATCTTTCTCCATTGCGTTCCATCTGCGGTGTGTCTCAACTCCCGTCCGACTTACGGTCCTCTTTGTGCCATCGCAACAACTTGGCATGCTCTTTGTTCCTGAGCAGACGTTTCAACCGTGGTATTATAGGAGCATACCACATCACCTTGGCGGGAACCCTCTTCCGGGTTTCGCCCTCAACATCGTCACCGGGGAGGGCTTTAGTTGCGGTTGGCACGGCAAACCGTGACTAAAGGTGCCCGAAGGCCTTTAGTCGCGGTTGTCTGGCAAACCGTGACTAAAGACCCTCACGTCTTGCCGGTACCACCGGCGCCACAGGCCCAGGCCTTTGGTCGCGGTTCACCTCCAGAACCGCGACTAAAGGTCCCATTAGTCGCGGTTCCTACAGCTTCGCGACTTATGGGGCTGGACGGAAGCCTATTTTTCCACCAGTGTCTCCCCCCGATTTCAACTGGAGTGGGGCCCTCCTTCCCCACACCCCGAACACAATCTACCATATACTCCAGCTAATTACGTAAATTGACGTTAACTCCTTCATAAGTGTAGCCAGGCCCCAAGCTGCAAGGGCCACGGCCTGGGACGTGGCTAGGAAGTCCTTTGTATACTGTAGATAAATTTGCCACGTAGCAACCATAATTACTGTAGCTAAGAAGGTTGGCCTGGGGCGTGGCCCAAACCCCGGCTACGCCACTGAGTGTAGCATTGCTCCTTGAGAGTGTATGGTACTATCTTCATCGTGTATACTACACTTATGAAGGTAGTATCATACACTGGTTCCGTGATCTGACACAATGCCTTTTGAAACTCCATCCAAACTGATAATTCTGGATATGTACAAGTGAGCCAACTGATCTAAGTGGCAGGTGAACATATATACCGACAAACATGAATAGTTATTTTCAAATGATTATGTTCCTATGCAAAGAAACGTTTTAAAATAGGACAGCGATAACTGGCATATGACTCTTTCTTCTTTCACATGTATTCCTTTCTTTACTTACATGCATGCACTAGAGAACAAAATAAGTTATGTCATTCTAGATTCTCCTATTTCAAAAAATTAAAATGTTTTGTAGCTCAAATCGTTGGTCCCATCAAAAAACCTTTTTCACATAAAAGATTCGTCGCGACGACATCTTCGAAAGTAGAACCCATGTTGAGATGTTTCGACGACTAGCTTATTTTTCGGGTCAAAAGTTACTATGCTTGGGCTACATAAGTTAGTGGTATGTAAGTTATCGTGGTATTTTCATTAAAGTTACCGGAGCATAAAAATGGTTCCCCACACTTCTCCATATTTTCACATGTATGTATGTGCCGGAGGACAAAAAAGTTGATGCCATCCAAGTTTCTCCTCCATTTTGGAATTCAAAATATTTTGTAGCTCAAATCGTCGGTACAATGCATAGTCCGTTTTCACATAAAAAATAGTTGCAGTGAAATCTACAAAACTAGATCCCATGTTGATATGTTTCGATGATTTTTTTCTCAGCTATTTAAATACGGATTCTACCTCACAATCTCGTGATCGTGAAATTTGCTGTTTAGATGGTTTGATGATTTGCATAATCACGACTATTGTTCGAAAATGTCTTCTCCTGTTATACAGAATCCTTTTGCTCGGAGTTATACATGCATGTAACTTTTATGTGTTTGCATGTTGCGACACATGATAACAGGGGGTTTACTATTTTGGAGCTCAGAAACACACTTGGATATGACCGGAGAAGCAACACAACTAGAACATCAGGTAAAGTAGTACAATATCTTTTCCTTTTCTCGTGACATCTGGGATTCTTGGGACTTTATTATCATTGGATGTTGTCCTACCTTTGTTTTCAAATGTTGGTTGGGCTCAGAAATCCTACCTGTCCTTTGAATGTAGGTTACCGTGATATTATTTTTTGCTAGGTACTCTCTTCATTGCGTAATTGTTGTCTTAGTTTTAGTTCGACCTAAAACCGCACAATAATTATGGGACAGAGGGTGTATAACTTTATTTTGTTGGTTAAAATCATGATCAAAATATAGCCCAAAATATGACGGGACTAGTAAACCAAGATGAAGGTAGTACTAGTATTAAGATGTTGTAACAGTAATAGTTCCCCACGCGCAACGCGGTGCGGTGGGTTTTTCCCCTCGCCTGGTGCGGTGCGCTCGAGCCATCGGTTGTGCTTAGCACTTCTTAAGGCGTTGTATGTTAGATGGGAGTTGTTGATCAATCTAGAGTCTTCCACTACTTCCCGACATTTGTGGCGATGTTTGAAGCTTTTCCAATACCAAACCTCTGCCATTCAATGAGACGTATGCAACGCGGGGACAGAAGTACTGCCAGTTTATCCAATGCTTGCAAAAGTCAGAGTGGATAAGCGAGTGGCACAGCTGGAATTGCAGGTCATTTCTACACATGATAATTATACTATTAAAGATGACAGGGACGGTATCCTCACGATGATGCTCATTACTAAAGCATTGAGAATCCAGAGTGGGGCGGCTGCATGAACCAACATTTAGGATTATTTGGGATGTCTTAATGAAGAAAGCGCACTACAAATTATGGCTTGAAGCGCGTTGTCGCGGTTCTATGAAACACGGGACCATAAAGGCCTCTATAAACGACAACGACAATGAATTGACAGGCTAAAGGTCACCACACAAGAACTGGCATGAAACATCATTGACCTGGTTTTTCGGCTCATGCCAAGGATGAGTGATGTGAGAGACCAGCAACACCACAAATAAAGTGGATCATGTTATGTACGTGTTTGTTTGCATCAGACCTCATTTGGAAGTTTATGTATTGTTACTCGTACCAGGGAGATATAAGGGAGGAGCAACACCATAAATTCAAGGGGGGAGGGGCCTTGCCCCCCTCTCTCCAATGGTTAGATTTTAACTAATCACGCAAACTCCGGCAAATGCAGGTTATTTCTACACCTGATAATTATACCATGGAAGATATAAGGAACACCATCCTTACGATGGTGCTTATGATTCCGAAAACATTGGGAAACCAGAGTGGGGCAGCTGCATGGACCAGCCTTTGGGATTATTTGGGACGTCTTAGTGAGGAAAGCGCATTATAGATTATGGCTTGGAGCGCACTGTCGCGGTTCTATTAAACGCGAGGGGGTGGGGGGCTTGATGGCCTGTATAAACGACAACGACAGAAGAATGACATGCTAAAGGTCACCACATGAGAACAGGCAGGAAACCTTATTGATTTAGTCTTTCGGCTAATGCCCAAGGACGAGTGATGTGGCAGATGAGCAACACCACAAATAAAGCGGATCATGTTATTTCTGTGTGTGTTTTTGCATCAGACCTCAATTGGAAGTCTAGGTATTTTTACTGGTATGATGGGCGGATTCAAGGGGAAAGGGGGCGAGGACCCCTCCCTCCAACGATTAAGCCCCGTTTGATAGCATAATTTATTCTAAGTATTTTGAGAATACTATAGTTTTTAAGATTACCAAGGTTTTAATTACCGTGATCTATTTGGTTACGATAAAAACTGTGTTTTTAATACTGCGGTATTTGCAAAACCACGGTATTTCCTCGGCATTAAAAAAAGAACCTCGAACCTCTTTTTAAAAGAGAGTAGCCGAAAGAACCGCCTCGCCATTGTTATCTTCTTCCTTGATCCAAGTCGTCGCCACCCCCTTTCTTCGTCCTCCCGCTCCTGCTGCTTGGTTATTTTGTTCTGCCCGATCTGGTCCTCGATCCAGCTCCATCAGCTGTGCTAGCCATCCTTTGCGTCTGCTCTGCTGCCGCGGTGCACTGCAGCTGGATTCTTGTTAGGCCGTCGTACCCCAGCCTCTCTGAGCCACGGAGCGAGCAGGTCCTACTGATCGAGATTTCTAAGCAAATCCACTCGCTCTGTGTGATTTCTATCCTACGGTGGCCTTAACACGTTCAGTTTGTGCATGGCCATTCGGTTTTCAACAGCGAGGGACGGAGGGAGTAGTTAGGAACACACATGCATGTTTGAACTACTATAGCTAATTTACGTTGCCTTATACAGCATAGCCAAACAGGTCATAGTATTGTACGTTGAAACTGGGGTATCTACTACTCCCTCTGTCCCAAAATATAAAAACGTTTTCAACACTATACTAATGTCAAAAACGTTCTTATATTATGGGACAGAGGGAGTATAGTTTGGTAATACTTTGTTATCAAACATAGCCTTAGATTTTAACTGATCACGCGAACTCCAGGAATCACAGGTGCGAACGAAATATCAGTAAAAATGAAAGGGAAAAACATGGAGTTGAACCTCCAACAGCAGTGTTCCTAGCCAGTCAACCTAGCGAGTGCTAGATACCAAATTGCAGCGCAAAATTTAAAAGTACTAGGTACAGCGGCAGATCAAGTTTTTTTTTTCAACGTTGTAGCTTGGAAAAATGTGAACATAATTTTCTTGAAAGATGCGAATAATATCTGAAAATCTTGATCTATTTCGAAGTTAAAAAAACTATTAAAACATGAACAATTTTTTAAAAATATGAACACAAATTTGAAATTATGGACAGTTATTGAAAAAAAATTATATACAATGAACATTTTTTAAATATACATTGAATATTTTTGTAATATACACTAACAATATGTAAATACTCATTGAACGTTTTTTGTGATATATGTTGAATAATATTTAAATACATATTGCACATTTTTGTGATATACGCTGAACAATTTTTAAATACACATTAAACATTTTTCTTTATACGCTGAACAATTTTAAAATAAACAATGAACATTTTATAAAAATACATTGTACATTTCCTTAATATACAGTGGTCATTTTCTTAAATGTACAATGAAACTTGTTGTAAATACACGTGTGAGCTCTTTGTACAATACACGAAAAAGAGAAGAAAAAGAAAATATAAACAGAAAAAGCAAAAGAAGTAAAACAAATCTGAAAAAAGAGAAAGGAAAAACCTGAAAGAAAAAACAGAAGAAACTACACCTGGAAGCGAAGGAAAAAGAAAAAGAAAAGGGGAAAACTAAATAAAATTCAGGACGAAAATCCCAAACAGAAAATGAAAGAAAAAGGAACAAAGAAAAAAAAAACAAAACAAAAAATGCAGTAGCCCAGCATACGTGGAAGCCAGCGAACGAAATAGACAGCTAACCCGAAGTGGGTCGGCCCAACTTGCACCGCGCGTGCAAGTCGCGGCCGCCGTTTGACGCCCGCGCGCGTCAAATAGGATCTACCTTAACATAGTGTGAGCCTGACGCACGCACGGATAGTCAGACCGTGGCTACGTTTCATGCACTTTTGCTTCCCGTTCTTATTGGAGATTTGGAGTGGGTCAAGGTCGAGAGCATTCTTGTAGAGAAGCACAATACCTTTTTTTTTCTCGTGCCATATGGGATTCTTGGGACTTTATTATCATCGACTAATGTCCTGCCTTTGTTTTCAAATGTTGGTTACGCTAAAATATCCAACCTGTCCTTTCTAGAGAAGCCTATGGGAGCAACTTAAAGGGATTGACAATCTTTTTATTCGCGCTGGGGCATGTGTTTGGTTTTCTATGTGTGCAGATACTAGATTGATAATCTTAGTCCTTAACCGAGAGAAATACTTATCTCTACTGTACTGCATCACCTTTCCTCTTTAAGGTCAGGGGCGGAGCCAACGTAGAAGCGTTGGGTTCAAGTGAACCCAACGACTTTTGCCTCGTACTTGCATGTAGGTACGTGGTTGCCTGACTTGAACCGAGTAAAAAATTCCTGCCTGACCCCATCAAATAACGCGAGGGCCATGTGAACAGCTAAGCAAAGGGCCAGCCATAAAAAAAAGGCTGAGCAAAGGGCCAAAAGCCCACAAGGAGTCCATGTGCCCAGGCGGCCAGGCCTAAACCGTGATTACGAGGCCCCTTGTGATTAGTCACGTGACGCAGCCACACGCAAGCCTCGTCGTCTGTTCATTTTCCAAATCGCATCTCTCCTCTCGTCTGTTCGATCGTGTTGTTCGGCGCCTCTATCTAGCTAATAGCCTATTAGTACGAATGTACAACAGTGATTTTTTGCCCTAGTTTTTTCTCGATGGACTTTGATTGATCTAGGCTATGAAGGGGTATTATTCGAAGAAAAATCGGTCACCAGATCTGCTTAATGATACAGGCACATCAAGGCCACCCATTAGACGTAAGCAAAGTGCATCACATGTCAATGCAACTAGTCTCCCGGAACTTACTATTCACATAGAAATTTACTTAGATGAGTTGCCTTCTGATCAGGCTGACCGAAAAAGGATTGCAGAGTACACAAGCAATCCAAAGAAGCAAGATGAGATTAGGCTCCAATATTTAACGAGGGAACCTTACAGGCCACCGCTTAATTTTGATTACCCGTAGGGGGGGATTGGAGATACTCAACGGAGATTTAATCTAGATTGGTTTGATGAATATGGTCGTTTGCTTGAGTATAGTGACAAGGTGCATAGCGCCTTTTGTTTGTGTTGCTACCTTTTCAGATATTACAATGAGGGACAAGTTGGAAGTGATGCATTTGTAATTAGTGATAATGGCTGGAACAAGAAAAGCAGACTAGATACTCATCTGAGCAAAAATAATGTTGATAGCTTTCATAATCTAGCAATAAAAAGATGTGATGCCTTGATGAATCAAGATCAACCAATTCATCTTGCCATCATAAGCAAACTGTTCTTACAAGAAAGCAAAATTGAGTACGGCTTAGTGTTTTGTTTGATTCGGTTTAAAATGGAGAGATGCTTTTCAGCTATGAATGTTGTCAAGAAAAAGTTTCAGTATAAAATGGGTGATCGGTTCTTGAGTGACTCTCTAATTTACTATATCGAGAAAGATATATTTTCTACCATTAGTAATGATGCAGTGTTTAATCTTTGTGAGGTGATGAAAGATCGAAAGGGGTAACTCTAAAAGTGAGTGACTTTACAAACTTCAAGTGCTTGATGGTACTTATTTTAAACTTGTCAAACTAACTTATCATTTTTTCAATGTTTCAGGAAGAGGAGAAGCTAAAGCTGGAGCCACAAAGTTATTTGATACTACTTTATTATTTATAATATGTAAATAAGTGTTTTCACAATTTACCAAACCGGTATGTTTTGCACTCTTCAATTTTTTAATGCAAATCAATATGTGATATGTGATACTATATTTGTTTTTCATTATATTGTTTATGGGTGTTATACTTTTGTTGCAATTAGATTTTAATGTTCATAAGTTAGTATCAAGTTCTCATAAAAGAGTGAATGAGTGAACCCAATGGCCAAATTTCCTGGCTCCGCCCCTGTTTGGGGTAAATCCTAACGCCGCTCACGAGTAGCAGCGATGACGATGCAGGAGTTCCCATGGCTAAAGAGACTCGGGTTCTTGTCATTGAAGTGAATGAGGTGGCCATCGAGGGGACCTTCCCATTCGTCCGCGTCGACGACAAGGCGAAGCTGTGTGCAGGAGAGGTCGGCAGATACAAAGGAAGAGCTCATGCGGCCAATGAGGCCCAGGTTCCAAGCAACAAAGGGAGGAAGTGATCACCGAGGGGACCCTCCCCTCTGTCGGCGTCGACGACGAGGTGTAGCTGCGTAGATTCAGCGGGTGCGGTCACGGGTGCGGGCGAGGTGGGCACAGAAGGCAGACGAGCTCCCTTAGCCGATGAGCACCAGTTGGTCGGCTAGGAAGTGGAGAACATGGTCGCCGAGAGGCCGATGGCGAGTTGGCATCACTGCCCCCTGATCACGACGGGGGCAAGGCTGGCCCATCACTCGAGCAAAATGGGCGACTGCCCCCGTGCCCCAAGAGCGGAGGGCTCCAAATAACTATATACTAGTAAACAATATACAATTATAAACTGGAATTGAAAGATTATTAAAATGCATAAAATAAAGCCTCAATAGGCAGGACCGCAAGTTCACACCACATACTAATAGTTTGTACCACACGAAGGCAAACCAACCCCACTGGCTAAGTTTAGTTTGGATGTGGTAGTCAATCTTTACTATGGATGTCTTAGTATCATAGCGAAATTTATGAAAATTAGATTTCATTGCTTAAACCAATACATAATCTCTTTTGCACCAAATAAAACTAAGTGAATCTAGATAGGCATGTCAGGTAATCGAATCATACGCAAAAATATAATCTAGAACATACTCGGTTCTTCGATGACTCTATTACCAAATCCAGCTTGGATGTAAAATTTGATATGCCCTAGAAGTTTCTATGAATATAGTTGCCTAATATACAGTAGAAACCAGTATTAAAATATATATTATTTAAAAATCTCTATGACGGCATTCAATAATATTAAAAGATATATATGGAGACACTAATAGATATGCACTATGCAATATTAGAAAATTAGTTTGATTGGCATTTTTTAAAGAAAGATAAATTTTCTCAATAATGTACGTTAAAACTGTATAACAACAGATAATATAACTATTATTTGGAAAACATTATAATATGACTAAATAATAGAAAAATATGTTATAAAATAAGTATAAATGTTTGATATAAAAAATAATTGTTTTACACTGGCACGATCCCAAAAAATAGTTTTGATCGGCCCTACATATGAACGATTATAAAAAAAATAAAATGCAAGTTATAATAAACCACATGTCTACAAAAACAGTTAATTAATCTGTTTATAACCGTTAATCAGCATGTAGTAGAAGTAGCATGTATCAGGTTATGTGTTGCCAGCATAAGAGACTTCTATTATTTTATCAATTTTAAATCTTTTCCAGTATAAGATATTGTCTGGGTTCATCAAGCTTCACGATGTGGTGACCTGGTAGGATGGGTGACATTTATCTCTCTTCCTTGCATCTCATTCTTTTATTTGGTTTGTTCAGATTTATCATTATGTTCTGGAGCGGCTAATCTGTGTTGTGGAATATTAAAAAGAATTTCTTATTGATTTTTGGCTTATTCATCTTCATTTTCTCGTTGATGTTTGTGTGACAGGAATCTGTTAGATGAATAATTTTTGTAGAACATTTTTCTGGGTCCCATGCATTTGATTTCTGTAATATTGTAAAGATTTATCTCTTCTCTCGTTCAAATTTTTGTTATGAATGTCATAGCAGAGAGCCCTTTTATTATCAATTAATGATTATTATTTTCTTTCTAATTTCGTTTTTCTTCTGTTATTTTGTTCATTGTTAGATTTCGTGTTGATGAGAGAGTAATAGAATGTCGGTTGTTTAGTACTTCATGCAAAGATACAACTATAATCTGCAGTACTACTTGGCGCCTGCAGTCTAGAACTGATTCACGGCCTGTATATTTGCCTACGGAGGCACTGTATCCATGCTCGCTGTTTACTAAAAATTAGACATGGGATGCTCATATGTTAATTAGACCCTCCATAAAAATTTGCACGTTAATCAGGAAATACGAGCCGTTAATTTGATGGGCCGAGTTATTGCGATGTGGATTAAACCAGATAATTTTATCCTGAAATTATGACCTATATATCTCAAGCTTCCAATTTATGTTATATTGTAGCACAAACCAGCATCATAAAACAAATGTTGTGATTAATCGGCACGTCACATGATTTGCCTTAAAAATGACTTGAATGATCATAAAAAAAAAGAGATCTTATCCTAAAAAGAAGAGATCTAACACTACTAGATTTACTTTTCTTTGAATCACGTACGGTAGCATGAAAACAGAGATCTCATGTCTCTAAATAAAACTGAAAAAACTCATACTACTAGATTTCCATCTACAACACGGCAAACATCAACCTCCATCTAATCTATCTCTAGATTAACTTTTCATAATCTTTCAACTCCCAGGATGAAGTTTTTATCCTGAAAGAACATCTCCAGCTAATTTCTCATCTCCGTGTTTTACCTGATCCGGCGTTGCAGCACTAGCAGCCTAACAAGGATGCACAACAGTGCTTAGAGAACGGCATGCATGTTTCATAATTCAGGCCAGCCCCATCTGGCACTGGCGGAGGACTCTATAGGGCGACCCTTGATTACATCGTTGGCTGGCTTCTGGGTCTGCATACCTTTTTTTAGTCTAAACATAATTTGCTCTATTGATTGAACAAGTTTATGGGGATACAATGTAAGCCTGGCGGGTTTAAGAGCCACACATGGTGCCCGAAATCTAGACCAAAAGCATGTTTAGCGAGGCTATGTGCCTCGATATTAGACTCTCATTCTTTGAAGATGAAGGAACACTGCGATCGTCTTACCTTTGATTCAGGTTGCAACTAGGAAAAGAAAAGTCTAGTGTGTTGTAGTTTACCACTGAAAACCTGAAGCTAGCATGTCACGTGAGCAATACACCTCACCGGCGGCAATACATGTTCATCGCGCTCATATCCTGATGAATGTGATCAATCAAATAGCAACTAGTAATGGTTAAGGTAATTCTTTCAGAATTAACTGAACAAAAGTTCAATTTGATGGCTCCGAATAGTGGTGGGTAAATTAAGGAGTGGCTGTCATCAGCACTAACTATGTGTCAAGATTTCGTGCACTCTTGCTTTTAGTTAAGTGTTCGCATATGTCGAATAGCATGATTCTGCGCATAACAATGGAAGCATTTTTGTTCAGGAGCATGTCTGAACTAAAACGAAATCAAGCAAGTACATCAGTAGTGCCATCACTGAAGGATCGATGGAACCATTTTTGTAGGTGATCGTTTCATTCTTTTGACAGAGACCTCCTACATATGGTTTGTGACAATTCAGACATGGTGTTTAGTCAGTTCAAAGAAAGCATGCATGCAGCAAAATTCAGTCAACTGAACTCCTTCCTGTGAAGGCGTGAAGCGCAAGCGCGTTTTAAAGTGGATGACAAGTAGCACCTCAAGGCAGGAAGAAAATAAAATAAGGCATTGCACTAGATCGTTTGGAGTCCCCAAACCAAGTAAGGAGAAGAAACTAAGCAACCCAATGTACTGCTTCTTACTTAAGCCTGAAGGATAAAAGATGGAAAGGTGTTCAGTACTATTGGTGCCCAGGAAATGCAGCTCAGCTCATCTTTGATTGCACCCGCCATAGCTTACTGCTGACATATGTACATACCATCCAGCAACTCCCAGTTATAGGCCTGTTCTTCACATGACATCTCTGTTCCATAAAAAAGGAGAAACAAAACAAGGATCAGTTAGAACGAAGGTAACTAACTATGCACTAGACGATCTAGAAAATTGACAAAACATGTACTAGAATGATGGCAGCCAAATGTTATGCGGCACTCAAACAATACAGATTAAATGCTCTGTTATCCCGAACCAACATATTTTTTCCTTGTATGACCTGACCAGTGAAGCAAACATGGAAGGTAAAGGCCACCCAAGTAGCACGTTTTCAGACTGGAGTATATATTTGCGATGCAGGACTGAACTATCTTGATTATGATAGTGTCCGACTCAGAAAGAACATGCACGAACACAATTGTGCCGTGTAAACTGCACAATCTAGAGTTAAGCTCTGTGTGAGCAGTAGCCCAGTAGCATGCTTCATCATAGAGAAATGGAAAACTGATTCTATATCTAAATAACATTCTAAAAGGAACAAGTATTGACAATCTCCCACAGAATAACTCCACTTCATGCAATGTATTATGACTATGAGAAGTGGAGATGACAGAAGCAAACTTCCATTCTTCCAATTGCTAACCAATCACTCTGGACTAGTGTATCTAAAAAGGCCTAGGGAATATCTACCACCATTCCACAGTTTATACTAAGTGGTGCAAAGGTCAATGAACCATTAACAAAAGCCTTCCAGGATTATGAATGTGGCAATGCAAAGTGTTTCCATAACTAATATATTATGATGGTGCATTGATCTAAGCTACAAATTTCAACTGTAAAGCACATGGCAAAAAAAAAGCAGCAGCATAGAAAAGAAGATTAACAAAAGCACATTGCAAAGCTTTGCAACCTCAACAAAAGCAGTACGAAAAGTATCTAAAGGACCAAAAGGCAAACCTTGCAGTTGCAGGATCATCCTTGAGCGCAGGGAACGTTGGAGGCCATATCATCATAAAAGGATGTATATCACCCAAATATCGATCCTCTTTTGTCACCTCATACACTTTATGCAGTGTCCTGCATTTGACATCCAAGTAGAGTGCGCATTGACACATCATGTCCAGCAGCACAAACTCGGCATTGTCCCCCACCTGTTTTATCTGGAGAGAAGCATTGCCATCCAGCATACTCAAAGCAGCTAACATGTCACGCAAGCAAATCCTGTCCACCAGCAACCAGTCACCCCCCTTGTGGAGCCAGATACCGAGTTCAAGCTCTTTGACATTGATAAGGTATACGCCAGCAGCATCGTCTGACCGTGACAAGATTGTGTTTCTTGCGACATGCTTGACCCCTTGTGGGAGCTGAATCGTTGAGAAGGTCGAGGCCATCAAATCCAAGACAACAACGTCGCTCTTGCCGGCTGGCATATAGATCTTATTGGCAACAAGCACGGCTTCCAAATCCGACCGTGGTGGAGGGATCTGGCCAATGGTCAAGCTATGCATAACCCAAACACCATCTTGCAACATATAGACATACGCTGTATGTTTCCTGTCCACGGTAGACTGCATCGACACGTAGAAGTAGGACACACCGTCGCCTTCTTCTTTGGAGAGAATTCCAGAGTATGTGTAGGAGCTTCCGAACCAGAGTCGGGGGAATGGGAACCCCGGTAAGACGACGTTGCCCCTCTGGAGGCACAGCAGGTTGTGCGCCCGGAGTGTCGACCGGGTCTGGTCATGGTCGTGGCGCTCGTGCCTCATGAGCAGACTGCCGTTCCGGCAGTCCATGATGGAGCTCGGCGCGCCGTGCTCTCTCATGTAGGCGCCCAGGCTGGAGGCCGCGCGGCGGACCACCGCGGCGAGCTCCGGCGGCTGAGGAAGCACCGGCACGAACCGCGGGACGGTCGGCGCCGCCGAACAGTCCACCTCGACGACGTAGGATCCGAGGAGGCGGCGCGGGTGCCGCTCGTGGAACCGGCGGAGGAGCTCGCGGCGGGAGGCGCGGTGGAGCCAGCGCCGGCAGACGGCGGCCGCGCGGACGAGCGTGGTGGGGAGGCCGACGCGGAGGAGGATCTCGGCGAGGAGGTCGTCGTCGTCGAACACGCGTCTCGGACTCCATTTTGGCGGCGCGGAGGAGGATCTTGGCGAGGAGCCCATCGTCGTCGAGCACCATGGATGCCGCCGGCGGCGGGGGCGGCGGCAGATCGCCCTCCATTTCGGCCGGAGTTGGGGTTTCGGTGGGGTTTGGGAAAGGGGATCTGGGCTGGGCTGGGCAGGAGGTGCACGAAGGGGAACATTTTTTTCTTTTGAGACAGACGAAGGGGAAACAAATAACCGATTCCTCGTCTTCCTGGGCCTGCTCTGGCGGTTCAGGCCGTCGAAGCCCAAACCACATAACATCTCTGATCTCTCCAACCAAGCATTGTGCTTGAACCGAAATCAATATTTAAGTACTTGTTGCAAATATAACTCCCACCTTTCCAGGTTCTGACAAGTGACGCGCTGCATGTGCGCTAGTTGTCGCGACCTGTGAGTTTTTCTTTTTTTCGTAGATTCGTTTATTCAAAACATTTTATCTTTTCAACCGTGCGTCCAAATCTCGGACCGTTTTCACTATTGGATTCCTCGCATCGAGATCTTCAAAACTAAATCTCATGTTGATAGGTTTTAACGAACTTTTTTCATGAAAAAATCCAGACAAAAAAACCGAACCCGAAGCATGGGTTTTTTCCCGTTCCGAAAGAGGCACACCCGGGCCTCTCGCGAAACAACAACTGTGTCTCTCGTGGAAGCAAAACCGTATATCTCGCAGAAAAAAAGAAAAAACACGTTTTTTCGGTTTCCGAGGAGGCACGGTCGTGCCACTCGCGAAAGCACAACCATGCCTCTCGCGGAAGCAAAATCGTGCCTCTTGCGAAAGAAAAAAAATAGAAAACGTGTTTTTCTTTGTTTTCGAGAGGCACGCCTCTCGTGAAAGCACAATTGTGCATCTCGCGGATGCAAAACAGTGCCTCTCGTGGAAGAAAAAAAATAGAAAACACGTTTTTTTCCTTTCTGAGAGGCACGGCCATGACTCTCGCGAAAGCTCAACCGTGCCTCTCGCGGAAGCAAAACCGTGCCTCTCGCGAAAGAAAAAAAAACAGAAAACGCGTTTTTTTCGTTTTTGAGAGGCACGGCCATGCCTCTCGTAAAAGCACAATCGTGCATCTCGCGGATGCAAAACCGTGCCTCTCGTGGAAGGAAAAATAGAAAACACGTTTTTTTCCTTTCTGAGAGGCACGGCCGTGACTCTCGCGAAAGCTCAACCGTGCCTCTCTCGAAAGCAAAAACGTGCCTCTCGCGGAAGGAAAAATACAGAAATAGTGTTTTTTTTCCTTTCCAATAAGCGCGGTCGTGACTCTCGTAAACGCTCAACCGTGCCTCTCTCGGAAGCAAAACCGTGTCTCTCGCGGAAGGAAAAGACACAGAAAACGCGTTTTTCCCTTCCCGAGAGCACGGCCGTGACTGTCACGAAAGCACAACCGTGCCTCTCGCGGAAGCAAAACCGTGACTCTCACGAAAGGAAAAAACGCGTTTTTTGTTGAAAAAAAAAGTCGATTTTTTTGTCCAAAAGTTCAAGAAGACCGGTGGAAAACTGAAACGTCGAAAAAACCCGGAAAAACTGTTTAAAAAGCCAAAAACATTTACGAAAAAACAAAAAAAAATCCGCAGGGAGCGTCCAGAGCGTGACACGTGGCGGGCGGCTAGGAGCGCGTCAAGTGGCGCTGATCGTTGTGAGGCTTGCGAAGGAGCGCTCGTTAATTAGTTGCTCTCGCATTGAATTGACTGAACAAAAAAATTACCCCATAACACAGTGGTTATATAGAGAATTCATGTGTGTACTCGGGCCATGGATGATTTTTTATCATGGGGTTTTGAAAAGAACGGAATCTTCTCAGTTCAGTCTACGTATAGGTTGATCGTGGCAACGGAAAAAAGGAAGAAAGATTGGTTGGAGGAGCGAGCTGGGTCCTCAAATAATGAGCGTTCCTAGGAAACTCTGTGAAAAGTAAGGGTTCCGGCGAAGCTTAAAAACTTCTTGTGGCGTTTGTCAAAGAATTCACTAGCAACAGAGGATGTACGCAAGAACAGAAATATGTCGAATCACGAGGTGTGTTTTGCGTGCGGGCCACAAGACTCTTGGAGACACAGTCTACTTTAATGCAATATGGCGAAATGTGTTTGGGCATTGGTGGACCATGACCTCCTGGAGCATATGATAGACACGTCAGAACCTTCTGTCCGCGCTTGGTTATTCTCATTGATGAGTGTGTTGAATCACGACGAGTTGACAATGATAGTCACTTTATGAGCTATTTAGTATGCTAGGAGAAAGCTAATTCGCGAAGGGATTAACCAAAGTCCATATGCAACACACAATTTCGTTGTTAACTTCATAGCTGAATTGGATTAGCTAGATGTGTTCCAGAACCTCCCCTATAGATGGTCACTGAACAAGCTAGCCAAAATTTCAAATGGATCCCGCCGGCTGAAGGTTTTATAAAGATTAATGTTGATGCTGCAATCCCTACCAATCATAATATTGGTCCAGCTGCTGATGTGAGTCGAGACCGTGATGGCGGTTTATTTGGGCTCTTCTGTGCTGGTCATTCATGGCTTGACGGATCCACCCACGCTTGAAGCTATTGCATTCAGAGAAGGTCTTTATTTGGCGCAAGATCTTGGGATGGTTCACCTCCAAGTCGCATCGGATTGCAAACAGGTAGTATATCATATACATCAAATATCCGAAAGGGACTGATGATGTTATGTACCTAGGGTAGGGTTATGGACCTGTCTAAGCTATCCTACCCAAGGACATCTCTAGAAGAAACTACCTGTCAGTCGACCTAGAGGTGATCCACTCGACGGACTCGAGGACACTCGACGATGAAGATAACCACTCGACCATGGAGCTAACCACTCGACGACCAGGAGATCTAAAGTCACTCTGCACGCAACAGTCTGTCATTAAGTAGCTTTTATGGTCTTCATAGCACTTTATGTGGGCGTTATCAGTAACCCCTGTCTTAATATACTTTAAACCCTGCATAACTGAGGGCCGGAGGGGTCTGGCAAACTCTATATAAGCCACCCCCCTCCTTAGTGTAAAGGGTTCGCACCCCCTGTAATTCATACTCATATAATCCAGTCGACCGCCTCCGGGCTCCGAGACGTAGGGCTGTTACTTCCTCCGAGAAGGGCCTGAACTCGTAAATCTCTCGCGTATACAACTACTCCATAGCTAGGATCTTGCCTCTCCATACCTACCCCCCTTTCTACTGTCAGACTTAGAACCACGACAGTTGGCGCCCACCGTGGGGCAGGTGTCTTAGCGACTTATTGGAGAAGTTGCAATTTTCCGGTCTCTTTCATCATGGTTTCAGGCGGAGTTTTGGTAGAGGGCCGCGAGATCCATCTCGGCGCGCTCACGTTCATCGCCGACGACTCTGCTTGGCTTCAGGAGGCTCCACTCGACATCGACGCGCTCCCGGTCCGTGGGGCGACACACTTTCGCGCGTGTGTCCGCGGCGTCCTCCTGCGGCAACCGTCGATCCAGTATCGGTCGGTCGTTGTGTCATCCTCCCTCCCTGCTTCCCGCCGGCGCAAGCGCTCCGGTCGGTCGAGGCTTCAGCGGTGGGTGAGGCACGCGGTGGCTCGCCAGTCGACCACCCCCCAAGTTGCGGCAATTGAGCCCGACGAATATCTCTACGGCATGTTCGACCTGTCGACTGGCTCCGTAGAGATCGTGATCCGAAAAGTCGACAACAAAGTAATCCAACAAGCGGAGGTTCTGATGGTCAATGGACCGCGCAGTCCTCCCGGCTTCCCCCGTGCTGACGGAGGCGACGGTGGAGGCGACCCAGCGCAGGTCCACGAGGAGTATCAACCCGAGCCACTCATTTCGCTGCAAAGAGAAGATCTTCGCCGCCGGAACATGGATGCATTGCATACTCCTATCATTGGAGAAACCCCTGAGGCTCGCGCCTTGGAGGACGCGCGTTTGGCCAACCTGGCTGAGCTCACTCGACTGGAGAACCTCTAGCGAGCACTCGACGAGCGTGCACGGCAACGGGTCCCGGACTCCAGTCGTCGCCAGCTCTTTCCACCACCTACTCAGGTATATCGAACTCCGATCCAGAATTTAGCAGCTGCAACCCGTATAGCAGAGTCAATTCAGCCTTCCCAATCAGAGGCTGGCAGAGGCTTGATGCAGATCAGGGATTTACTCCGGGCAGCAGGAGATCAAAATTAAGCCATATCACAGTCGCGGAACAGGATTCACAGCAGATCCGTCGCTGCGAATTCAGTCCAGTCGGCCCATAGCCAAAGATCACCCCCGCGGCGTGAGGGACGTGGAGGTCGACGTGATCAGTACGATGACCGATTCGACCGCGATGATCGGCGTCGAGTGCCCACTCCTCCCCCAACGGGTGGGTCGTACGCCCCTCGACAGCAAGATGACAGGCGCCAGCACAGTGTTGGACGAAGGGTTCCAGTCGACCACAGAGAACTAGGCTTTGATGTGAGATCCATTATCGTTCAGGGTTTAGTCGATCGGAACAGAGCTCACCGAGAAGGTCATGATAGAGATGTGCCCACCAGCAGCAGAGTTCATGTTTCAGGACCAGAGTGTTTTAGCAGAGCCATCAGGGCCGCGGTGATCCCTCCCAACTTCAGGTTGGCGACTGGAGTTAGTAAGTTCACTGGTGAGTCCAAGCCCGATACTTGGCTTGAGGACTACCGAGTGGCTGTTCAGATTGGCGGCGGCAATGATGAGGTGGCCATGAAACATCTACCTCTTATGTTGGAGGGCTCGGCCAGAGCATGGCTGAATCAGTTGGCACCAAGCAGCATTTACACTTGGGAAGATCTTGCCCGAGTGTTTGTCAGGACATTTGAAGGAACTTGCAAGAGACCAGCAGGTTTGACAGAGCTGCAGGTTTGCGTGCAAAAGTCGAATGAGACCCTGAGGGATTACATCCAGAGGTGGATCACATTGCATCACACAGTGGAGAATGTATCTGATCACCAAGTAGTCTGTGCCTTCAAGGAAGGCGTTAAGAATAGGGAGTTAAGTTTGAAGTTCGGTCGGACCGGAGACATGACTCTGAGTCGAATGATGGAGATTGCCACCAAATATGCCAATGGTGAAGAAGAGGATCGACTCCGGAGTGGCAAGTACAAGCCGACTGCTCATGAAACCGGAGGAGCGAACTCCAGTCGGAAGCAGAAGCGGAAAGCCGAGCCAGCTGCTCCTGGAGAAGCCTTGGCCGTGACTTAGGGCAAGTTTAAAGGGAAGCCCAAAGGATTTTGGAACCCCAAGAAGGTGAAGGACAAGGAAGGAAACGACGTGATGGATTTGCCATGCCACATCCACACGAAGAAAGACGAGGAGGGTAACTTCATTTACCTGAAACATACCACTCGCCAGTGCCGACTCTTAATCCAGCAGTTTCAGGGGAAACAACCCAAGGATAAGGAAAAGGAGTCGGACAAGGTTGAGGACAAAGAGGACAGTGATGGAGGATACCCCCATGTCAATTCCACCCTGATGATTTTTGCTGATGTTGAGAGCAAATGTCGATTGAAAGTTATCAACCGCGAGGTGAATATGGTTGCTCCGGCCACCCCCAGTTATCTGAAATGGTCCCAGACCGCCATCACGTTCGACCAGTCTGATCATCCGACACACATAGCCACCCATGGGAGGCAAGCTTTGGTGGTCGACCCAGTCGTCGAAGGCACTCGACTGACTAAGGTTCTGATGGATGGTGGCAGCGGCCTGAATATATTGTATGCGGAGACGCTGAAGGGAATGGGCATTCCGATGTCCAGACTCAGTTCCAGCAACATGAGTTTCCATGGAGTCATTCCTTGGAAGAAGGCTGAGTCACTCGGCCAAATTGCTCTTGATGTGGTTTTCGGAGATTCAAAGCATTTCCGCAAGGAAAAGCTGACATTTGAGGTTGTAGATTTCCAGAGTGCCTATCACACTATTTTGGGCAGGCCAGCTTACGCATGTTTTATGGCTTGACCATGTTACGTGTACCTCAAATTGAAGATGCCCGGCCCAAAGGTGTGATCACTGTTACTAGTAATCGCAAGAAGGCGGAAGAGTGCTTTCAGAAAGGCTCAAAGATTGCCGATGCTCAGTGTTGGAAATATGCCCTAGAGGCAATAATAAATTGGTTCTTATTATATTTCCTTGTTCATGATAATTGTTTATTATCCATGCTAGAATTGTATTGATAGGAAACTCAGATACATGTGTGGATACATAGACAACACCATGTCCCTAGTAAGCCTCTAGTTGACTAGCTCGTTGATCAATAGATGGTTACGGTTTCCTGACCATGGACATTGGATGTCGTTGATAACGGGATCACATCATTAGGAGAATGATGTGATGGACAAGACCCAATCCTAAGCCTAGCACAAAGATCATGTAGTTCGTATGCTAAAGCTTTTCTAATGTCAAAGTATCATTTCCTTAGACCATGAGATTGTGCAACTCCCGGATACCGTAGGAAATGCTTTGGGTGTACCAAACGTCACAAGTAACTGGGTGGCTATAAAGGTGCACTACGGGTATCTCCGAAAGTGTCTGTTGGGTTGGCACGAATCGAGACTGGGATTTGTCACTCCGTGTGATGGAGAGGTATCTCCGGCCCACTCGGTAGGACATCATCATAATGTGCACAATGTGATCAAGGAGTTGATCACGGGATGATGTGTTACAGAAAGAGTAAAGAGACTTGCCGGTAACGAGATTGAACAAGGTATCGGCATACCGACGATCGAATCTCTGGCAAGTATAATACCACTAGACAAAGGGAATTGTATACGTGATTGATTGAGTCCTTGACATCGTGGTTCATCCGATGAGATCATCGTGGAACATGTGGGAGCCAACATGGGTACCCAGATCCCGCTGTTGGTTATTGACCGGAGAACGTCTCGGTCATGTCTGCATGGTTCCCGAACCCGTAGGGTCTACACACTTAAGGTTCGATGACGCTAGGGTTATAGGGAATAGATATACGTGGTTACCGAATGTTGTTCGTAGTCCCGGATGAGATCCCGGACGTCACAAGGAGTTCCGGAATGGTCCGAAGGTAAAGATTTATATATGGGAAGTCCAGTTTTGGTCACCGGAAAAGTTTCGGGTTTTATCGGTAATGTACCGGGACCACCGGGAGGGTCCCAGGGGTCCACCAAGTGGGGCCACCGGACCTAGAGGGCTGCATGGGCCAAGTGTCGGAGGGGACCAGCCCCATGTGGGCTGGTGCGCCCCCCCCCCACAAGGGCCCAAGGCGCCTAGGGTTTGGGGAGGGGGCGCCCCACCTTGCTTGGGGCAAGTTCCCTCTCCCCGTTGGCCGCCACCCTAGATGGGTTTGGGGCTGCCGCACCCCTTGGGGTGGGAACCCTAGAGGGGGCGCACCCCCTCCCTCTCCCCTATATATACTTGAGGTATTTGGGGCTGCAGACACAAGAGTTTCCACCTCTCCCTGGCGCAGCCCTACCTCTCTTTCTCCTTGTCTCTCGCGGTGCTTGGCGAAGCCCTACTGGATTACCACGCTCCTCCATCACCACCACGCCGTTGTGCTGCTGCTGGATGGAGTCTTCCTCAACCTCTCCCTCTCTCCTTGCTGGATCAAGGCATGGGAGACGTCACCGGGTTGTACGTGTGTTGAACGCGGAGGTGCCGTCCGTTCGGCACTAGGATTTCCGGTGATTTGGATCACGACGAGTACGACTCCTTCAACCCCGTTCTCTTGAACGCTTCGGCTTAGCGATCTACAAGGGTATGTAGATGCACTCTCCTTCCCCTCGTTGCTAGTCTCTCCATAGATCTTTCTTGGTGATTCGTAGGAAAATTTTGAGTTTCTGCTACGTTCCCCAACAGTGGCATCATGAGCTAGGTCTATTGCGTAGATTCTATGCACGAGTAGAACACAAAGTAGTTGTGGACGTTGATTTTGTTCAGTATGCTTACCGTTACTAGTCCAATCTTGATTCGGCGGCATTGTGGGATGAAGCGGCCCGGACCGACCTTACACGTACACTTACGTGAGACGGGTTCCACCGACTGACATGCACTTGTTGCATAAGGTGGCTAGCGGGTGCCAGTCTGTCCCACTTTAGTCGGATCGGATTCGATGAAAAGGGTCCTTATGAAGGGTAAATAGCAATTGGCGTATTACGTTGTGGCTTTTGCGTAGGTAAGAAACGTTCTTGCTAGAAACCCATAGCAGCCACGTAAAACATGCAAAACAACAATTAGAGGATGTCTAACTTGTTTTTGCAGGGTATGCTATGTGATGTGATATGGCCAAGAAGAATGTGATGAATGATATGTGATGTATGAGATTGATCATGTTCTTGTAATAGGAATCACGACTTGCATGTCGATGAGTATGACAACCGGCAGGAGCCATAGGAGTTGTCTTTATTTATTGTATGACCTGCGTGTCATTGAACAACGCCATGTAATTACTTTACTTTATTGCTAAACCGTTAGCCATAGTAGTAGAAGTAATGAGTTGGCGAGACAACTTCATGGAGACACGATGATGGAGATCATGATGATGGAGATCATGGTGTCATGCCGGTGACGATGATGATCATGGAGCCTCAAGATGGAGATCAAAGGAGCAAAATGATATTAGCCATATCATGTCACTTTTGATTGCATGTGATGTTTATCATGTTTATGCATCTTATTTGCTTAGAACGACGATAGTAAATAAGATGATCCTCATTAAAATTTCAAGAAAGTGTTCCCCTAACTGTGCACCGTTATGTAAAGTTCGTTGTTTCGAAGCACCACGTGATGATCGGGTGTGATAGATTCTAACGTTCACATACAACGGGTGTAAGCCAGATTTACACACGCGAAACACTTAGGTTGACTTGACGATCCTAGCATGTACAGACATGGCCTCGGAACACAAGAGATCGAAAGGTCGAGCATGAGTCGTATAGTAGATACAATCAACATGAAGATGTTCACCGATGATGACTAGTCCGTCTCACGTGATGATCGGACACGGCCTAGTTGACTCGGATCATGTAATCACTTAGATGACTAGAGGGATGTCTATCTGAGTGGGAGTTCATAAGATGAACTTAGTTATCCTGAACATAGTCAAAAGATTCTTGGAAATTATGTCGTAAGCTCGCGCTTTAGTTCTACTGTTTAGATATGTTCCTAGAGAAAATTTAGTTGAAAGTTGATAGTAGCAATTATGCGGACTGGGTCCGTAAACTGAGGATTGTCCTCGTTGCTTCGTAGAAGGCTTATGTCCTTAATGCACCGCTCGGTGTGCTGAACCTCAAACGTCGTCTGTGGATGTCGCGAACATTTGACATACACGTTTTTGATAACTACGTGATAGTTCAGTTAAACGGTTTAGAGTGGAGGCACCAAAGACGTTTTCGAAACGTCGCGGAACGTATGAGACGTTTCGAGGGCTGAAATTGGGATTTCAGGCTCGTGCCCGCGTCAAGAGGTATGAGACCTCCGACGATTTTCTTAGCCTGCAAACTAAGGGAGAAAAGCTCAATCGTTGAGCTTGTGCTCAGATTGTTTGAGTACAACAATCACTTTAATCGAGTGGGAGTTGATCTTCCAGATGAGATAATGATGTTTCTCCAAAGTCATTGCCACCAAGCTGCTAGAGCTACGTGATGAACTATAACATATCAGGGATAGATATGATGATCCTTGAAGTATTCGCGATTTTTGACACCGCGAAAGTAGAAGTCAAGAAGGAGCATCAATTGTTGATGGTTGGTAAAACCACTAGTTTCAAGAAGGGCAAGGGCAAGAAGGGATACTTCATGAAACGGCAAAATAGTTGCTGCTCTAGTGAAAACCCAAGGTTGAACCCAAACCCGAGACTAAGTGCTTCTGTAATGAGAGGAACGGACACTAAAGCAGAACCACCCTAGATACTTAGTAGATAAGAAGGCAGGCAAGGTCGATAGAAGTATATTGGATATACATTATGTTAATGTGTACTTTACTAGTACTCCTAGTAGCACCAGGGTATTAGATACCGGTTCGGTTGCTAAGTGTTAGTAACTCGAAATAAAAGGCTACGGAATAAACGGAGACTAGCTAAAGGTGAGTTGACGATATGTGTTGGATGTGTTTTCCAATCTTGATGTGATCAAGCATCACACGCTCCCTCTACCATGAAGATTGGTGTTAAACCTAAATAATTGTTATTTCGTGTTTGCGTTGAGTATAGACATGATTGGATTATGTCTATCGCAATACGGTTATTCATTTAAGGAGAATAATGGTTACTCTGTTTATTTGAATAATACCTTCAATGGTCTTGCACCTGAAATGAATGGTTTATTGAATCTCGATCGTAGTGATACACATGTTCATGCCAAAATATATAAGACGGTAATGATAGTACGACCTATTTGTGGCACTGCCATGTAAGTCATATTGGTATAAAACGCATGAAGAAGCTCCATGTTGATGGATCTTTGGACTCACTCGTTTTTGAAAAGTTTGAGACATGCGAACCATGTCTATTGGTGTATACGCATGAAGAAACTCCATGCAGATGGACCGTTTGGACTCACTTGTATTTGAATCACTTGAGACATGCAAATCATACCACATGGGCAAGATGACTGAAAGCCTCGTTTTCAGTAAAATGGAACAAGAAAGCAACTTGTTGGAAGTAATACATTTTGATGTGTGCAGTCCAATGAGTGCTGAGGCACGCAGTGGATATCATTATGTTCTTACTTCACGGATGATTTGAGTAGATATTGAGTATATTTACTTGATGAAACACAAGTCTGAATTATTGAATGGTTCATGTAATTTCAGAGTGAAGTTGACAAGAGGATAAAATGTCTATGATATGATCATAGAGATGAGTATCTGAGTTACGAGCTTTGGCACGCAATTAAGACATCGTGGAAATTGTTTCACAATTAATACCGCCTGGAACACCATAGTGTGATGGTGTATCCGAACATCATAGTTGCACCCTATTGGATATGGTGCGTACCATGATGTCTCTTATCGAATTACCACTATCGTTCATGGGTTAGGCGTTAGAAACAACCGCACTCACTTTAATAGGGCACCACGTAATTCCATTGAGACGACACCGTTTTAACTATGGTTTGGAGAAACCTAAGTTGTCGTTTCTTAAAAGTTTGGGGCTGCGACGCTTATGTGAAAAAGTTTCAGCTTGATAAGCTCGAACCCAAAGCGGATAGAATGCATCTTCATAGGACACCCAAAACAGTTGGGTATACCTCCTAATTCAGATCCGAAAGCAATAGGGATTGTTTCTTGAATCGGATCCTTTCTCGAGGAAAGGTTTGTCTCGAGAATTGAGTGGGAGGATGGTGGAGACTTGATGAGGTTATTGAACCGTCACTACAACAAGTGTGTAGCAGGGCACAGGAAGTTGTTCCTGTGGCGCCTACACCAATTGAAGTAGAAGCTTATGATAGTGATCATGAAGTTTTGGATCAAGTCACTACCATACCTCGTAGGGTGGCAAGGATGCATACTACTTCAAAGTGGTACAGTAATCCTGTCTTGGAGGTCATGTTGCTAGACAACAATAAACCTACGATCTATGGAGAAGCGATGGTGGGCCCAAATTCTGACAAATGGTTAGAAGCCATGAAATCCTAGATAGGATCCATGTATCAGAACAAAGCATGGACTTTGGTGGACTTGCCCAATGATCGGCAAGCCATTGAGATAAATGGATCTTTAAAAAGAAGACGGACGTGGACGGTACTGTCACCGTCTATGAAGCTCGACTTGTGGCAAGGAGTTTTTCACAAGTTCAAGGAGTTGAGTACGATGAGATTTTCTCATCCGTAGCGATGCTTAAGTCCGTTGGAATCATGTTAGCATTAGCTGCATTTATGAAATCTGGCAGATGGATGTCAAAACGAGTTTCCTTACCAGTTTTCGTAAGGAAAGGTCGTATGTGATACAATCAGAAAGGTTTTGTCGATCCTAAGGATGCTAAAAGGTATGCTAGCTCCAGCGATCCTTCCATGGACTGGAGTAAGCCTCTCGGAGTTGGAATATGCACTTTGATAAGATGATCAAATATTTTGGGTTTATACAAAGTTTATGAGAAACTTGTATTTCCAAAGAAGTGAGTGGGAGCACTATAGAATTTCTGATGAGTATATGTTGTTGACATATTGTTGATCAGAAATGATGTAGAATTTCTAGAAAGCATATAGGGTTATTTGAAAGGTGTTTTTGAATAGAAAACCTGGATTAAGCTACTTGAACATTGAGCATCAAGATCTATGAGGATAGATCAAAAAACGCTTAATGGTACTTTCAAATGAGCATATACCTTGACATGATCTTGAAGGTGTTCAAGATGGATCAGTCAAAGAAGGAGTTCTTGCCTAAGATGTAAGGTATGAAGTTAATACTTAAAGCTCGACCACGGCAGAAGAAAAGAGAGAAAGGACGAAGGTCGTCCCCTATGCTTTAGACGTAGGCTCCACAATATGCTATGCTGTGTATCGCACCTAAAGTGTGCCTTGCCATGAGTCAGTCAAGGGGTACAAGTGTGATCCAGGAATGGATTACAAGACAGCGGTCAAACATATCCTTAGTAACTAGTGGACTAAGAAATTTTCTCGATTACGGAGGTGGTAAAAGAGTTCGTCGTAAAGGGTTACGCTGATGAGAACTTTGACACTAATCCGGATTATACTGAGTTGTAAACCGGAATCGTATAGTGGAACAGTTATTTGGAATAGCTCCAAATAGAGCGTGGTAGCTGCATCTAGGAGATGACATAGATATTTGTAAAGCACACACGGATCTGAAAGGTTCAGACCCGTTGACTAAGAACCTCTCTCACAAGCGAGATATGATCAAACCCCATGGGTGTTGATTCATTCACTAGTGCAGAACCGGGCAATAGCACCGGTTCGTGAGGCCCTTTAGTGCCGGTTCCATAACCGGCACTAAAGTGTGGGCACTAAAGCCCCCACCCCCTTTAGTACCGGTTCAGCACGAACCGGTGCTAAAGGGCAACCACGTGGCACGAGCCAGCTCCGGGGGCCGGGAGCCCAAGGTTTGGGGGGTTTTTGGTTTGATGATTTCTTTTTCATTTAATTTTGTGTTTTCCATTTAATTCTTTTTCGTTTGCTGGTATTTTACGATACTACAAAGGCCCACAGGCGTAAGGCGTGCAATAGGCCCACAAAGGCACTGCTTAGAGAGGAGCTCGACACGGTAGCCACGGCGGGGCTTATAAACCGGTCGAACTCCTCTCAACTAGCGAGGTGGGACTAAATATTGTGCCTTCTTGGTGGCAGCGCACCCCTTTAGTACCGGTTGGTGGCTCCAACCGGTACTAAAGGGGGGGTCTTTAGTACCGGTTGGAGCCACCAACCGGTACTAAAGGCCACCACCTCTTTAGTACCGGTTCGTGGCACGAACCGGTACTAAAGGTTCGCCACGAACCGGTACTAATGAGAGCGGCCCGGCTAGCCGTTGGAACCGGCACTAATGTACACATTAGTGCCGACTCAATTCAAACCGGCACTAATGTGCTTCACGTTTGACCCTTTTTCTACTAGTGATTACAATCACATAATGATGTGAACTAGATTATTGACTCTAGTGCAAGTGGGAGACTATTTGAAATATGCCCTAGAGGCAATAATAAATTGGTTATTAAATTTCCTTGTTCATGATAATTGTTTATTATCCATGCTAGAATTGTATTGATAGGAAACTCAGATACATGTGTGGATACATAGACAACACCATGTCCCTAGTAAGCCTCTAGTTGACTAGCTCGTTGATCAATAGATGGTTACGGTTTCCTGACCATGGACATTGGATGTCGTTGATAACGGGATCACATCATTAGGAGAATGATGTGATGGACAAGACCCAATCCTAAGCCTAGCACAAAGATCATGTAGTTCGTATGCTAAAGCTTTTCTAATGTCAAAGTATCATTTCCTTAGACCATGAGATTGTGCAACTCCCGGATACCGTAGGAATGCTTTGGGTGTACCAAACGTCACAACGTAACTGGGTGGCTATAAAGGTGCACTACGGGTATCTCCGAAAGTGTCTATTGGGTTGGCACAAATCGAGACTGGGATTTGTCACTCCGTGTGACGGAGAGGTATCTCTGGTCCCACTCGGTAGGACATCATCATAATGTGCACAATGTGATCAAGGAGTTGATCACATGATGATGTGTTACGGAATGAGTAAAGAGACTTGCCGGTAACGAGATTGAACAAGGTATCGGCATACCGACGATCGAATCTCGGGCAAGTATAATACCACTAGACAAAGGGAATTGTATACGGTATTGATTGAGTCCTTGACATCGTGGTTCATCCGATGAGATCATCGTGGAACATGTGGGAGCCAACATGGGTATCCAGATCCCGCTATTGGTTATTGACTGGAGAACGTCTTAGTCATGTCTGCATGGTTCTCGAACCCGTAGGGTCTACACACTTAAGGTTCGATGACGCTAGGGTTATAGGGAATAGATATACGTGGTTACTGAATGTTGTTCGGAGTCCCGGATGAGATCCCGGACGTCACGAGGAGTTCCGGAATGGTCCGGAGGTAAAGATTTATATATGGGAAAGTCCTGTTTTGGTCACCGGAAAAGTTTCGGGTTTTATCGGTAATGTACCGGGACCACCGGGAGGGTCCCGGGGGTCCACCAAGTGGGGCCACTGGCCCCTTGAGGGCTGCATGGGCCAAGTGTGGGAGGGGACCAGCCCCAGGTGGGCTGGTGCGCCCCCCCCCCCCCACAAGGGCCCAAGGCGCCTAGGGTTTGGGGAGGGGGCGCCCCACCTTGCTTGGGGGGCAAGTTTCCCCCTCTCCCCCCCTTGGCCGCCACCCTAGATGGGTTTGGGGCTGCCGCGCCCCTTGGGGTGGGAACCCTAGAGGGGGCGCACCCCCCTCCCTCTCCCCTATATATACTTGAGGTATTTGGGGCTGCAGACACAAGAGTTTCCACCTCTCCCTGGCGTAGCCCTACCTCTCTTTCTCCTTGTCTCTCGTGGTGCTTGGCGAAGTCCTGCTGGATTACCACGCTCCTCCATCACCACCACGCCGTTGTGCTGCTGCTGGATGGAGTCTTCCTCAACCTCTCCCTCTCTCCTTGCTGGATCAAGGCATGGGAGACGTCATCGGGTTGTACGTGTGTTGAACGCGGAGGTGCCGTCCGTTCGGCACTAGGATCTCTGGTGATTTGGATCACGACGAGTACGACTCCTTCAACCATGTTCTTTTGAACGCTTCCGCTTAGCGATCTACAAGGGTAGGTAGATGCACTCTCCTTCCCCTCGTTGCTAGTCTCTCCATAGATAGATCTTGGTGACTCGTAGGAAAATTTTGAATTTCTGCTACGTTCCCTAACACTCAGATGGTAGCAGAAGAGTGGCAGGAACACCAGAAAAATGCAGACCCGACCGATTTGTTGCGAGCTAAGAAGCCTGCTAAAGAGTCGGCGTTTCAATCGTCCGATGAGACAAAGCCAGTTCACATCCACCCGACCGACCCCAGCGCTACTACGACTCATATCTCCACAACACTCGACTCTAAATAGGAAGAAGCGCTCATCCAGTTCCTCCGTGAGAACTGGGACATCTTCGCATGGAAGCCTGCTGACATGCCGGGTGTTCCCAGGGGGCTGGCTGAGCATCGTCTACGAGTCGACTCAAAGGTGAAACCTATCAAAGAACATCTTCGACGATCTGCCGTCCAGAAGAGAAAGGCCATTGGCGAGGAGGTGGCTCGGCTCCTGGCAGCAGAGTTTATCCGAGAAATTTACCACTCTGAGTGGCTCGCCAATGTTGTCATGGTCCCCAAGAAGGACAAGTCACTTCGCATGTGCATTGATTTCAAACATATCAATCGGGCCTGCCCGAAAGATCATTTTCCTCTCCCCCGCATCGACCAAATAGTCGACTCAACTGCGGGATGTGAGCGCCTGTCTTTTTTAGACGCTTATTCAGGTTACCATCAGATCCGTCTGTATGGACCCGACGAAATCAAAACAGCTTTCATCACTCCATTCGGGTGCTTCTGCTATGTGACCATGCCATTCGGCCTCAAGAATGCCGGAGCCACATTCATGAGGATGATTCAGAAGTGTTTACTCACTCAAATCAGTCGGAACGTGGAAGCATACATGGATGATGTTGTGGTCAAATCACGAAAGGGTTCCGACCTGTTGACTGACCTCGCTGAAACATTTGCAATCTCAGGAGGTATGATATCAAGCTTAATCCATCAAAGTGCACATTCGGAGTTCCTGGCGGAAAGTTACTCGGTTTTCTCGTTTCCGAACGACGCCAACCCAGAAAAAGTTGGCACTATACTCCGAATGAAACGCCCCGTGCGTGTGCACGATGTCCAGAAGCTTACTGGATGCTTGGCCACATGTGTGCACGATGTCCAGAAAAAGTCGATTCATCTCTCGCCTCGGTGAAAAGGCATTGCCTCTTTACCGATTGATGAAGAAGTCAGACAAGTTCGAGTGGACTCCAGAAGCTGATGCAGCGTTTGTAGAGCTAAAAGCTCTGCTCTCCACCCAGCCGGTGCTTGCTGCTCCAATCAGCAAAGAGCCTTTGTTGCTTTACGTTGCAGCCACAGGACAAGTCGTCAGCACAATACTTACGGTCGAGCGGGAAGAAGAAGGTGTAAGTGCATCTAGTGCCCCTTAGTGATTTTGGTGTATTGAAGACTTATAGGTTAAGGGACTAATGTGTTTATAAGTGTACACAGGTCTATAAGTCTATGAGGAGTTTGATATTTACAGATAAAGTCGACCCCTAAAAATGAAGTTCTTCGACTGAAGGCTTTGATATTCTGAAGACTTTCTGAAGACTTTGAAAGTGAAGAAATTGGTGTGACCTTGAAGACTTGGTATTCATTTGAGGAACATGAAGCGTGAAGACTTTTGTTTTCGTAGTTTCGCTTTCTCTTTCTTGAGTCATAGGAAACACCGTACTGTTAAAGGGGGTCGAGGAAATACTAAGGAAAAAATTTCCATGTGATGCTCAACTCAAAATCCTACACCTACCAATCCCTTCGAGTGAAGCCTTTGAAAATCTCATACAGCTCAGTCAATTTCTTCAGTGACAGAGACGAAGTTCTTCTGGTCGCTGAGGAATTTGTTCTGACTGAGGAGTTAGGAATTCGCCAGTGCGGATTGCCTACACAGTGAGGAACATGATAGCCCTGAGGAATTTGAGAGTCAAATTTCCATTTATTCTTTATCTTCTTGTGACTGTCCCAAAATATCTTATCCACCTAACGGTCATATCATTGAAGGGCATTTATGTCTTATCATGTCGGGCTGCTCCCTAGGCTATAAATAGCCGCCCCTACAACCACTAGCTGGTTGGCTGCTCGAGAGAACTTGACACTTGTCATTTGAGAGCAACCCATCCTCCGAGGACTTTGAGCGAAAATCATCGAGTGAGGAAAAACCCAAAAACCAAACCCTACAAACCCAAAGTGATTGAGCATCATCAAGAGATTGATCCTGCGTGGATCCGGCGCTTGTTACCTTTGAAGACTGTGCTTCTTCCAGACGGTTAGGCGTCATGGTCTAGAGCATCCAAGAGGAATTGTGGATCGCCGAGTGACCAAGTCTGTGAAGGTTTGGAAGTCGCTCAAGACTTACCACGAGTGATTGGACGAGGTCTGTGTGACCTTAGTTCAAGGAGAATACGGTGAGGACTTGGTGTCCTGAGCTGCGTGCTTTCGATGGATCGGTTTTCGGGACTGTGTGTCCTCGAGTTTAAATACTCAGCCGCTCCAACCAGACGTACAACTGAGACAGCAGTTGGAACTGGTCTACCAAATCATTGTCTTCACCAACCTAACTGGTTCTATTTCCTCAACTCTTTCATTTCCTCATTACTATGTTGAGTGTTCGTTCATATCTGTGTTTGAAGACTTTGACTGAAGACTTTCTCAATTTCCTCAGTTCAATTTCTTGATCTGTTTGTCTTCATCTTGTGCTATCCTGTGTTTACGCTTTCTGTACTCTTTGATTGTCTTCATTCATCATGATGACCATGCCCGCATTCTCTTATGCTTACTTCTGAGTACTTATTCCACTGCAAGTAATTCTTTACTTAGGAATTTCCTCAGTGGCAAATTCCTCTTTGAAGAATTCATAAAAATTGCCTATTCACCCCCCCTCTAGTCGATATAACGCACTTTCAATTGGTATCGAGCAAGGTACTCCCTTGTTACGTGTGATTTTGGTTTAACCACCGGAGTTTTAGTTACGTCGACTGCAGGTATGAAGAAAGTGACATGCCCTATCTTTGACGGTCATGATTATCCCAAGTGGAAGGCCATGATGAGGAAGCGCCTCATGGCAATGGACAACGATCTGTGGACCGTCACTGAAATTGGTCTTACTGATCTGTGCAAGACGGTGAACGCAGATGATATTCGCAAGTACACTCGACTTGACATCATGGCGAAGGATATCATCCGTTCCTGCCTATCTAGAGATGAATTCAAGCGCATTATGCATCTTTGCAATGCGAAGCTTATCTGGGACCGAATCTCCGATGTCTATGAAGGTCATCGAACCCGTCATGATCCTTGGTTTGAGGACTTCAAGGAATCTCTCAAAACGATGACTTTCGAACCGGAATCATCATCTTCTGCAGCATGTCTCATGGCAAAGGGTGACAAGGTAACCGAATGTTCCTCATCCGAGTTTAGTGATGATGAATCTGATGATGATGGATCTGATGATGATATTGAACCTAGCTATACCAAGCTTGTTTGTATTGCCACCAAACAACAACATGCCTTGGAAAAGGTTCAAAACATGTTAGGTAAAAGTGATGATATGTTGGGTGAAGAAATGGATCGCACTAAAGCCCTGACTGAAAATCTTCAGAGACTTCAGTCTAGGTTAGACAGCCTTCAAGGTCATCATAACACTCTCTTGTCGATCATGAGAAACTTTCTTATGAATTTCTTCAAAGAAAGCAAGATCTTGAGAAGCTAAGAGCGAGTTATGAAGATCTTCGAAGGAGCGCGATTCATTACTTGCTCAACAAATCAGCGCTTCTCAGGAAGAATTTGTTCCTCCATGCTTAAAGTGCATTGAACGTGAATCTGCTAATTCTTCACCTGAATGTTCAAATGCTTCAACTGTTACAAATTCTTCACCTGCTCCTGCTATAACTAATTCCTCATCTGAGGACATTGCTAGTACCACTGACGATGCAGGGCTGAAGGAATTGTACATGACAGGCATGTACAAAAGCCTCAAAGGGCATCAGACTCTTTGTGATGTGCTTAAAAAGAAGATCCTCAACAGGAACCCTAGGAAAGAGGGTATTGCCTTTGAGAGGAAATTCAATGCTGATGGAACATATTGGAAGCTTTGGCAGTACCCCAAAACCTCATGGGTTGCTGCAAAGGGACCTCCAGTTGATCCACCTAACTTATCTGGCTTTACATGTGAATCTCCTCATTCTTCTGATGAGTCATTTGACTCCAACTATAAACTGTTCAAAAATCAGAATGGTGAAGTATTTGCTAGATATGTTGGCACTAACTGCGGGAACGGTTCCCCTATGAAGAAAATCTGGGTTCCCAAGAAGTGCCTTGAAAGTCTTCGGTGAATGTCCTCATGACACCACCTGAAGAATAGGAACCCCAGATCAAACTCTTCATATGGACCAAATTCTTCATATGGATCCAAGTCCTCATACGGACCAAATTCCTCACGTGGATCAAATTCCTCAAAAGGATCAAAGTCCTCATATGATTATCATCGTGCTAACAACTCTGTTTACTTGAGTTAGAGCTAAGGGCTATGAATATGTGCATTATTCTTCAAACCAATATGTTCATAAGTCCTCGAAGAATTTCTCTGCTTATTCATATGCTTACCCTAACCCCTCTTATGTGAAAGCGAAATGGATTGGCTTCAATGCCACCATTCTCATATGGAGCTCACAGTGATGAAATCTTTGCCACCCCTTGAGATGTGGGTGGTGAAGAAAAGGAACTAATCTCTTCTGCGGTCAGGTCTCGGGCGTGCTTTAACGTCTGAAGAATTTCTTGGGGGCTGACCAATATGCTGAAAGGGCCTTGAGCTAATCATGAAGAAATGAACTTTCATTTCACACGTCCTCCCTCGCTTATACATTATCTTTGCTGATGAAATTCATTTGATGAAATTGATATCATATTCTTCACCGATGAAGTATATGAGATCGTAAGTTGCACTAATTCATCTGCGGGATGATCAACCCAAAGCCAATGAGTGGGTCCTTGATAGTGGATGTACAAATCACATGACTAGTGACAAGAATCTATTGATGGATGCTCCCTTATCACCGTCACATCTGAAGCATATCATCTTTGCTGACAAAGGCAAAAGTCAGGTATTGGGTCTTGGTAAGGTTGCGATCTCTAAGGACATACACATGGACGAAGTCATGCTTGTTGAGTCCTTAGTATACAATCTCATGTCAATCTCAATGCTTTGTGATCTTGATATGGTTGTTGTCTTTGGCAAGTATCGTTGTGTTGTGATCATGGAAGCTGACAATTCCAAAGTCTTTGAAGGCTTTAGGAGAGGAGACTTGTATATTGTTGATTTCTCTCTGAGGACCACAACCAGCCGTGTGTCTACTTGCAAAAGCTTGAGAAGGCTGGCTATGGCATCGACGACTTGGTCACGCAGGCATGAGGAATCTGCACACGCTTACGAAGAAGAAGCATGTCATTGGCATTGAGAATGTCAAATTCCTCAAGGATCACTTGTGTGGAGCCTGTGAAGCTGGAAAAATGACCAAGGCCAAGCATCCAGCGAAGACTATAATGACCACTACTCGTCCATTCGAATTGCTTCACATGGACCTCTTTGGTCCTAATCATTACTCATCAGTCACTAATGATGCATCTCTATATGGCTTTGTTATTGTTGATGATTACTCTCGTTACACATGGGTACACATTGTTACTTACAAACATGAAGTGCAGGAAGTCTTCAAACGATTTTCCTCGAGGGCTTCAACCAACTTTGGTGTGAAGATCAGGCACATCAGGAGTGACAATGGAACTGAGTTCAAGAGTTCTGGTCTTGATGACTATCTTGATGAACTTGGTATTACTCATGAGTTATCTGCTCCCTATACTCCTCAGCAAAATGGCGTCGTGGAGCGCAAGAACAGAACTCTTGTTGAGATGGCTCGCACTATGCTTGATGAATACAAAAGCATATAAATGCGTTTTTGGATTGATGCAATTGATACTGCGTGCCACATCATCAACAGTATATCTTCACAAATTCTTCAAGAAGACTGCCTATGAACTCCTCACTGACAAGAAACCCAATGTGAGTTATTTCAAAGTCCTTGGTGCTAAATGCTGGATTAGAGATCCTCATCACAATGCTAAATTTGCACCGAAAGCACATGAAGGTTTTATGCTTGGTTATGGAAAGGACTCGCACACCTACAGAGTCTTCAACATCGCTCTTCACAAGATTGTTGATACTGTAGATGTGCGGTTCGATGAAACTAATGGCTCGCAAAGAGAGCACCTACCTTCTGTGTTAGATGAACCAACACCTGTGGAATCTATCAAGTTCAAGGCGACTGAGGATGTCATTCCTACTGAAGAATCTGCTGAAGAATTCATTCTTGTACGCGAAGAACGTCGAGCTGATGCACCTGAAGATAATGCTGAAGAAAATGGCGCTGAAGAAAATGCTGATCAAATTCCTCGACGACAACCAGCTCATCCTCATGTTGCCAAATAAGTGCAAGTTGACAAGATCATCGATGACATTGAAGCACTTGGTCCTCTCACACGCTCAAAAGCTTCACATTTATCTAACTTTTGTGGGCACTATGCTTTTGTCTCTATCACAGAGCCCACTAAGGTAGATGAAGCATTTCTGGAGCCTGAGTGGATTCACGCAATGCAAGAAGAATTACATCGATTCGAGCTCAACAATGTCTCGAAGTGGTCAAACGTCCAGATCCTCGCAAGCATAATATCATTGGCACAAAGTGGATCTACCGCAACAAGCAAGATGAAAATGGCCTTGTGGTGAGGAATAAGGCACGACTTGTAGCTCAAGGCTACACACAGGTTGAAGGAATTGATTTCGATGAAACTTTTGCACTTGTTGCTAGACTTGAGGCTATTCGCATATTACTTTCTTATGCTAACCATCATAATATCACTTTATATCAAATGGAAGTGAAAAGTGCATTCCTCAATGGTAAGCTTGAGGAAGAAGTATATGTTGCTCAACCCCCAGGTTTTGAAGATCCAAAGAATCCCGACAAAGTCTTCAGACTCAACAAGGCCCTCTATGGCCTCAAACAGGCCCCTCGGGAGTGGTATGATACATTGAAGGAATTCTTCGTGAAGAATGGCTTCACACCCGGTTCACTCGACCCTACTCTCTTTACTAAATCATATGATGGTGAACTGTTTGTGTGTCAAATATATGTTGATGATATTATGTTTGGTTGTACTGACCAACGTTATAGTGATGAATTTGCCTATATGATGAGTGAAGAATATCAAATGTCTATGATGGGAGAGTTGAAATTCATCTTAGGTCTTCAAATTAAATCAACAACACAATGGCATATTCATATCTCAGAGAAATACCTCAATGATGTTACGAAGAAATTCGGCATGCAAGATTGCAAAGTAGTTAAAATTCCTATGCCCACAAATGGCCATCTATGCGCTGATGAAAATGGTATTGACTTCGATCACAAGGTATACCGCTCCATGTTTGGTTCTTTATTGTACTTATGTGCATCTAGGCCAGATATAATGCTTAGTGTTTGCATGTGTGCCTGATTTCAAGCTACACTGAAGGAATCACACCATAAGGCTGTGAAGCATATTCTTCGATATCTAGCTCACACACCAACACTTGGATTATGGTACCCCAAAGGGCTCTACGTTTGATCTCATTGGATATTCTGACTCGACTATGCTTTGGTGATCGTGTGGACCGCAAGTCAACATCTGGTACTTGTCATTTCCTCGGACGATCTTTGGTCCATTGGTCCTCGAAGAAAGCGAACTGCGTATCCTTTGTCTACATGGAAGCTGAGTACATTGTTGCTGGCTCTTGTTGTGCTCAATTGATGTGGATGAAGCAAACTCTCAAAGACTACGGCATCAACGTGAAGAATGTGCCTCTCTACTGTGACAATGAGAGTGCCATCAAGATTGCTCACAACCCAGTTCAGCACTCGAAGACAAAGCACATTCAGATTCGTCATCATTTTCTTCGTGATCATGTGTTGAAGGGCGACATCTCCATCGAGCACGTGAAGACTGAAGAACAGCTAGCCGATATCTTCACAAAGCCCTTGGATGAGAAGAGATTTAGCAAGTTGCGGTGTGAGCTAAATATCTTAGAATCTTCAAATGTTGTTTGAAAAGGACACACATCCTGACACTTATGCAAAATTGATGACTTAGATGTGCAACAGATGAAGAAACGTTTCTCTTCAATCAATGAAGAATAACACTCTAAGTGTGAAGAAATTAATGAAGAATTTGATTCTCGAACCCTCGACAATTGTACGCCGGTGTCTGAAATCATCATTCTTATCTGATTGGGTCACGCCACCACCAAAATTGAAAATCTTCAATTTGAGTTTTTCCTTAGTTTTGAAAGTCTTCAGTTTTTCAAATTCTTCAACTTTGCAAAATCTTCACTGTTTCCGTTGTCTTTCTTCATTGACTATATATATATATATATATATATATATATATATATATATATATATATATATATATATATATATATATATATATATATATGGGTTTATGTCCTCTACAACATTCACTTATGGCTATTTCTTCAAGTTGCTTTTTTCTGCTAAGTGAATGTGATCGGACCCTTCCCCCTCTATGCTATACTCAACCCAATCTATTCACAGATTCTTCATGTGCGTTCTATTTGAAACTCGTTCAAAATCTTCACTGTGTCCTTGTCAGCTGAAGAAATTGCGAACGGAACTTTTAACTTATCTTATCCAAAATTTTTGGCTTTGCCGCTCAAACCGTTCCGCATCCCACGACAAACTTATCTATTCACCCACGATCTAACACAATCTCCACTTTTCAGTACATGGGTGACACATGTCAAGCGAATGAGAAGGGTCAGGGGCACGTTCGTCCAAAATCTTGAGTGACGGTTTTTTCACCGTGGCTATATATACCCCCTCTCCCCTTCCTCACTTCCTTTACTCCGCTCGACCGCTCTCTCTCTCTCTCGCTCGAGCTTCTCAAACCCTAGCGCCGCCGCTACTCCATCGTCGCTGGTGAGGAAGAGCTTCCTTTGCCTCGACCTCGTCGCCATCGTACTCGCGCCCGACCATGAAATCTTCACTCCGCCGCCCGTAGCTGTCTTCCTCCGCCGAGTTAGGCGTGGGAGATCTGAACTGACGAACTTCTAATCTACACTTCTCTGTTCATCGTGTTCTTCAGTTCGGGTAATTAAAAGTTACTTTTATTACTCGCTTTGATTCTCAAACCTTCCTGAAAATCTTCAAAGGTGTTTATTCTTCAAATCTTCACACATATGAACACCTCAAATGAAATATGCTCTTGATTCGTTTCTCTAAGCAATGATTTTTCTTCAAGATTCCTCAATTGTGTGGATCCTCGATCTATACAACTCTGGAACCTAAGACAAAGATCGCTTAGTGAAATTCTTCAAGGCTCATCTGGTCAAATTCCTCAAACTAGTTTATTTTTGAAAAACCTTCTGAGAACGCATATGACCTCTCCAAATTCCTCACAACTATACTCTGTTCATAGGTACTCATGTCCGCTGCTGAATCACTAGGTTCTCATCAACTTAACTCATTTGCAGCATTCCTCGAAGAAAAGTTGCATACTTCTTCAGAGAATTCGATTGTTCAAATTCCTCGGTGAAGAATATGGCGTAAGGAAAGAAGCCACGAAAGGAGGAAAGAGGCCTGAGGTCATGACTGCGTTTGAGATTCCTGAGGACATCTATGCTGATTATTGCACACCTGACGAAGCCAAGTTTGGCAAGGAAAACAAAAATCAGCGCAAGGTGCGCATTCAAAGGATTGAAAGGAGATGGGCAAGGGAATGGAGGGAGTACAGATATGTTACTCCAAAGTACATGAAGAAATTCGCGCTGAATCCTCCATGCCCAAGAGCTCCATTGGCACCTGGCCAAGAAGCTGACCCCACCAGCATCAAGCGTGGTGAGGACCTTCCTGAATAATGGGCCAGGCGCCAAGCCGAATTGGCGAGACAAGCCAAGGAGGTAGTGAGGAAATTTGATGAGGACTCTTGCTCTTTCTGTTGCCCATCGAGGTCATTTGTCAAGCCAAGAAAATCTAGGGCAAAGAAGCCCGCACACAAGCCAAGTGCTTCACCAGCTGTGCCCTCATGGCCAATTTCCTTAGCAATGCCCTCACGGCCAATTCCTCATGCTGCTCCTCCTCCTCCCAAATCCTCAGCTCCTACAAAGTCCTCAGCAGTTCCGACAAAGTCCTCAGCACCTGTGCATCTGGCCTCGTGCCAAAGGACTACAGGCATCTTGATTGCCTCTGGTGTCTCAGCAAGTTCCTCAGTTGCGCCAAATTCTTCATCAGGCCCCACTCTGCTGAAGACTAAGGCAACAGCTGGACGAGGTCCTCGGCCAAGTCCCAAGAAGAAACAGGTCGCCTTCCAAGAGCCACCTGAAGATGATGAGGCTGATGATGATGAACTTGCGGAAATCATCAGAGATAGGCAAGTAAGGGCCGCTAGAGCCAAAGGCACACCTGTGCCGCTTCTGTTGGATCCAAGAGCGATCCTAGACTACATTGATCTCTGGCACAAGGACCCAAACACTCCTATGCCTGACTTCAAGTTGACACACAGCCAAAGTCACATCTTGACTCATTTCATCCAAGAGGAGAAATGGAAATATGATAAGGCCGAGAGATCAAGAAATCACAAGATGTAAAAGAGAAACTGCGAAGAAAAATGTTGTCAAGATGACAATGAAGAACTTGTCAAGATGCAGGCTGACATCAAAGCCCTCAACGACAAATTTGACTCATACTATGCTGACTGGAAAGGAGCCAAAGTCAGGTTTGTGAAACTGACGGAGAAGTTCACCAATGTTGCAGCCCCATCGCAACAAGAAGTTTCTCAAGCTGAAGCTTCTGCTCAGCCGACTGAAGAACACGCAAGCACCGCTGATGAAGTTCAGGCTGCTGCAGAAAATGCTAGTTCCAGGGCTGATGACTCCATCCCAGCCGCTGAAGAAATTGCCAGGGCATCCACTAGTGGTGCGCCTGAAGAAACTGAAGAAGTCAGGGCAACTGCATCAGTTGTGCCTGAGGAAATTCAACCAGATTCCTCAGCTCCTCCTGCGCCTACACCAACTCCAATCCTTCCATCTGCATCTGATGTGAAGAAGACCAAGGCTGCAGAGCGAGCTGCAGTGAAGAAAAGGAAAGCATCACCGCTTCAAATTCTTCAGCCCGAAGAAAATGAAGCCTATGACAAGCTCTTTTGAAAATCCAATCGATGTTGTTCCAATTTCCTTCATTCCATCAAAGGACCTTGTTCCTTTTGGTGAAGAGTATGAGATCCCAAGCGGATCTGATGAAGAAAATCATTCTGCTGCTTCGTCAGAGCAGATTGATGAAGAAATTGAAGTGGATGCAATCCCTTCTACTCCTACATTTCCTCGCCAATGCCTCAGTTCACAGCTGAAGAGGCTGGCGTTGAAGAAATTGATGAAGATGTGGATATTGGAAGCACAACGCCAGTGATGAACGATGACTTTTGGGGCAGTCAGCATCCAAATTCTCCACTTTTCACCCTACTACAACAAATACCTCAGTCCCCTGCACCAACAGTTCAAATGGGCTCTGAAGAAACTCATCCCACCTCGTCCGTGCATGAAGAAATTCCAGCCACTAGTGTTGAAGAACCCGCATGCTGATCCTATGAACACGCAGATCGCATATGAAGAGGAACCAGAAATTCCTCAAATGAAGAACCTGAGATTATGCGATTCACGAGGTCGTGATGCAACTCATCGACACTCCACTGCCAAAGCCAAAGAATCCATTCTCAACGAAGCAAAATTTCAAGGCTGAAGATTTCTTCGGCGAGCATGTATTCTTCACTGACTACAACCCATATGACTCTGCTCGCATAAGGAAGAGGCTTTCTGGACTACTAGTCAAGCCAACTTCTATTCCTCTGTGCTATTCAACAAAGACAAAGTCTTCGATCATGCACATATTCCTCATGTGGACATGGAATCTCTGCCAGGCTTCGAGCCAGTCCTTAGTGTTCTTCACGATGCAGGATTGCTGAATTTCTGCACTGACATCTGTGATTGGAATGAAGAACTTATTCTTCAATTCTATGCGACGCTGCACATCACAGGCGATTCTGAAGATGTGAACTCATGGGTATTGGACTGGATGACAGAAAATACTCACTACAAGGCACCAAAGAATCGAATTGCTTCGTGCCCTCCCACTCAGTCCTCCCCTTGATGGTGCTCGTTGCATCTACAACGAAGCTGAGCTTTCAAATCACTACATGCAAGTGCTGATGAAGCCTTTGAAGCCAAGGCAGGCACCTCGAACCAAATTCTTCGTCAAGGAATTATTTTATGTGCCTCAGACTGTCTATCGCATTCTGACGAAGACAATGAGTCCTATCAAAGGCCACGACTCAAATGATGAAGAAGTCGTTGGCATCATGAAGAATATGCTTTTCAATATCATTCATGGCGTTCCCGTCAACTTCCATGATTTCTTCATGAGGACTCTGGCAAACATTGCTATGTCACCTTTTGAGCTGAAGCCTTATGCACCATGGATTATGAGGTTCATCAGGACAAGGTCTTCACTCAACTATAAGGCTGATACTCTGAACCACTGCAGCTACTTGCCTCCAATTGAAGTCCTCAAACGGACATTTTCCTCAGCTGATGACAAGGGCAAGGCAACTGCTGTGATAGATGAAGGCATTCGTCCATTGGATGGTCAATTTCGCAAAGCTGCATCCTACTCCACCAATGATGAATCTTCCACACATGACTCTGCCGCCAATACCTCAGCCAAGCAAAATCCTCAAGCCACAGCACCCAGGGTGATGACTGATCGTGAGTTATTCCTCAGTCTTAATCAGAAGGTTGATCGCAATCATAAATGGGCCAAGCGTCATTTTGGTTCAATTCTTCACAACATGACCTCAACACACAATGCAGTGAAGAAAAACCAATACTACCTCCATGAAACCTTCAACCGCACCTGGGCTGTTCTTTCTAATGTCTACATCGCAGACGAACTGAAGACAATGGGTCTCAAGGAAGAATTTGACTGGTCTGCACCTCCTCCGAAGAAATACAAGAAGGTCAAAGTTCCTTCCTTGGTGGCCAGCTCCTATTCTTCATCGCGCGACATTGATGAAAATGAAGACTTGGACGACACTGCGGCAGGCCCTACTACGACAACCGACCCCAACAACGCTGGCGCTCCTTCATCAACTTGAAATACTTCAGGGGCGTTAGTCCTCAGTTTCAATCCTTTTGGTCATTTGATGACAAAGGGGGAGAAATTTGAGTTAGTCTTCAAGCGGGTCTACTTTTACGCCCATATACTGTGTTCTTTTTGCTAAGTTACAACTCTCGTTCTTCTGAAACTTTATTGGATTGAGTTGTAATCTTAAACCCGATGGTGCTCTGATACTTTCGATGTGTTCCTCTGCATGCTTATTCTTCGTTATGTGTTAATACACGCATGCTGAATTACATCAGTCACCATATTTCATCATGCATTTCAAATTCTTCACATTATATGTCAAATGCATGTATGAATTACAAGATATAGGGGGAGATCTCCATGATTCAACTCTTCAAATGTGCAATGCCTCAAAAGCAAAATTCCTCACTATGCACATCTTCAGGGGGAGTTCTTCTATATCTTACAATCAAATTCCTCAATATCAGTATTTACACTTCATATGTTTATCCCGTTGAAAACTTAACCTATATTGTCATCAATCACCAAAAGGGGAGATTGTAAGTGCATCTAGTGCCCCTTAGTGATTTTGGTGTATTGAAGACTTATAGGTTAAGGGACTAATGTGTTTATGAGTGTACACAGGTCTATAAGTCTATGAGGAGTTTGATATTTACAGATAAAGTCGACCCCTAAAAGTGAAGTTCTTCGACTGAAGACTTTGATATTCTGAAGACTTTCTGAAGACTTTGAAAGTGAAGAAATTGGTGTGACCTTGAAGACTTGGTATTCATTTGAGGGACATGAAGCGTGAAGACTTTTGTTTTCGTAGTTTCGTTTTCTCTTTCTTGAGTCATAGGAAACACCGTCTTTGTTAAAGGGGTCGAGGAAATACTAAGGAAAAATTTCCATGTGATGCTCAACTCAAAATCCTACACCTACCAATCCCTTCGAAAGTGAAGCCTTTGGAAATCTCATACAGCTCAGTCAATTTCTTCAAAGGATGTGAGACGAAGTTCTTCCGGTCGCTAAAGAATTTGTTCGACCGAGGAGTTAGGAATTTGCCGGTGTGGATTGCCTACACAAAGGAGGAACATGATAGCCCCGAGGAATTTGAGAGTCAAATTTCCGATCAAGGTCGCTTGCCTCTACCTGTCCCAAAATATCTTATCCACCTAACGGTCATATCATTGAAGGGCATTTATGTCTTATCATGTCGGGCTGCTCCCTAGGCTATAAATAGCCGCCCCCCTACAACCACTAGTGGTTGGCTGCTCCGAGAGAACTTGACACTTGTCATTTGAGAGCAACCCATCCTCCGAGGACTTTGAGCGAAAATCATCGAGTGAGGAAAAACCCAAAAACCAAACCCGTACAAACCCAAAGTGATTGAGAATCACAGAAGAGATTGATCCTGCGTGGATCCGATGCTTGTTACCTTTGAAAACTGTGCTTCTTCCAAGAGGAATTGTGGATCGCCGAGTGACCAAGTCTGTGAAGGTTTGGAAGTCGCCTGAAGACTTACCACGAGTGATTGGACGAGGTATGTGCTCAGCGACTGTGTGTCCGGGACTGTGTGTGCTCGAGTTTAAATACTCAGCCGCTCCAACCAGACGTACAACTGAGACAGCTGTTGGAACTGGTCTACCAAATCATTGTCTTCACCAACCTAACTGGTTCTATTTCCTCAACTCTTTCATTTCCTCATTCGTGTTGAGTGTTCGTTCATATCTGTGTTTGAAGACTTTGATCAAGACTTTCTCAATTTCCTCAGTTCAATTTCTTCAGTCTGTTTGTCTTCATCTTGTGCTATCATGTGTTTACGCTTTCTGTACTCTTTGATTGTCTTCATCTCATCATGATGACCATGCCCGCATTCTCTTATGCTTACTTCTGAGTACTTATTTCGCTGCAAGTAATTCTTCAATTAGGAATTTCCTCACCGGCAAATTCCTCTTTGAAGAATTCATAAAAATCTCCTATTCACCCCCCCCCTCTAGTCGATATAACGCACTTTCAGAAGGGAAAGCCTTCAAAGTTCAGCGCCCAGTATATTATCTTTCCGAAGTGTTGACCCCATCGAAGCAAAGATACCCTCATTATCAGAAGCTTGTATATGGGATTTACATGACCACGAAGAAGGTTGCTCATTATTTCTCTGATCATTCCATTACAGTCGTCAGCGACGCCCCATTGTCAGAGATTCTGCACAACGGAGATGCAACTGGTCGAGTGGCAAAATGGGCGATTGAACTCCTTCCCCTTGATATCAAGTTTGAGGCAAAGAAAGCCATTAAGTCCCAAGCAGTAGCAGATTTCATCGCCGAGTGGGTTGAACAGCAACTACCGACTCAAGTTCACTCGGAGAATTGGACCATGTTCTTTGACGGTTCTAAGATGTTGAATGGTTCCAGTGCTGGGGTAGTTTTGGTTTCCCCCCGAGGAGATAAGCTCAGATATGTGCTCCAGATCCACTTTGATTCCTCCAACAATGAAGCAGAATATGAAGCACTTTTGTATGGGTTGCGCATGGCCATTTCACTCGGCGTCCGTCGCCTTATGGTTTATGGCGACTCAGATTTGGTGGTCAATCAGGTGATGAAGGACTGGGACGTCAGAAGCCCAGCCATGACTGGTTACTGCAATGCAGTAAGAAAGCTGGAAAAGAAATTCGAGGTGTTAGAGCTTCATCATATACCCCGACTGAAGAATCAAGCAGCCGATGATTTGGCAAAGATAGGTTCCAAGAGAGAAGCCATTCCCAGTGGTGTATTTTTGGAACATATCCACGCGCCATCAGTTAAAGAGGACCCTTTCATCGAAGAAGCCCTGCAGCCAAAAAGTACCACGGATCCGACTGAAGTCGAGGTCCCAACCGTGGTCGACCTGATCATGGAAGTTTTAGTTATCACTCCCGACTGGACAGTGCCTTACATCGCATATATCCTAAGGAAAGAGCTCCCAGAGAATGAAGAAGAGGCTCGACAGATCGTCCGTTGATCCAAGGCCTTTACTGTCATGAAGGGACAGTTGTACAGAGAAAGCGTGATTGGAGCCAGTCAGAAATGCATAACGCCGGAAGAGGGTCGAATAATTCTCAATGACATCCACTCGGGGACCTGTGGCCATCATGCTTCCTCTCGGACTATTGTGGCTAAAGCATACCGAGCGGGATTTTACTGGCCAAGAGCAAATGAAATGGCAAAGGAGATAGTCGACAAGTGTGAAGGATGTCAATTTTACTCCAATATATCACACAAGCCCGCCTCAGCCTTGAGGACCATTCCACTCGTCTGGCCTTTCGCTGTATGGGGATTGGATATGGTTGGACCACTGAGAACAGGCAGAAGCGGCTTCACCCATGTGCTAGTGGCAGTTGACAAGTTCACTAAGTGGATTGAAGCTAAACCCATCAAGAATCTTGATGCCGACACTGATGTCAGCTTCATCAGGGAGTTGATATTCAGATATGGAGTTCCACATAGCATCATCACTGATAATGGGTCAAACTTCGATTCCGAAGAATTCAGAGCCTTTTGCACATCTCAGGGCACACGAGTCGACTATGCTTCAGTCGCTCACCCCCAGTCGAATGGACAGGCAGAACGAGAAAATGGTTTAATTCTCAAAGGGCTGAATCCCTGACTAATGCGCGATCTCAAGCACGCGGCTGGTGCATGGGTTGACGAACTTCCGTCAGTACTTTGGGGAATAAGGACCACACCTAATCGGTCGACTGGGAGAACTCCGTTCTTCTTGGTCTACGGAGCTGAAGCAGTCTTACCGAGTGACCTGCTTCACAACGCACCCCGAGTCGAACTCTACACTGAAGATGAAGCAGAGCAAGCCCGACAAGACGTAGTCGACCTCCTAGAAGAAGAAAGAGAGATGACAATGATCCAATCAACCATTTATCAGCAGGACTTACGTCGCTTCCATGCCAGAAACGTCAAGAGTCGAGCCTTCCAAGAAGGAGATTTGGTTCTCTGAGTGGATCAGCAGAAGCCACACAAGCTTGCTCCTACTTGGGAAGGTCCCTTCGTCGTTACCAAAGTTCTCCACAATGGAGCGTACCGCCTTTACAATGTTGACTCGGAAGGTCCCTTTTGTACTTAAGTGTTGACTCAATGGAAGGTCCCTTTTGTACTTAAGTGTTGACTCAATGGAAGGTCCCTTTTGTACTTAAGTGTTGACTCGGATGAAATGTAATAAAAGTACTTCTGTAGTTTATTTATCAAAGACAAGAGTGTTATAATTTTCCCAGTGATTGTTGTTACTTTTGTTTACATGAGAAGTCCCCAAGTGGGTGGCTTAGCTGCGAATCCGTTTCGCCTAAGTTTGTAAAAAAATCCTTGCCGAGTGGTGAGCCAGTCTCCCACTCGGGGGCTTAGCTGCGAATCTGTTTTGCCTAAGTACTTTCAAATCCTACCGAGTGGTGAACCAGCCTCCCACTCGGAGGCTTAGCTGCATTCCAAGTACTCGCCTAAGTTTAAAAATCCTACCGAGTGGTGAACCAGCCTCCCACTCGGAGGCTTAGCTGCAGTCCAAGTACTCGCCTAAGTTTAAAAATCCTACCGAGTGGTGAGCCAGCCTCCCACTCGGAGGCTTAGCTGCAGTCCAAGTACTCGCCTAAGTATCTGAAAATCCTACCGAGTGGAGAGCAAACCTCCCACTCGGGGGCTTAGCTGCAGCCCAGTGCTCGCCTAAGTACTTAATACAATGTGCGCTCCGCAAGGAAGACGAGGTGCAGGTCGACTGCTACCTTCTCCTTCCGAGCTTCGCCACAAATACAATGTGCGTCCCACAAGGAGGTCGAGGTGCAGGTCGACTGTTACCTTCTCCTTCGGAGGTGTGCCACAAAAAATCCTACCAAGTGGAGAGCAAACCTCCCACTCGGGGGCTTAGCTGCGGCCCAGTGCTCGCCTAAGTTTTTGAAAATCCTACCGAGTGGAGAGCGAACCTCCCACTCGGGGGCTTAGCTGCAGCCCAGTGCTCGCCTAAGTTTTTGAAAATCCTACCGAGTGGAGAGCGAACCTCCCACTCGGGGGCTTAGCTGCAGCCCAGTGCTCGCCTAAGTTTTTGAAAATCCTACCAAGTGGAGAGCGAACCTCCCACTCGGGGGCTTAGGTGCAGCCCAGTGCTCGCCTAAGTTTTTGAAAATCCTACCGAGTGGAGAGCGAACCTCCCACTCGGGGGCTTAGCTGCAGCCCAATGCTCGCCTAAGTTTTTGAAAATCCTACCGAGTGGAGAGCGAACCTCCTACTCGGGGGCTTAGCTGCAGCCCAGTGCTCGCCTAAGTTTTTGAAAATCCTACCAAGTGGAGAGCAAACCTCCCACTCGGGGGCTTAGCTGCAGCCCAGTGCTCGCCTAAGTTTGAAATCCATTTTGACTCACAAGGATGACGAGGTGCAGGTCGACTAATACCTTCTCCTTCTGTGCTTCGCCACAAATACAATGTGCGCTATGTCCTGACCCGCAAGGTGCAGGTCGACTGTAACCTTCTCCTCCAGGCTTCGGCACAGATACAATGTGCGCTTCATCCTGGACCGCAAGGACGCAAGTCGTCTGAAATATGTGTTCCAACCTACAAGAGCACGTCCCAAGCACAAAAATATACTCCGAGCGAAGAACAATGTTCGATCGAAGACAAATGCAAAGCATATTCAACGGTAAAGCCAAGTTCAGATAGCATCCTACAGATCCAGAAGTGCTCAGGCGTCAAGCCTGTTAAAGTTTATCGGTTACAAAACCACTCAGAATTCCGAGGCAAATTTAAGGCATAGAAGTTTTTTACTCCTCCGATGGAGGACTGGAAGGCGCGACGAACTCGTCCAGGTCGATTCCATCAGCAATCCGAGTGGCAGCAGCAATGAATGTTTCCATGAAGGATCGGAAGTCATGCTTCTTAGTATTGGCCACCTTGAGGGATGCCAGCTTTTCCTCTCGTGCGTCTTTGCAGTGAACACAGACTAAAGACAGAGCTACGTCAGCACTGCACCTGACAGAAGACTTCTTCCACTCTTGCACTCGGCATGGGACTTCATTCAGTCGAGTCATCAAAGACTCGAGGTCGTTCTGAAGTGTCCCCCCTGGCCAGAGTGTCGTGTCGATTCGCGATGTTGCTGCCTTCAGCCTGGCCAGATAGTCCACCACACCAGCAACGCGGGACTCCAGTCGAAGCACATTCATGGAAGCTTCATCCTTCACTGGAGAGGTTATGGGGTCCAAGCCTGTCTCCACTCGGCTGGTCTCTTCCTCAAAGTTTTGGCAGAATTCTGAAAACACAAGTCAAACATAAACCAACTGTTCCGCGACGAATCAACGGTGATAAGTCATTCAAGTGAAAAAAGGTTACCTTCAAGCATGAGGAACAACTTCTTGGCGAGCCCTCCCAGATAAGCTTCCAAATCATTCTTCTTCCCCACCAGTTCACTCGCCTTGTCACTCAGAGCAATCTTGTCTTTCTTTAGACGGCTGACTTCCTTGTTGGCCGCGTCGAGAGCGGCTTTCAGGTTGACGTTCTCTTCTTCGAGTTTGCCGACTGAAGCCAGCTTCTCTTCCGCAAGCTTCGTTTTATCCAATGCAGCCTTCTGCGCCTCAGCAAGTTCCTGGTCCTTCTTCTTCAGAGCCTCCTTCGTTCTTTCTGTAAAATGACAAGGAAGTCAGAATCAATAATGTGCGGAAGGAAGGAAACATTCGTCAAGTTCTCACCAATCGTACCTTTTGCCTCGTCCTTCGCCTTCTAAAAGTTCTCCTGAACAAGTTTCAAGTCAAGGTCGAGCTGGATATGTTTCTTTTCTGACTCAGTGTAACGGGCCACGAGCTCGGAGGATTTCTGCAAAGAGTCAGTCGACAGACATTAAAGAGAGGTTACTTCCGAGTAACTAAGAGAAAAACAGTAACTTTTCTAAGACTACAGTCGAATCAAAAGATTCAACAGTAGTCTCGGGGACTACACCCACTGGGTGCACTCATCGTGCCCCCACTAGTTCTACCGACTCGATCCGATCAAACACCCAGTGGGTGCACTCAGCGTGCCCCCACTAGTTCTACCAACTCGATCCGATCAGTCGACCCAAAAAAAAGAGGAAAGAGAGAGTTCTTCAGACTATAGTCGACTGCCAGCAGTCCACCATAGTCTCGGGGACTACACCCAGTGGGTGCACTCAGCTTGCCCCCACAGGTCCTAATGTTCCACTCGACATGGTTCGACCAGACCGAGTGAAGAAATTTCAACTACAAAGACTACAGTCGACTGCCAGCAGTCCACCATAGTCTCGGGGACTACACCCAGTGGGTGCACTCAGCGTGCTCCCACCAGTCTACAAACCCAATCGACACACCCAGTGGGTGTACAGACACAAAGATTTTTGGAAAGGAAATCTTCAGATAACATATCCTAACAGAACAAGCAGTTGCCAACTAACATGGACATTGCTCTGAAGGGCTGAGCTTGCATCGTAAGCCGCTTGACTGGCTTCCCGGATCGCCTTCACCTGCTCCATCATAATCCCCGCCTGGCGTATAGCCTCCTTAGCTGCGTCCGCCTGGTCCTCTGGGACGTGGTGCGTGGCAAAAAGGGATGGCGGTTCAGCAGTCGGCGACGAAGGTCGGGCACTCGTCAGCGGCACAGCGAAGGTCACAGAATGCCGAGCGATGTCGCCACCTTCTTGAACCAGTACCTCAGGTGGTGACGCAGTCCGATTGGTCTTGCCAGCCGCAGCCTGTCTATTCTTCCTCGCCCTCAGGGGCACCTCGTCATCGTCATCAGGGAGATCAATGACGTGACGAGGAGCTGCAAGATAAATCCAGAATTGGAAACGAAGATACAATCAACCAAAAAGGAAAACTACAAAGAGAACGTACCGGGGTTGGAGGTGATCTTCCATTTCTTGGTCACCGTCCTTGGCGGAGGTCTCGAAGGTAGCAGCACTGCAGATTTCAGAAACCAGTGGGTTAATCGATGAGTCGACCGGAAGTTCGCTCAAGCTGAACAAGGAAACACAAATCCCGCTGTTACCCGGAGATGGTGGGAATGGCCATTTTCATTTTGGGCAAGGCCTTCGGCGGCTTTGATGGCTCCGCCCGCGGATGCTTCGGCGCTTTTTCAGTCGGCGCCGGTGAGGCCGCCCGAGGGCGCTTTGTCGATGGCACAACAGGCGCAGCCGCTTTGCCGTGCTCCCTCGCGGGGTCGTGGGCGAGCTTGGATCGCCTTTCCGTGCGAGGAGGATCGACCTCCATTTCCTCCTCCTCCTCACTGGAGCCGTCTTCAACCTCTTCCCCCTCGCCGTCAGATTGCCACTCCTCTTTCTCACTTTCACCTCCACTCGCCTCTCCCTCCTCAGCTTGTTCCTGCGCCCCGTTGGGCATTGAGTACATTTCAGACGTGTCCTAGAAGACAGCAAACAAGACAAAAGTCAGTCGGTTGATTTCAAACAGGCAAAATGGAAAAATAGAATCGCAGCCGGAAATGTCAAATTGGACCTTGTCAACTTCATATGATTGGTCGAGTGGAACGACCCCTCCTGGCTCCTCGGGGGTTGTCCTTGTTCCCCGTAATGCTTCCCATCCACCGCTCCAGCGTGGCGTCGTCGATCTCCTCCGGGTGGATCCGAGTGGTGTCCTCAGTCCCAGAGTACATCCACATAGGATGGTCTCGAAATTGGAGCGGTTGGATGCGCCGCCGGAGGAAGACATCCAGGAGGTCCGTACCAGTCACCCCGTCGCGGATGAGCTGCACGACACGCTCGACCAGCACCTTCACCTGCGCCTTCTCCTCCGGGACCACCTTCAAAGAGGAGGGCTTCTTCACTCGTTCCATGGAAAAGGGAGCGAGCCCGGTCGACTGCCCTGGCGTCGGCTGGTCCTTGCAGTAAAACCAAGTCGACTGCCACCCACGTACGGAGTCGTGCAAAACCATGGTCGAAAAAGAACTTTTCCCTCTCAACTGGACCCCAAGGCCCCCACACATCTGAATCACATGTGTCCTTTCGTCACTCGGATTTGCCTTCTTCACCGTCTGGGAGCGACAGGTGAAGATGTGCTTAAGGAGACCCCAGTGAGGCCGGCAGCCCAAGAAGCACTCACACAAAGACACATAGGCGGCGAGGTACACTATGGTGTTGGGCGTGAAGTGATGGAGTTGTGCCCCAAAGAAATTCAAAAAACCCCGAAAGAAAGGATGGGGCGGCAAAGAAAACCCACGGTCGACGTGGGTGGCCAGAAGAACACACTCACCCTCCTAAGGCTGCGGCTCTGACTCCCTCCCCGGGAGCCGTGCTGATCCATGGGGGATCAGCCCTCCGTCAGCCAGGTCGTCGAGATCCGCCTGGCTAATTGTCGAGCGGATCCAGTCGCCCTGGATCCAGCCCGGCGGCAGGCCGGTCCTCGATGAAGAGCCACTCCGACTGGTTCCCCTCCCCTTCGCCTTCGCCGTCGCTTTCTTCGCCCGCTCCAGGGCCGCCGTCCTCTCCTTCACCATCGTCGCCGGCAAAACACGCACGGAGCAGCGGCACGAAGACAGAGGCAAACGCGGCGGAGAAATCTGGAGAAGAGGGAGGAATGAGGGCGCACTGTTGGAAAACCCCCGTCCGGCGCTTTATATAAGGCTGCACCCGAGTGGCTGACACGTAGGCCCGGACGATACTGTCAAATCCCACAACAGTCGCGCGCGCGATACGTGGAGAAAAAGGTGGCGCAGAGATCGAGGCATCCCTGCCTTATCCCGTCCGATTGATGCGGCTACGCCCCGTCCCGCGCACTTCCCAAAATTCGAATCCCGCAAAATCCGCGGCGCGCAAAACAGCTCGTCAGGCAGAAGATCTCCTCCACTCCGTCACTCGGAGCTCTCCAGGCGAAAACTTCACTCGACAGATATAAAGAATGGATCAAAGCGACTGAAAAAGAAGTTGATGTTGTCACCTAAAAGTTCATTGATCCAAGACAAGCCATACTCATAGCACGAAAAATGGGTCGGAAGAATTCTCAACTCCTTCCCCACTCAAACCTCGATCCATTCGGGGGCTAATGATGATGTTATGTACCTAGGGTAGGGTCATGGACCTGTCTAAGCTATCCTACCCAAGGACATCTCTAGAAGAAACTACCTGTCAGTCGACCTAGAGGTGATCCACTCGACGGACTCGAGGACACTCGACGATGAAGATAACCACTCGACCATGGAGCTAACCACTCGACGGCCAGGAGATCTAAAGTCACTCTGCATGCAACGGTCTGTCATTAAGTAGCCTTTATGGTCTTCATAGCACTTTATGTGGGCGTTACCAGTAACCCCCTGTCTTAATGTACTTTAAACCCTGCATAACTGAGGGCCGGAGGGGTCTGGCGAACTCTATATAAGCCACCCCCCTCCTCAGTGTAAAGGGTTCGCACCCCTGTAACTCATACGCATATAATCCAGTCGACCGCCTCCGGGCTCCGAGACGTAGGGCTGTTACTTCCTCCGAGAAGGGCCTGAACTCGTAAATCTCTCGCGTATACAACTACTCCATAGCTAGGATCTTGCCTCTCCATACCTACCCCCCTTTCTACTATCAGACTTAGAACCACGACAGGGACTACTTATTTTTCTCCTTTGAACCTCGAGCTACGAATTATGAAGCTCACGGGTTAGCAAAGTACGGTGTTTCTCTCCCGGTGGGGAGGCATCTGTGGCTGGGTACACCTCATGACCCAGTTGTAATTCCTACGAACATTTTAGTTAATCAATAAAGGCCGGGCTAGCTTTTCTAAAAAAAGTGCCATCTTGCAAAAAAAATTGTGAGTTCTGAAAAAAGAGAGCAAGTATCATGTATAATTATCACGGGGGAAAAGAAAATAATTATGTGGCGCTATTAATCAACCTACTCCTTCTATCCCTAATTACCAGATGTTCTAGCTTGTTTTGAATCGGGTGTATATAGATACCTATTAGTGTATTTGTTCACTCATTACAATTCGTATATAGTTTATAATGAAATATACAAAACATCCTATAATTCAAAACAGGGGTGATTTTTTGTAGCAAAAGAGGGGGGCTCACTCTGATTTCATTAACCAAACTCACGTCAAGCAAACAACATAATTTTACCACTGCTAGTTAGGTTCTAAAACGAAACCACAAACATAAATAAGTCCAACGATAGCATATCCGACACCAGGGGCGGGCAAACCCACCAAACTACTCCAAACTAGTACAACAAGTTTTAAACACTTTCAAGATAAACACAAGATAAGAGCTACTAGCAGAGCAACAAGATCTAACAACAGCCAGCTTCAGTTCTCCAGCCTTTGCACACCTGGTCTCCATCCTTGCGAAGCCCGGAAGATCTCACTTGCCACCTGTTGTATTAACTTTGCTCCGAGCGTCAGCAACTTTTGATCTGGGTATTCTCTCTGCAAAATAGACCAATCAATTATCCAATTACACATAAGTCTAATAAGGATCATTGGATCATGAAATGTTTTAGACCTAAACACAATATCATTCTGCATTTCCAAACTGACCAAAACAAAGCAGAAACCCCAAACTAATATTAGTTTCTTTTCTGCTTTATGAAATGTCTTCAACCAAATGTCCAGACAATCATTTAGACTTCCGTAGTTGTATTGAGAGAAAAAAGCACATTTTACCGGGCACCATATTAGCCTAGCTCCAAAACATTCAAAAAATAGATGGTTGGTATTCCACTTTTGTCCACAATAAACGCATTATTTTCCCCCTTCCACCCTTTTCTAAGTAGATTATCTTTAGTCAAAATGTTTCTACGAGAAATTAACCAGAAGAACATCTTAATTTTTGGCCAGTACCTCTATCTTCTATGAGAAAGCAGTTTTAATTGGAAAGGAGTAAAAGGATGGCTGTCTACATGTTCTAGTGGAAGTTGAATATGAATCTGTCATAGGTTCTCTCTTGCTCCTAACTAATATGGACAACACTAGTAGAAAAGGGGGCATTTGTCCCGGTTCGTAAAGGCCTTTAGTCCCGGTTCATGAACCGGGACTAATGGGTCGTTACTAATACCTCCCCCCTTTAGTCCCGGTTCTAACACAAACCGGGACAGATGGGCATCCACGTGCCGCTGACGGAAGCTCGGGCAGGGGGGGCTTTGGTCCCGGTTTGTGGCACCAACCGGGACCAAAAGGCTTCCATGCGTCAGCAGCTGGCTGGAGCTGAGGTTTTTCTTTTTTTAAGAAAAAAGTGGCTTCTTTAGGGGTTTTGGGGGTTATTTTTAGGTTTTTATTAGCTAGCTAATAGAGAGAAGTGTCCTCTCTTATATCTTCGTCCTTGGTTTACCAACGCTACTGCTATATATGTTCATTTCACTCGCTGATATATAATAACTCGTGCATGCTCGCATCATACATCATCATATATAATAACAAGTCCTACTAATCATGCATCATCCTACAACTTCTACTCGTTATTAATAATAAGTCATACGATCATCATCCTCATAGTCATCGAACCCAACCCTACATAATTGTTCTTAGCACATGATCATTAGTATCAGTTAGGACCTAAACACCCTTAAGGTAAAATAGCATAAAACAATATAGACCCTGACTCTCCATTATGAAGAATGGAGATCATCCTGTCTCCAATTCTTGCGCTTCGCTTCCTTTTGCTTCCAAGAAGCTCCTTACGACTGTCCATACATTTTTTCCATTCTTTGATTGTAATGTCTCCACTTCTTTTAGAAACACGGTATGGACAGTTGAGATTCGTAGGACGACCTGGTTGTATGTTCAAAACATGAAGGCTACCGTGCGTATACATCATATGAGGCACACAATCATTCGGGATTATCTGTTGGAAAACATAGTAATAACTTCGTAGTTAGCAATGATGTACTAGTTTTAGAAGTATGCAAAAAGATGCACGGATGTCGCAATAGTAAAAAATCTTACTAGGGTATCTCCATGGTAGTTACCGTAGTTCAACACGTGCACTAGTGGCACGTATTGACCATAATGTTGAGGAGTTCGATTGTAGACATTGTAATTCTCAAGATCAGTACAAAATGCGATCAGATGATTTTTCTCCTTATAAGTTACTTCGAGCCATCGGTGTAGTGGGTTTTGTCTACCATATTCCGCACATTCTTTGAAGAATGAAAATAAGCTGTCAACTATTTTGAAATAAACAATATAAATTACTTAATAACTATGTTAAGCTCACATGGGGGAAGAATTGGAGGTGTATCCACAAGGACCCAAATCTCCATATTGTCTTGCTCGATTGTAGGATCACCAAGATCCATGGTGACAAGCATACCCTCATCAAAACCATACATCTTGCAAAGTGCTTCGCAATTTTTGCAACCAAAATGGGTTACACTCTCAGCATGGTACAACTTTACTTGAAAATCCACACCATGATGGGTCCTTAGGAGAATTTTTTTGGTTTCCATACTTTCATGGTCTTCAAAACCCATCCTCTCCAAGACATAGCGTCTTTCATAGCATGGGATAAGCTAGTCGAATTGGAAAAGATGAAAAATACATGTTAAAATAGTTGAAGTCGTGCTTAATTACGAAAAAAACTATTGTTGTTGTTGCGTTCCGTATGAACATCGAAGGTCTCCTCGAGCTTAATGCTGAAGCGCCGATCTTCGTCCAGCTCAATGAACCTGTCGCACATACCTCGGTCGTCGTGGCACCAGTCGCACTCCCACAGGAGGTTTTCGTCGTCCGAGCACGACATTTCCGGCCTATGTTCATAATTCAAATATTAAACTTGTACAATTAAATATATGTACTAAAAAACCTAAATTAGATCATTATTATTAATCACGGGTTGAGTATCGGTGTTGGTACGTAGCTCCTCCTTTCATTCCCGAGTGCATTATTACACCAAACTTACACACACACACACACACACACACACAAACAAATTTATGTTATGCAAATATATGTGTATAGACTATATAGTTTATGCATCATTCGATAATTCATTTAAAGGATTTTTTAACAGGAAAGATTTTTTTTGGTTAAGCGTACAATTTAAATTTTGTATAATAAAAGATTTAAATAATATACATTACAATTGTGTAATAACAAATAATATAATTACTATTTTGAAACTTTCTTACATGACTGAGTAATATAAAATCATATTAATTTAAATTATAATATGGCGCACATGTTTAAATAAGTATACAAGTTTAGTATGAAAAATAATTATTTTACATTGCCCTGCACTCTAAATTGGATTGGACCGGCTCTGACCATGAAACCTGAGTATGACTCGCTGTATGGCAGGTGTCAGCTATGTGAAAATGCTTAAAATATAGGTGCATATGTTGGGAAATAGTGGCAATTCCATTATCTTGTGCATGAGAAACAAAGCAAATCTATCCACATTTTCCTCTTTATAAAAGTTATAGCGAACAAAATTAGTTCATAACTAAAAATGTTAAAACTCTTTATTATGGTATTAGCTCCTTCTTGTTTCACTAATCCCCTCAAATTGGTCTTATTTTGGCCATGATTTTTAACTAGTAAAATATAAATTATACTAGCTCTGTTTATAGTCAAAATATGACTCAAAATATGACTAGACTAGTAAGTCAAAATATAACTATAAGTTATATGCCACACAAAATATAATATTCAATTTACACTTGAAAGAATTTTCCAATTATATATATTTTGGTACATATAACTCATATTTTGTTAGTTTAATTGATACGCAAAGTCTGACTAAAGATAAGAGGTGTCTTACAAATCGAAACGGAGGGATTCCATATTGATATAATAATTCTCCTCTTTATGCTACATAGAACATGACTATCTTAATGAAGGCAATTAATTGTGTGGAAAATATTGATGATATCTTGATTGAGTACAGCAGATTCAGAAAATTATCACCGATTGGCTGACGCTTCTTTGTCTCCTTTAGATCCTTTTCCTTGAGCATTTTAATTTGGTAATCATAAATAGGCTACATCATATCCACAAAAGAGAAGCAATATTGTTGGCCACATGCTCATAGCCAAAACTCAATTGTATAATCACTTTTGAAGACAAAATATCACTGAGAACATCTCAAGAACATATCCAAACACTGATAAAAGCATAAAACGACACCTTGACATTTATGTTTAACACTCCTTTACATTTTTCATCCTCTGTACAAGCATCTTGGATGTCCTGCAATGTCCATGAAGGCATCATAGGAATCTAGAAATTAGAAGGTTGTCAACCATACATTTGATACTACATACAAAAATGTGTACTACATAATGCACCACACTTTTTCCTTGGAATGAAAATTATAATAAATGAAAATACCTTTCCATATTTTATTTCATCTTTAATTAAAGTCCAATCATCTTGATACCGAAAAGAAAAATATTAGAAACCATCAGTTCACACAGGCAAAATTGGAACACAGGTACATATGGGAATTATATTATTTGTTGTTACACAATTGTGGAGCCAGATGCGGTGTTCAAGCTCATTCCTAAAAAAAAACGGTGTTCAAGCTCTTTGACATTGATAATGTATACGCCAGCAACATCATCTGCCCGTGACAAGATGGTGTTTCTTGCAACATATTGCGCCCCTTGTGGGAGCTGAATCGTTGAGAACGTCGAGGCCGTCAAATCCAAGACAACAACATTGCCCTTAGCGACTGGCATATACATCTTATTGTCGACGAGCACGACCTCCTGATCTGACTGTGGAGGAGGGATCTGGCCAATGGTCAAGCTATGCATGCACCACACCCAATCTTGCAACATATAGACGTACGCCGTATGTTTCTTCTCAAAGGTAGATTCTTTGGAGAGGACTTAAGTGTAGGAAGAGCCGAACCGAAGTCGGGGATTGGGAATCCTAGGAAGACAATGCTGCCTCTCTGGGGACACAGCAGGCTGTGCGCCGGGAGTGTCGACCGGGTTTGGTCGTGGTCGTGGGGCTCGTGCCTCATGAGCAGACTGCCATTCCGGCAGTCCATGATGGAGATAGACGCCCGTGGTCTCTCATGTAGGCGCCCAGGTTGTAGGCCGCGTGGAGGACCACCGCGGCGAGCTCCAGCGTCTCAAGAATAGACTCCCCCTAACACCGACAAGTCCCTAAGTCGTCGCATACCAATTACATGAACATATTTCTGGAATATAGAATTTGGTAGAGACTTCGTAAATAAATCAGCAAGGTTGTCGCATGACTTGACTTGCAAGATGTTTATTTCCCCGCTTTGCTAAAGATCATGGGGGGAAAACCACTTAGAAATATACTTAGTGATATTACTCTTGATGTATCATGTTTGCATCTGTGCAACACAAGCCGCATTATCTACATAGATAATGGTGAGTGATTCTATCGAAGCAATTCCACATGACTGTTTTATCTGGTTTATCATTCTGCGAAGCCATACACATTCACATGATGCTTCAAATAATGAAATTATATCAAAATGATTGGTGGATGATGCCACCAGAGTCTGTTATGAAGACTTCCATGATATAGCAGTGCCACCATGTAGGAATGATGACCCACAACTATAGGGGATCTATCGTAGTCCTTTCGATAAGTAAGAGTGTCGAACCCCACGACGAGCAGAAGGAAATGACAAGCGGTTTACAGCAAGGTATTTTTTGCAAGCACTGAAATTATCGGTAACAGATAGTTTTGTGATAAGATAATTTGTAACGGGTAACAAGTAACAAGTGTAATAAAGGTGCAGCAAGGTGGCCCAATCCTTTTTGTAGCAAAGGATAGCGTGGAAAAACTCTTATATAAAGCGAAGCGCTCCTGAGGACACATGGAAATTATTGTCAAGTTAGTTTTCATCATGCCCATATGATTCGCGTTCTTTACTCTGATAATTTGATATGTGGGTGGATCGGTGCTTGGGTGTTGTCCTTACTTAGACAAGCCTCCCACTTATGATTAACCCCTCTCGCAAGCATCCGCAACTATGAAAGAAGAATTAAGATAAATCTAACTATAGCATGAACATGTGGATCCAAATCAGCCCCTTACGAAGCAACACATAAACTAGGGTTTAAGGTTCTATCATTCTAGCAACCCATCATCTACTTATTACTTTACAATGCCTTCCCCTAGGCCCAAATCATGGTGAAGTTTCATGTAGTCAACGTTCACATAACACCACTAGAGGAAAGACAACATACATCTTATCAAAATATCGAACTAATACCAAATTCACATGATTACTTATAACAAGACTTCTCACATGTCCTCAGGAACAAACGTAACTACTCACAAAGCATGTTCATGTTCAAGATCAGAGGGGTATTGAATATCATTAAGGATCTGAACTTATGATCTTCCACCAAATGAACCAACTAGCATCAACTACAAAGAGTAATCAACACTACTAGCAACCCACAGGTACCAATCTGAGGTTTTGAGATAAAGATTGAATACAAGAGATGAACCAGGGTTTTGAGAGGAGATGGTGCTGGTGAATATGTTGATGAAGATTGACCCCCTATCGATGAGAAGATCGTTGGTGATGACGATGACTTCGAATTCCCCCTCCCAGAGGGAGGTTTCTTCGACAGATTGCTTCTGCCCAGGTTTTGCCTTGAGACGGCGGCGCTTCTCCCGAAAGCTTCCTTATGATTTTTTGTAGATCAAAGCCTTTCATATAGCAGAAGATGGGCATCGGAGACCCAGGGGGCCGACAATTAGGGTGCGCCCCCAGGCTTGTGGCCACCTGGTTGGGCCCCCTCTGGTATTTCTTTGCCCAATATTTTTTTATATATTCCTAAACAATTCTTCGTAATTTTTCAGGACTTTTGGAGTTGTGCAAAATAGGTCTCTCAGATTTCCTTTTCGGTCCAGAATTCCAGCTGTCGGCATTCTCCCTCTCCATGAAATCTTGTAAACTAAGAGAGAAAAGGCATGATGTAAAATGTGTAATAACCGGTAATACCCGGTATTGTACCATAATGTGTAATAACAACCCATAATGCAATAAATATCAACATAAAAGCATGATGTAAAATGGACGTATGAACACCCCCAAGCTTAGACCATGCTTTTCCTCAAGCGAAAGCCGAAATTGATAATGATGTCCACATGTTTAGAGATAGAGGTGTTGACAAAATAATATACGGACATGAGGGCATCATGATCATCTTTAAAACAACAACATATATTTTTTCGAGAGGTTCCTGAAGCGTTTCGGGGTCATCGGAAGGGTTTTGGTGAATATCTGGTAATATCGGGTATTACAGGTTAATATCAATGGGCCAAATAAGGCCGAGGGATGCAAACGGAGTTGGAGAACAAGGGCCCAACAAGGGAGCCCCCCCCCCCCTTTCCATAAAGGGGGCCAAATCCTACTTGGAGGGGGAGTCCTACTCCCCCTCCATTGGGCAGCAGCGCCCCAAGGGGGCTCTTTCCCCCTTGGTGGCAGCTGATGTCTACTACTCGATCTTCTCCTTGTAGATGTTGTTGGGCCTCCAAGTGCAGAGGTTTGTAGGAAAGTAGCAAATTTCCCTCAAGTGGATGACCTAAGGTTTATCAATCTGTGGGAGCCGTAGGATGAAGATGATCTCTCTCAAGAAACCCTGCAACCAAATATCAAAGAGTCTCTTGTGTCCCCAACACACCCAATACAATGGTAAATTGTATAGGTGCACTAGTTCGGCGAAGAGATGGTGATACAAGTGCAATATGGATGGTAGATATAAGTTTTTGTAATCTGAAATTATAAAAACAGCAAGGTAACTAATGATAAAATTGAGCGTGAACGGTATTGCAATGGTAGGAAACAAGGCCTAGGGTTCATACTTTCACTAGTGCAAGTTATCTCAACAATAATAACATAATTGGATCATATAACTATCCCTCAACATGCAACAAAGAGTCACTCCAAAGCCACTAATAGCGGAGAACAAACGAAGAGATTATGGTAGGGTACGAAACCACCTCAAAGTTATCATTTCTGTTCTATCTATTCAAGAGTCCGTAGTAAAATAACATGAAGCTATTCTTTCCGTTCAATCTATCATAGAGTTCATACTAGAATAACACCTTAAGACACAAATCAACCAAAACCCTAATGTCACCTAGATACTCCATTGTCACCTCAAGTATCCTTGGGCATGATTATACGATATGCATTACACAATCTCAGATTCATCTATTCAACCAACACAAATTACTTCAAAGAGTGCCCCAAAGTTTCTACCGGAGAGTCAAGACGAAAACATGTGCCAACCCCTATGCAAAGGTTCATGGGCGGAATCCGCAAGTTGATCACAAACATACATCAAGTGGATCACGTGATATCCCATTGTCACCACAGATAAGCACGGCAAGACATACATCAAGTGTTCTCAAATCCTTAAAGACTCAATCGGATAAGATTACTTCAAAGGGAAATCTCAATTCATCACAAGAGAGTAGAGGGGGGAGAAACATCATAAGATCCAACTATAATAGCAAAGCTCGTGATACATCAAGATCGTGCCATAGAGAGAACACGAGAGAGAGAGAGAGATCAAACACATAGCTACTGGTACATACCCTCAGCCCCGAGGGTGAACTACTCCCTCCTCGTCATGGAGAGCGCCGGGATGATGAAGATGGCCACCGGTGAGGGATCCCCCCTCCGGCAGGGTGCCGGAATGGGCTCCCGAGATGTTTTTGGTGGCTATAGAGGCTTGCGGTGGCGGAACTCCCGATCTATCTTGTCCTTCGATGTTTTTAGGGTATATGGGAATATATAGGCGAAAGAAGTCGGTCGGGGGAGCCACGAGGGGCCCACGAGACAGGGGGCCCGCCCTCCTATCTCCTGGCCTCCTCGAAGCTTCCCTGGCTTGTACTCCAAGTCTCCCGGATCATGTTAGTTCCAAAAATCACGCTCCCGAAGGTTTCATTCCATTTGGACTCCGTTTGATATTCCTTTTCTTCGAAACACTGAAATAGGCAATAAAACAACAATATGGGCTGGGCCTCCAGTTAATAGGTTAGTCCCAAAAATGATATAAATGTGTAAAATAAATCCCATAAACATCCAAAAGGGGTAATGAGGGAGTCCTGGACTAGGGGGTGTCCGGATAGCTGAACTATCATCTTTGGCCGGACTCCTGGACTATGAAGATACAAGATTGAAGACTTCGTCCCGTGTCCGGATAGGACTTTCCTTGGCGTGGAAGGCAAGCTTGGCGATACGGATATGTAGATTTCCTACCATTGTAACCGACTCATGTAACCCTAACCCTATTCGATGTCTATATAAACCGGAGGGTTTTAGTCCGTAGGACGAACAACAATCATACCATAGGCTAGCTTCTAGGGTTCAGCCTCTACGATCTCGTGGTAGATCTAGTCTTGTACTACCCATATCATCAATATTAATCAAGCAGGAGTAGGGTATTACCTCCATCGAGAGGGCCCGAACCTGGGTAAAAACATCGTGTCCCTTGTCTCCTGTTACCATCCGCCTAGACGCACAGTTCGGGACCCCCTACCCGAGATCCTCCGGTTTTGACACCGACATTGGTGCTTTCATTGAGAGTTCATCTGTGTCGTCACCTATAGGCCCGATGGCTCCTTCAATCACCAGCAACGACGCAGTACAGGGTGAGACTTTTCTCCCCGGACAGATCTTCGTATTCGGCGGCTTTGCACTGCATGCCAATTCGCTAGGCCATCTGGAGCATTTCGAAAGCTACGCCCCTGGCCATCAGGTCAGATTTGGAAGCTCGAACTATACAGCTAATGTCCGCGGAGACTTGATCTTTGACGGATTCGAGCCACAGCCGAGCGTGCCGCACTGTCTCGATGGGTTCGATCTAGCTCTGCCGCCGAACAGCGCCCTGGAGGCCGCACCAGTATCCGCTCCGACCCTTAATTCGGAGCCGGTTTTGGCGATCGAGGACGGTTGGTTGGACACCGCCTCGGGGGCTGAAATCTCCACGGCGATTGAGCTGAACACCATCCCTGTCCTTTGCGGAGCTCGTGACTCCCAGGTGCCGGACTCCTTTCGGGACTCCGAACCTCCCGCGCCTCTACCAGTCGAATCCGACTGGGCGCCGGTTATGGAGTTCACCGCCACGGACATCTTTCAGCACTCGCCCTTTGGCGATATCCTGAACTCATTAAAGTCTCTCTCTTTGTCAGGTGAGCCCTGGCCGAACTATGGTCAGGAAGGTTGGGATTTGGACGACGAAGAAATTCAACGCCCACCCACCACCCACTTTGTAGCCACTGTCTATGATTTAACCGACATGCTCGACTTCGACTCCGAAGACATCGACGGTATGGACGACGGTGCCGGAGACGATCAAGAGCCAGCGCCCACGGGGCACTAGAAGGCCACCTCGTCATATGACATATACATGGTGGACATCCCAAAAGATGGGAAGGGCGATGGAATGGCGGAGGATGACCCCTCCAAGAAAGAATCCAAGCGCCGACGTCAGCGGCGCCGCTCTAAATCCCGCCACAGTAAAAACGGCGATTCCGGCACGGGAGACAATAATACCCCGGACAGTGCCGAAGACGACCCCCTCGGCAGGACTCGGCGCGGAGGAGGGAGAAGCAAGTCCGCACGATAGTGCGGCGTAAAGAGAGGTAGAGCACGATAATTATCGCCCCCTCCGAAGACGAGGCAAGCCTCGACGGCAAATTCGTCGTGCGGAAGGACCCGTCGAACAAGAGCGTTTTAAACGCAGGCTCATAGCCCACGACGGCAGCCTGAACCTGATTTATCGTGATACAAGGCGCAAAATGGGCATAGACCCGTCAAGGATCAAACCCACAAAGACGACCTTTAAAGGCGTCATTCCAGGTGTAGAGGCCAACTGCACAGGCTCCATTACACTTGAAGTGGTCTTCGGATCCCCGGATAACTTCCGGAGTGAGGAGTTAATCTTCGACATAGCACCGTTCCGCAGCGACTATCACGCACTGCTCGGACGAACCGCATTCACAAAATTCAATGCGGTGCCGCACTACGCGTACCTCAAACTCAAGATGCCAGGCCCTCGAGGCGTAATCACGGTCAATGGAAACACCGAACGCTCCCTCCGAACGGAGGAGCATACGGCCGCCCTTGCGGCAGAAGTGCAGAACAGCCTCTTAAGGCAATTCTCCAGTCCGGCCAATAAACAATCGGACACTGTCAAGCGCGCCCGGAGTAACCTACAGCAAGACCGCCTGGCATGTTCCGAACAAGCGTAGTAATGCAGCCCCAACCCCAGCCCTCGCGAACTCGCGAAGCCAGTACTACATGCACGTAATTGCGCTGTGAAGCACCATGGGCATAGGGGAAGTCCCACAACCACGGCACGCCCAGAATGCGGCTAGACCGCACTAGGGGCTCCCGTTTGTGTCATTCCTTTTTTTCTTTTTCTTCCTTCTACTTTCAGGACTCTGTTCTCCAGAAGCCCTGTCCGGCATTCGCGCCGAATACACGATGCAACAGCCAGGAAAGCAGAAAATTGCGTCGGTGTCCAGGTGGTCTCTATTACGAGCAGTATACCTGTTTTACATACCACACCGCAAACTTACCCCTGGAAGGGGGACATGTCAAAAGTCTCGTACCTTGCTTATCGCACAATTTGTATCGTTCTGCTTTTATTTGCAGTTTCTTTTGAATAACCAATATATAGCTCTTGCCTATTATTGCATTCTTTCCCATTATATATGTTCATTTATGACATTGCGCAACCGTACAATTTGGTACGGCCAATACACCAGGAGCTTATGTACCCCAAAAACATGGTGTGACAAGTCCGAACACTTCCACAAGTGCGGCACCCCGAACTTATAGCATTATATGCATCGGCTCCGAATCATGTCTTGGGTCAATAGTTGGGTTTGCCCGGCTCCCATGTTTTGGTACCTTACGTTCCGTTATATCGGCTAAGGTAGCGCTGGGAGAACCACTGCGATTGTGCCCCTGTTGAGCTGGCTTGAGCACCTCAGTGGAGAAAGCTAAAACTGACTGTCATAATAGGGCGAGAGCCGGTCGCTGTTCGAGAGGTTTTTTCGGGTCCCTAAAGACTTATGCCGCTTAGAGCGAGGAGTCGGCATTGTCCGGCCAAGGCGTGGATAGCGCCCCGAACTCTGTCTTTCGAATACTAGGGGCTTCAAGAAATTTAAAATTATAGAATTCTATGGCTAAGTGAGAGTGTTCAAGCACTATAAGTCCGGTTGCCTTGTTCGTTGCGTTGAGCGCCTCCCTCGAAGGACCCAAGAATGGGAACAAGAGCGCTCAAGTTTATCCCGAACACCCCAGCACTCGTGGCATGGGGGCTGAAGCCAACAACTTGCCATCTCTCAAATTTGATAAACGGCCGCACAGAAGGTAATATTTTAAATTCACAAGCGTTGCTTAGCGCATATGAACAAGTTTTCAGCGTACAGGATAACAAATGCGAGTCTATTAAAAAATTACATCTTTGGAGCATTCACCCGCTATAAGGCGGGCACCCTTCAGGACGCCCTCATAGTACATTTCGGGCTTGCGATGCTCCTTGCCCTTCGGTGGCCCGTCCGTCACAAGCTTCTCCACATCCAGCTTGCCCCACTGCACTTTAGCACGGGCAATGGCCCGACGGGCATCTTCAATGCAGACGGAGCGCTTGATGACTTCAATCCATGGACAGGCGTCCACCAGCCGCTGCACTAGCCCGAAGTAGCTCCCAGGCATGGCTTCTAATGGCCACACCAACTATGAGGCCCTTCATGGCCTGTTCGGCGACCTTGTGGAGCTCGACCAGCTGCTTCAGCTGGTCGCTCAGGGCACCGGACGTTCGCCTCGATATCGAGACCAGAACACCTTCTCCGTCGGGCTCCCCTCTTTGGCGCGGTAGAACGCGGCAGCATCAGACACACTACTGGGCAGATCTGCGAATGCTCCTGGAAAGCTCCGGATTCTGGTAAGTAATAGGTAATTCACTTTCACATGCTTGCTTTGCATAAAGAATGCCTTACCCGCCGCTATCTTCTTTAATGGTTCAATCTCTTGGAGGGCTTTTTGGGCTTCGGCCTTAGCGGCTTTGGCACTCTCAAGAGCCGAGGCGAGCTCGGACTCTCGAGTCTTTGAGTCACGCTCCAAACTCTCGTGTTTTTCCATGAGAGCCCAGAGCTCTTGCCGCACCTCCGCCACCCGCGCCTCCTGCTTCTCTCGCTCGGTACGCTCCGCGGCCGCTTAGCTTTCGGCTGCGGACACCGCTTCCTTCAGGGTCGCCACCTCGTTCGTGGCCCCTACAATACCCACGTTACTCCTGTCATTTTTGCAACCAAATCCTTTCTATAAGGTATTTCTTTAATGAGGTATTCTTACCTTCCTTGTCCTCGAGCTGCTTCTTGGCAAGGCCGAGCTCGTTCTCGGACCGCTCGAGGCTCCGCTTCAATGCATTGACCTCCGCAGTCAGTGCGGCAGAGGTCAGCAGCGCAGCCTGCATTCCCATATTGACATACTTATGTTAGACTCCTGCGTATATCTTTTTAGATCCTTAGTCCAACTTTTCTTTCCGAACACCGAACTAAGCATCAGGGGCTACTGGCTATGCGGTAATATTTTTACATATTCTAAACTTATCTCAAAGCCTGTTAGAAGGCTGGTACAGGTTTCAGTCAGCCCGCTCTTGGCGGACTGAACTTTCTGGATCACCACACTCATAACAATGCGGTGCTCCTCCTCGATGGAGGCGCTGTTAAGCGCCTCCAGTAAGCTATCCGGTGCCTCCGGTTGGACGGAGGACACCGGCGTCTTACCCTTCCTACGAAGGGGCCGCTTGCCGGACTTCGAATCGCTGAAGGTTCGGTATGGAGTCCGGACAAGGGTCGGGCTTAGAGCCCCTGGGGTCTCGCTCCCCTGCGCTGAGTCCGGGAGGCTGCCTTGCGGCGCCTCCTGTGCCACCTCCTCTTGACCAGGCCCCTTGGGGCCCCACCTCGGCGTCGTCGGCGTGAGGTGAGGAGGTGGCAGGAAGTGAAGTACACTCCACTTCCGAAGAATTCGAGGACCCGCTCGGACAAGCGGCGAGCCTGCCTTGGGCAGGCTGCATAATTGTTCGGCATTAGAGAACACTATGCAATGAAAAAAGCCATGGGTATCCTGGACACTTACGATCTCGCCAGGCTTGGCCTCAAGGGCCACTCCTCCTCGCCGTCGTTGGCGTTGGTGGAGACGTCCGAGGAAGGGTTCTTCCTTCTTGAACCCTCCGGCCTCCCGGTGGGGCGGCCTTTCTTTCTTCTCCCCGGCTGGGAGAGACTTCTGTTTCCTCCTCCTCGTTTTCACGGGAGGAGTCCGCCTCCGAGTCGTCGGACGCTGAGTCCGACAACACCTGGTGCCGGGCACTCCTTCGAGTCCTCGTGGCCTTCTTCTTGGCCTTCTTCTCCGGCACCACGTAAGGCGCTGGAGCCAGCAGCCCCGCCAAGCGGATGTCTACTGGGTCTTCTGGCAAGGGGGCCGGACAGTTAATCTGTCCGGACGTCTTCAGCCAGTCCTGTCAAAGGTTAGGGAGTTTTAGATCCCACATAGAGTCAAACTATGAAAAAAGAGTCCCATAAAGGGTAAAATAACTTACCTCGCTGGCTTGACGCTGCGAGCTGAATCCACGATCTTCGGTAGCGGATGTGGGAGCCTCGGCGCCCTTGAACAGCACCTTCCAGGCGTCTTCGTACGTAGTGTCGAAGAGCCTTTTTAGAGTTGGGTGTTGTGCCGGATCGAACTCCCACAATTTGAAGGCCCGTTGTTGGCATGGGAGAATCCGGCGGATGAGCATCACCTGGATTACGTTGACAAGCCTGAGATTCTTGTCCACCAGGTTTCAGACGCAGGTTTGGAGTCCGGACAGCTCGTCCGAATCCCCCCATGTCAGGCCCGTCTCTTTCCATGATGTGAGCCGTGTGGGGAAGCCAGATCGGAATTCGGGGGCCGCCGCCCATTGAGAGTCGCGCGGCTCGGTGATGTAGAACCACCCCGATTGCCACCCCTTTATGGTCTCCACAAAGGAGCCCTCGAGCCATAGGACTTTGGCCATCTTGCCAACCATGGCGCCTCCGCACTCCGCTTGGCGGCCGCCCACTACCTTCGGCTCGACATTGAAGATCTTCAGCCATAAGCCGAAGTGGGGCTGGATGCAGAGGAAGGCCTCGCACACGACGATAAACGCCGAGATGTTGAGGATGAAGTTCGGGGCCAGATCATGGAGATCCAGGCCGTAGTAGAACATGAGCCCCCGGACAAACGGGTGAAGTGGAAAACCTAGTCCATGGAGGAAGTGGGTGAGGAACACCACCCTCTCATGGGGCCTGGGGTGGGAATGAGCTGCCCTCGTCGGGTAGCCGGTCTTGTGATGTCGCTGGACAAGTATCCGCCTTCCGCAGCTTTTTGATGTGCCCCTCCGTGGCGCAGAGGCCATCCACTTGCCTCCCGCTCCGGACATAGTTGGAGAAGGTTGCGGTGGGATGTGCGGACTTGGGCGCTGGAGCTCAGTCTTGTGAAATGGATGGGCAAAGGAGGAAGAAGGCGTAGGTGAAAAGGTGGATCCTTATCCCTTATATGGACGGACAAAGCTATGCGTCCCCCGGCCTGGTAAAACTCGCTTATCTCCCAAGCGCCGTAATCAATGGCGCGGTTGGGTTACCCACGTCCGTATTGATGAGAATCCCGGAATAAGGGGGCACGATTTCCGCTTTGATAAGACGTGCCAAGGAAACCGCCTCGCTAAACGCGCTGAGGTGGAACAGTAAAAACGATTCGTATAAAGGCCTGGCCGTGGTGTGATGTCACGCCGCGGAATACGTCAGCAGATCTGTGCAAAAATTATTCTCTCTACGGTGGTATGTGGAACTTGTTTTGCAGAGCCGGACACTATCCTTGTGTTCAAAACCTTCTAAGTATTCGGAGGAGGAACCCGCCTTGCAATGCCGAAGACAATATGCGCGCCGGACTCGTCGTCATTGAAGCCTGGTTCAGGGAGCTACCGAGGAGTCCTGGACTAGGGGTGTCCGGATAGCCGAACTATCATCTTTGGCGAACTCCTAGACTATGAAGATACAAGATTGAAGACTTCGTCCCTTGTCCGGATAGGACTTTCCTTGGCATGGAAGGCAAGCTTGGCGATACGGATATGTAGATTTCCTACCATTGTAACCGACTCTGTGTAACCCTAACCCTATTCGGTGTCTATATAAACCGAAGGGTTTTAGTCCGACAGGACGAACAACAATCATACCATAGGCTAGCTTCTAGGGTTTAGCCTCTCTGATCTCGTGGTAGATCTACTCTTGTACTACCCATATCATCAATATTAATCAAGCAGGAGTAGGGTATTACCTCCATCGAGAGGGCCCGAACCTGGGTAAAAACATTGTGTCCCTTGTCTCCTGTTACCATCCGCCTAGACGCACAGTTCGGGACCCCCTACTCGAGATCCGCCGGTTTTGACACCGACAAGTAATATAATAGCATGGAACAATAAAAGTTTATAGATATTTTGGAGACGTATCAAGCATCCCCGAGCTTAATTCCTACTCGTCCTCGAGTAGGTAAATGATAAAAACAGAATTTTTGATGTGGAATGCTACCTAGCATAATTCTCAATGTAATTTTCTTTATTGTGGCATGAATGTTCAGATCCAAATGATTCAAAATAAAAGTTCATATTGACATAAGAAGTAGTAATACTTCAAGCATACTAATAAAAGCAATCATGTCTTCTCAAAATAACATGGCTAAAGAAAGTTCATCCCTACAAAATCATATAGTTAGGCTATGTTTCATTTTCATCACACAAAATACTCCCATGAAGAACAACCCCGGTTTCAGCCAAGCAATTGGTTCATAATTTTTAATGCGCTTCAGCCTTTTTCAACTCTCACGCAAATACATGTGCGTGAGCCATGGATATAGCACTATGGGTGGAATAGAATATGATGATGGAGGTTGTGTGGAGAAGACAAAAAAGGAGAAAGTCTCACATTGACGAGGATAATCAACGGGCTATGGAGATGCCCATCAATTGATGTCAACATGGGGAGTAGGGATTGCCATGCAACGAATGCACTAGAGCTACAAATGTATGAAAGCTCAACAAAAGAAACTAAGTGGGTGTGCAGCCAACTTGCTTGCTCACGAAGACCTAGGGCATTTGAGGAAGCCCATCGTAGGAATATACAAGCCAAGTTCTATAATGAAAAATTCCCACTAGTATATGAAAGTGGCAACATATGAGACTCGCTATATGAAAAACATGGTGCTACTTTGAAGCACAATATATGAGACTCGCTATATGAAGGACATAGTGCTACTTTGAAGCACAAGTGTGGAAAAAGAGATAGTAACATTGCCCCTTTATTTATTTTCTTATTTTTTATTTTTTTCTTTTTTTTCTTTTTTTCTTTTTTGGGCCTTTCTTTTTTTTCTTTCTTTTTTTCTTTCTGGGTACAATGCTCTAATGATGACGATCATCACACTTTTATTGATTTACAACACATGAATTACAACTCAAAACTAGAACAAGATATGACTCTATATGAATGCCTCCGGCGGTGTACCGGGATTGTGCAATGAATCAAGAGTGACATGTATGAAAAATTATGCATGGCTGCCTTGCCACAAATACGATGTCAACTACATGATCATGCAATGGCAATATGACAAAAGTAGTGAGTGTCATGATGATAAACGGAACGGTGGAAAGTTGCACGGCAATATATCTCGAAATGGCTATGAAAATGGCATAATAGGTAGGTATGGTGGCTGTTTTGAGGAAGATATAAGGAGGTTTATGTGTGATAGAGTGTATCGTATCACGGGGTTTGGATGCACCGGCGAAGTTTGCACCAACTCTCAAGGTGAGAAAAGGGCAATGCACGGTACCGAAGAGGCTAGCAATGATGGAAAGGTAAAAGTGTGTATAACCCATGGATTCAACATTAGTCGAAAGAACTCATATACTTATTGCAAAAGTTTTATTAGCCCTCGAAGCAAAGTACTACTATGCATGATCCTAGGGGGGAGGTTGGTAGGAGTTAACCATCGCGCGCCCCCGACCTCCACTCAAGGGAAGGCAATCAAAAGAGCACCCTATGCAATAAATTTGTTACACAACTTTCACCATATGTGCATGCTACGGGACTTGCCAACTTCAACACAAGCATTCTTTAAATTCATAATCACTCAACTAGCATGACTTTAATATCACTATCTCCATATCTCAGAACAATTATCAAGTATCAAGTTGATCATAGCATCCAATTCACTTCCTATGATAGTTTTTATTATACCCAACTTGGATGCATACCATTCTAGGACCAATTTTATAACCATAGAAAATATCATGCTGTTCTAAGAGACTCTCAAAATAATATAAGTGAAGCATGAGAGACTAGCAATTTCTACAAAATTAAGCCACCGCCATGCTCTAAAAGATGTAAGTGAAGCACTAGAGCAAAAACTATCTAGCTCAAAAGATATAAGTGAAGCACATAGAGTATTCTAATAAATTCTAATCAAGTGAGCTTATGCCAAAAGGTGTGTACAGAAAGGTTGATTGTGGAAAACTAAAAAGCAAATACTAATATCATACATGACGCTCCAAGCAAAACACATATCATGTGGCGAATAAAAATATAGCTCCAAGTAAAGTTACCGATGAACGAAGACGAAAGAGGGAATGCCATCCGGGGCATCCCCAAGCTTAGGCTCTTGGTTGTCCTTGAATATTACCTTGGGGTGCCTTGGGCATCCCCAAGCTTTGGCTCTTGCCACTCCTTATTCCATAGTCCATCGAATCTTTACCCAAAACTTGAAAACTTCACAACACAAAACTCAACAGAAAACTCGTAAGCTCCGTTAGTATAAGAAAATAAAACCACCACATAGGTACTGTAATGAAATCATTCTAAATTCATATTGATGTAATATCTAATTATTCCAACTTCTCTATGGTTCATACCCTTCGATACTACTCATAGATTCATCAAAATAAGCAAACAACATAATGAAAACAGAATCTGTCAAAAACAGAACAGTCTGTAGTAATCTGTATCAAACATATACTTCTGGAACTCCAACAATCCTACCAAATTAGGAAGTCCTAAGCAATTTGTGTACAAATCCAGAGCAAAAAGAATCAGATCATAAGCACGTTTCTGTGAATTAACAAAACTAATTTACTGGATGCAAAAGTTTCTGATTCTCAGCAGGATCAACACAACTATCACCGTAAGCTATCCTAAAGGTCTCACTTGGCACTTTATTGAAACAAAAGCTATAAAGCATGATTACTACAGTAGCATATGTTGGGGAATGTAGCAAAAATTCAAAATTTTCTACGCATCACCAAGATCAATCTATGGAGTAATCTAGCAACGAGGGGAAGGAGAGTGCATCTACATACCCTTGTAGATCGCTAAGCGGAAGCGTTCAAGTGAACGGGGTTGATGGAGTCATACTCATCGTGATTCAAATCACCGATGATCCTAGTGCCAAATGGACGGAACCTCCGCGTTCAACACACATGCAGCCCGGTGACATCTCCCATGCCTTGATCCAGCAAGGAGAGAGGGAGAGGTTGGGGAAGACTCCGTCCAGCAGCAGTACGATGGTGTGGTGGTGGTGGAGGAGCGTGGCAATCCTGGAGGGCTTCGCCAAGCACCGCGGGAGAGGAGGAGGACTTGGGAGAGGGGGAGGGCTGCGCCAGAACTTCGGTGCGGCTGCCCTCCCACCCCTCCACTATTTATAGGTGGGGAGAGAGGGGGGCCGGCCCCCTAGATCCCATCTAGGGTTGGGGCGGCGGCCAAGGGGGGGAGGAGTGCCTCCCAAGTCAAGTGGAGGCCCTCCCTTTAGGGTTTCCTCTCCCATGCGCATGGGCCTTGGGGGACTGGTGCCCTGGCCCATTAAGGCTAGGGCGCCTTACAGCCCATGCTGCTGTATTGGACGTGTTGGAACATTTTCCGACCTCCGGACCCCTCCGAATCCTCCAGTAACCTTCCGGAAGCTTCCGCACAATACCAAAAAACCGAACTTTTCCCTAACCCAAACAACAACTTTCCATATATAAATCTTTACCTCCGGACCATTTTAACTCCTCGTGACGCCCGGGATCTCATCCGGACTCCGAACAACATTCGGTAACCACATACAAACTTCCTTTATAACCCTAGCGTCATCGAACCTTAAGTGTGTAGACCCTACGGGTTCGGGAGACACGTAGACATGACCGAGACAACTCTCCGGCCAATAACCAACCGCGGGATCTGGATACCCATGTTGGCTCCCACATGTTCCACGATGAACTCATCAGATGAACCACGATGTCGAGGATTCAATCAATCCCGTATTCAATTCCCTTTGTCTAGCGGTATAGTACTTGCCCGAGATTCGATCGTCGGTATCCCGATACCTTGTTCAATCTCGTTACTGGCAAGTCTCTTTACTCGTTCCGTAACACATCATCCCGTGATCAACCCCTTGGTCACATTGTGCACGGTATGATGATGTCCTACCGAGTGGGCCCAGAGATACCTCTCCGTCACACGGAGTGACAAAGTCCAGGCTCGATTCGTGCCAACCCAACAGACACTTTCGGAGATACCCGTAGTGCACCTTTATAGCCACCCAGTTACGTTGTGACGTTTGGTACACCCAAAGCATTCCTATGGTATCCGGGAGTTGCACAATCTCATGGTCTAAGGAAACGATACTTGACATTATAAAAGCTTTAGCATACAAACTACACGATATTTGTGCTAGGCTTAGGATTGGGTCTTGTCCATCACATCATTCTCCTAATGATGTGTTCCCGTTATCAATGACATCCAATGTCCATGGTCAGGAAACCATAACCATCTATTGATCAACGAGCTAGTCAACTAGAGGCTTACTAGGGACATGGTGTTGTCTATGTACCCACACATGTATCTGAGTTTCCTATCAATACAATTATAGCATGGATAATAAACGATTATCATGAACAAGGAAATATAATAATAATGACTAATTTATTATTGCCTCTAGGGCATATTTCCAACAGTCTCCCACTTGCACTAGAGTCAACGGGGTTTGATCATGTTTTGCTTGTGAGAGAGGTTTTTAGTCAACGGGTCTGCAACATTCAGATCCGTATGTACTTCGCAAAACTCTAGGTCATATTGTAAATGCTGCTTCCACGCTACACTTGGAGCTATTCCAAATGGTCGCTCCACTATACGTATCCGGTTTGCTACTCAGAGTCATTCAGATAGGTGTTAATCTTGCATCGACGCAACTCTTTACGTCAAACTCTTTATCACCTCCATAACCGAGAAACATGTCCTTATTCCTATAAGGATAATTTTGACCGCTATCTGGTGATCCACTCCTTGATCACCTTTGTACCATCTTGCCAGACATGTGACAAGGCACACATCAGGTGCGGTACTTAGCATAGCATACTGTAGAGCCTACGTCTAAAGCATAGGGGACGACCTTCGTCCTTTCTCTCTTTTCTGCCGTGGTCGAGCTTTAAGTCTTAACTTCGTACCTTACAACTCAGGCAAGAACTCCTTCTTTGACCGATCCATCTTGAACACCTTCAAAATCATGTCAAGGTATGTGCTCATTTGAAAGTACCATTTAACGTTTTGATCTATCCTCATAGATCTTTATGCTCAATGTTCAAGCAGCTTAATCAAATATTTCTATTGAAAAACACCTTTCAAATAACCCTATATGCTTTCCAGAAATTCTACATCATTTCTGATCAACAATATGTCAACAACATATACTCATCAGAAATTCTATAGTGCTCCCACTCACTTCTTTGGAAATACAAGTTTCTCATAAACTTTGTATAAACCCAAAATCTTTGATCATCTTATCAAAGTGTATATTCCAACTCCGAGATGCTTACTCCAGTCCATGGAAGGATCGCTGGAGCTATCTTACCTTTTAGCATCCTTAGGATCGACAAAACCTTTCTGATTGTATCATATACAACCTTTCCTTATTTAAAACTGGTAATGAAACTCGTTTTGACATCCATCTGCCAGATTTCATAAATGCAGCTAATGCTAACATGATTCCGACGGACTTAAGCATCGCTACGAATGAGAAAATCTCATCGTAGTCAACTCCTTGAACTTGTGAAAAACTCTTCGCCACAAGTCGAGCTTCATAGACGGTGACATTACCGTCCACGTCCGTCTTCTTCTTAAAGATCCATTTATCTCAATGGCTTGCCGATCATCGGGCAAGTCCACCAAAGTCCATGCTTTGTTCTGATACATGGATCCTATCTCGTATTTCATGGCTTCTCCATAGCTCTTAGGTTCATTGTTGTCTAGCAACATGACCTTCAAGACAGGATTACTGTACCACTCTGAAGTGGTACGCATCCTTGTCACCCTACGAGGTATGGTAGTGACTTGATCCAAAACTTCATGATCACTATCATAAGCTTCTACTTCAATTGGTGTAGGCACCACAGGAACAACTTCCTGTGCCCTGCTACACACTAGTTGAAGTGACGGTTCAATAACCTCATCAAGTCTCCACCATCCTCCCACTCAATTTTCGAGACAAACTTTTCCTCGAGAAAGGACCCGATTCAAGAAACAACCCATATTGCTTTCAGATCTGAATTAGGAGGTATACCCAACTGTTTTGGGTGTCCTATGAAGATGCATTTTATCCACTTTGGGTTCGAGCTTATCAACCTGAAACTTTTCACATAAGCGTCGCAGCCCCAAACTTTTAAGAAACGACAACTTAGGTTTCTCCAAACCATAGTTCAAACGGTGTCGTCTCAATGGAATTACGTGGTGCCCTATTAAAGTGAGTGCGGTTGTCTCTAATGCCTAACCCATGAACGATAGTGGTAATTCGATAAGAGACATCATGGTACGCACCATATCCAATAGGGTGCAACTATGATGTTCGGACACACCATCACACTATGGTGTTCCAGCGGTATTAATTGTGAAACAATTTCCACGATGTCTTAATTGCGTACAAAGCTCTAACTCAGATACTCATCTCTATGATCATATCATAGACATTTTATCCTCTTGTCACGATGATCTTCAACTTCACTCTGAAATTACATGAACCATTCAGTAATTCAGACTTGTGTTTCATCAAGTAAATATACTCAGTATCTACTCAAATCATCTGTGAAGTAAGAACATAACGATATCCACTATGTGCCTCAGCACTCATTGGACTGCACACATCAAAATGTATTACTTCCAACAAGTTGCTTTCTTGTTCCATTCTACTGAAAACGAGGCTTTCAGTCATCTTTCCCATGTGGTATGATTTGCATGTCTCAAGTGATTCAAAATCAAGTGAGTCCAAATGGTCCATCTGCATGGAGTTTCTTCATGCGTATACACCAATAGACATGGATCGCATGTCTCAATCTTTTCAAAAACGAGTGAGTCCAAAGATCCATCAACATGGAGCTTCTTCATGCGTTTTATACCAATATGACTTACATGGCGATTGCCACAAGTAAGTGGTACTATCATTACTATCTTATATCTTTTGGCATGAACATGTGTATCACTACGATCGAGATTCAATAAACCATTCATTTTAGGTGCAAGACCATTGAAGGTATTATTCAAATAAACAGAGTAACCATTATTCTCCTTAAGTGAATAACCGTATTGCGATAGACACAATCCAATCATGTCTATGCTCAACGCAAACACCAATCTCGATGGTAGAGAGAGCATGCGATGCTTGATCACATCAACCTTGGAAACACTTCCAACACACATCGTCATCTCACCTTTAGCTAGTCTCCGTTTATTCTGTAGCCTTTTATTTCGAGTTACTAACACTGGTGCTACTAGGAGCACTAGTAAAGTACACATTAACATAATGTATATCCAATATACTTCTATCGACCTTGCCAGCCTTCTCATCTACCAAGTATCTCGGGTAATTCTGCTCCAGTTGTTGTTCCCTTTATAACATAAGCACTGAGTCTCGGGTTTTGGGTTCAACCTTGGGTTTCTTCACTAGAGCAGCAGCTGATTTGCCATTTGATGAAGTATACCTTCTTGCCCTTGCCCTTCTTGAAACTAGTGGTTTCACTAACCATCAACAATTGATGCTCCTTCTTGATTTCTACTTTCACGGTGTCAAACATCGCGAATATTTCAAGGATCATCATATCTATCCCTGATATGTTATAGTTCATCACGAAGCTCTAGTAGCTTGGTGCAATGACTTTGGAGAAACATCACTATCTCATCTGGAAGATTAACTCCCACTCGATTCATTGATTGTTGTACTCAGACAATCTGAGCACAAGCTCAACGATTGAGCTTTTCTCCCTTAGTTTGCAGGCTAAGAGACTCGTCGGAGGTCTTATACCTCTTGACATGGGCACGAGCCTGAAATCCCAATTTCAGCCCTCGAAACATCTCATATGTTTTGCGACGTTTCGAAATCGTCTTCGGTGCCTCAACTCTAAACCGTTTAACTGAACTATCACGTAGTTATCAAAACGTGCATGTCAGATGTACGCAACATCCACAGACGACGTTCGAGGTTCAGCACACAGAGCGGTCCATTAAGGACATAAGCCTTCTTCAAAGCAACGAGGACAATCCTCAGTTTACGGACCTAGTCCGCATAATCGCTACTATCAACTTTCAACTGAATTTTCTCTAGGAACATATCTAAACAGTAGAACTAAAGCGCGAGCTTACGACATAATTTGCAAAGATCTTTTGACTATGTTCAGGATAATTAAGTTCATCTTACGAACTCCCACTCAGATAACATCCCTCTAGTCATCTAAGGGATTACATGATCCGAGTCAACTAGGCCATGTCCGATCATCACGTGAGACGGACTAGTCATCATCGGTGAACATCTTCATGTTGATCGTATCTACCATACGACTCATGCTCGACCTTTCGGTCTCTTGTGTTCCGAGGCCATGTCTGTACATGCTAGGCTCGTCAAGTCAACCTAAGTGTTTTGCGTGTGTAAATCTGGCTTACACCCGTTGTATGTGAACGTTAGAATCTATCACACCCGATCATCACGTGGTGCTTCGAAACAACGAACGCACAGTTAGGGGGAACACTTTCTTGAATTTTAATGAGGGATCATCTTATTTACTACCGTCATTCTAAGCAAATAAGATGCAAAAACATGATAAACATCACATGCAATCAAAAAGTGACATGATATGGCCAATATCATTTTGCTCCTTTTGATCTCCATCTTCAGGGCTCCATGATAATCATCGTCACCGGCATGACAGCTTGATCTGCATCATCATGATCTCCATCATCGTGTCTCCATGAAGTTGTCTCGCCAACTATTACTTCTACTACTATGGCTAACGGCTTAGCAATAAAGTAAAGTAATTACATGGCGTTGTTCAATGACACGCAGGTCATACAATAAATTAAGACAACTCCTATGGCTCCTGCCATTTGTCATACTCATCGACATGCAAATCGTGATTCCTATTACAAGAACATGATCAATCTCATACATCACATATCATTCATCACATTCTTTTGGCCATATCACATCACATAGCATACCCTGCAAAAACAAGTTAGACGTCCTCTAATTGTTGTTTGCATGTTTTACGTGGCTGCTATGGGTTTCTAGCAAGAACGTTTCTTACCTACGCAAAAACCACAACATGATATGCCAATTTCTATTTACCGTTCATAAGGATCATTTTCATCGAATCAGATCTGACTAAAGTGGGAGAGACTGGCACCCGCTAGCCACCTTATGCAACAAGTGCATGTCAGTCGGTGGAACCTGTCTCACGTAAGTGTACGTGTAAGGTCGGTCCGGGCCGCTTCATCCCACAATATCGTCGAAACAAGATTGGACTAGTAACGGTAAGCATATTGAACAAAATCAACGCCCACAACAACTTGTGTTCTGCTCGTGCATAGAAACTACGCATAGACCTAGCTCATGATGCCACTGTTGGGGAACGTAGCAGAAATTCAAACGCATCACCAAGATCAATCTATGGAGTAATCAACAACGAGGGGAAGGAGAGTGCATCTACATACCCTTGTAGATCGCTAAGCAGAAGCATTCAAGTGAACGGGGTTGATGGAGTCGTACTCGTCGTGATTCAAATCACCGATGATCCTAGTGCCGAACGGACGGCACCTCCGCGTTCAACACACATGCAGCCCGGTGACGTCTCCCATGCCTTGATCCAGCAAGGAGAGAGGGAGAGGTTGGGGAAGACTCCGTCCAGCAGCAGCACGACGGCGTGGTGGTGGTGGAGGAGCGTGGCAATCCTGCAGGGCTTCGCCAAGCACCGCGGGAGAGGAGGAGGACTTGGGAGAGGGGGAGGGCTGCGCCAGAACTTCGGTGCGGCTGCCCTCCCACCCCTCCACTATTTATAGGTGGGGAGAGAGAGGGCCGGCCCCCCTAGATCCCATCTAGGGTTGGGGCGGCGGCCAAGGGGGGGAGGAGTGCCTCCCAAGTCAAGTGGAGGCCCTCCCCTTTAGGGTTTCCCCTCTCCCATGCTCATGGGCCTTGGGGGGCTGGTGCCCCTGGCCCATTAAGGCTAGGGCGCCCCCTTACAGCCCATGCTGCTGTATTGGACGTGGTGGAACATTTTCTGGACCTCCGGACCCCTCCGGAACCTTCCGGAAGCTTCCCGGTATAATACCGGAAAAAATCGAACTTTTCCCGGAACCCGAACAACAACTTTCCAGAGGTAAATCTTTACCTCCGGACCATTCCGGAACTCCTCGTGACGTCCGGGATCTCATCCGGGACTCCGAACAACATTAGATAACCACATACAAACTTCCTTTATAACCCTAGCGTCATCGAACCTTAAGTGTAGACCCTACGGGTTCGGGAGACACGTAGACATGACCGAGACAACTCTCCGGCCAATAACCAACAGCGGGATCTGGATACCCATGTTGGCTCCCACATGTTCCACGATGATCTCATCGGATGAACCACGATGTCGAGGATTCAATCAATCCCGTATTCAATTCCCTTTGTCTAGCGGTATAGTACTTGCCCGAGATTCGATCGTTGGTATCCCGATACCTTGTTCAATCTCGTTACTGGCAAGTCTCTTTACTTGTTCCGTAACACATCACCCCGTGATCAACCCCTTGGTCAAATTGTGCACATTATGATGATGTCCTACCGAGTGGGCCCAGAGATACCTCTCCGTCACACGGAGTGACAAATCCCAGTCTCGATTCATGCCAACCCAACAGACACTTTCGGAGATACCCGTAGTGCACCTTTATAGCCACCCAGTTACATTGTGACGTTTGGTACACCCAAAGCATTCCTATGGTATCCGGGAGTTGCACAATCTCATGGTCTAAGGAAATGATACTTGACATTATAAAAGCTTTAGCATACAAACTACACGATCTTTGTGCTAGGCTTAGGATTGGGTCTTGTCCATCACATCATTCTCCTAATGATGTGATCCCGTTATCAATGACATCCAATGTCCATGGTCAGGAAACCGTAACCATCTATTGATCAACGAGCTAGTCAACTAGAGGCTTACTAGGGACATGGTGTTGTCTATGTACACACACATGTATCTGAGTTTCCTATCAATACAATTATAGCATGGATAATAAACGATTATCATGAACTAGGAAATATAATAATAATGACTAATTTATTATTGCCTCTAGGGCATATTTCCAACAGCATAATCATGAGAACACACAAAAATAGTAAGGGTAAGTATTGGGTTGTCTCCCAACAAGCGCTTTTCTTTAATGCCTTTCTAGCTAGGCATGATGATGGCAATGATGCTCACATAAAAGATAAGAATTGAAACATAATGGGAGCATCATGAAGCATATGACTAGCACATTTAAGTCTAACCCACTTCCTATGCATAGGTATTTTGTGAGCAAACAACTTATGGGAACAATAATCAACTAGCATAGGATGGTAAAACAAGCATATCTTCAAATTTTCAACACATAGAGAGGAAACTTGATATTATTGCAATTCCTACAAGCATATGTTCCTCCCTCATAATAATTTTCAGTAGCATCATGAATGAATTCAACAATATAACCAGCACATAAAGCATTCTTTTCATGATCTACAAGCATAGAAAATTTACTACTCTCCACATAAGCAAAATTCTTCTCATTCGGAATAGTGGGAGTATCACAAGAGACTTGAATACTATAAAATGTTTCCACACTAAAAGAGTAATGTTCAGAAAAAGGGTAATCATAATCATGACAAGTTTTATAAATATAATCATCACTACTTTTTATAGCATAAGTTTCATCACAATAATCATCATAAGTAGCAACTTCGTTCTCATAATAATCGATTGAAACCTCTTCCAAGATAGTGGAATCATCACTAAATAAAGTTGACACTCTTCCAAATCCACTTTCATATTCATCACAATAAGATTCAACATATACCAAAATAATGGGATCACTACTTCCTAAAGTTGACACTCTTCCAAACCCACTTTCATCAATATAATCATAATAGGTAATAGGCATGCTATCATCATAACAATTTTGCATATCAAAACTTGGGAGGCTAAAACTATCATTTTCATTAAACGTAGCATCCCCAAGCTTGGGACAAACATTAATTTCAGCAAATATATTCTCAAATATTTCATCCTCATCAAACGTAGCTTCCCCAAGCTTGGGCCTTTTCATATCATAAGCATAATCACTCTCATCATTAATAGTATGGATAGCACCAATAGTATAGCAATTATCATCATCACAATGAGTAGGAGGAGCAACATCATTTGGGAGGGATACCTTTTTACCTTTGTTGCTCCTTCCTTTCTTTTTCTTCTTCACATTATGTGTGGGTTCAACCTTCTTCTTTGAGCTCCTTATAGATGAGATTGGTTGAATAGAAAGCTCCTCCTGGTTACCTGATTCGTCATAAGAAATAATAGGAGGATATTGGGAAGTCTCTTCCCTTTCATTAGTATTCTCATCATCTTCTTTTTGCTTTCTTTTCTTTAGGTAATTGGCAATATAAGGATTTTCAATGCAATTCACCGCACAATACAAATAAATCTTCTCTAGATCAAAATCAAGAAATATATCAAGATTAAATTTTGGAATACCCTCAGTTATACGTTCCATTTCTTCATACCCCAAAAGAAGACTAAGCTCTTTATGATGCTCAAGGGTAATCAAGTTATCACAATTTTTGGACACGATTCGATCATGAAACAGTTTGCATTGGAGATTAAATGACCACGTTCATTGCAAAGTTCACAAGGAGCGCGAAAAATATTGAATTTTTCAGCACAAACATCAAGATTTTCTTGCAACAATTTAGTTTCTAAATGCTTGTGCCTCTTGCAATATCTATTTTCCCTATTTGGTGTGTACTTGCAAACCCAATCTACTCCACAAAAATCGACATGCTTATAAGAGACATTTTCATCATAACTAGTGCAATCATCATTAGTACTATGGATATTCAAAGAGTTCATACTAGCAACATTGCAATCATGCTCATCGTTCAAACATTTAGTATCAAGCATTTTAATGCATTCTTCTTCTAGCAATTGAGCACAATTTTCCTTTCCATCATACTCACGAAAGATATTAAAAAGATGAAGCGTATGAGACAAACTCAAATCCATTTTTTTGTAGTTTTCTTTTATAAACTAAACTAGTGATAAAACAAGAAACAAAAAGATTCGATTGCAAGATCTAAAGATATACCTTCAGGCACTCACCTCCCCGGCAACGGTGCCAGAAAAGAGCTTGATGTCTACTACGCAACCTTCTCCTTGTAGACGCTGTTGGGCCTCCAAGTGCAGAGGTTTGTAGGACAATAGCAAATTTCCCTCAAGTGGATGACCTAAGGTTTATCAATCCGTGGGAGGCGTAGGATGAAGATGGTCTCTCTCAAGCAACCCTGCAACCAAATAACAAAGAGTCTCTTGTGTCCCCAACACACCTAATACAATGGTAAATTGTATAGGTGCACTAGTTCAGCGAAGAGATGGTGATACAAGTGCAATATGGATGGTAGATATAGGTTTTTGTAATCTGAAATTATAAAAACAGCAAGGTAACTAATGATAAAAGTGAGCGTAAACGGTATTGCAATGGTAGGAAACGAGGCCTAGGGTTCATACTTTCAGTAGTGCAAGTTCTCTCAACAATAATAACATAATTGGACCATATAACTATTCCTCAACATGCAACAAAGAGTCACTCCAAAGCCACTAATAGCGGAGAACAAACGAAGAGATTATGGTAGGGTACGAAACCACCTCAAAGTTATCCTTTCTGTTCTATCTATTCAAGAGTCTGTAGTAAAATAACATGAAGCTATTCTTTCCGTTCAATCTATCATAGAGTTCATACTAGAATAACACCTTAAGACACAAATCAACCAAAACCCTAATGTCACCTAGATACTCCATTGTCACCTCAAGTATCCGTGGGCATGATTATACGATATGCATCACACAATCTCAGATTCATCTATTCAACCAACACAAATTACTTCAAAGAGTGCCCCAAAGTTTCTACCGGAGAGTCAAGACGAAAACGTGTGCCAACCCCTATGCAAAGGTTCATGGGCGGAACCAGCAAGTTGATCTCCAAAACATACATCAAGTGGATCACATGATATCCCATTGTCACCACAGATAAGCACGGCAAGACATACATCAAGTGTTCTCAAATCCTTAAAGACTCAATCCGATAAGACAACTTCAAAGGGAAAACTCAATTCATCACAAGAGAATAGAGGGGGGAGAAACATCATAATATCCAACTATAATAGCAAAGCTCGCGATACATCAAGATCGTGCCATAGAGAGAACACGAGAGAGAGAGAGATCAAACACATAGCTACTGGTACATACCCTTAGCCCCGAGGGTGAACTACTCCCTCCTCGTCATGGAGAGCGCCAGATGATGAAGATGGCCACCGGTGAGGGTTCCCCCCTCCGGCAGGGTGCCAGAACGGGCTCCCGAGAGGTTTTTGGTGGCTACAGAGGCTTGCGGCGGCGGAACTCCCGATCTATCTTGTCCTTCGACTTTTTTAGGGTATATAGGAATATATAGGCGAAAGAAGTCGGTCGGGGGAGCCACGAGGGGCCCACGAGACAGGGGGCGCGCCCAGGGGGGTGGGCGCGCCCTCCTATCTCCTGGCCTCCTCGAAGCTTCCCTGGCTTGTACTCCAAGTCTCCCGGATCATGTTCGTTCCAAAAATCACGCTCCCGAAGGTTTCATTCCGTTTGGACTCCGTTTGATATTCCTTTTCTTCGAAACACTGAAATAGGCAATAAAACAGCAATATGGGCTAGGCCTGCGGTTAATAGGTTAGTCCCAAAAATGATATAAATGTGTAAAATAAAGCCCATAAACATCCAAAAGGGGTAATATGATAGCATGGAACAATCAAAAATTATAGATAAGTTGGAGACGTATCAGCAGCCCCCTCTTCTCCCCCAATCCTATATATACTAGAGGTTTTCCACCCTATGGACACACAAGTTTTGGAGCCTCCTCTAGTTGATCTAGTTCTAGTTCTAGTTGGTCCTAGTTGACTAATTAGAGCTAGTCGTAGCCACCTCTAATCCTCATAATTATAAGACTAGTGTGGTTCTAATCTCCTCCCTCTAATTCTCTAGCGACGATTAGCTCTAGACGGTGAAGCAATGCCAGATCGTGAAGACCGTACGCTTGCAACCAAGTAGAAAGGTTGTGCTTTCGGTCTTCCGTTCGAGGGTGGTTCGCGGGATCGTCATCAACGCTCGAGGGACTCCAAGTATGATCTACAATGACTCGTCTACTTCTACTGCACTCCAGAGTCGGGAAAGATCGTTGATCCCAACCCGTTGTGCATCTTCATATTGTTCTTGGGTGATCGTAGTTGCGATTTTTTTTGTTTTCTACTACGTTTCCCAACATCAATTGCAGTAGCACTGGGTACAGACGTACGACCACCACTCATCAGGTGCACAAGAAAACATCTTGTGAGTTTTTGCAGCTCCATAGATCCGTTTATTTCATTACACACATGAATAGCCTATATATATTGTTCCAATGTAAAAACTGATCATGTTCTGAACTTATTAGTGTGGACTTTGTCGTTGGAGATTTGTCTAGTTGTAGATACCCTGGGAGTAGTAGTTGTACTTCAAGCTGGTGTTGAACAAGCAATTCAGGGCCAAACTTACAGCGGGGAAAAGTGTTTTCTGGTCCTAGCTCTCTTGCATGGCCCATCTGTTGCATGAGGAAGTGAATAGATTACCCATATATGACAGGGAAAGAAATATCAGCAGCTCAAACTCAAGAGAAATACATCATCAGCAACTTACACATATATGGGTCTTTCTTCTCTCTTGCATTGCTTCAAGTCACCTGTGGCATGAGCTGAAACAGCAAATCAATGAGGTTTCATGCATCCTCTTGTGTATTTACTGACACTTGTAGCCATATAACCTTCTGAAGAGTTCGCCTGCTCAGACTTTGAAAGCCCCCTGTTTCATAGAACTGTGATAACCCGCTCCATGCCATCATCTCCATACCACTTTCTTCACTGAGGTACCCGGCCCCACTATATCGCATAAATAATCCCATGATTTTGCCACACCTTTTATTTATAATGATTCGGGCATCATCAAGGCCATAGTGACGATGCCTTGCCTCACATCTTTCATAGGGTCTAGAGATGAATTCTATTGCAATCTGCGTCGATGCCTAGCCCACAACAACTTTTGCAATATTTGGATAAGATCCGTCCAAATATTTTATCCCTATGAGACCTAAGTATGTCTTGGCGGATGGCACGGGTCGGCTATCTGAAAAGCCGCAAATTGTGGGAAATAATGTACAATCCCACTTTGCCCAGCCACTCGCCAAGCTTGCCTGCACCTGGGATCGAAAGGCCCTTTATACCAAACTTTTATACTTATTTACTTAATTTTATCTTACTAAAATATTGATTATAATTCTAATACTAGTTGGTATAATATTTCACTATTGTTCTTCGTTGTGGGTTGTAATGTATATGACCGCTCACTTTGTTTATACTAAATTTGAATTAAGTGATGTGACATAAGTTATCTTTGAATTATACTTTTGACAATTGAAAAATTGTATAGTGCACATCTACATAGTGGTGTGTAGGTGCATATGTTAATGTATAGTTTATTTTCATTAAATATCATGTAATATGTCCAACTAATATTTTAATATTGATTTCTAGTGTATTATTAGGTGTGCATATTATAGAATCTATAAATTGTACCATTTGCAAATGTGCTCGAAATTAGATACTGCCATAAATTCAACATATGCATGTATTCAAAATAGTCATTGACAAACGTAACATATTACCAATTCAACTATGCTTACATACAATTTAATTATTTGGTAATGCTCATCTAACATTTGGTTTCATCTGGTGTATACAAAGAGCTCATGCCAGTTTCTAAAATCGTATGTTTCTGAAAGGAGGTAGTAGGAATCTCGAGTACATGGAATTAGTCTCCCCTTGGTCTCTACGTTTTGGCTGAGGGGACTTTTAAATTCAGATGAAGGTAGTAATTAATACCCCCCGTGCACAATTATAAGATGTTCTAACTTTTTTTCCTAATTCAGATGATAATGAAATATCAAAAATATCTTATGTTTGTGAACGGAGGTAGTAGGATATGTCCAACAAAAAACACAAAACATAGGCACATTTGTAAGTGGATTATCGCATACAAAATCAATATTGTTGGAACATACGCTTTAAGCGACTCCAACAATACCAACTGTTTATCAAATAATACTTGGAAAAGGGTATGTTTCGTACACGAGGTTTGTTGGAAACGAACTGTAACATCTACTGAGTTCATTCACACCCCAAGAAACCAGACTAGCAGGCCAATAGTTCTCAGTAGACGTGCATAAATATAATTTTGAGGAACCAAATGTGCCATCCACATGCATATGTAAAACCAAGACTGAGACTGTCACTATCACATCCCAAAAAAAAAAAAAAAAAAAAAAAACTGGGTTGGAGAGATGCGAGCTAAGGCGAAGGCCTAATTAATGCACTTTGATCCAAGTCAAAACGCAGCACGCCGTGACTGGAGCTGTTTTCTTAGAGGTGCAAAGAGACCCTGCACATTGCACTCAAAATCAAGATGATCATGTCGTGGGGCACCTAAACAATACAGACATCGTCGAAAACAATCCTGTTTGTGCTTTTCCCAAACAGGGGGGTGGCCACAGAGCCATCAAGACGCCAAAGTAACAGATCACCTGCGGCTCCACGATGTCCAGTAGGGCAGATCCACTTAAGTCATGGGCAAACGCTTTCTACCGAGTAAGATCATGGGTCTTGATCCACCTACTCTGTTTTTTGGTGAGTGAATAGACATCAGCAAGGATTCACATTACCTACTGTATGCTGTGAAGATATAAGCATGTGAACAAACAAAGTGGTGATACACGTAAAAAAACAAAGAGGTGATGATTACCCATTGCGCATACTGATGTTCTAGAACCTGATCTTGAGGTGCTCTGTTTCTTCTAAACAAACAATTCCATAATCCACATAGCACAACTAAAAACATGACAAGGGTAAGAGACACATGCTATAAAAACGCATTAAGCATGGTAACCCTTCTGAAGTTCTTGTTTTAATCGGTTATGTGACATACCTGGTATTGTGGTTTCTTGAGGGTGTGGAAACCTCTTTTCAACAGCCTATGGCATCCCTTTTTGATTGTAAGAGACCTCTCTAAATAAGTTGTTCTCCGTAAGAATTAAACAAAAAATAGTAGACTTCACTATTTTATAGATAGAGAGACGCAATATTATTTTTTGTGGAGTGAAAATAATCCAAACCATTATGCTTTTATGAAGCAAAGATCAATGAAGTTAACACAGTGTCATTTCATCGGTCATCATGCTGAACAACACAAATTATATAGAACAAATGTGCAGAAAAAGATATTTGCAACAACAAAACATAAAACTGGGCAACAAGAAAACATATATACACATAAAGTAACCTTTAAGCTACATAACTTGAAGAAGAAAAATTAAACCGTTAGAACAACTGCCAAAACTTCCAACAGGGTGCGAACTTCAGATTTACAGAACTGACAAGTTGAAACTACAGTAGGATACACTTACAAAGTTGTACTAAATCAAAAACACTTATTTTGGGACGGAGGGAGTAGTAATCAATACTTACATGGCCAGGGTCTAAAAGCAAAAGGTTATACAGGTCATGTGATTGCTTGCTATGTTCAGGTACATCCTGCAAATAAGAAGCCCTACACAGTCCTCTATGAAGCCAAATTTAGACCTATAAGAATAACTTTTCACTGGGAAAATCAAGTGCATGTGCCACATATTATATGATCAGTCCTGAATCAGTAATGGACAACGGGTTGCATCTTCTTTTCATGAAGTAACGAGTGCGAGCAGGATCTCTAGATCTGCACAACAAGTCCTTGGAGTAGATATAGCTATCCTTCAGAGCAACATATCTCAACAAAGCAGATATTGTGGAATCTTCCTTTTTCAGCCAGGACAAGTTCGCGCTGGGCAGCTGTGATATAATCCCTCCTCCCCAAAATATAAGGTGTTGTTTGACCTTTCTGGTCTTTGTTGCATAACTTTGACTACGATTTTCACATATTGTACGTCTATAAAATTAATATACAAACATATGAAATAACGTTGTTTTACAAGACAAATACGACGATATCATTTATACATGTTCAATTCATATACTTTGATATATATTAGTGGTTAAAGTCATGCATCAAAGACCGTGCAAAATCAATCACACCTTATATTTTGAAAAGGAGGGAATATATTTTATTGTCGTTGAGCACAGACTTCGGTTCATGCAGAAGAGGAGGAAGATGGTCTACTGCCAAGCTATGCATGCATAAGGGCATCTCCAGCCGTTGGCCCCCCCAGGACGCATACAAATCGCCCCCTGGGGGCGAGCCGGCGATACACTCGGCGCTGGGGGCGGTTTTGCACCCAACTCACCCCCAGGCGCCGAAATTGGCCCACTTTGCAGCCCAATTTTGGCGAATAAACGGCCCATATGGACGAGAATAGGCCCATATTCGGCGTGGTTTCGCCGTGTCTCGGCGTTCAATTATCAACACAATTATTCCTTATCACATATTTCATCACAGAAAAATCAAATACTTCAACAAAATACTACAACAACAAATAGTTCAATACAAATTATATAGTTCAACAAATAAAACTCGTATTTCATCACGCTGCTTTTCATTGCTCGCCAATTTGGGCGAGCGGCGAGCACCATCGATGCTCTTCTTCCCGGGCGTCGCCGCGACTTCCTCCTCCAAAGACCATGGCGAGCTCTTCCTCCTCATCCGAGTCCATCGCCGAGACAGTCAAAACGCCAACACCTTGCGCTCGGTGGGCGTGTACCGCCGTTAAACCGCGCCTCATGGTAAAACGCCACCGCTGCGGGAGGGCTGCCGCGGCAAAGCGCCGCTATTTTCCGTGAGGAGTGGCTATCTAGCGGAGTAGGCGGCGGCCGTCGCCGATATAGCTAGTGGTGGCCGAGCGCTGGGGTGCGAGGCGAGTCGGGGGAAGAAAACCTTGACTTTTCACCCTGTCGGTGTGGGCGGTGTGCTTTTCTAAGCCGAGCCCCTAAGCGGCTCCCAATGGCCGGCTTCAGCCTATGACCGCCGGGCGGAAAAAAAAGGTCCGAACCGGCGATTTTCGGCGTCTGAGGCCTTGGGGCCGTTTTTGGCCGGCGCGAAAAATGGCACAGGGGGGCTGTTGAAGCGTGGAGATGCCCTAACCAAACACCATGTTGCAACACAAACACCTGCACCGTGTATCTTGTCTCGGGGGTTAACTCTATCAGCACATACAAGACAAGCCGTCGGCGCCGTCTTCTTCTTCTGTGGAGAGGATTGCCCAGTAAGCGTAGTAATTGTGGTCCTGTCGTTTTGGGCGTGGTGCCATGGCCACCATGCCTCTCTCGGGGCACAGCAGGCTGAGCACTCTCGTTGTGAATGCGCTTCCGTCCTCATGGTGCTCGGGTCAACGCGACTTGTGGTGAAGAAAGCGCCTGCAGACGGCGGCGGCGCGAACGAGCGTGGTGGGGAAGCCGACACGGAGGAGGATCTCGGCGAGGAGATCGTCATCGTTGAGCACTTTGAATACCGCCGGCGTATCGCCCCTTGTTTTGGCTGGAGTTGGGTCTCCGTGGGGTTTGGGAAAGGGGATCGAGCAAGGCAGGTTTTTTTTCTTTTTCTTTCTAATACCTGATTAACATTTTTTATATACATGATCAAGATTTTTTCAAATCCTAGTTCAATACTTTTCAAATACTTATTCAGCATTATTGAAATACTTGTTTAATAATTTTCAAATACTTATTCAACATTTGTAAAATGTTTTATGAAGAGTGTTTTTGTGTTATACATATATATATATATATATATATAATATTTTTAAGTATAAACGAAAGTACAAAATAAAATAAAAACGGAAATAGAAAAAGTAAAAAAAGAGGTTGTGGCCTCCCGCACTCATGGCTGGCCCAGCTCGGGGGCGATACTATTTCCTTCGGACTCGCTGAAGGGGCGACCGACCGGGGCCAGCACACGCGCGCGGCAGGCCACATGCTCGTTTTTCTGCGTTTTTCCTTTCTGTTTTCTGTTTTAGTTTTTTGCTATATTTTTGTATTCTTTATACTTTAAAACATTCTATATATACATGTATATATTACAAAAAACACTCCAAAAAACATTTGAAAAATATTGCACAAGGATTTTGAAAAATGTTGAACGAGTATTCAAAAAATGTTGAACAAGTATTTGAAAATGTTTAGTAAGTATTAAAAAATGCTGAACAAGAGTTCGGGAAATATTGAACGTGTATACAAAATTATCTGATCAATTATTAAAGAATGATGATTATTTTATCATGTATATAAAAATGTTAATCTAGCATTTAAAAAAAAATATTGAACAAGTATTTGGAAATATTAATCAAGCATTCAGGAAATGTTAAATGTGTATAGAGAAAATGTTGACCATGTATTAAATAAATGATGGAAAAAACTAGATCATGTATATAAAAATGTTAATCAAGCATTTGAAAAAAAATATAGAACAAGTATTTCAAAACTGTTATTCAAGCATTTGGAAAAAAATGTTGAACAAGTATTTGGAAAATGTTCATAAAGCATTTGGGAAATGTTAAATGTGTATGGGAAAAATGTTGACCATGTATTAAATATATGGTGAAAAAATTAATCATGTTTATAAAAATGTTAATCAACCATTTGAAATAAAATGTTGAAGAAGTGTTTGAAAAATATTAATTAAGCTTTTGGAAAATGTTAAATGAGTAGAAAAAATGTTGTCGATGTATTCAAAACATATTATTATTTTATTTCAAAACTATTAATCAAGCTTTTAAAAAATATTAAAAATGAATCCATAAAATGTTGGCCGTGTATTAAAAAATGTTAAAAATGTAGAGGAAATGTTAATTATATATTCGGTAAATGTTCATCTTGTGTAGAAAATATTAAAACTGACGATGTATTACAAAAATATATCATTTGTATTGGAAAAATGTTAGACGTGTAAACAATGTTGTTAACATATACAAAAAAAATGTACTATGGACTACGTACGGATGTATGTAGACATATTTTAGAGTGTAGATTCACTCATTTTGTTCCGTATGTAGTGTTTTATTGGAATCTCTAAAATGACTTATATTTAGGAATGGAGGGAGTAGAATAATAACCAATAGAAGAAAGAAAACAGAAAATTAAAACAAAATGAAAGAATAAAAAGAAAGTAAAAAACAAAGAAACGAAATGCAAAAAAAGAATGAAAGAAAAACAGAGAAGAAAAATGATCCCGAAGAAAACAGCACGAGTAGCCTCAAGTAGGACGCACCCTACTCCTCATATTTCTCCTCGTATTTCTAGGCCTGGCCTGGCAGTTAATGCCCATCGAAGCCCAAACTGCATAAAAGAAAAGTATAAAGTGCTATAAAAAACAATGTATAAAATGCAGCAACTAATAAACTGAATGTGCTGTGCGTACGACGATTTTGCCATACTATGTGTGTACAACACACATATTGAGCATGCAGGTTCAGAACGAGAAAAAAATGAACTAACCGTGTTTATCATCATACAAGGATCGGACAGATTTTGTCGTATTTAAATGTAATAATATGAAAATCCAACAAACAATTTTTTGGGTTGATAATATTATTTGAGAGAATAGTGCGCTCCGTGAGATCCCACAGCTCGCTTCATGCAATGAATACAGACCCCAAGAGCCCAGAGGATAGGGGCGCAACAAATTCCAATGTATGTGCAAAAACATGTGTGTAAAACCAACACGAGACTGTCACTGTTACATCCCGAACAAATTGTGTTGGAGATACAGCAGGTGATGGGAGCTATATATAGGGCTAGCCGAATCATCGCTCTACTTTTTTGCACGAACTGCGGCAAGCCACATTGAAGCAGAGTTTCTTTGTAGAGGCGCCAAGGGACCCTGTGTAATATACATCGTAGAACAAGTTGATCGACGGCCAGCTGAACAATCCGGAGCAAGAGGGGAGCTAGGGCATCCCTTTGAGCACCAGGGAGGCTGCCACGGAGCCATCAGAAGTGACAAGAAAACGCCTTGAGACAGAACACCAGTGCAACAGATCACCGCAGATTCATAATACATGGACAAAAGCTCTTTTTTTCGTGTAGATCATCAATTCTGATCCACCTACTCTGTTGTTTGATGAGTGGATCGACATCAGCAAGGATTCAGATTACGAAACTGTATATAGTGTAAAGATATAAGCTTGTGAAAGAAGACAGCCGTGATGATTACCCGTTGCACATACGAGCGTTCTAGAACCTGATCAGGATACTGTCAATAGTCTTGAGCTGCTCTGTTTCTTCTGAACTAGCAATTCCAGGATCCACGTAGCACAACTGAAAACACGAAAGGCGTAAGAGACGCCATATAAAAATGTATTAAACGTTGTCAAGCTTCTGAAATTCAAATTTTCACCAGCTAATGATGTACCTGATATTGTGGTTTCCTGAGAGTGTGAACACCTCTTTTCAAAAGCCTCGGCCATCCTTTTTTGGTTGTAAGAGACCTCTCCAAATCAGCGGTTCTCTGTAAGAATTAAAGAAAATATATATTATACTTCTGTATTTCACAGAGAGAGAGAGATGTAATATTACTTTTACGGAGTAAAAATAGTTCAAACGAAATATGCTTTTATGAAGAAAAAAATAATGTTAAAGGGTTCAGGATCAATCTCATCAGTCATCCTCTCGAACAGCATAAATTATATTGAACAAATGTGCAGAAAAATATTTACAGTTGTAGAACAGAAAACTGGGCACCAGAATGCCTATATACACACATAATGGAGCCTTTAAGCTACTCCCTCCGTCCCAAAATATAAGAACGTTTTTAACACTATACTAGTGTCAAAAACGTTCTTATATTACGGGACGGAGGGAGTACATTATTTGGAAAAAGTTTCAACCAGTAAAACAACTGCCAAAACTTCCAACTGGATGGGAAGTTCAAAATAACAGAACTAATAGTAGGAATGTAGGATACACCCATAAAAGAAATAATAATCAATACTTACATGGCCAGGGTCTAAAACCAAAAGGTTATATCGGTCTTGAGATCCACGATTACCCTTTTGCTTTTGAATCCCAACTATAGTCCTCGAATGACCTTGATGTTGGAAATACAATGGGCTGTGAAGGGCACCTACTTAGTCAGTTTAAAACAATCTTCGCAATTAACAACTTAGCATGCTTTCTGAAAACTGCAGGCATACAGATGGTGGGATAGGATATTCCATAAACAAGAGATAGAGATTCTCTTACGTTTTATCGCTGATGATGACATTCTTTGAATTGTGTAACCCATCAGCACGCTTGCTTGAAAAGTAGTTCCATACCCAGTCGACAAGGACCTGCTGGCCTCTCATGTTTTCAGCATCCTCTTGACTAAGTTCAAGAGACGATGATCTTGGAAGAGGATTAGTCTTGATCAAATACTTATCCATGGGCCCACATACTCGTTTCCCGCTCTTACCTTGCAGGCTCGATGATTCTGTGCTATCAAAATCTACAATCCTTGCACGCACACCAAAAGAGCGCAAGAGGGTAACACATTCTGATGTTCCTATCCACTTCTTGACACCATAAATTTTGCTATCGAAATGACTTGCACCAACAGCATCAAAACCTTTATCCCAAGCAATCTCAAGCCATCTCTGAAGTGAAGGGATGTCAGGAACAAATCCACAGCCGCCAAACAGAACCTCCCTCGTTTCGGGTCTTTGTCTCAACAAATGAGAGCTCATCATCTGGATATTTCTCCACCCACATCCCCATCCCTTGTCTTCTGATGAAAGGCTCTGATGATGGTCCACATGGCCTGATATTATACTTGTTGATGAGCCGCCTTCAGATTCAAGGCAGCTCCTCAACAAGTTCATAACGCCAGCTTCAATTCGTTGAATTTCGCTTCTAACCTGTGCTCCGACCAAGCAAGAAATTTGTTCATACACTACATTTTCATAAGGAGATGGGCCTCTGATGATGCTTGATGAGGCCCCTTGAGCAAGTGAATCGTCACTAGGGAACGGCCGCTTGCTATGTTGAGGTACATCCTGCAAATAAAACTGTCTGTTGGTATATTTTCCACAAGAAAACATGGAAAAGTTAAAAAGCCCTACAGTCCTCTATGAAGCAAAATTCAGACCTATCAGAACAACCTTTTACTAGTACAAGCGTATCCAATGAATTGACTAGCAATAGGAAAAAAAGATATAACAGCAAGTACATGTGCCACATATTATATGAGCAATCCTGAATTAGTAATGAACAATGGGTTACATCTACTATTCTTACAGTAATAAGATAGAGAAACGACTGCGAGCAAGATCTTACCACGACAGTACTAGTGCTCAATTCTGCAGCCATCGCTAGCTGCGCCAACTCCATGTCCCTCTGAACCTCGTCATCATCGAAGTGGCTGTTCGCGTGCCTGGAACAGTGACCAGCAACAACATCAGCCAAGGCAGTAAAATTATAGGTTCAGCATCATGTATAGTATACTGAAGAAAAGGGGGAGCTCCATCCGTCCAACCGGAGGACACAAGAATCGGGCATTACCGTTCGAGCTCGGCCGTCAGGACTTGGTGGCCGCAGATGGGGCACGACGAGATCATCTCCGCATCAATCAAGAATTATCGCTGTTCCTGCAGAGCGCACAGGAGGCGAAATCTTGCATAAGGACGGAACTAGGATGAGAATCCGATACACAGACGGCTCCGCTGCCCACCAATCGTGGTGGTGTGACTGGAATCAAGACATCGGATTGCGAGGTAGAAGATCGTGCTGGAGGCGTACCAGACGGAGAAGATGGGAGTCGGCGGGCTGCTCCGGCCTGCGCCGGGGGAGGGGCTGGGGACTGGAGTTGGGTCGGTGCGCCTGGCGGGCCGCGCAGGGAGAAGGGGACCGGGGGCTCGGGGAGGGGCGGAGGAGGCGGACAGGGGCGGACAGGGGCGAGCACGTACCGGCGTCGTCGTCGTCGGCGGCGGCGGCGGCGGCGGCGATGGTTTCTTTTCACGGACGGAATCCAAATTCTGGGTACGGGGGGACACTGCGGATTAAAAATAAAGAACAGGAGGAAGGGAGTATGGGCTCTTGGCCCGTGAAGGCTCTATGGACACTGCGGATTTATCATTTTTCATTTAACAGTTTTGGATAAAGCACATCTAGATTTTACTTAGAAACATGAGTAACATTTTTTTCTAACACATGCTGTGAATTGCTTTGCTAATAACTTTTCTCGAACACACATTGAAATATATTTTTGTAAAGGCATGAAGCATTTTATAAAATTATGCGGACATTTTTCTACACTGTATTAATCTTTTTTCTTAAATTTCACCAACATATTTTTTGAAAAATGTGAAAAAACAATTATGTAACCTACATTTTTTTAACTTCAAAAACATTTTTTAACATTGTATAAATTTTTTCTTAAAATGACATGTTCATGTTTTTTTGAATCACATGAATAATTTTTAAATGTCACGTGCCCACTGACAACCCTGCCCAGCACATCTGTGCCCCCCTCTCCACTTTCCTTCCGAGATCTACCACCACAATCTCTTCCCCATCCTCACCATTGGTCACCACACGGCAACAACAAAGTGAAATGGAGCCTTCAGCGAGGAGCTCAACGACCGAGGTAGAGGCAGAGGGGGGAAGGAGCTCGACTGACGCCGTCGAGGTGGGGATCAGAGCAGGGGTGCGACTCCTGCTCAGGGTAGTACCTAATCTATTCCCCTTAACAAAAAACAGATCTTTTTTTTTTGGAAAACTAATATAGTACTCCCTCCGTCCCAAAATAAGTGTCTTGAGCTTAGTACAAATTTGTACTAGAGCTAGTACAAAGTTGAGACACTTATTTTGAGACGGAGGGAGTATCTAACTATTATTACTACAAAGCTCGCTCCATCTCCACGTGCGCGACCTAGTCTCTCTTCACGCACACGTCCCAAGTTAATTCGTCACGCGAGAGGAGCGATCGTTCGTCTCCTCAACAAATGAACAATGTCTTTTAATTCCAGTTCAGGTGGACAATAGCGATCATGATTTCCCCCTCCCAACCACTTCAATTCACACCAGCATGTCAACCTTCTTCGAGAACCACACTAGGGGGGGCTCGATTGCCATAAGCTGAAAGATGACAATGGCAGATAGCATGGTGCACACCAGCTCTACCCTGCTCGGCAGAGCAATATGTCCGCCTCCCGGGCACTAAGGCGCTTGGCGAGATTGTCGATTGCCGCCTGCTAGTCCTCCCAGCGAAGACGGCTGTCCAACAGGAAGTATGCCGAGATAGGTGATCGAGAACGCAGCTACGGGACAGCCAGATCCTTCGACAACGTCATGGATCATGGTCGCCAATACGTTAATGGGAATGGCGACGCTCTTGCCCTAGTTAGCAAGAGCCCCATGGCAACACGAAATAGTTGGAGGAGCTCCATCATGGACTGCTATTCAGTGATCTCTGGTTTGAGAAAGAAAACAAAGTCGTCTGCGTAGAGTGAAGCGCGTGAGGGGAACACCTTTTTCCAATGGGTGCCAGCACACCGTGCGCTGCCACACAGTCTGTCAGTATCAAAACCGGAAGATCTCGGGTAGGGGGTCCCGAACAATGCGTCTAAGGATCGAAGGTAACAGGAGGCAGGGGATACGATGTTTACCCAGGTTCGGGCTCTCTTAATGGAGGTAATACCCTACTTCCTGCTTGATTGAGTTTGATGAGTATAGGGGTTACAAGAGTTGATCTACCTCGAGATCATAATGGCTAAACCCTAGATGTCTAGCATGTATGATTATGATTGCATCGACGGACTAAACCCCCCGATTTATATAGACACCGGAGGGGCCTAGGGTTGTACAGAGTCGGTTTACAGAGAAAGGAAGATACAATATCCGAATGCCAAGCTCGCCATCCACGCAAAGGAGAGTCCCATCCGGACACGAGGGAGGGCCTTCTGTCTTGTATCTTCACGGCCCAATAGTCCGGCCCATGTAACATAAGCCGGCTCCCCGAGGACCCCATAATCCAGGACTCCCTCAGTAGCCCTTGAACCAGGCTTCAATGGCGATGTATCCGGCATGCGGATTTTCTTCGGCATTGCATGGCGGGTTCCTTCTCCAAATACTCCAAAGCAGTCTTACGCACATAAGAGTTGTATCCGGCCCTGCTTAATAATTACAACCCTAAGCCGTAAGGGCAAAAATACTCAAAACAAAGTAAGTCACGTCCACTGGCAACTTTTTCGGCGAGACGTTATGTCCTGGCCTTGTTATTATTCTGAACCGTTTTAAGCCCCCACTTCGTGTTTCGAGGCACAACCATTGACACGTCTTGTCAAAGCAGAGATCGTGTCCCCTTATCACGTGATCCTCATCAATACGGGTTTGGGTAATCCAACCGTGCTATTCGCATGTCCCCTTGGGAATAGGCGAGTTTTAAGACTTGTGGGGGGATGCTTGATATTCACTGCCTTTACAAGAAGATAAGGATCCGTCTTTTTACCTCACGCCTTCTTCCTCCTCATCCCATCTGCCCTCGAGCTCCAGCGCCCCAGTTTCAATCTTTTCCATCGCCACCAAACACTCTAGCCATGTCCGGATCTGGAGCGCAGGGCAAGTGGATGGCCTCCTCTGTTACAGAGGGGAACGTCAAGGAACTCCGAGAAGCAGGGTACTTGGCCGCGGACATAGCCCATCGGCTCCCTGCCCAGAAGCAGATCATTCCCACCCCGGAGCCTAATGAGAGGGTAGTGTTCATCCCCCATTTCCTTCGCAGACTAGGGTTTCCCCTCCATCGTTTCATCCTCAGTCTCATGTTTTACTACGGGCTAGATTTCCATGATCTAGCCCCAAATTCCTTCCTCAACATTTCGGCGTTTATTGTCGTGTAAGGCATTCCTCCGCATTCCCCCCCACTTCGGCCTGTGGCTCAAGGTCTTCAATGTGAAGCCGAAGGTGGTTGATGGTCAACACGCGGAGTGCGGCGGCGCCATGGTGAGCAAGCTTCCCTATGTCACCTGGCCCAAGGGGACCTTCGTTGAGACTGTCAAGGGATGGCAGCAGGAGTGGTTCTATATCACGGAACCCCGTTGAGGGAGTCCTGGATTAGGGGGTCCTCAGACAGCCGGACTATATACTTTGGCCAGACTGTTGGACTATGAAGATACAAGATTGAAGACTTCGTCCTGTGTCCGGGTGGGACTCTCCTTTGCGTGGAAGGCAAGCCTGGCAATTCGGATATGTAGATCTCCTTCTCTCTAACCGACTCTGTGTAACCCTAGCCCCCTCCGGTGTCTATATAAACCGGAGGGTTTAGTCCATAGGACAAGAACAATCATAATCATAGGCTAGCTTCTAGAGTTTAGCCTCTACGATCTCGTGGTAGATCAACTCTTGTAATACTCATATCATCAAGATCAATCAAGCAGGAAGTAGGGTATTACCTCCATCGAGAGGGCCCGAACCTGGGTATACATCGTGTCCCCCGCCTCCTGTTACCATTAGCCTTAGACGCACAGTTCGGGACCCCCTATCCGAGATCCACTGGTTTTGACACCGACATTGGTGCTCTCATTGAGAGTTCCACTGTGTCGTCACGATAAGGCTTGATGGCTCCTTCAATCATCAGCAACGATGCGGTCAAGGGTGAGGTTTTCCTCCCCAGACAGATCTTCGTATTCGGCAGCTTCGTATTGCGGGACAACTCGCTTGGCCATCTGGAGCAGATCGATAGCTACGCCCCTGGCCAACAGGTCCGGCTTGGAAACTTGAAATACACTGCCGACATCCGCGGAGACTTGATCTTCGACGGATTCGAGCCCATGTCAGGAGCGCCGAACAGTCACGACGAGCATGACTTAGATCTACTATCGGACAGTGTTTGAGAGATCGCACCTGCAGCTGCCCCGGCCCTTAATCCATAGCAGATTGTGCCATCCGAGGACGGGCAGATGGAGCCCACCACGGAGGTCGCAAATTCATCGGCGATTGAGCCGGACACAGACCTCACCTCCTATGAGGCCTGTGTCATCGAACCCTCGAACTCATCTCCGGCCACAGGCTCCAAACCGTGTGCGTCCGCACCTATCGAATCTGACTGGGTACCGATCATGGAGTTTACCTCCACGGATATTTTTCAGCACTCGCCCTTGGGCGATGTGCTAAATTCATTAAAGACTCTCTCCCTGTCAGAGGACTCTTGGCCGAACTATGTCCGGCTTGAGTGGGAAGCGGACGACGAAGAAATTCGCTCCCCACCCACCACCCACTTAATAGCCACTGTTGATGACTTAACAGACACGCTTGACTTCGACTCCGAAGACATCGACGGTATGGACGACGATGCTGGAGACGAACAGGAACCACCGCCCACGGGGCACTGGACAGCCACCTCATCATATGATATATACATGGTGGATACACCCAAAGAAAACAACAGCGAGGAGCGGAAGGATGCAACGGAGGATAATCCCCTCGCGCAGAAACCAAAGCGACGGCGTAGGCGCCGCTCTAAATCCCGCCACAACAAAAACAACGATAACAGCGCAAGAAAGAATAACACCCCGATCGACTCCAAAGGAAACGACGACCCCATGGACCTAGCGATGGAGCAGAATGAGCCAGGGGACGCTGAACATAGTCCAGAGCCGATGTCCGATGACGACGATCCCGAGGGTAAAACTCATCAACCTGTCTCTGGAGAGGAGAACAGTCCGAACGTCGATGCACTCATCATCCTGGAAAAACACTTGGAACAAGAGAACCTCCATAGAAGGCTTATTGCCACCGCTAGGAGCTTGAGGAAGCAGAAGCAAAGGCTTAAGGCTGCGCAGGATACGCTCAACCGCAGATGGAACAAGGTGCTCGACACTAAAGAAAAATACGGCGACGATCGCCACACAAAGAGCTATCCAAAGCGCAAGCTGCTGCCCGAATTTGACGATGAGGCCATAGAGCCCATTTCGCCGAAAAATAATACGGCCGATCAGCCGGACCGACCACCCCGTGGCTACGACGGGACGGCTAATGATGCTGCACACAAGTCAGCACACGATTTTACGTGAGCTCCTGGACAAAAAAGCCGGTGTGGCCAGGTCCATCTATGGATCTAGAAAGCGTGCTCCGGCGCAGGATCACAGCCACCAAAACGATCATACCAATCGAATACCAGCTCGGAATCAACACCAAACACAACAGCCGTCAACAGCATGCCACAACACATTCAAATACAGGGGGTGCCGCGCACCCCCTTTGCTTCACCGATGAGGTGCTGGACCATGAATTTCCAGAGGGATTTAAACCCGTGAATATAGAGGCATACAACGGAACGACAGACCCTGGGGTCTGGATTGAGGACTTTATCCTTCATATCCACATGGCTCGCGGAGATGATCTCCACGCCATTAAATACCTGCCCCTCAAGTTGAAAGGACCAGCTCGGCATTGTTTGAAAAACCTTCCCGAAAACTTAATTGGAAGTTGGGAGGAACTTGAGGATGCTTTCAGGGCCAATTTTCAAGGGACCTATGTCCGACCTCTGAATGCAGACGATTTAAGTCACATAATCCAACAACCTGGAGAGTCAGCCTATAAGCTTTGGAACAGATTTCTCACTAAAAAGAATCAAATCGTCGACTGCCTGGATGCCGAAGCCTTAGCGGCTTTCAAGCACAGTATCCGAGACGAATGGCTCGCCAGACACCTCGGCCAAGAAAAACCGAGGACAATGGCAGCCCTAACAAGCCTTATGACCCGCTTTTGCGCGGGCAAGGACAGCTGGTTGGCCCGTAGCGGCACCAGCGACCCAGGCACATCCGAGGTCAGGGATGGCAACGGGAAGCCGCGACGCAATAAATACAAGCATCGAAACAATGAAGACAACTTAGATAACACGGCGGTCAATGCCGGATTCAGGGGCTCTCGACCTGGTCAACGGAAAAAGCCATTTAAAGGCAGCAGAGATGGACCGTCCGGCCTAAATAAGATTCTAGACTGATTATGTCAGATTCATGGCACCCCCGAAAAACCTGCAAATCACACCCACAGAGAATGTTGGGTTTTCAAGCAGGTCGGCAAGCTAAACGCCGAACACAAAGGGAGGGAGACGCCAAGCAAAAAGGAGGATGGGCCCCGCCAGCCGAACACTGGGGGACAGAAAAAATTCCCACCAGAAGTCAAAACAGTGAATATGATTTATGCAACTCACATACCGAAGAGAAGGCACAAACGCGCACTCCGTGAGGTATACGCTGTAGAACCCGTCGCCCCCAAATTCAATCCTTGGTCGGCCTGCCCGGTCACTTTTGATCGCAGGGATCATCCGACTAGTATCCGGCACGGAGGATCAGCTGCCTTGGTGCTCGAACCAATAATTGACGGACACCATCTCATCCGAGTCCTTATGGACGGAGGCAGTAGTCTTAATCTGATATATTAGGACACTGTCCGCAAAATGGGGTTAGACCCGTCAAGAATCAGCCAAAGAAATACTACCTTTAAAGGAGTAATACCAGGCGTAGAGGCCCGCTGCACGGGCTCTCTAATACTAGAGGTTGTATTCGGTTCTCCCGACAACTTTAGAAGTGAAGAATTAATCTTTGACATCGCTCCATTCCGAAGCGGCTATCACGCACTACTCGGAAGAACGGCCTTCGCTCGTTTCAACGCAGTACTGCACTACGCTTATCTCAAACTCAAGATGCCCGGTCCATGTGGCTTCATCACACTTAGCGGATACACAGAGCGTTCCTTACGTGCGGAAGAATATGTGGCGGCTCTAGCAGCCGAACACTGAGCGGCCTCTCCAACCAGAATAAATGATCGGTCGTTGATACGCCTCCAACGTATCTATAATTTTTTATTGTTCCATGCTATTATATTACCCCTTTTGGATGTTTATGGGCTTTATTTTACACATTTACATCATTTTTGGGACTAACCTACTAACCGGAGGCCCAGCCCGTATTGTTGTTTTATTGCCTATTTCAGTGTTTCGAAGAAAAGGAATATCAAACGGAGTCCAAACGAAATGAAACCTTCGGCAGCGTGATTTTTGGAACGAACGTGATCTGGGAGACTTGGAGTACAAGCCAGGGAAGCTTCGAGGAGGCCAGGAGATAGGATGGTGCGCCCACCCCCCTAGGCGCGCCCCCTGTCTCGTGGGCCCCTCGTGGCTCCCCCGACCGACTTCTTTCGCCTATATATTCCCATATACCCTAAAACCATCGAAGACGAAGATATATCGGGAGTTCCGCCACCGCAAGCCTCTGTAGCCACCAAAACCTCTCGAGCCTGCCCGTTAAGCATCCTCACGAGGGGATGAAGGAAATATGCCCTAGAGGCAATAATAAACTTATTACTTATTTCCTTAAATCATGATAAATGTTTATTATTCATGCTAGAATTGTATTACCCGGAAACATAATACATGTGCGAATACATAGACAAACATAGTGTCACTAGTATGCCTCTACTTGACTAGCTCATTGATCAAAGATGGTTGAGTTTCCTAACCATGGATATGAGTTATCATTTGATCAGTGGGATCACATCATTAGAAGAATGATGAGGTTGACTTGACCCATTTCGTTAGCTTAGCACTTGATCGTTTAGTATGTTGCTATTGCTTTCTTCATGACTTATACATGTTCCTATGACTATGAGATTATGCAACTCCCATTTACCGGAGGAGCACTTTGTGTGCTACCAAACGTCACAACATAACTGGGTGATTATAAAGGTGCTCTACAAGTGTCTCCGAAGGTACTTGTTGGGTTGGTGTATTTCGAGATTAGGATTTGTCACTCCGATTGTCGGAGAGGTATCTCTGGGCCCTCTCGGTAATGCACATCAATATAAGACTTGCAAGCATTGCAACTAATGAGTTAGTTGCGGGATGATGTATTACGGAACGAGTAAAGATACTTTGCGGTAACGAGATTGAACTAGGTATTGAGATACCGATGATCGAATCTCGGGCAAGTAACATACCGATGACAAAGGGAACAACGTATGTTGTTATGCGGTTCGACCGATAAAGATCTTCATAGAATATGTAGGAGCCAATATGGGCATCCAGGTTTCGCTATTGGTTATTGACCAGAGAAATGTCTCGGTCATGTCTACATAGTTCTCGAACCCGTAGGGTCCGCACGCTTAACGTTTGTTGACGATATAGTATTATATGAGTTATGTATGTTGGTGACCGAATTTTTGTTCGGAGTCCTGGATGAGATCACGGACATGAGGAGGAACTCCGGAATGGTCCGGAGATAAAGATTGATATATGGGATAATAGTGTTTGGTCTCCGGAAGGGTTCTGGAATTCACCGGAAGGGGTTCCGGATGTTTCCCGAAATGTTTGGGTACGAAAACACATTTTTTGGGCCAAAGGGGAAAGCCCACAAGGTTTTTGGAAAGTGCAAAAGGAAGTTTTGCGGAGTCCAGGGGCCATACGCCAGGGTCCCTGGCGTCTGGCCCTGGAGTCCGAGAAGGACTCTTTCCTTTCGGGTGAAACCGACTTTGTGGAGGCTTTTACTCCAAGTTTCGACCCCAAGGCTCAACATATAAATAGAGGGGCAGGGCTAGCACCAAAGACACGTCAAGAAACACCAAGCCGTGTGCCGGCAACCCCGTCCCCTCTAGTTTATCCTCCTTCATAGTTTCCGTAGTGCTTAGGCGAAGCCCTGCGGAGATTGTTCTTCACCAACACCGTCACCACGCCGTCGTGCTGCCGGAAGTCATCTACTACTTCGCCCGTCTTGCTAGATCGAGAAGGCGAGGACGTCATCGAGTTGAACGTGCGCAGAACTCGGAGGTGTCGTGCGTTCCGTACTTGGATCGGTCAGATCGTGAAGACGTACGACTACATCAACCGCGTTGATAAACGCTTCCGCTTAGCGATCTTCAAGGGTATGAAGATACACTCTCCCTCTCGTTGCTATGCATCACCATGATCTTGCGTGTGCGTAGGAATTTTTTTGAAATTACTACGTTCCCCAACAGTGGCATCCGAGCCTGGTTTTATGCATAGATGTTATATGCACGAGTAGAACACAAGTGAGTTGTGGGCGATACAAGTCATACTGCTTACCAGCATGTCATACTTTGGTTCGGCGGTATTGTTGGATGAAGCGACCCGGACCGACATTACGCGTACGCTTACGCGAAACTGGTTCTACCGACGTGCTTTGCACATAGGTGGCTGGCGGGTGTCAGTTTCTCCAACTTTAGTTGAACCCTATGCCCGGTCCTTGAGAAGGTTAAAACAACACTAATGTGATGAACTATCGTTGTGGTTTTGATGCGTAGGTAAGAACGGTTCTTGCTCAGCCCGTAGCAGCCCGTAAAACTTGCAACAACAAAGTAGAGGACGTCTAACTTGTTTTTGCAGGTCATGTTGTGATGTGATATGGTCAAGACGTGATGAGATATAAGTTGTTGTATGAGATGATCATGTTTTGTTGAAGTTATTGGCAATTGGAAGAAGTCTTATGGTTGTCTCTTTATTGCATAAGATGCAAGCACCAAATAATTGCTTTACTTTATCGCTATGCGATAGCAATAGTTGCAAGAGCAATAGTTGACAAGACGACCATGTGACGACACATTGATATAGATCAAGATGATGGATATCATGGTGTCATGCCGGTGATGATGGAGATCATGACGATGCTTTGGAGATGGAGATCAAAGGCACAAGATGATGATGGTCATATCATGTCACATATTTTTGATTGCATATGATGTTTATCCTTTATGCATCTTATCTTGCTTTGATTGATGGTAGCATTTTAGGATGATCTCTCACTAATTATCAAGAAGTGTTCTCCCTGAGTATGCACCGTTGCGGAAGTTCTTCGTGCTGAGACACCACGTGATGATCGGGTGTGATAGGCTCTACGTTCAAATACAACGGGTGCAAAACAGTTGCACACGCGGAATACTCAGGTTAAACTTGACGAGCCTAGCATATACAGATATGGCCTCGGAACACGGAGACCGAAAGGTCGAACGTGAATCATATAGTAGATATGATCAACATAGTGATGTTCACCATTGAAAACTACTCCATCTCACGTGATGATCGGACATGGTTTAGTTGATTTGGATCACGTGGTCACTTAGATGACTAGAGAGATGTCTGTCTAAGTGGGAGTTCTTTAGTAATATGATTAATTGAACTTAAATTTATCATGAACTTAGTCCTGTTAGTATTTTGCAAATTATGTTGTAGATCAATAGCTCAAATTATGATTATTTTGATATGTTCCTAGAGAAAAACTGTGTTGAAAGATGTTAGTAGCAATGATGGGGATTGGATCCGTGATCTGAGGATTGTCCTCATTGCTGCAGAGAAGAATTATGTCCTTGATGCACCGCTAGGTGACGGACCTATTGCAGGAGCAGGTGCAGACGTTATGAACGTTTGGCTAGCTCAATATGATGACTATTTTATAGTTTAGTGCACCATGCTTAACGGCTTAGAATCGGGACTTCAAAGACGTTTTGAACGTCATGGGCCATATGAAATGTTCCAGGAGTTGAAGTTAATATTTCAAGAAAATACCCGAGTTGGAAGATATAAGTCTCCAACAAGTTCGATAGCTAAAAGATGGAGGAGAATTGCTCAACTAGTGAGCATGTGCTCAGATTGTCTGGGTACTACAATCGCTTGAATCAAGTGGGAGTTAATCTTCCAGATAAGATAGTGATTGACAGAGTTCTCTAGTCACCATCACCGAGTTAGTAGAACTTCGTGATGAACTATAGTATGCAAAGGATGACGAAAATGATTCCCGAGCTCTTCGCCATGTTGAAATCAACAAAGGTAGAAATCAAGAAAGAGCATCAAGTGTTGATGATTTACAAGACCACTAGTTTCAAGAAAAGGGCAAAGGGAAAGAAAGGGAACTTCAAGTAGAATGACAAGCAAGTTTTCACTCCCGCGAAGAAGCCCAAAGCTGGACCAAAGCCTGAAACTGAGTGCTTACACTGCAAAGGAAATGGTCACTGGAAACGGAAAATCCCTGAATATTTGGTGGATAAGAAGGATGGCAAAGTGAACAAGGGTATATTTGATATACAGGTTATTGGTGTGTACCTTACTAGTGTTTATAGTAGCCCCTGGGTATTTGATACTTGTTCGGTTGCTAATATTAGTAACTTGAAACAGGAGTTACAGAATTAACAGACACTAGTTGAGGGTGAAGTGACAATGTGTGTTGGAAGTGGTTCCAAGATTGATATGATCATCATCGCACACTCCCTATACTTTCGGGATTAGTGTTGAACCTAAATAAAAGTTATTTGGCGTTTGCATTGAGCATGAATATGATTTGATCATGTTTATTGCAATACGGTTATTCATTTAAAGTCAGAGAATAATTGTTGTTCTGTTTACATGAATAAAACCTTCGATGGTCATACACCCAATGAAAATAGTTTGTTTGATCTCGATCGTAGTGATACACATATTCATAAATATTGATGCCAAAAGATGCAAAGTTGATAATGATAGTCCAACTTATTTGTGGCACTCTCGTTTGGGTCATATCGGTGTAAAGCATGAAGAAACTCCATAAAGATGGACTTTCGGAATCACTTGGTTATGAATCATTTGATGCTTGCAAACCGTGCCTTTTGGGCAAGATGACTAAAACTCCGTTCTCCAGAACAATGGAACGAGCTACTGATTTGTTAGAAATAATACATACTGATGTATGCAGACCAATGAGTATTAAGGCTTGTGGCGGGTATCGTTATTTTCTAACCTTCACAGATGATTTGGGCAGATATGGGTATATCTACTTGATGAAACATAAGTCTGAAATAGTTGAAAGGTTCAAATAATTTCTGAGTGAAGTGGAAAATCATCGTAACAAGAAAATAAAGTTTCTGCGATCTGATCATAGAGATGAATATTTGAGTTACGAGTTTGGCCTTCAGTTAAAATAATCTGGAATAGTTTCACAAACTCATGCCACGTAGAACACCACAGCGTAACGGCGTGTCCGAACGTCATAACCGCACTTTATTTGATATGGTGCGATCAATGATGTCTCTTACCGATTTACCAATATCGTTTTTGGGTTATGCATTAGAGATAACTGCATTCACGTTAAATAGGGCACCATCTAAATCCATTGAGACGACACCATATGAACTATGGTTTAGCAATAAACCTAAGATGTCGTTTCTTAAAGTTTGGAGTTGCGATGCTTATGTGAAGAAACTTCAACCAGATAAGCTTGAACCCAAATCGGAGAAATGTGTCTTCATAGGATACCCAAAAGAGACTATTGGGTGCACCTTCTATCACAGATCTGAAGGCAAGACTTTTGTTGCTAAATTCGGATCCTTTCTAGAGAAGGAGTTTCTCTCGAAAGAAGTGAGTGGGAGGAAAGTAGAACTTGATGAGGTAAATGTACCTGCTCCCTTATTGGAAAGTAGTTCATCACAGAAACCGGTTCCTGTGACAACTACATCAATTAGTGAGGAAGCTAATGATATTGATCATTGTAACACCCCAAAAATTTAACCATGATTTTATTAATTAAAATTTTGCCAGGAAATTAAATTTTTATTTTCTGGTTTTATCTTTTATTTTCAGATCACTCTGTCCCTCTGAATTTCTAAGTTTTTCCCTCTAGGTGGAAACCTTTCAAAAATATTGTTGGACTTATATACCCTCTCAAGAAAAAAAACATTTTTTTTATCAATGGAACTATTTCTATGATTATCTTTCCTGAGCTTTATTTCTTTCAAAATGATTTTTTTCATAAGCTTTAGAGCCTCTTTTGCACTCCAACCCTTTCAAATACTTCTTTAAAATTCCCACAAAAATTTGGGGATGTCATGTGGTGTTCCCACATCACTTTTATGCAAAAATCTCTTTGAGTTATTTGGGGATTTTGAGCTCTACACCAAATTTTCAAATCGGGTCCAGTTTGCAATTTTGCATTACAACCTATTTAAATATTTCTTTAGAAAATTTTCCAAATGTTTGGAGATGTCAGTAGATGCATATAATTCAACTTTATGCAAAAACCCATGAGTGCTCTTTGAAAAATTTGAGCAAATCATCCTCTTTTCCTCTCTGGCCCAGTTGGGTGTTTTCTACTGCAACTCTATTTTATTTTACTCTAGTACCCATGATCTTTATCCTGCTTATAAAACACCCTACAAAACCCTTAAGTCCATGAGATTGGACCCATTGGAATATTTTTAGTCCATGCAATAATAGCCTTTAGTTTCTGCCCAGATTTGGTTTTCTCAAAAACTTGCACTAACAAGTTTCTGGTTTTGCCCTAACAAGCTTGCCATCATCACTTGTACCTAAAGAGACTAGGATCTAAAGTTTTTGGCCACCCCAAGAGTTGCCTAGATGCCCTTGGCATTCTGTCAAGCACCTTGTGTGCATGGTCAGTTTTGACATAGTTTTTAGTTTGCACATTGGACCTGCTTGCTTTGCCTAACCAGCATGTCTCATGGCTCTACCTTAGTCTATAGCCCCACCCTGCTAAACCTCATGTGGATTGGAGCCCCCTGGCATGCCTTGGCATTTTGCCGAACACGTAGCGTGCGTCCTCTGGGCGCGCCTAGAGTGCACGTTTTGCACGTGCGCGCACCTGGCCTTTGCTCGCCCGTAGGGCCGCGCCCCGGCCTCGCCCACTCACCAAAACCCTCCAGGCCGCCCCTGGAGCCCCACAGCGCCGCCGTCAGGTCGGCCATAATATGTGACGGCCTGGCAGCTCACCTTGACAGGCGCCCGCCCAGAAACCATTATCGCTTCGCCCGGCTCGCCCCTGGAGTAGTGCCCGCTCGTCAGCTAGCTTCTGCCGCCATCCCCAGCCTCGACACGTCGCGCTACAAGCTACAGAATGGCGGTTCACCGATCTTATCCCCGGTCGCCGCGGAACCGACCTAGTCACGCTATAAATAGGGATCCCCGAGCCCATCCGGACACTCAGGCACCCTCGTACCATCCCCATAGTGCCCCCACACCCAGCTATCGGCGGAGGGAGGCCGTCTTCCCCGTCTCCGGCCAGTTCGGCCGCCGCCGCCCTCTGGTCCCGTTCGTCGCAAGCAGAGCCTCCCCGGTCCATCCAGCGCCGCCATTCGACTCTCCTAGACCTTGTGGAGCCACCCCACCTCTCAAACACGATCGGGAACCACCGTAGCTCTAGTCCCTAATTCTCCCGAAGCCACCGTCCGCTGCAGAGCTCGCCGCCGGCGACTCCCTCAATCCCCGCCACCCTCTCGACCACTGGGAGGACCGCCCTGGACTGGCGGATCCATCCCTGCCCTCATAATCCCGTGGGGAGCCGCCGTTCGTCGGCGTTGATCGCCGGAGCTCTGCCTCCGCTCGGACGAAGGAGAAAGGAGGCGCGGCGACCGGTCAAACCTGACCAGTGGGCCCAAGGGACCCACTGTCAGTGACCCCGAGTCGGTCCACGCTAGCAAAAGTGAAAGCGTAAAGCCCAGAGTACGCTTCCCCCCGAAACGTTTTTCTTTTTCTGTTTTATTTAAAAACAGGATTTTGATTAAACTTTGACTGGCTATAACTTTTTAAATATAAGTCCAAATGATTTGATTCTTTTTTTGTTGTTTCTCAAATTTTGTCTAGTTTATTTTCATATTTATTTGAAAATTTTCCAAACAACCTTTTTGTACTGTTTTGAAACTAGGTGTTAATTTAAATTTTCTCGAAATAGGATTTTTGAAGAAGAAGGCAACATTCAAAAAGTGCACCCCACTTGCATACTCTTGAAGGTAAGCATTCTGGACCCCGGCATAATATTTTTGTGTGTGTTGTTTGATACAGTTACAACACCACCTTAACATGGAGTATTCGTTATTTTATGTGATGATATGATCATACTCATGAGTGCATAATGAATGTTCCTTGCTGTTGGAATTTGATATGCTTGTGATAGTAATCACCCTTGTATGCCTTTCATGCCTATCGGAAGGAATCCGGGAAAGCCTCTGTCTTCGGTAGACACGAGCTTGTCTCCAGTCTTCGTCGAGACGGTTATGTCCGGTAAGGCATGGTGAGGTATGAGGAGTGGTAATTTTGTCTGATTGGTGTGAAATATATTGTTCTTATGCTTATCATGCAGGAAATGTCCTAACCTCCTGAGTCGACCGTAGATCGAGTCTTGTTCCAGTAGCACCCATACTTGTTTCGTACTACCACTTGTCCCTGCCATAGGTAAGTGCAGTTCGATAAGTTGTCAACCCCTTTCTAGCACACACCATACAGAGAGGCCATGGTGGAAGATACCGGCTGCATCCGGTAGGCATACCACCTGGTCCGGGGGCATGGGTGTTTCCGGTTGTAGCCGAGGAGGTAGCTCCCCTAGTTTGCGCGCGTTATAAATTTTGTGATCCCATGCTAGTCGAGGTTGTAGCCTCCCCACTTAGAGTTTTGCTTAACGAGTGTCGTGGGTGATTCCAGACACCGGTAAGTGATGCTGGTGTGTGCGGTCAGGTGTGTTTACATTTAAAAGACCGTAGACGGAATTAGTCCCGATGGACTAACGGAAATACGTTACTCGTGGGTAAAGAGTACACCCTCTGCAGAGATTATATCTATTCGAATAGCCGTGTCCATGGGTAAGGACTACAGTCTAGGATGGGTCAAGTGTCGGTCTTAGTGTCGGTCTTCGGAGGAAAAATTGCTAAACCAGAACACAGATCATGACTTGTGACTCATGATTATTATGATTACTATTATTATGGACTAACCATTTACATTATTTGAAGTATTGAGTATCCCTGGGATGGTTCTACCTCCTGGATATTCACTTTGGTTACTCTCTTATAAGCCCTTTATGTGGTGTCGCTCAGACGCCCGACTGTGGCATGCTTGTTATTTAAATTACTTATAAGCCTTTTATGTGGTGTCGCTCAGATGCCCGACTGTAGCACGCCTGTCATTTAAATTACTTATAAGCCCTTTATGTGGTGTCACTCAGACGCCCGACTGTGGCATGCTTGTTATTTAAACTACTTATAAGCCCTTTATGTGGTGTCACTCAGACGCACGACTGTGGCATGCTTGTTATTTAAACTACTTATAAGCCCTTTATGTGGTGTCGCTCAGGGCCTTGATCGAGGCATGCTTTAAATTATTATCCTTTCGAGGCGCCGCCTGCATAATCTGATCGGTGCATTTTATTTCTACTCCCTTATTGCATATTCATGTTGTATATGAATAACTTGCTTACGTGCATCATGGATTTTATTTTGTGACTGACGTTGTAATCATAGAATATTTCAGAGCATGATTATCATTTGTTATATTATATCTGTGTGCATAATGTTTGCGAGTACATTCAGAAGTACTCACTGGCTTGTCCCTGGCTATTGTCTTGGCCAGATTTCTTGCATGGAGAGGAGCGTTGCGATGACAGCCCCGGAACCTACGCAATGATGATAGTAGTCTCGCGAAGATAGGAGTTATCCAGGTCAGTTGTTCCTGTGGGAAATGGAGTCCCATTGACGCTGATGAACCACAAACCGCTTCCGCCATCAACCACTAGAAACCTTGTGTTGTACTCATAGGCCAGAATGGTCTTGTACTACATATTATGTTTTTTTCTTGGAGTTTCTATATCAAGTTGGTGTCTCATCAGCTAATAGAAATCCTGGGGCTGGTGAGCACAAGGGCCATTTTCTGGGAAATTAAAATCCTGGAAAACCGGTCGCGACAACCTTGGTATCAGAGCCAGGCTGACCATTGGCTAATCCTATCTTAGCCAGGTCAATAAACCTAGATTAACCAACCCACCAGACCTTAACCTAACCCCGGCCAAGCTTCTCGTGTAAGATAGCCACACAGTGACCCCGACACCTTTTGGCAGTCGGTGCCCAACCTATCAGCCTAGCCTGTCGATCACGCGCCAGTGACCGACACCTAAATTGTCTCATTCGCAAGCGTGTGAGGGAAGACTTCGTCCCCTTTTTTCTATAAAAAGGGCACGCTAGCCTCAACCCAGCACAGCACAGCCTCTTCCCCAAACCGAGCTATAATGTCTGGCTCTATTGTGCACATTGAGACCACAACAACCAACCTTGGAGGTTTTGTGACCGTGCTAGCAAACCTCACCCGCCGTGCCTTTGCATTAGAAGAGCCCCCAGAATATGTTGTGTACCAAGGACCCATGAGCGGTGAGAGCCGTCAATTACAGGCCCTTTGTGCACGTCTATGGTAGGGGTCTATCGCTGTAACGCCCTACTGAGTTCACGGAAGGACAACTTCCTTTGAGCCACAAGCCATCCAACTAGCTGCTCGAGAGGCTATAGTTCAACTCCGGCACTTGTCGCCCAGAGTTAAGCGTCGCTCGTTCTACTACTACCCCAACCGTGGCCGGGTATGGTAGGCCACCCCCGGTTGCCAATGGAGATCACGAGACGGATCCTGCATTGTTGCATCTGGTGCACTATGTAAGTGCACTAGAGGAACTATTCGATCAAATCACCCTTGATCTGATCGCAGCTCGTGGAGAACTGATTCGCCGAGACCCGACGAGAGGAGAAGATGAGCCCGACGCCGGCAACCCAGTCGTGCTGTTCGGACAACCGATCGAGTCCTTAAGGTCTGCCCCAGCCATCGACCAAAATACTCTGGTGTCCCCAGAAGTACTTCGTCGCCTTTTGGGAACACGCTCCAACGGGATTGTGGCCAACAACCCCCGCGATGGTCATCATCGCCTACCCCGACCCTGCAGCACCTCAACTCCATCCAGCTAACCCCGACGGTGAAACCCGTGGAGAAGCCTCGACGTCCACAAGGCACGCCCGCTTAGATATAAACGAGGTAGACTAAGTCACTCGAGTAGTATCGAGTCTCAGTATGTCCACGCCCTGTAATTGTGTAATCTTGCATCGCCATGAATAATCGCAGCCTGCCTATGTGCCTTTGTTTTAAATAGTAGCCTTGCATAAATATGCTAGCATGCGGTTGCATTTTTTTATTCTGGGTGCAGCTACCAAAACCACCCCGGCGACACCCTCAGTAATACGTCACTTTTGTGAGATATGTGTATCTATAGCATTGACCCCGATCCCATAGAGCAGAACCGACAAACTAGTTGCCCTTCCCCGCGATCGATAACCCAACCCCAATGCTATATAAGAGGCCACCTCGTGACCTTGCCAAGTATCCCTCACCTTGTGCACAACTCTCACAGCCATCTCTTTACCATGCCGAGCCCTAGCATTTATCTGAGAACTCCAGATGCAACCCCAGGTAGCTTTGTGAAAATATTGTGGGACTTTACCTATAGTACCATGAATGCTATCCATCCACCCCAGTACGAGTTGCTCAAATCGAGGATCACCCCATCCACCTCGAAATATTGGGCAGTGGTGCAAATCCCTCCCGCAAACCCAAACAAAGACCCAACGGAAGTCTCCTTTGTGGGGAAATCTATGCCGACTCCGCAGATGGCCATAGAAGCCGCTGCGTACAAAGCGCTTGCGCGCCTTTGATTCGCGGTACCATATGCCAGCGAACGAGGGTATTATTACTTCCCGAGTCGTGCAGCACCCGGAGAAGTAGCATCTTTTCCCGGTGGACGAATTGAGAGAGACCCAGTACTGGCCAACCTTGCCCAGTATGTCATCGCTCAAGAGCGTTTGACCCAGCGAGTAATGGGTTATCTCCAGAGCCTCGCTGATTTAAATCCTCAGATCGCCATCGGCAGACCACTGAGGCCCGACCAGGAGAGACGCATTCATCGACTAGTCAATCCGCTTCCCCCGATAGAAGAAGAGTGTGCCCCAGTACCAGAGACTTTTTCTCAGGACCCTGTCCATTTACCGTTGTCGTTGTAGATGTCACTGCTATAATTATGGCCTCATCATTTATTTATGTGTTGCAACTTATGCGCGGTATCCTAGATTTGTGCGATGAATTAATTTTTTTTTGTTTCAATTAATGTGAGTGGTTTTTACTGCGGTTAATTGTTATTAACTGTTTTCGCTTCCGGTAAATTCTGAAGTGAGATTTTTTTCCCTGAGTTGTTGCGGCATATATCTCTTCACGACATAGATTTTTATTCGCGTAGCACCACGACAGCAGACTCACAACCACAACCACTCGACCTCGTGCACTAATTGCAAATGCACGTACACATGCTACACCTAACCAATCACCTCTGAAGGAGAGATTAGTGGGCGATTGTTCGGGTGCAAGATTGCCTCCGGCACACTGACAACAGTTAGGACCCGACACCGCACTTAATCCTCATGATCACCGCCACCGCGGAGATCTAACACCCGAGCGGCAGCATCGCAACGATCATCAAGGATCATCACGCACAAGAGCACGGAGAACCCCAGCAACGCCGCCAACCCTCCGCACATAAGGATCACGTACCAGTCTGGCATCACCTCCGCCATTAGAGCTCGTTTCGAGCTCCTGCAAACAGAAATGAAGGAGAAGGGAGGAGAAGGAGAAGCGAGGCCAGGTGTGAGGAATAAGAAAGGAGCACCTCGGTCGTTTTATAGCTTGAGATCGGTGTACGGTGAGCGAAGTCCACCAGCGCCGCTCGTTGCCCGATCGCCGGTGTTCGGAGGCGAATCGCGAGCAGTGCCAACAGCGCACTGGCCTGCGAGGTGAGTGCACGCTGCGCCGGCAGCTAGCACGCCGCGCACTACCGCAGTACGGACTAGATGCTCTACGCGCTAGACGTCGCCGGTGGGGAAAGCGCGGGAAAGCGCGCGAGAGAGAGGGAGAAGGGAGAGCCAGAGGTAAAAGAAGAGACTGACAGTGGACCACGGGTCCACCTGTCAGCCAGAGAGAGCACTGTGCTCTCCGGTACGACCAGCGTATTTTAGAAATTTGGAAACTTATTCCAAATTTACTGTAACCAAAAGTAGAATTTTCCCGTAGATTTTTCCATGCAACGCCAGTATGCCACACTGTAGATTTACACCACTTAATTGCCCACTTACTGTAGCCATGTTTTAATTGCATGAGTAGGATGGTTATTTTTGTGATATTACTTTAAGCTGGTAGGAGTAATATTTTCAAAACAACCCTTAGCAAATCTCGAGGACGAGATTTTTCTTAAGGGGGGTAGTGTTGTAACACCCCAAAAATTTAACCATGATTTTATTAATAAAAGTTTTGCCAGGAAATTAAATTTTTGTTTTCTGGTTTTATCTTTTATTTTCAGATCACTCTGTCCCTCTGAATTTCTAAGTTTTTCCCTCTAGGTGGAAACCTTTCAAAAATATTGTTGGACTTATATACCCTCTCAAGAAAAAAACATTTTTTTATCAGTGGAAGTATTTCTATGATTATCTTTCCTGAGCTTTATTTCTTTCAAAATGATTTTTTCATAAGCTTTAGAGCCTCTTTTGCACTGCAACCCTTTCAAATACTTCTTTAAAATTCCCACCAAAATTTGGGGATGTCATGTGGTGTTCCCACATCACTTTTATGCAAAAATCTCTTTTAGTCATTTGGGGATTTTGAGCTCTACACCAAATTTTCAATTCTGGTCCAGTTTGCAATTTTGCATTACAACCTATTTAAATATTTCTTTAGAAAATTTTCCAAATGTTTGGAGATGTCAGTAGATGCATATAATTCAACTTTATGCAAAAACCCATGAGTGCTCTTTGAAAAATTTGAGCAAATCATCCTCTTTTGCTCTCTGGCCTAGTTGGGTGTTTTCTACTGCAACTCTATTTTATTTTACTCTAGTACCCATGATATTTCTCCTGCTTATAAAACACCCTACAAAACCCTTAAGTCCAGGAGATTGGACCCATTGGAATACTTTTAGTCCATGCAATAATAGCCTTTAGTTTCTGCCCAGATTTGGTTTTCTCAAAAACTTGCACTAACAAGTTTCTGGTTTTGCCCTAACAAGCTTGCCATCATCACTTGTACCTAAAGAGACTAGGATCTAAAGTTTTTGGCCACCCCAAGAGTTGCCTAGATGCCCTTGGCATTCTGTCAAGCACCTTGTGTGCGTGGTCAGTTTTGACATAGTTTTTAGTTTGCACATTGGGCCTGCTTGCTTTGCCTAACCAGCATGTCTCATGGCTCTACCTTAGTCTATAGCCCCACCCTGCTAAACCTCATGTGGATTGGAGCCCCCTGGCATGCCTTGGCATTTTGCCGAACACGTAGCGTGCGTGCTCTGGGCGTGCCCAGAGCGCACGTTTTGCATGCGCGTGCAGCCGAGCCGCCGCATCGCGCCCCTAGCCTTTGCTCGCCCGCAGGGCCGCGCCCCGGCCTCGCCCGCTCACCAAAACCCTCCAGGCCGCCCCTGGAGCCCCACAGCGCCGCCGTCAGGTCGGCCATAGTAGCTAGCGGCCGGCCACAACCGGCTCCTGCCCTGGACGGCGCCGCCCGAGCCATTGTCGCTCGCCAGCTCGCCCCTGGAGTAGTGCCCGCTCGTCAGCTAGCTTCTGTCGCCATCCCCAGCCTCGACACGTCGCGCTGCAAGCTACAGAACGGCGGTTCACCGATCTTATCCCCGGCCGCCGCGGAACCGACCTAGTCGCGCTATAAATAGGGATCCCCGAGCCCATCCAGACACTCAGGCAACCTCGTACCATCCCCCTAGTGCCCCCACACCCAGCTATCGGCGAAGGGAGGCCGTCTTCCCCGTCTCCGGCCAGTTTGGCCGCCGCCGCCCTCCGGTCCCGTTCGTCGCAAGCAGAGCCTCCCCGGTCCATCCAGCGCCGCCATTCGACTCTCCTAGACCTTGCGGAGCCACCCCACCTCTCAAACACGATCGGGAACCACCGTAGCTCTAGTCCCCAATTCTCCTGAAGCCATCGTCCGCCGCAGAGCTCGCCGTCGGCGACTCTGTCCGTCCCCGCAACCCTCTCGACCACTGGGAGGACCGCCCTGGACTGGCGGATCCATCCCTGCCCTCAGAATCCCGTGGGGAGCGGCCGTTCGCTGGCGTTGATCGCCGGAGCTCCGCCTCCGCTTGGACAGAGGAGAAAGGAGGCGCGGCGACCGGTCAAACCTGAAAGTGGGCCCAAGGGACCCACTGTCAGTGACCCCGAGTCGGTCCACGCTGGCAAAAGTGAAAGCGTAAACCCCGGAGTACGCTTACCCCCGAAACATTTTTCTTTTTCTGTTTTATTTAAAAACAGGATTTAACTAAACTTCGACTGGCTATAACTTTTTAAATATAAGTCCAAATGATTTGATTCTTTTTTGTTGTTTCTCAAATTTTGTCTAGTTTATTTTCATATTTATTTGAAAATTTTCCAAACAACCTTTTTGTACTGTTTTGAAACTAGGTGTTAATTTAAATTTTCTCGAAATAGGATTTTTGAAGAAGAATGCAGCTTTCAAAAAGTGCACCCACTTGCATACTCTTGAAGGCAAGCATTCTGGACCCTGGCATAATATTTTTGTGTGTGTTGTTTGATACAGTTACAACACCACCTTAACACGGAGTATTCGTTATTTTATGTGATGATATGATCATACTCATGACTGCATAATGAATGTTCCTTGCTGTTGGAATTTGATATGCTTGTGATAGTAATCACCCTCGTATGCCTTTCATGCCTATCGGAAGGAATCCGGGAAAGCCTCTGTCTTGGGTAGACACGAGCTTGTCTCCAGTCTTCGTCGAGACGGTTATGTCCGGTAACGCATGGTGAGGTATGACGAGTGGTAATTCTGTCTGATTGGTGTGAAATATATTTTTCTTATGCTTATCATGCAGGAAATGTCCTAACCTCCTGAGTCGACCGTAGATCGAGTCTTGTTCCAGTAGCACCCATACTTGTTTCGTACTACCACTTGTCCCTGCCATAGGTAGGGTACGGTTCAGTAAGTTGTCAACCCCTTTCTAGCACACACCATACAGAGAGGCCATGGTGGAAGATACCGGCTGCATCTGGTAGGCATACCACCTGGTCCGGGGGCATGGGTGTTTCCGGTTGTAGCCGAGGGGGTAGCTCCCCTAGTTTGCGCGCGTTATAAATTTTGTGATCCCATGCTAGTCGAGGCTGTAGCCTCCCCACTTAGAGTTTTGCTTAACGAGTGTCGTGGGTGATTCCAGACACCGGTAAGTTAGGCTGGTGTGTGCGGTCAGGTGTGTTTTCATTTAAAAGAGCGTAGATGGAATAGTCCCGATGGACTAACGGAAATTCGTTACTCATGGGCAAAGAGTACACCCTCTGCAGAGATTATATCTATTCGAATAGCCGTGTCCATGGGTAAGGACTACAGTCTGGGATAGGTCAAGTGTCGGTCTTAGTGTCGGTTCGGAGGAAAAATTGCTAAACCAGAACACGGATCATGACTTGTGACTCATGATGATTATGATTACTATTATTATGGACTAACCATTTACATTATTTGAAGTATTGAGTATCCCTGGGATGGTTCTACCTCCTGGATATTCACTGTGGTTATTCTCTTATAAGCCCTTTATGTGGTGTCGCTCAGACGCCCGAATGTGGCATGCTTGTTATTTAAATTCCTTATAAGCCCTTTATGTGGTGTCGCTCAGACGCCCGACTGTGGCACACCTGTCATTTAAATTACTTATAAGCCCTTTATGTGGTGTCGCTCAGACGCCCGACTGTGGCATGCTTGTTATTTAAACTACTTATAAGCCCTTTATGTGGTGTCGCTCAGACGCCCGATTGTGGCATGCTTGTTATTTAAACTACTTATAAGCCCTTTATGTGGTGTCGCTCAGACGCCCGACTGAGGCATGCTTTAAATTATTATCCTTTCGAGACATCGCTTCAGACACCCGATCGTTGCATTTTATTTCTACTACCTTATTGCATATTCAAGTTGTATATGAATAACTTGCTTACGTGCATCATGGATTTTATTTTGTGACTGACGTTGTAATCATATTTCAGAGCAAGATTATCATTTGATATATTATACCTATGTGCATAATGTTTGCGACTACATTCAAAAGTACTCACTAGCTTGTCCTGGCTATTGTCTGGCCAGATTTCTTGCATGGAGAGGAGCGTTGTGCTGACAGCCCCAGAACCTACGCACTGGTGATAGCAGTCTCGCGAAGATAGGAGTTATCCAGGTCAGCTGTTCCTGTGGGAAATGGAGTCCCATAGACGTTGATGAACCACAAACCGCTTCCGCCATCAACCACTTGAAACCTTGTGTTGTACTCATAGGCCAGAATGGTCTTGTACTACATATTATGTTTTTTGCTTGGAGTTTCTGTATCAAGTTGGTGTCTCATCAGCTAACAGAAATCCTGGGGCTGGTGAGCACAAGGGCCATTTTCTGGTAAATTAATATCCTGGAAAACCGGTCGCGACAATCATGAAACTTCAGATCAAGTTACTACCGAACCTCGTAGGTCAACCGAAGTAAGATCCGCACCAGAGTTGTACGGTAATCCTATTCTGGAGGTCATGTTACTTGACCATGGCGAACCTACGAACTATGAGGAAGCGATGATGAGTCCAGATTCCGCAAAATGGCTTGAGGCCATGAAATCTGAGATGGGATCCATGTATGAGAACAAAGTATGGACAAGCCATAGAAAATAAAAGGATTTTAAAGAGGAAGACGGACGTTGATAGTAGTGTTACTATCTAGAAAGCTCGACTTGTCGCAAAAAGGTTTTCGACAAGTTCAAGGTGTTGACTACGATCGGATTTCCTCACTCGTAGCGATGCTTAAGTCTGTCCGAATCATGTTAGCAAATTGCCGCATTTTATGAAATCTGGCAAATGGATAAACAAAACTGCATTCCTTAATGGATTTATTAAAGAAGAGGTGTATATGATACAACGATAAGGTTTTGTCAATCCTAAAGGTGCTAAAAATATATGCAAGCTCCAGCGATCCATCTATGGACTGGTGCAAGCATCTCGGAGTTGGAATATACGCTTTGATAAGTTGATCAAAGCATATAGTTTTAATACAAACTTGCGGTGAAGCCTGTATTTACAAGAAAGTGAGTGGGAGCACTACAGCATTTCTGATAATTATATGTGAATGACATATTGTTGATCAGAAATAATGTAGAATTATTCTGCAAAGCATAAAGGAGTGTTTGAAGGAGTTTTTCAAAGAAAGACCTCGGTGAAGTTGCTTACACATTGAGGATCAAGATCTATAGAGATAGATCAAGACGCTTGATAAGTTTTTCAATGAGTACATACCTTGACAAGATTTTGAAGTAGTTCAAAATGGAACAGTCAAAGAAAGAGTTCTTGCCTGTGTTACAAAGTGTGAAATTGAGTAAGACTCAAAGCCCGACCACGGTAGAAGATAGAAAGAGAATGAAATTCATTCCCTATGCCTTGGCCATAGGTTCTATAAAGTATGCCATGTTGTGTACAAGATCTATTGTATACCCTACACTTATTTTGGCAAGGGAGTACAAAAGTGATCTAGGAGTAGATCACTGGACAGCGGTCAAAATTATCCTTAGTGGAATAAGGATATGTTTCTCAATTATGGAGGTGACAAAAAGGTTCATCGTAAAGGGTTACGTCGATGCAAATTTTGACACTGATCCAGATGACTCTAAATTTCAATCTGGATACATATTGAAAGTGGGAGCAATTAGCTAGAGTAGCTCCGTGCAGAGCATTGTTGACATATAAATTTGCAAAATACATACGGATCTGAATATGGCAGACCCGTTGACTAAACTTCTCTCACAAGCAAAACATGATCAGACCTTAGTACTCTTTGGGTGTTACTAGATTATTGACTCTAGTAAACCCTTTGGGTGTTGGTCACATGACGATGTGAACTATGGGTGTTAATCACATGGTGATGTGAGCTATTGGTATTAATTCCCATGGTGATGTGAACTAGATTGTTGACTTAGTGCAAGTGGGAGACTGAAGGAAATATGCCCTAGAGGAAATAATAAAGTTATTATTTATTTCCTTAAATCATGATAAATGTTTATTATTCATGATAGAATTATATTACCCGGAAACATAATACATGTGTGAATACATAGACAAACATAGTGTCACTAGTATGCCTCTACTTGACTAGCTCATTGATCAAAGATGGTTGAGTTTCCTAACCATGGATATGAGTTATCATTTGATCAGTGGGATCACATCATTAGAAGAATGATGTGGTTGATTTGACCCATTTCATTAGCTTAGCACTTGATCGTTTAGTATGTTGCTATTGCTTTCTTCATGACTTATACATGTTCCTATGACTATGAGATTATGCAACTCCCATTTATCGGAGGAACACTTTGTGTGCTACCAGTCACAACGTAACTGGGTGATTATAAAGGTTCTCTACAGGTGTCTCCGAAGGTACTTGTTGGGTTGGCGTATTTCGAGATTAGGATTTGTCACTCCGATTGTCGGAGAGGTATCTCTGGGCCCTCTCGGTAATGCATATCAATATAAGCCTTGCAAGCATTGCAACTAATGAGTTAGTTGCAGGATGATGTATTACGGAACAAGTAAGTAGACTTTCCGGTAACGAGATTGAACTAGGTATTGAGATACTGACGATCGAATCTCGGGCAAGTAACATACCGATGACAAAGGGAACAATGTATGTTGTTATGCGGTTCGACCGATAAAGATCTTCGTAGAGTATGTAGGAGCCAATATGGGCATCCAGGTTCCGCTATTGGTTATTGACCAGAGAAATGTCTTGGTCATGTCTACATAATTCTCGAACCCGTAGGGTCCGCACGCTTAACGTTTGTTGACGATATAGTATTATATGAGTTATGTATGTTGGTGACCGAATGTTGTTCGGAGTCCTAGATGAGATCACGGACATGACGAGGAACTCTGGAATAGTACGGAGATAAAGATTGATATATGGGATAATAGTGTTTGGTCTCCGGAAGGGTTCCGGAATTCACCGGAAGGGGTTCCGGATGTTTCCTGAAATGTTTGGGTACGAGAACACGTTATTTGGGCCAAAGGGGAAAGCGCAAAAGGAAGTTTTGCGGAGTCCAGGCGACGCCAGGTCCTCGGCGTGCGGATCGACGCCGGGAACCCTGGCGTCTGGCCCTGGAGTCCGAGAAGGACTCTTGCCTTTCGGGTGAAACCGACTTTGTGGAGGCTTTTACTGCAAGTTTCGACCCCAAGGCTCAACATATAAATAGAGGGGCAGGGCTAGCACCAAAGACACATCAAGAAACACCAAGCCATGTGCCGGCAATCCCGTCCCCTCTAGTTTATCCTCCGTCATAGTTTCCGTAGTGATTAGGCGATGCCCTGCGGAGATTGTTCTTCACCAACACCATCACCACGCCATCGTGCTGCCGGAACTCATCTACTACTTCGCCCGTCATGCTGGATCGAGAAGGCGAGGACGTCATCGAGTTGAACGTGTTCGGTACTTGGATCGGTCGGATCGTGAAGACGTACGACTACATCAACCGCATTGATAAACGCTTCCACTTAGCGATCTTCAAGGGTATGAAGATACACTCTCCCTCTCGTTGCTATGCATCGCCATGATCTTGCATGTGCGTAGGAATTTTTTTTGAAATTACTACGTTCCCCAACTGGGGAACCCATCACCGGTGGCCATCTTCATCATCCCGGTGCTCTCCATGACGAGGAGGGAGTAGTTCACCCTCGGGCCTGAGGGTATGTACCAGTAGCTATGTGTTTGATCTCTCTCTCTGGTGTTCTCTCTATGGCACGATCTTGATGTATCGCGAGCTTTGCTATTATAGTTGGATCTTATGATGTTTCTCCCCCTCTACTCTCTTGTGATGAATTGAGTTTTCCCTTTGAAGTTATCTTATCGGATTGAGTCTTTTAAGGAGTTGAGAACACTTGATGTATGTCTTGCCGTGTTTATCTGTGGTGACAATGGGATATTCACGTGATCCACTTGATGTATGTTTCGGTGATCAACTTGCGGGTTCCACCCATGAACCTATGCATAGGGGTTGGCACACGTTTTCGTCTTGACTCTCCGGTAGAAACTTTGGGGCACTCTTTGAAGTACTTTGTGTTGGTTGAATAGATGAATCTGAGATTGTGTGATGCATATCGTATAATCATGCCCAAGGATACTTGAGGTGACAATGGAGTATCTAGGTGATATTAGGGTTTTGGTTGATTTGTGTCTTAAGGTGTTATTCTAGTACGAACTCTTGAATATATCGACCCGAAAGAATAACTTTGAGGTGGTTTCGTACCCTACCATAATCTCATCGTTGTTCTCCGCTATTAGTGGCTTTGGAGTGACTCTTTGTTGCAAGTTGAGGGATAGTTATGTGATCCAATTGTGTTATTATTGTTGAGAGAACTTCCACTAGTGAAAGCATGAACCCTATGCCTTGTTTCCTACCATTGCAATACCGATTACGCTCACTTTTATCATTAGTTACGTTGCTGTTTTTATATTTTCAGATTACAAAAACCTATATCTACCATCCATATTGCACTTGTATCACCATCTCTTTGCCAAACTAGTGCACCTATACAATTTACCATTGTATTGGGTGTGTTGGGTACACAAGAGACTCTTTGTTATTTGGTTGCAGGGTTGTTTGAGAGAGACCATCATCATCCTACGCCTCCTACGGATTGATAAACCTTAGGTCATCCACTTGAGGGAAATTTGCTACTGTCCTCCAAACCTCTGCACTTGGAGGCCCAACAACGTCTACAAGAAGAAGGTTGTGTAGTAGACATCAAGCTCTTTTCTGGCGCCGTTGCCGGGGAGGTGAGTGCTTGAAGGTATATCTTTAGATCTTGCAATCGAATCTTTTTGTTTCTTGTTTTATCACTAGTTTAGTTTATAAAAGAAAACTACAAAAAATATGGAGTTAAGTTTGTCTCATACGCTTCATCTTTTTAATATCTTTCGTGAGTATGATGAAAAGGAAAATTGTGCTCAAGTGCTAGAAGAAGAAATCTATAAAATGCTTGATACTAAATCTTTGAATGATGAGCATGATTGCAATGTTGTTAGTATGAACTCTTTGAATATCCATAGTACTAATGATGATTGCACTAGTTATGATGAAAATGTCTCTTATAAGCATGTCGATTTTTGTGGAGTAGATTGGGTTTGCAAGTACACACCAAATAGGGAAAATAGATATTGCAAGAGGCATAAGTATTTAGAAACTAAAGAGTTGCAAGAAAGTCTTGATGTTTGTGCTGAAAAATTCAATATTTTTCGCGATCCATGTGAACTTTGCAAGGAACGTGGTCATTTAAATCTCCTATGAAAATTGTTTCATGACCGAATCGTGTCCAAAAATTGTGATAGCTTGATTACCCTTGAGCATAATAAAGAGCTTAGTCTTCTTTTGGGGTATGAAGAAATGAAACGTATAACTGAGGATATTCCAAAAGTTAGTCTTGATAGATTTCTTGATTTTGATCTAGAAAACATTTATTTTGTATTGTGTGGTGAATTGCATTGAAAATCCTTATATTACCAATTACCTAAAGAAAAGAAAGCAATTAGAAGATGAAGAGAATACTAATGAAAGGGAAGAGACTACCCAATATCCTCCTATTATTTCTTATGATGAATCAGAAACGAGGAGGAGCTTTCTATTCAACCAATCTCATCAATAAGGAGCTCAAAGAAGAAGGTTGAACCCACACATAATGTGAAGAAGAAAAAGAAAAGAAGGAGCAACAAAGGTAAAAAGGTATCTCTCTCAAATGAAGTTGCTCCTACTACTCCTTGTGATGATGATAATTACTATACTATTGGTGCTATCCATACTATTAATGATGAGAGTGACTATGCTTATGATATGAAAAGGCCCAAGCTTGGGGAAGCTATGTTTGATGAGGATGAAATATTTGAGAATATATTTGCTGCAATTAATGTTTGTCCCAAGCTTGGGGATGCTATGCTTAATGAAGATGATATTTTTAGCATCCCAAGTTTTCATATACAAAGTTTCTATGATGATAGAATGCCTCCTACTTATGATGGTTATATTGATAAAAGTGGGTTTGGAAGAGTGTCAACTTTAGGAAGTAGTGATTCCACTATCTTGGGAGAGGTTTCAATCGATTATGATGAGAACGAAGTTGCTACTTATGATGATTATTGTGATGAAACTTATGATATAAAAAGTAGTGATGAGTATATTTATAAAACTTGTCATGATTATGATTACCCTTTTTCTGAACATTACTCTTTCAATGTGGAAACAATTTATTCAAGTCTTTTATGATGCTCCCACTATCCCGAATGAGAAGAAATTTTCTTATGTGGAGAGTAGTAAATTTTCTATGCAAGTAGATCATGAAAAGAATGCTTTAGGTGCTGGTTATATTGTTGAATTCATTCATGATGCTACTGAAAATTATTATGAGGGAGGAACATATGCTTGTAGGAATTGCAATAATATCAAGTTTCCTTTCTATGTGTTGAAAATCTTGAAGCTATGCTTGTTTTACCTTCCTATGCTAGTTGATTATTGTTCTCATAAGTTGTTCGCTCACAAAATCCCTATGCATAGGAAGAGGGTTAGACTTAAATGTGCTAGTCATATGCTTCATGATGCTCCCGTTATGTTTCAATCCTTATCTTTTATGTGAGCATCATTGCCATCATCATGCCTAGCTAGAAAGGCATTAAAGAAAAGCGCTTGTTGGGAGACAACCCAATATTTACCCTTACTATTTTTGTGTGTACACATTATTATGCTACTGTAGTAATCATGTTTTATAGCTTTTGTTTCAATAAAGTGCCAAGTAAGACCTTTAGGATAGCTTACGGTGATAGTTGTGTTGATCCTGCTGAGAATCAGAAACTTCTGTACCCAGTTAATTAGTTTTGTTAATTCACAGAAACATGCTTATGATCTGATTATTTTTTATCTCGATTGGTACACAAATTTCTTAGGACTTCCTAATTTGGAAGGATTTTTGGAGTTACAGAAGTATACGTTTGATACAGATTACTACAGACTGTTCTGTTTTTGACAGATTCTGTTTTCTATGTGTTGTTTGCTTATTTTGATGAATCTATGAGTAGTATCGGAGGGTATGAACCATAGGTAAGTTTGAATACAGTAGATTTTACACCAGTATGAATTTAGAATGAGTTCATTACAGTACCTAAGTGGTTGTTTTATTTTCTTATACTAACGGAGCTTACGAGTTTTCTGTTGAGTTTTGTGTTGTGGATTTTTCAAGTTTTGGGTAAAGATTCAATGGACTATGGAATAAGGAGTGGCAAGAGCCTAAGCTTGGGGATACCCAAGGCACACCAGGGTAATATTCAAGGACAACCAAGAGCCTAAGCTTGGGGATGCTCCGGATGGCATCCCCTCTTTCGTCTTCGTTCATCAGTAACTTTACTTGGAGCTATATTTTTATTCACCACATGATATGTGTTTTGCTTGGAGCATCTTTTTATTTTCTTTGTTTTGCTAGATGTTTGAATAAAATACCAAGATCTGAAATTCTTAAATGTTAGAGAGTCTTCACATAGTTGCACAACTATTCGACTACTCATTGATCTTCACTTATATCTTTCGGAGTAGTTTGTCATTTGCTCTAGTGCTTCACTTATATCTTTTAGAGCACGGCGGTGGCTTAATTTTTTAGAAATTGCTAGTCTCTCATGCTTCACTTATATTATTTTTGAGAGTCTTTTAGAACAGCATGGTATTTGCTATGGTTATAAAATTGGTCCCAGAATGGTAGGCATCCAAGTTGGGTATAATAAAAACTATCATAGGAAGTGAATTGGATGCTATGATCAATTTGATACTTGATTATTTTTTTGAGATATGGAGGTAGTGATATTAAAGTCATGCTAGTTGGGTGATTATGAATTTAAAGAATGCTTGTGTTGAAGTTAGCAAGTCCCGTAGCATGCACGTATGGTTAAAGTTGTGTAACAAATTTGAAACATGAAGTGTCCTTGGATTGTGCATCCTTATGAGTGGCGGTCGGGGACGAGCGATGGTCTTTTCCTACCAATCTATACCTCTAGGAGCATGCGTGTAGTGCTTGGTTTTTGATGACTTCTAAATTTTTGCAATAAGTATATGAGTTCTTTTGACTAATGTTGAGTCCATGGATTATACACACTTTTACCTTTCCATCATTGCTAGCCTCTTCGGTACCGTGCATTTCCCTTTCTCACCTTGAGAGTTGGTGCAAACTTCGCTGGTGCATCCAAGCCCCGTGATCTGATACGCTCTATCACACATAAACCTCCTTATATCTTCCTCAAAACAGCCACCATACCTACCTATTATGGCATTTCCATAGCCATTCCGAGTTATATTGCCATGCAAATTTCCACCCTTCCATTTATCATCATGACACGCATTACTTTTCTCATATTGCCATTGCATGATCATGTAGTTGACATCATATTTGTGGCTAAGCCACCATGCATAAATTTTCATACATGTCACTCTTGATTCATTGCACCATCCCGGTACACCACCGGAGGCATTCATATAGAGTCATATCTTGTTCTAGTTTCGAGTTATAATTCATGTGTTGTAAATCAATAAAAGTGTGATGATCATCATTATTAGAGCATTTTCCCCAAAAAAAGGAAAAAAAGGAAAAAAAGGCCAAAGAAAAAAAAGAAAAAAAAGAAAAGAAAAAAGAAAAAAAAAGAAAATAAATAAATAAAAAGGGGGTAATGTTACTATCTCTTTTTCCACACTTGTGCTTCAAAGTAGCACCATGTCTTCATATAGCGAGTCTCATATATTGTGCTTCAAAGTAGCACCATGTTTTTGATATAGAGAGTCTCATATGTTGTCACTTTCATATACTAGTGGTAATTTTTCATTATAGAACTTGGCTTGTATATTCCTACGATGGGCTTCCTAAAATGCCCTAGGTCTTCGTGAGCAAGCAAGTTGGAAGCACACCCACTTAGTTTCTTTTGTTGATCTTTCATTCATTTATAGCTCTAGTGCATCCGTTGCATGGCAATCCCTACTCCTAATGTTGACATCAATTGATGGGCATCTCCATAGCCCGTTGATTATCCTCGTCAATGTGAGACTTTCTCCTTTTTGTGTTCTCCACACAATCCCCATCATCATATTCTATTCCACCCATAGTGCTATATCCATGGCTCACGCTCATGTATTGCGTGAAAGTTGAAAAAGTTTGAGATTATTTAAATGCACGAAACAATTGCTTGGATTGTCATCGGGGGTGTAGAATTTGGGAACATTTTTGTGTGACGAAAATGAAGCATAGCCTAACTATATGATTTTGTAGGGATGAACTTTCTTTAGCCATGTTATTTTGAGAAGACATGGTTGCTTTTATTAGTATGCTTGAAGTATTACTATTTCTTATGTCAATATGAACTTTTATTTTGGATCATTTGGATCTGAACATTCATGTCACAATAAAGAAAATTACATTGAGAATTATGCAAGGTAGCATTCCACATCAAAAATTATGTTTTTATCATTTACCTACTCGAGGACGAGCACGAATTAATCTTGGGGATGCTTGATACGTCTCCAACGTATCTATAATTTTTTATTGTTCCATGCTATTATATTACCCCTTTTGGATGTTTATGTGCTTTATTTTACAGATTTATATCATTTTTGGGACTAACCTACTAATCGGAGGCCCAGCCCGTATTGCTGTTTTATTGCCTATTTCAGTGTTTCGAAGAAAAGGAATATCAAACAAAGTCCAAACGGAATGAAACCTTCGGCAGCATGATTTTTGGAACGAACGTGATCCGGGAGACTTGGAGTACAAGCCAGGGAAGCTTCGAGGAGGCCAGGAGATAGGATGGCGCGCCCACCCCCTGGGGCGCCCCCCTGTCTCGTGGGCCCCTCGTGGCTCCCCCGACTGACTTCTTTCGCCTATATATTCCCATATACCCTAAAACCATCAAAGACGAAGATAGATCGGGAGTTCCGCCGCCGCAAGCCTCTGTAGCCACCAAAAACCTCTCGGGAGCCCGTTCTGGCACCCTGCCGGAGGGGTAACCCATCACCGGTGGCCATCTTCATCATCCCGGTGCTCTCCATGACGAGGATGGAGTAGTTCACCCTCGGGGCTGAGGGTATGTACCAGTAGCTATGTGTTTGATCTCTCTCTCTCTCTCTCTCTCGTGTTCTCTCTATGGCACAATCTTGATGTATCGCGAGCTTTGCTATTATAGTTGGATCTTATGATGTTTCTCCCCCTCTACTCTCTTGTGATGAATTGAGTTTTCCCTTTGAAGTTATCTTATCGGATTGAGTCTTTAAGGATTTGCGAACACTTGATGTATGTCTTGCCGTGTTTATCTGTGGTGACAATGGGATATTCACGTGATCCACTTGATGTATGTTTCGGTGATCAACTTGTGGGTTCCGCCCATGAACCTATGCATAGGGGTTGGCACACGTTTTCTTCTTAACTCTCCGGTAGAAACTTTGGGGCACTCTTTGAAGTACTTTGTGTTGGTTGAATAGATGAATCTGAGATTGTGTGATGCATATCGTATAATCATGCCCATGGATACTTGAGGTGACAATGGAGTATCTAGGTGTCATTAGGGTTTTGGTTGATTTGTGTCTTAAGGTGTTATTCTAGTACGAACTCTTGAATAGATCGATCTGAAAGAATAACTTTGAGGTGGTTTCGTACCCTACCATAATCTCTTCGTTTGTTCTCCGTTATTAGTGGCTTTGGAGTGACTCTTTGTTGCATGTTGAGGGATAGTTATGTGATTCAATTATGTTATTATTGTTGAGAGAACTTGCACTAGTGAAAGTATGACCCCTATGCCTTGTTTCCTACCATTGCAATACCGTTTATGCTCACTTTTATCATTAGTTACCTTGCTGTTTTTATATTTTCAGATTCCAAAAACCTATATCTACCATCCATATTGCACTTGTATCACCATCTCTTCGCCGAACTAGTGCACCTATACAATTTACCATTGTATTGGGTGTGTTGGGGACACAAGAGACTCTTTGTTATTTGGTTGCAGGGTTGTTTGAGAGAGATCATCTTCATCCTACGCCTCCTACAGATTGATAAACCTTAGGTCATCCACTTGAGGGAAATTTGCTACTGTCCTACAAACCTCTGCACTTGGAGGCCCAACAACGTCTACGAGAAGAAGGTTGTGTAGTAGACATCAGTCGTCAAGACCACGGACACGGTAAGACGAGTCTGGCACACCGCCGGTTGTAACAGCCCAGATAAACCTGAGCTTGGGTCTATGGATATACCCCCATAGGTGGTGCTAGGGGCGGCTCGCATGTAAAAAAAGCCCACAGTTCGGCTTGACCCTATTAATACAATAACAGTTTGCATTTTCATGGTTTGTTCATAATAATCAACTCTTTCGCACGAAATCTTTCACCTGGGTTTCTCCTTTTTACAGATGATCATCGTGCTACACCGTTCCAGGATACAGCACAACAGAGACAAAGGCGCAGACGTGCAGCAGGGCCCCGCTCAAAGGTTTCTTTTTAGATTAAGACCCTGCGTAAACCTTTTTAATGTCTCTTGTTGCTTCACACCCTCCGGACACTCAACACAACCGAGAGGGATGCCTACGTTATTGGCATTTCGTCACGCCAGACCTACGCATGTACCTGGAAATTCAGGGCTCATTATCGAGGGCGTTACTCAGCCCAGTATATGTTGGAAGTCCGAATACCTTAGGGAGTGTTCGGCGTCGTGAGTTTGGCCTTATATGCATCAGCTCCGAATCATGTCTTGGGTCAATAGTTGGGTTTGCCCGGCTCCCGTGTTTTGCTACCTTACGTTCCGTTCTATCGGCTAAGGTGGCACTGGGAGAACTATTACGATTGTGCCCTGGTTCATCTGGATGAGCACCTCAGTAGAGAAAGCCAAAAACTGACTGTCATGATATAGCGTGAGACTGGTCAATCACTCAATGACTCAGCGGAATCTTTACGATTCCTCCACATTAACGAAGGACCGGTTTCCCGGTCATGTCCGTACGCGCAGCGTATTTGGATAAACGCGGAAGTACCAGGGGCTATATAGTAGCCCCACCGTCAAACTCCTATGGCTAAGTGAAAGTGTTAAAGCTATATAGTCCGATTACCTAGTTCGCCGCGCTATCACCTCCTTAATGGACCAAGACGTTGGATCAAGTGTGATTACGCGCTTTTTCGAACACCCCTGCATTATATGCGTGGGGGTTGAAGCCGACGACTACAAACTTTCAGGTTATGTACATACATAAACGGCCGCACAGGAGGCATTATAATACTTTCGAGCAAAAAATATAAACACAGCCTTTATAATCAAAATAGCATTGTTTTTACAATTGAGATACATGTTACTCGAACATGGACTCTTCGAGCACTGAGCCTCTATTAAACGGGCGCCTTATAGGACTTCTTCAAAATAGTGCTCGGCCGGGTCCTGGCCTCCCGCCGGACCCCGGGTTGCAATAGCGGTTGCCTCCATCCCTGCCCAATATGTTTTAACACGGGCAAGATCCATCCGCGCACCCTCTATGCACGCCGACCTCTTCATAGCGTCGATATGCGTCACAGCACCAAGGAATCGTTGCACTAAGCCAAAATAAATGTCCGGCCTTGGTCCCTTCGGCCAAAGACGATCCACGACAGACCTCATGGCAAGCCCAGACAACCTATGGAGCTTGTCCCACTCGGCCATTTGTTCGTTTAAGAGCAGCGGACGCTTTGGAGCACTGAACTGCGACCAGAACAACTTTTCCACCTCATGATCTTTCTGATCTTTGAAATATTGAGTTGCATCAGCTGCACTCTTCGCCAAGTCCAAGTACGCGTCCTCAGCACTCCATAATTGATCCAGAGGGGCATACTTTGGATCTCCGAACTTCGTCCACTACAGAAAGGGCTTCCTAGCCGTGATCTCTTCGGCTTGACGAAGCCCCTCCCTTACCGCTCTGATCTCAGAGCGAGTTTCATTGGCTGCTTCCAAGGCCTTCTGTAGGCCAGCCGCTTTCACTTGGCTCTCTTTTTCAAGGAGCTCATATCGGCTAGCGACATCTTTCAGCTCAACAGCCATCTTGGCTATTTTATCTTTGCTCTGGTGATGAGCAGCCTGTTCGGCTCTTAACTCCTCGGCCGCCTTTAGGGCGGCCGCATCACTTCTCCTGGCTTGGTCCTTGGCTTGGGCAAGTTCCGCCCGAAGGGTCTCCACGGCGGCAGCTCCATCTGCAGTCACAACATATTATAGATACTAGCATCAAGCTCCTCTTAATATTGGCTGACAATCGAGAAATACATACCCTGCGCCTCATCAAGCCGCTTGTTCACAAGCATAATGTCGGCATCCGCCACTTCAAGCTGTCGCCTCAATTCGGCGAAATCAGCAGTCCGGTCAACGACCGGACCTTCATCCACCTGCACATGAAAAGCAAAGCGATCAATACATGGGACTACGATCCTCTGTTTGCCGCCTTTGGACGGCAACCAGAGTCTCAGGGACTACTATCTATACGGAGCACACCTAGCATGTGCGATACAGCCGAAAATACACATACTACTTTGCGTACCTCAAAGCCTTTGAGCAGGCTCGTAAAAGCTTCATTCAACCCGCTTTTGGTGGATGAAATCCTCTCAACCACCATACCCATTAAGGTATGATGCGCCTCTAAGATAGCCGCTTACTCCAGAAGACCCATCAGTGTGTCCGGCTGTGTGCCGGACAATCCCGGACTCTTCCTATTGCTCTCCTTGGGAGCCAAATACTCTGGGCTTCGGGCGGCCAAGATGTTCACTTCTGGCCTTGGCGGATCAGGAGAAATTCTCCGTGACGACACCTCTGGGTCATCCGCCCCATGAGGCGGGGAGGCGGGAGGAGGTGTTTCGCTCTCCATCATCTCCGGAAGAAGATCCCCCGAAGATGAACTCTGTTGAGAAGGGCTACGAGCCGGACTGCAAGATTTATGTCTCGATTATTATTCTCAGAGATAAAGCAGGATATATTTACCAAAGTACTTTTTGCTCACTTACAGCTCGGTTGAGGGCTGGCCCCCTTGCAGGCGCTGTGCGGTGAGGACGCCCTTTGGGGCAGGGCCCCCTGGTGAAGGTTGCTTCCCTCGTTTGGAAACCTCCGTTTCCAAGTCTTCAGGGGCGGCCCTTTTCTTCCTGCGAGGAGAGGGGATTCTAGATTCACCTCTCCGATCATCCTCCTACGCGTAGGCACTTACTCCCCCGGTTTGGATATATAAGGTATGAAACCCGCTTTTGGCTTCTCTATTCCTCCCCGTATCTTCTCATGAGGGCACCTGATATGGTGCGCGCTCAAGCATCCTGGTTAATAAAGGATCCGATGAGCCTTTGGGAAGGGGGGCCGAACACCTGATCCTCTCTGCCTTTCTTATCCAGTCCTGGTCGAGAGCAATTTTTCAGATTGATATTATGACAAATATAAAGACAGCATGTTTGGTCGCGGAATTACTTACTTGGGTATCTGGACGGTTACAGTTGAGACCCGCATCCTCGGTGGTGTCCGGACACTTTATTCGTGATCCGAAGAACAATCTGTACATCCCTTCGAGCGTCATGCTGAAGAATTTTTGAATAGTTTGCAGTCCTTCCGTGTTGAACTCCCACATACGAAGAGATCGACGTTGGCACGGCAGGACCCGACGAACTAGCATTACTTGCATTACCTTGACAAGACTGACATCCCTCTTGAGGAGATCTCGAATGCAGCTTTGCAATGTCGGTACGTCATTAACTGGCTCCCAGTCCAGTCCCTTGTTGACCCATGATGCCAGTTGAGGCGGAGGGCCCGAGCGAAAGGCAGGGGCGGCCGCCCGCTTTGTGCCTCAGGGAGCTGTGATGTAGAAACACTCCCGTTGCCATAAGTCGGACACCTCCGGGAAGGAACCCTTTGGCCATAGGTCATCGGCGCCTTTGCTTATTATAGCGCCTACGCACTCCGCGTGTCGCCCATCGACCATCTTTGGCTTCATATTGAAGGTCTTGAGCCATAGGCCGAAGTGTGGGGTGATACGGAGGAAGGCTTCACACACGACGATAAACAACGAGATGTGAAGGCTTGAATCCGGAGCTAGATCATGGAAATCTAGCCCGTAATAGAACATGAGCCCTCTGACAAAGGGATCAAGACTAAAGCCTAGCCCTCGGAGGAAGTGGGGAACAAATCGAAAGTGCAACTATCCCTAGGTGGTTTTGGCAATTCCTAACAACATATAGTTCATTGAGCTAATGTTATTTCAAGATAAATATTTCAGGAAAGCTCAATGATTGGCATGGCATGGATGAGAAAAGTGGACCCCTCAAAATGCTAAGGACAAAAGGATTGGCTCAAGCTCAAAGCTCAAGACTCTACATTTTCTATTTTAGTGATCAAAGATCACATTGAGTCTATAGGAAAAGCCAATACTATCAAGGAGGGATGAGGTGTTGCTTAATGGCTTTCTTGCTCAAAATGCTTAGTGATATGCTCCAAAGCCCTCAACTACTTTCTCACATCCACATATCACCTAAACCAAAAGTAAAACTCGGCCCCACAGATTCTTTCTATCCGGCGCCACCGAGTTCAGAAGTCATAGCCACTGCCACAAACCCAAGGCAAATCGGTCTCACTGATAGGGATCTCGGTCTCACCGAGATGGGATTGTAATCTCTCTGTTTCCCTTCGTAACGTTTCGGTCCCACCGAGATGAGCGATCGGTCCCACCGAGATTGCAATGTAAACTCTCTGTTTCCCTTCCGTAACATTTCGGTCTCACCAAAATGAGCGAATCAGTCCCACCGAGTTTACCTGACCAACTCTCTGGTTAGCTTATTACCCAAATCGGTCTCACCGAGTTTGTGTAATCGGTCTCACCGAGATTACGTTATGCCCTAACCCTAACCATATCGGTCCTACAGGGTTGCATGTCGGTCCCACCGAAAATCCTAATGGTCACTAGATTTGCTGAATCGGTCCGACCGAGTTTCTCAATTCGGTCCCACCGAGATTGGCAAGTTGTGTGTAATGGTTAGATTTTGTGTGGAGGCTATATATACCCCTCCACCTCCTCTTCATTCGTGGAGAGAGCCATCGAGCGAACCTACACTTCCAACTTACATTTTCTGAGAGAGAACCACCTACACTTGTGTTGAGGCCAAGATATTCCATTCCTACCATATGAATCTTTATCTCTAGCCTTCCCAAGTTGCTTTCCACTCAAATCTTCTTTCCACCAAATCCAAATCCTGTGAGAGAGAGTTGAGTGTTGGGGAGACTATCATTTGAAGCACAAGAGCAAGGAGTTCATCATCAACACACCATTTGTTACCTTCTTGGAGAGTGGTGTCTCCTAGATTGGCTAGGTGTCACTTGGGAGCCTCCGACAAGATTGTGGAGTTGAACCAAGGAGTTTGTATGCAGGCAAGGAGATCGCCTACTTCGTGAAGATCTACCGCTAGTGAGGCAAGTCCTTCGTGGGCGACGGCCATGGTGGGATAGACAAGGTTGCTTCTTCGTGCACCCTTCATGGGTGGAGCCCTCCGTGGACTCACGCAGCCGTTACCCTTCGTGGGTTGAAGTCTCCATCAACGTGGATGTACAATAGCACCACCTATCGGAACCACGACAAAAACATCTGTGTCTCCTATTGCGTTTGCACTCTCCAAACCCTTCCCTTTACATTCTTGCAAGTTGCATGCTTTAATTTCTGCTGCTCATATACTCTTTGCATGCTTGCTTGAATTGTGTTAAGATTGCTTGACTTGTCCAAAGTTGCTAAAATCTGACAAGAACTAAAATTGGGAAAAGGATAAGTTTTTACTTGGTCAAGTAGTCTAATCACCCCCCCTCTAGACATACTTTCGATCCTACAAGTGGTATCAGAGCTTTGGCCTCCATTTGCTTTGATTTCCATAGCTTTTGGTAGTCATAGCCTTGGTTTTACAACCTAGAAGAGTATGGCGTCTAGCGAGGGAAACTATCACCGTAGAGGTCCTTACTTTGATGGTACTAATTTTGCTAGTTGGAAGCATAAGATGAAAATGCATATTCTTGGACATAACCCCACCATATGGGCTATTGTGTGTATTGGCTTGCAAGGTGAATTCTTTGATGGGAGAGAACCGAACCGTGAAGCTAGCGCGGAATAATTGAAGATGCTGCAATACAACGCTCAAGCTTGTGATATCCTCTTCAACGGACTGTGCCCCGAAGAATTCAACAAAATCAGCCGTCTTGAGAATGCAGAGGAAATTTGGGACACTTTGATTGACATGAACGAAGGTACCGACTCCGTCAAGGAATCCAAGTTGGATGTGCTTCAAAGTCAACTTGACAAGTTCAAGATGAAGGATGGTGAAGGTGTCGCTGAAATGTACTCTAGGCTTGCTCTCATCACAAATGAGATTGCCGGCTTAGGAAGTGAAGAGATGACCGACAAATTCATCATCAAGAAGATCCTAAGAGCCTTGGATGGAAAATATGATACCATGTGCACATTGATCCAAATGATGCCCAATTACAAGAATCTCAAGCCAACGGAGGTCATTGGAAGAATTGTTGCGCATGAGAAGTCACTCAAGGATAAGGAGGAGCTCCACAATAAGTCAAGTGGTGCTTACAAAGCCTCATGTGAAGCTCCCACATCATCAAGTGAGAAACAAACCTTCAATGAAGAATTGAGCCTAATGGTGAAGAACTTCAACATGTTCTACAAGAGTAGAAGCAAGGAAAGAAGTTCCAAGTCAAGGTCCTACTATGACAAAAGATCTTCTAGTCGAGAGCGTAATTGCTACAATTGTGGAAGACCCGGAAACTATTTCAATGAGTGTACGGCTCCCTACAAGAGAAGAGAAGAATCACCTAAGAGAAGAAGTAGAAGAGAAGAATCACCACCAAGAGAGAGAAGGAGTAGAGATGCTCGTTATGAACGACGAACATCCCGGAGAAGCAAGGATTTGGAAAGGAAGGACAAGTCATCAAGGAGCTACACAAAACGAAGACATCAAGCTCATGTTGGTGAATGGGTATCCGGCTCCGACTCCGAACATCACTCCGAGAGAAGCTATCACTCCGACTCAGAACATACTGAAGATGAAGGTGTTGCCGTTCTAGCACTTGTGTCAACCAACTCCTATGACATATTTGATTCACCAAATGAAGGACTTGGAAGATGCTTCATGGCTAAAGGCCCAAAGGTATCACACCCGAGTATGTTGATTTCAATAGTGATGAAGATGACTTGTTAGGTGATGATGATTTACTTGTTGACAACTCTAGTGATGAATACTATGATGAAACATCAATTAATCATGCTAATCAAGATAAAACGAATGACAATGATAAGGAGAAGATTGAGCTTCTAACTAAAGAACTAAACACTCTTAAGTTAGCTCATGAAACTATCTTAGGAGATCATCGAGAACTTTTAAGGACTCATGAGAAGTTACGCTTTGAAAAGATCAACCTTGAGCAAGAGCATGAGTTCTTAAAGGTAATCAATGATGATCTTTGCAAGAAAAGTTCTTCTTACGTTGCCAAGCATTTACTCTTATATACTTACATGCCTCAAGACAAGTCTAGTAACAAGAACAAGAAAGATTCTTCCTCTAGTGGTAACAACAATAATCATGCTAAATCAAATGTTGTTGCTTATAGTAGTTCTCTTGATTTCACTAATGATTCTCTTAGCCAAGTTACACTTGAGCAAGAAAACAACTTATTAAAGGGAATTATAGAGAAAGGTGTTTACAAAAGCCTTGCCGGGAGTAAGCAATTCGAGGAAATTGTACGCAAGCAAGGAAGGCACCGGAAGAACCAAGGTGTTGGTTTTGAACGAAAGTTCAATGCCAATGGAGTTGAGTGGGAAGAAGATCAATACCCCAAGACGAAGTTTGTTCCTCAACAAGAGAAGTATGATCCTACTTCTTTCAAAGGGACACAAGCTCAAGACGATCTTCCACCACAAGACCACAAGCAAAAAGGCAAGGATAAGCTTCAAGAGGAGATTGATGCATTTGAAGAAGCTCCTAAGGCCTTGGTCAAGTGGGTTCCCAAGACTACATCAAGTTCTACTTCATCAAGTACGACTACAATTCCAAGGATTCCCATCAAGATGGTGTGGATCCCGAAGAAGAAGAACTAGAGAGTTCTTGAGAAAAGCTGTTACATATACACGAAGGCACGAAGCCTAACTCCCTACATGCAGGGAGTGGATGGCGTGATCAGAGGTACAGGCGGAAGACTAGGGCCTAAGTACAACAACCATCGCATCTCATACAATACAGATACAGATACATACAACGGTGCAATTCAACACGGGAGACTTGGAAGGTCACCGACATGCAACCTGGTCGAACCAATGGCGACGTGGCACGACGCATCTAGCTATGGATCAGATCAGATCTCCCGCCGGAGTGTGTCACGCCGGCTGCCATTGCTGCCGAGAAGGGAAGGGATGGAGGCTGCGAGCTGCTACAGCCACCTCCCGGTTATGTGAACGTGAACCACTGCTGCCCTGATAGGGATTGGAGCAGTGCAAGTTGTGTCCTGTGGAGAAGGACGTAGGCGCGGCGGAGGGATCGCCGAGCCCCGAGCGTGGAACTGCGAGGTCGCGTCGGTGGCCGGTGTGGTCGCGTCGCAGACAGGGCGTCGTTGGCTGGCGGAGTCGCGGTGAGACGGCGGCGGAGCAGCGGATCTGGTGAAGCGGGCTGGCGGCGAGGCGGCGGAGGCGGGAAGCAGAGCTCGGGTAAGGCCGGCGATTAATGCTGGCTAGAGATTAGGGGAGGTGATTTGCGAGCGGGGGTATGCACCGGTCTGGGCTTTCCTTTTAAGAAAAAACGCAACGAAATCTGAAGCATCGACTTTCCAACGAATCGACGGGCGTCGACTGGTCTGGTGCTCGCGTCCCTTCAGACTACAGATCAGAAGCGTTTACCTTTTTTATTTAGCAGGAAGATAGAGGCTGATGAATCGAAAATCCGCATGCTCAGATGCTCCCGCTCAGAAAAAAAATCAAAATAAATACTAAAAAAATTCAGAAAAATCCAGTTTTTTTGTGTAGTAGATTATTTGTTGCGTGAGGACCACTGCAAATTTCAACTCATTTGGACATTTGAGAAGCTCTCGGCAGAAAAGACAAATCGGGTCAAAACAGTTCGTGAACAGTAAACTTTTTTACAGACCCCAATTTTGTCTTTTTGCCGAGAGCTGCTCAAATGTCCAAACGAGTTGAATTTTGCAGCGAACCTCAACGCATCAAATTATCTACTCCATCCGTTCCTAAATATTTGTCTTTCTAGAGATTTCAAATGATCATCATATACGGATGTATATAGACATATTTTAGAGTGTAGATTCACTCATTTTTCTCCGTATGTAGTCACCATTTAAAACCTCTAGAAAGACAAATATTTACGAACGGAGGGAGTAACACACAAAAAAATTGGAATTTTTTTAATTTTTCTAGTATTTGTTTTAATTTTTTTCGTCGGCGCGAGTGCAGCTGAGCTCGGGAGCCAAATTGGCCATCTCCTGATGAATGGGTTTTCGTTCCCGTTCAATATATAGCAAGAGAACACTAGTAACGCTAGCTTTTGGCCAGCAAAGGCAGAGTTTATGGGCATTAATTGACTTCTAAATTTTCCATGATGATCTACTCTAGTTAGGCCAGGACTATATTAGGATCTTATTAATGAATAGTAATTATATTGTAGTAATGATTTGGCCAGGGAACCAACCTATGGTTGGATGGTTAGAAGGGACTGTGGGCCAGACCCCATAGTTGGGCCCTTAATTTTTTTTTTCAGGGGTAAGGCGTAGTTACATCATGTGGTTGGTCAAACCACACATGACCCTCATGGTTCGGGCCCCCTAGTGAGTTGCAGCGGGACTGGGAATTTCCTATACGCCGCTTAAGGCTTCGCACAAGGGCGCAGCTCACAGTAGGCCGGCCCATTCGGCTTCCTCCTCGCGAGATAAAAGAATCGCTCAAAAACAGCACGCGCTTGTATCGAACCTCTAACCTCCTGTGGATATACACGCCGCGCTAACCACCACGACAGGGGCATGCAAGTGAAACAAAAACAACGCCATATTTGAAGATGTGCCAGCGAGGGATAATGTGGGCCGGCCCGACCACCGATTTTACCATAACCTTTCAAGAGGTTTCTGAACCGTTTTTTTGGTTTTGGGAACTTTCTAAGAGGTTCCTGAACCGGTTTTTTTGCCGTTTCGATTTCTTTTTTTCTGTTTCATTTTCTCTTTCTCTCTGTTTCCTTTTTTTCTTTCCTTTTTATTTTTGTTTCTATTTCAAAAAATACTCATGTTTCTTGAAAAGTATTCGCATATTTATAAAAAAGTTTGCATTTTACAAAAAATTGCGAGTTTCAAAAAATTCGCGTTTTTCAAAAAATGGTTTGGTATCCAGAAATTGTTCACATTTTCAAATTTCTTCCGTAGTTTCAAAAACTGTTCGCATTTAAAAAAACTTTAGTTTTTCGAATTTCTGTTTCTTTACTTCATTTTAGTCTATTTCATTGTAATTCCTTTTTCTTCTATTTCTTGTACTTGAGAATTTCAAATTATGTTCAAAAATTCAAAAAATGCTCAGAACTTCAAAAACGTTTCTGTTATTATATTTTTTTCACAAAGTCAAAAAACGATTCTCCATTTTTCATATAAATATTCGCATATTTAGAAAAAATGTTCACCTTTAAAATATTGTTCATAATATAAAAATTGTTCGTGATTTCAAATTTTCTTCTGGAGTATGGAAAATGTTCCTCTATCAAAATTCATTCACAATTCTAAGAAAAATGTATTCCAATTTTGTTCTGTAGTTTCAAAAAATGTTTCCATTTCAAAAAAAATCACAATTTTCGAAAATGTGTCTATTTCTATTTTTTTTGGGGGTTTCAAAAAATGTACACAATTTTTTATACGTGTTTAAATTTTCCAATTTTGTTCAGGTTTTTCCATGTTTTTAAATGGTTGCGTATCCAAATTTTGTTTTTGAATTTGAAAAATGTTCATCTTCTTTTTTTGTTTTTTCTTCTTATTTTCTCATGTTCCCTTTTCGTTTTTAAGAATATTGTCACAGTTTTAAAAAATGTTCGTGATTTCAGAAAAACTGTCCCTTTTTTCAAAAAAGTCTGAAAATTTAAAACATGTTTTCGTTTTTTCAATTTTTGTTCTGAGTTTGAAAGAATGTTCTTGTTTCAAAATTTGTTCATGAATTCCAAAAATATTAGCGTTTCCAAATTTTTGTGCAGAGTTTCAATAAATGTTCCCTTTATCAAATATTTGTTCACATATTCAAAATTGTTCATGATTTTCAAAAATGTTCAGTTTATCAAAATTTTCAAAAATATTCAAAATGTACTGGAAAAACTTTATATACAAAAACATCAAAGTTTTGACTGAGATGATACCTTTTACCAGGCAATATAGAAATCCTATATTTTTATTACAAATTTTCTACTTGAATGGTAAAACTTTCTACTCGGAAACAAGCAGTTGGCTTACATAGTACATTCTATTCAGCAATATAGACTCTCTAATCGGGGACTATAAACTCAACCAAACCCACACATTTTTACTCAAATACAAATATCCTTTCACTTAGGTGACCGTACTTCCTACTCAAAAATATAAACTTTCCAGTAAGAAATAATAAACTTTTGCATTAGAAAATAAAACACATAAGTACTTTTAGTACTTCCATGGTCGTGTGTTTTACTTTGCAAATTGTACATGGCCACCGCTAATTAACAAAAAAAAATATAATAAAAATTTGTGCTAGTTTTTTTTGTATGGGGGCACGGTCATGTGATGAGCAGCGTGGTATTGGTAAGCACTTGAACGGTGACCGTAGTGGACCAATGTGGGGATCACAAAGGCAAGCAACGCACGCCACCACAATAAAAAGGAAGATAAAAGCAGGTGGCCCACAGTTGTTGCACACTGCGACAGTTACCATTTTTGGTTTAAATGGCCAGGCTGGCTGGTCATTTATTTTGGGGTAGGTGCCAGAAGCCGTTTCTTCACTTGCCTGAAACGTAAGCAATTAAAGGATGAGTGTCGCAATTTCGTCGGTGACTTCACCTCACCCGTCCCTGGCATTGACCTGCACTTCTTCTCCCCTAACCCTAGTTTGACCAGCGTTCCCTAACATCAATGGCGGCGGTATCCAAGGTGCTCGAGGACGACGACCTCCTCACTGAGATCCTCCTCCGCACCGTCTTCACCACCACCCTTCTCAACTCCGCCCTCGTATGCACACGCTGGCTCGCCCATGTCTCCGACCGCGCCTTCCTCCGTCGATTTCGTGAGATCCACCCGCCCCGCCTTCTTGGCTTCTACATCAACAAAGGTGAGCACACCCCAAACTTCATCCCAATACTGCCTCAGCCCCGTGAACTCACTGCTGTCATCCAACGCGCAACCTCTAGCTTTGGCACCTATCAGAGAGTACCGTCGGTACCAACCTACATCCTTGGTTGCTGGAATGGCAACGTCCTCATTAGGCAGCATGATAAAATTGGAACCACGTTTGCAGTGCACAAAGTGGTGTGTCCTGAGAGAGGCATGGACATCCTCCCACCGCTTCCACGCCCCAATCTCAAGATTTATTCGACGGCACTACTTACTCTAGAATCCTGCCCAAAGAAGAAGGGATGACTTGTCTTACTTGTATGTGTTGATGCACCAAACAAGGGACGGAAAACACAGGGTATACATATATATCTTGAAACATGGCATATGGCGCATGAATCATAGCTTGATCATACAGCAGCCCCCTCGTCCATGGTCAGTACTTAAATCTGTGTTGTCCAACAATAAAATCTATGTGCCAGCTGGCTGGAGCAACATTATTGTCTTGGATTTGGTGGCCTCAAGTTTCTCCATAATTGAGCTCCCAGAAGGGATGGAATATGGTGAGAGAAACACCATATTGTCACAGGCCGATGATGTTGCTGGTGTATATCTAATCGTTGTCAAGAAGTTTCAACTTCGCATCCGGCTCCACAACGGTACACATGGTTGCTGATGGACACCATTTATTTGCGTGAGATGTTTGTTGATTTGAGTGTGTCAGATGGCAATGCTTCTCTCCTTATAAACCAGGCAGGAGACAATGTTGAGTTTGTGTTTTTGGACATGGGTCGATGCACATTCCTCTTGGACATCAAGCACAGAACAATGCGTAAGGTGTATGAGAAGGAAGACGGTGATAAATTTTTCTGTGAAATCCATCCTCTTATGATGATATGGCCTCCTGTATTTCATGCACCCAAGGATGATCCTACAAGGTTTGTTTTTAGTCTTCATATAATCTATTGTCTTGTTGAGGTTATGATGTTTTTGAATTGTACACTCTATCAATCTATTTTGTATTATGTTGCTTTGTCTTGTTGTGTGCTTTAAATCTAAAATCTGCAGCTTAGATCAATACACGAACAATATTCAGTGTAGTTGTGGAATGAATGGCATTGACAAACTATTGGTCCTCTATTATTTTAGTTAATGGTTCATCAACAGTCATGGTGTAGTACATTCATGGAATGGTGGTAGGTACATAATCGATTCCTCGGGCCATTTTAGGAAGACTAGTAAGCAACAATTGAGATGTTTTATGTACTTGTAGCATGATTTATAAACGCTACAATTGGTTTTTTGCTTTTGATCATGACTATTGTTGTTGTATTGGGTTATATATCCGGGATATTAGAGGGAGGGATTAGCAGCTGAAGAATGGAAGTTCATGTATTAGATCTTCTCCATTTCTCATATATTGATATCACATTATATGAATTCTTATCACCAGTAAGCTGTCCTTGAACGGTGAACCTCACTCATGTTACTCTGGATGTACATACTTGTAGTTTTTAGAATACTGAAGTTTTTCTTTTTTGAGAAAGGATACGGTAGTGTCATGGTATAAAATTTCCATGTATGTCTATTTAAGCATGCAACTATACACACCTATCAGTTCTGGATAGCATAGTTTACACCGGCACACTTGTGTTGTTGAATGTTTTTCAATTTAGATATACCACCATGATATTTTTGCCCTACATGTCAAGTGTACAATCGAGTCTAAAAACTCCCCCTTGGTGACTTTTACCCTCATTGACTATTGTTTCTTTACTCTTCATGCTGTAGAAGGAAAAATACACCACGTTTGGGGTATGGAAGCATCTAGTCATCATTGCTTGGTCAATTATATCATTCTGCATTTTGAGTGACACATAACATTTGAATGTTGTTGCACAATTACTTGCCTTGTCAATTTGTCTCGTTCCACTTGTGCTTAATCGTCTTCATCCCTGATCCTTTGTGCTTTCCCATTTTGTTTGGAACAGAAATGCCATGCTCAGGCTCAAGATCAAGGATATGGATGGACACTAGCTATCTGCACTACCAATAAACTAGAGCTCCATCGTAGATGAGTTGAGAATAAATGCATCCCACAGTTTCTCCTTAGCTGTGATGGATGACATGTGACAACCTGGAAAGTTAAGAGCACCTGTTTTCAATATCTAGAGCTACCTACCTGGTTTCGATCCTTTCTGGAGTTTAAGACCTATTATAATTATTATGCTTGATTATCATGATATATCTTTTGCATGATTTTCTTCACCTTGTTATTACCTCTGATAGCCCTAGTCTTGTATCATGATTTATGCTTGTTGTCTACTCTATTGTATCTGGAAAGCAAGAAATGGGGAAGACCGAGAGAGAGAGAGAGAGAGAGAGAGAGAGAGAGAGGATGACAACATCAACTCTGTTGTTTGCCCCAAATTGTTGTTTCTCCCAAATCATATGCATGCTGCCACTTTAGGTAGGAGCTATGCAGATGGTTGCAAAGCTGATTGAGTCAACCTGCTCAATAATGGAGCCCACAAATCTGCTGCAATTTGTTGTACATCACTCTCAACCTTCATCGGAACCTGCCCTTCTCCTTCACCTTTGGGCTACTCATAATCCAAGACGCAATTGCTATATACTCCGGTGGCTAATCTCAAGCTCATAGCTTTCTTCTGGCAATATACATTGTGAAGCACCTGCAAATTTCTCAATATCTGCTTCTCCCATCAAACATGGCATTCCATACAATAAAATCTAAAGATAATGCTGAATCAACAGTTGCATACTCGGTTTTTATTAGTTTTTTATGATTTTTGGGTCGGTTACCTTAATTAATTGGACCAACTTTCTTCTTCAGCATGCAATGTGGAAGCTCCCCGCCCTCTGACAAGGTTTCATAAAAAAAGTTTAATAAAAGGTTTATAGATTTGAGGAAAGATCAGATTTGGGAAAAGAATCACGATTTTTTTAAAGTTCATGCATTTTATAGAAGTTCACAAATTTGAAAAAGGCCACGGACAAAAAAATCATGAATTTGGAAAAGGTCCACGAACTTTGAAAAAGTTCATGGATTTACGGAAAAGTGAAAATTGATAAATGTTCATGAATTTTAGGCGAAAACTTCACAAATGTGAAAAAAATCACAGATTTGGAAAACATCCATGATTTAAAAAACAATTTTGAAAAACATTCACGAATTTGAAATAGTTCTTGAGTTTGAAAGGAGTTCATGCATTTTGAGAAATAAATGGAAATATGAAAACGAAAAAAGGAAATAAGAAAAATTGAATAAAATAGAACAAAAAAGGCCAAGGAAAAAAAGGTCTGGAAGCTTCCCAAAACCAGCCACCGACTTCCACTCGAATACTTCAGCTTTTCTAAAAAACACAGTTCAGCCCTGCCGAAAGAAATCTTGGAGGGGGCGCCGGCGGCCTGACCTCGCCCGTCCCCGACAACGAAAGACGCTTCTTCTTCTAGCCTCACGCTGATTGGTTGATGTGAGCTCTTCTCTTCCCAAGCGGCAAGATCATTTCTGTTCTCCCTGTGTTTCATTTCCTGCACACTGATTTTACATGTCCTCTAGTGAGCTGATGCATGGATTGTTGTGTGTTGGCGGTTTTGCAGCGCAGTTGGCCGCAGAAATTAGTCCATTGCATTGATGCCCGCTTAGCATTTGTCTGGCCGGTTCTCCAGGGTCGATCCGGGGAAGATACCTGTTGGAATGCCCTAGATGCAATAATAAATTGGTTATTATCATTTTTTTGTTCATGATAAATGTTTATTATTCATGTTAGAATTGTATTGACTGAAAACTTAAATACCAGTGTGAATACATAAACAAATACTATGTCCCTATTGAGCTTCTACTAGACTAGCTCGTTGATCAAAGATGGTTAAGGTTTCCTAACAATAGATATGAGTTGTCATTTGATAACGGCATCACATCATTAGGAGAATGATGTGATGGACAAGACCCAATATTACGCTTAGCATTCGATCGTATCACTTAAGTTTATTGTTATAGCTTTTTTCATGTCAAGTATCTATTCCTAACACCATGAGATCATGCAACTCCCGGATATCGCAGGAATACCTTGTGTGCTATCAAACGATACTTCATAACTGGGTGATCATAAAGATGCTCTACAGATATCTTCGAAGGTGTCTGTTGGGTTGGCACGGATCAAGCTGGGCTTTGCCACTCCGTGTGACGGAGAGATATCTCTGGGCCCTCTCGGTAATACAACATCGTAAAGAGCTTGCAAACAATGTAGCTAATAAGTTAGTCACGAGATCTTGTGTTACGGTACGAGTAAAGAGACCTGTCACAAGAATTTAGATTGAACTAGGTATGGAGATACCGACGATCGAATCTCGAATATCGGGCAAGTAACATATTGCCGGATAAAGGGAATTGCATATGGGATTAACCGAATTTGTGGCATCGTGGTTCAACAGATAAAAAATCTTCGTGGAATATGTAGGAACCAATATGACAGGTGGATTAGTCTCATTTGAGCGTTTATGACAGGTGGGCCCCATTTTTTGCATAATGGCATAACAGTTCACAGGAGACGGCGCTAGACAGGGTCTTTTCTGCAAAATGTGCCAAACTTCCTCCCTGGGCCGCTGGTCGTCCACAAACCTCCCCCGCCGCCCAGGGGCGGAACTGGGCCTGGGGCAACTGGGGCTATAGCCTCAGGCGTGGCCCAAGTAGTAGGTGTGGCCCAAGAAAGAAATTCCAAAGTTTGTAGACTTATATAGGAGAGCTCCTATACGCCGCATTTTGCGGCGAATAGCTCACGCGACGCACAGGAGGCGCGGGACTGGGCCGGCCCATTCCCTGTCTCACGCGGAAGGTAAAATTCGCAAAAAAAATATTGTGCTCCCGACAGGACTCGAACCCGTGACCTGCTACATATATGTGCTACGGGCTAGCCACCATGTTAGGCGAGTTACTCTGAAGCATTGGCAGCACCACACTTAAAGAAACGGCCAGCAGCGGTGAAAAATAAAAAACCAGTCCGCCAAATACCAAAAAATAAAACTTGCGGCAAAGGGATCCTACTCAAGTCCTCCTGCCAGAGAAGCGAGTACGTAACCACCGTCTATCACACACACCTTGATCTTGCCAACCATTTCTGTTGTGTTGCCTGATCAAAAATAGTTCATCTGAGTGAATTGTATGTCGTCTATCACACACACCTTGATATGGCTGACCGTTTCTGTTTTTGGCTCATCACAAACAGTTCATATGGATCAACTATATGCCACATATCGCACACGCAACTCTAATATGAATCGTGTTTGATGTCTCCGCCATCGCAAACGGTTCGTATTATTGGAAACAGTTTTATTACATCACTTTTTGCGACTAATACACACACACAGCTTGATCGAAGGGTCTTTGGTTCATGTGTCATGTTTGGACCATGCTGCAGTAGTAGTGGGAGATTGGATGCTTACTTGATATGTTTGGTTCAACGAAGGGTTAGTTTCCCAAACTAGATCGTCTAGAAATGAAGTAAGGAGAAGGGAGATGCCTGGCAAACATGCTTGCTTGCTACTAAGAAGGGGAAGTCCGGCCGGCGTGGCTGGTCGTGAGGTGATGAGGAGAGGTCCGCGGTCAGTGTGGCTGCTAGCCCGAGGAGAGGGATGTCCGGCCAGAGTTGCTGCTAGTGCAGAGAGGAGGGAGGCCTTGGTGGCGCTGCCTCTCATGGTAGGGATGGGGGAAGGTTCGGCTGGTGCCACTGCTCGTGACGGGGAAGGGGGAGGGCGTCTGTCAAGGCCGCTGCTCATGGCGTAGAGGGAAAAGTCCTATCGTCAAAGAGAGAGAGAAGGAGGTCGAGCATTTTCGATTTCTAGAGGGTATGACCCATTTTGGGCTTTACGAAGTGGTTTATCGAATTACAGGGCGATCGAAACCTTTCTTCTATTTGTTGGGGGCCATCTAAACCCCTATGTAAATATGTAAACTCCTTTTGTTTCCTCCCTTCTATTAATGAAAATTACACCGTAGGGGATTCCACTATTGTTGCCCTAAAAAAGGCGATCGAAACCAGCCCAGCCGTATCAAACACTGGTAACATCTTCGCTAAGCAGTGTAATCGGGAGACGGTCGAAAATTGCCAAACCAAATGTGTCTTAGGTATTTATCATGTCTTGATGTTGTTTTAACATCAATCTCCCCAAAAGAATCACATGAATTGTGTTCTCTATGTACTTCTTGATGTTGTTTCTACATAATTGTGTTGTTTCCGTAGCAACCCATGGGCACTTACCTAGTATGAGGAAAAATTCCTTAAGAGAAATTATTCTTGGATTAACTTGAAGCCTAAAATCTGCCTCCAATAAATGAATATGGCCCTAAAATTAAAAAGCTGCCTCCAATAAATGAATATGACAATAGGGATGTGTGAATCAGAGGATGTAGAAGCTAGAAAACTTTGCATTAATTTTAAAAAATGCATCCACACACAGACATAGATATGTGAAGGAAACATCTCGTCGTCATAATGGTTTTTGGATCATGGGGATCAAGTGGATTTGTTATGGGCCTTTGTGACGAACTCAATATGTTTGATAATACATAAAGGAGTTTCTCAAAAAAGATAGATAATACATAAAGGACTTCGGGAATTGAGGGTTACTTGCTTGTTGAGTTAGTAAAGGATTGATGAAAAACATTATCAAACACTCTCGAAGAGGCGAACACGCTCCCTCATATGGTGCCTGGCCGCTCATAATAAGCGGGTGGGAGGCGGGCACAAAGTTAGGGAGCCAGCATGACAGAACCGAAGAGAAACAAAATGATTAGTCCATGTTGGATATGAGGTTCACTTCATCCAGTGACTGCAAAGATAATTTGAAAATATATCGAACAAATTTTGTTGCTTAAGGGGAATTATTCTATGATGCACAGATGCAGACACTAGAAAGTTTTGCATTCATTTTCCAGAAAAAGTGCAATCACACACACAAACATGTATATTATTCGAATCTAGTAACCTCACGAGATGTAAAGGAGGTACAGATCTACTTAGGTTTTTATGTAGACGTCGATTGCACGAAAGCTGGCCGTCGACATTCGTGATCCTTACAGATTCTATGGACCAGAGGGAAACATGTTGGTTCATTCACACAGCCAAGTTCCTGGCAACATTCAAGACCAATAAGGGTCTTGTCTCCGGAAGATATAACCCATGTGAGCTCTTCCTTGCAGTGAAGTAACCACATTCAATGATCTACTACAGTCATACTCCCTCCGTTCGGAATTACTTGTCTTGGAAATGAATGTATCTAAAATTAAAATACGTCTAGATAAATCCATTTTCGCGACAAGTAATTCCAAACGGAGGGAGTAGTCGACAGCAAAGGAAGTAGAAGCCACAATGAGAATGATGACGAATCACGTACACCAGGAGAGAGGCTGGAGTGACATCCTTGTTTCTTTTTTTATTTAGCAGGAAGAGGAAGATAGAGGCTGATGAATGGGTTTCCGTTCCTGCTCAATATATAGCAAACATGCGTAAGCTTTTGGCCAGCAAACGCGGAGTTTATGGGCATTAATTGACTTCTAAATTTTCCATGATGATCTACTCTAGTTAGGCCAGGACTATATTAGGATCTTATTAATGAATAGTAATTATATTGTAGTAATGATTTGGCCAGGGAACCAACCTATGGTTGGATGGTTAGAGGGACTGTGGGCCAGACCCCCATAGTTGGGCCCCCTAATTTTTTTTTCAGGGGTAAGGCGTAGTTACATCATGTGGTTGGTCAAACCACACATGACCCTCATGGTTCGGGCCCCCTAGTGAGTTGCAGCGGGACTGGGAATTCCCTATACGTCGCTTAAGGCTTCGCACAGGGGCGCAGCTCACAATAGGCCGGCCCATTCGGCTTCCTCCTCGCGAGATAAAAGAATCGCTCAAAAACAGCACGCGCTTGTATCGAACCTCTAACCTCCTGTGAATATACACGCCGCGCTAACCACCACGACAGGGGCATGCAAGTGAAACAAAAACAACGCCATACTTGAAGATGTGCCAGCGAGGGATAATGTGGGCCGGCCCGACCACCGATTTTACCATAACCTTTCAAGAGGTTTCTGAACCGTTTTTTTGGTTTTGGGAACTTTCTAAGAGGTTCCTGAACCGGTTTTTTTGCCATTTCGATTTCTTTTTTTCTGTTTCATTTTCTCTTTCTCTCTGTTTCCTATTTTTTCTTTCCTTTTTATTTTCGTTTCTATTTCAAAAAATACTCATGTTTCTTGAAAAGTATTCGCATATTTATAAAAAAGTTTGCATTTTACAAAAATTTGCGAGTTTCAAAAAATTCTCGTTTTTCAAAAAATGGTTTGGTATCCAGAAATTGTTCCCATTTTCAAATTTCTTCCGTAGTTTCAAAAACTGTTCGCATTTAAAAAAACTTTAGTTTTTCGAATTTCTGTTTCTTTACTTCATTTTAGTCTATTTCATTGTAATTCCTTTTCTTCTATTTCTTGTACTTGAGAATTTCAAATTATGTTCAAAAATTCAAAAATGCTCAGAACTTCAAAAACGTTTCTGTTATTATATTTTTTCACAAAGTCAAAAACGATTCTCCATTTTTCATATAAATATTCGCATATTTAGAAAAATGTTCACCTTTAAAATATTGTTCATAATATAAAAAATTGTTCGTGATTTCAAATTTTCTTTTGGAGTATGGAAAATGTTCCTCTATCAAAATTCATTCACAATTCTAAGAAAATGTATTCCAATTTTGTTCTGTAGTTTCAAAAATGTTTCCATTTCAAAAAAAAATCACAATTTTCGAAAATGTGTCTATTTCTATTTTTCTTGGGGGTTTCAAAAAATGTACACAATTTTTTATACGTGTTTAAATTTTCCAATTTTGTTCAGGTTTTTCCATGTTTTTAAATGGTTGCGTATCCAAATTTTGTTTTTGAATTTGAAAAATGTTCATCTTCTTTTTTTGTTTTTTCTTCTTATTTTCTCATGTTCCCTTTTCGTTTTTAAGAATATTGTCACAGTTTTAAAAAATGTTCGTGATTTCAGAAAAACTGTCCCTTTTTTCAAAAAAGTCTGAAAATTTAAAACATGTTTTCGTTTTTTCAATTTTTGTTCTGAGTTTGAAAGAATGTTCTTGTTTCAAAATTTGTTCATGAATTCCAAAAATATTAAGCGTTTCCAAATTTTTTGTGCAGAGTTTCAATAAATGTTCCCTTTATCAAATATTTGTTCACATATTCAAAATTGTTCATGATTTTCAAAAAATGTTCAGTTTATCAAAATTTTCAAAAATATTCAAAATGTACTGGAAAAACTTTATATACAAAAACATCAAAGTTTTGACTGAGATGATACCTTTTTACCAGGCAATATAGAAATCCTATATTTTTATTACAAATTTTCTACTTGAATGGTAAAACTTTCTACTCGGAAACAAGCAGTTGGCTTACATAGTACATTCTATTCAGCAATATAGACTCTCTAATCGGGACTATAAACTCAACCAAACCCACACATTTTTACTCAAATACAAATATCCTTTCACTTAGGTGACCGTACTTCCTACTCAAAAATATAAACTTTCCAGTAAGAAATAATAAACTTTTGCATTAGAAAATAAAACACATAAGTACTTTTAATACTTCCATGGTCGTTTGTTTTACTTTGCAAATTGTCCATAACCACCGCTAATTAACACATAAAAATATCATAACAATGTGTGCTCTTTTTGTTTGAAGGGAGCACGGTCATGTCATGAGCAGCTTGGAATGGGTCAGCACTTGAACGGTGACCGTAGTGGACCAATGTGGGGATCACAAAGGCAAGCAACGCACGCCACCACAATAAAAAGGAAGATAAAAGCAGGTGGCCCACAGTTGTTGCACACTGCGACAGTTACCATTTTTGGTTTAAATGGCCAGGCTGGCTGGTCATTTATTTTTGGGGTAGGTGCCAGAAGCCGTTTCTTCACTTGCCTGAAACGTAAGCAATTAAAGGATGAGTGTCGCAATTTCGTCGGTGACTTCACCTCACCCGTCGCTGGCATTGACCTGCACTTCTTCTCCCCTAACCCTAGTTTGACCAGCGTTCCCTAACATCAATGGCGGCGGTATCCAAGGTGCTCGAGGACGACGACCTCCTCACTGAGATCCTCCTCCGCACCGTCTTCACCACCACCCTTCTCAACTCCGCCCTCGTATGCACACGCTGGCTCGCCCATGTCTCCGACCGCGCCTTCCTCCGTCGATTTCGTGAGATCCACCGCCCGCCTTCTTGGCTTCTACATCAACAAAGGTGAGCACACCCCAAACTTCATCCCAATCTTGCCTCAGCCCGTGAACTCACTTCTGCTGTCATCCAACGCGCAACCTCTAGCTTTGGCACCTATCAGAGAGTACCGTCGGTACCAACCTACATCCTTGGTTGCCGGAATGGCAACGTCCTCATTAGGCAGCATGATAAAATTGGAACCACGTTTGCAGTGCACAAAGTGGTGTGTCCTGAGAGAGGCATGGACATCCTCCCACCGTTTCCACGCCCCCAATCTCAGTACTTATTCGACGGCACTACTTACTCTAGAATCCTGCCCAAAGAAGAAGGGGATGAATTGTCTTACTTGTATGTGTTGATGCACCAAACAAGGGACGGAAAACACAGGGTATACATATATATCTTGAAACATGGCATATGGCGCATGAATCATAGCTTGATCGTACAACAACCCCCTCGTCCATGGTCAGTACTTAAATCTGTGTTGTCCAACAATAAAATCTATGTGCCAGCTGGCTGGAGCAACATTATTGTCTTGGATTTGGTGGCCTCAAGTTTCTCCATAATTGAGCTCCCAGAAGGGATGGAATATGGTGAGAGAAACACCATATTGTCACAGGCCGATGATGTTGCTGGTGTATATCTAATCGTTGTCAAGAAGTTTCAACTTTGCATCTGGCTCCACAATGGGTACACATGGTTGCTGATGGACACCATTTATTTGCGTGAGATGTTTGTTGATTTGAGTGTGTCGATGGCAATGCTTCTCTCCTTATAAACCAGGCAGGAGACAATGTTGAGTTTGTGTTTTTGGACATGGGTCGATGCACATTCCTCTTGGACATCAAGCACGTAACAATGCGTAAGGTGTATGAGAAGGAAGACGGTGATAAATTTTTCTGTGAAATCCATCCTCTTATGATGATATGGCCTCCTGTGTTTCATGCACCCAAGGATGATCCTACAAGGTTTGTTTTTAGTCTTCATATAATCTATTGTCTTGTTGAGGTTATGATGTTTTGAATTGTACACTCTATCAATCTATTTTGTATTATGTTGCTTTGTCTTGTTGTGTGCTTTAAATCTAAAATCTGCAGCTTAGATCAATACACGAACAATATTCAGTGTAGTTGTGGAATGAATGGAATTGACAAACTATTGGTCCTCTATTATTTTAGTTAATGGTTCATCAACAGTCATGGTGTAGTACATTCATGGAATGGTGGTAGGTACATAATCGATTCCTCGGGCCATTTTAGGAAGACTAGTAAGCAACAATTGAGATGTTTTATGTACTTGTAGCATGATTTATAAACGCTACAATTGGTTTTTTGCTTTTTGATCATGACTATTGTTGTTGTATTGGGTTATATATCCGGGATATTAGAGGAGGGATTAGCAGCTGAAGAATGGAAGTTCATGTATTAGATCTTCTCCATTTCTCATATATTGATATCACATTATATGAATTCTTATCACCAGTAAGCTGTCCTTGAACGGTGAACCTCACTCATGTTACTCTGGATGTACATACTTGTAGTTTTTTAGAATACTGAAGTTTTTCTTTTTGCGAGAAAGGATACGGTAGTGTCATGGTATAAAATTTCCATGTATGTCTATTTAAGCATGCAACTATACACACCTATCAGTTCTGGATAGCATAGTTTACACCGGCACACTTGTGTTGTTGAATGTTTTTCAATTTAGATATACCACCATGATATTTTGCCCTACATGTCAAGTGTACAATCGAGTCTAAAAACTCCCCCTTGGTGACTTTTACCCTCATTGACTATTGTTTCTTTACTCTTCATGCTGTAGAAGGAAAAATACACCACGTTTGGGGTATGGAAGCATCTAGTCATCATTGCTTGGTCAATTATATCATTCTGCATTTTGAGTGACACATAACATTTGAATGTTGTTGCACAATTACTTGCCTTGTCAATTTGTCTCGTTCCACTTGTGCTTAATCGTCTTCATCCCTGATCCTTTGTGCTTTCCCATTTTGTTTGGAACAGAAATGCCATGCTCGAGCTCAAGATCAAGGATATGGATGGACACTAGCTATCTGCACTACCAATAAACTAGAGCTCCATCGTAGATGAGTTGAGAATAAATGCATCCCACAGTTTCTCCTTAGCTGTGATGGATGACATGTGACAACCTGGAAAGTTAAGAGCACCTGTTTTCAATATCTAGAGCTACCTACCTGGTTTCGATCCTTTACGGAGTTTAAGACCTATTATAATTATTATGCTTGATTATCATGATATATCTTTTGCATGATTTTCTTCACCTTGTTATTACCTCTGATAGCCCTAGTCTTGTATCATGATTTATGCTTGTTGTCTACTCTATTGTATCTGGAAAGCAAGAAATGGGGGAAGACTGGAGAGAGAGAGAGAGAGAGAGAGAGAGAGAGAGAGAGAGGATGACAACATCAACTCTGTTGTTTGCCCCAAATTGTTGTTTCTCCCAAATCATATGCATGCTGCCACTTTAGGTAGGAGCTATGCAGATGGTTGCAAAGCTGATTGAGTCAACCTGCTCAATAATGGAGCCCACAAATCTGCTGCAATTTGTTGTACATCACTCTCAACCTTCATCGGAACCTGCCCTTCTCCTTCACTGGGCTACTCATAATCCAAGACGCAATTGCTATATACTCCGGTGGCTAATCTCAAGCTCATAGCTTTCTTACGGCAATATACATTGTGAAGCACCTGCAAATTTCTCAATATCTGCTTCTCCCATCAAACATGGCATTCCATACAATAAAATCTGAAGATAATGCTGAATCAACAGTTGCATACTCGGTTTTATTAGTTTTTTATGATTTTTGGGTCGGTTACCTTAATTAATTGGACCAACTCTCTTCTTCAGCATGCAATGTGGAAGCTCCCCGCCCTCTGACAAGGTTTCATAAAAAAAGTTTAATAAAAGGTTTATAGATTTGAGGAAAGATCAGATTTGGGAAAAGAATCACGATTTTTTTAAAGTTCATGCATTTTATAGAAGTTCACAAATTTGAAAAAGGCCACGGACAAAAAAATCATGAATTTGGAAAAAGGTCCACGAACTTTGAAAAAGTTCATGGATTCTGGAAAAGTGAAAATTGATAAATGTTCATGAATTTTAGGCGAAAACTTCACAAATGTGAAAAAAATCACGGATTTGGAAAACATCCATGATTTAAAAAACAATTTTGAAAAACATTCACGAATTTGAAATAGTTCTTGAGTTTGAAAGGAGTTCATGCATTTTGAGAAATAAATGGAAATATGAAAAACGAAAAAGGGGGAAATAAGAAAAAATTGAATAAAATAGAACAAAAAAGGCCAAGGAAAAAAAGGTCTGGAAGCTTCCCAAAACCAGCCACCGACTTCCACTCGAATACTTCAGCTTTTCTAAAAAACACAGTTCAGCCCTGCCGAAAGAAATCTTGGAGGCGCCATGGCTGACCTCGCCGTCCCGACAACGAAGACGCTTCTTCTTCTAGCCTCACGCTGATTGGTTGATGTGAGCTCTTCTCTTCCCAAGCGGCAAGATCATTTCTGTTCTCCTGTGTTTCATTTCCTGCACACTGATTTTACATGTCCTCTAGCGAGCTGATGCATGGATTGTTGTGTGTTGGCGGTTTTGCAGCGCAGTTGGCCGCAGAAATTAGTCCATTGCATTGATGCCCGCTTGCGCATTTGTATGCGGCGGTTCTCGAGGTCGATCCGGGGAAGATACCTGTTGGAATGCCCTAGATGCAATAATAAATTGGTTATTATCATTTTTTTGTTCATGATAAATGTTTATTATTCATGTTAGAATTGTATTGACTGAAAACTTAAATACCAGTGTGAATACATAAACAAATACTATGTCCCTATTGAGCTTCTACTAGACTAGCTCGTTGATCAAAGATGGTTAAGGTTTCCTAACAATAGATATGAGTTGTCATTTGATAACGGCATCACATCATTAGGAGAATGATGTGATGGACAAGACAATATTACGCTTAGCATTCAATCGTATCACTTAAGTTTATTGTTATAGCTTTTTTCATGTCAAGTATCTATTCCTAACACCATGAGATCATGCAACTCCCGGATATCGCAGGAATACCTTGTGTGCTATCAAACGATACTTCATAATTGGGTAATCATAAAGATGCTCTCTGAGATATCTTCGAAGGTGTCTGTTGGGTTGGCACGGATCAAGCTGGGCTTTGCCACTCCGTGTGACGGAGAGATATCTCTGGGCCCTCTCGGTAATACAACATCGTAAAGAGCTTGCAAACAATGTAGCTAATAAGTTAGTCACGAGATCTTGTGTTACTGATGCAGTAAAGAGACACATCGATTTAGATTGAACTAGGTATGGAGATACCGACGATCGAATCTCGAATATCGAGCAAGTAACATATTGCGGATAAAGGGAATTGCATATGGGATTAACCGAATTTGTGGCATCGTGGTTCAACAGATAAAAAATCTTCGTGGAATATGTAGGAACCAATATGACAGGTGGATTAGTCTCATTTGAGCGTTTATGACAGGTGGGCCCCATTTTTTGCATCATTGGCATAACAGTTCACAGGAGGCAGGCGCTAGACAGGGTCTTTCTGCAAAAATGTGCCAAACTTCCTCCCTGGGCCGCTGGTCGTCCACAAACCTCCCCCGCCGCCCAAGGGCGGAACTGGGCCTGGGGCAACTGGGGCTATAGCCTCAGGCGTGGCCCAAGTAGTAGGTGTGGCCCAAGAAAGAAATTCCAAAGTTTGTAGACTTATATAGGAGAGCTCCTATACGCCGCATTTTGCGGCGAATAGCTCACGCGACGCACAGGAGGCGCGGGACTGGGCCGGCCCATTCCCTGTCTCACGCGGAAGGTAAAATTCGCAAAAAAAATATTATGCTCCCGACAGGACTCGAACCCGTGACCTGCTACATATATGTGCTACGGGCTAGCCACCATGTTAGGCGAGTTACTCTGAAGCATTGGCAGCACCACACTTAAAGAAACGGCCAGCAGCGGTGAAAAATAAAAAACCAGTCCGCCAAATACCAAAAAATAAAACTTGCGGCAAAGGGATCCTACTCAAGTCCTCCTGCCAGAGAAGCGAGTACGTAACCACCGTCTATCACACACACCTTGATCTTGCCAACCATTTACATTGTGTTGCACGATCAAAAATAGTTCATCTGAGTGAATTGTATGTCGCCTATCACACACACCTTGATATGGTGACCGTTTCTGTTTTTGGCTCATCACAAACAGTTCATATGGATCAACTATATGCCACATATCGCTGCATAACTCTAATATGAATCGTGTTTGATGTCTCCGCCATCATAAGCGGTTCGTATTATTGGAAACAGTTTTATTACATCACTTTTTGCGACTAATACACACACACAGCTTGATCGAAGGGTCTTTGGTTCATGTGTCATGTTTGGACCATGCTGCAGTAGTAGTGGGAGATTGGATGCTTACTTGATATGTTTGGTTCAACGAAGGGTTAGTTTCCCAAACTAGATCGTCTAGAAATGAAGTAAGGAGAAGGGAGATGCCTGGCAAACATGCTTGCTTGCTACTAAGAAGGGGAAGTCCGGCCGGCGTGGCTGGTCGTGAGGTGATGAGGAGAGGTCCATGATCGGTGTGGCTGCTAGCCCGAGGAGAGGGATGTCCGGCCGGAGTTGTTGCTAGTCTTGAGAGAGGAGGGAGGCCTTGGTGGCGCTGCCTCTCATGGTAGGGATGGGGGAAGGTTCGGCTGGTGCCACTGCTCGTGACGGGGAAGGGGGAGGGCGTCTGTTCGGCGTCGCTGCTCATGGCAGAGAGGGGAAAAGTCCTATCGTCAAAGAGAGAGAAGGAGGTCGAGCATTTTCGATTTCTAGAGGGTATGGCCCATTTTGGGCTTTACGAAGTGGTTTATCGAATTACAGGGCGATCGAAACCTTTCTTCTATTTGTTGGGGGCCATCTAAACCCCTATGTAAATATGTAAACTCCTTTTGTTTCCTCCCTTCTATTAATGAAAATTACACCGTAGGGGATTCCACTATTGTTGCCCTAAAAAAGGCGATCGAAACCAGCCCAGCCGTATCAAACACTGGTAACATCTTCGCTAAGCAGTGTAATCGGGAGACGGTCGAAAATTGCCAAACCAAATGTGTCTTAGGTATTTATCATGTCTTGATGTTGTTTTAACATCAATCTCCCCAAAAGAATCACATGAATTGTGTTCTCTATGTACTTCTTGATGTTGTTTCTACATAATTGTGTTGTTTCCGTAGCAACCCATGGGCACTTACCTAGTATGAGGAAAAATTCCTTAAGAGAAATTATTCTTGGATTAACTTGAAGCCTAAAATCTGCCTCCAATAAATGAATATGGCCCTAAAATTAAAAAGCTGCCTCCAATAAATGAATATGACAATAGGGATGTGTGAATCAGAGGATGTAGAAGCTAGAAAACTTTGCATTAATTTTAAAAAATGCATCCACACACAGACATAGATATGTGAAGGAAACATCTAAATCGTCATAATGGTTTTTGGATCATGGGGATCAAGTGGATTTGTTATGGGCCTTTGTGACGAACTCAATATGTTTGATAATACATAAAGGAGTTTCTCAAAAAAGATAGATAATACATAAAGGACTTCGGGAATTGAGGGTTACTTGCTTGTTGAGTTAGTAAAGGATTGATGAAAATCATTATCAAACACTCTCGAAGAGGCGAACACGCTCCCTCATATGGTGCCTGGCCGCTCATAATAAGCGGGTGGGAGGCGGGCACAAAGTTAGGGAGCCAGCATGACAGAACCGAAGAGAAACAAAATGATTAGTCCATGTTGGATATGAGGTTCACTTCATCCGATGACTGCAAAGATAATTTGAAAATATATCGAACAAATTTTGTTGCTTAAGGGGAATTATTCTATGATGCACAGATGCAGACACTAGAAAGTTTTGCATTCATTTTCCAGAAAAAGTGCAATCACACACACAAACATGTATATTATTCGAATCTAGTAACCTCACGAGATGTAAAGGAGGTACAGATCTACTTAGGTTTTTATGTAGACGTCGATTGCATGAAAGCTGGCCGTCGACATTCGTGATCCTTACAGATTCTATGGACCAGAGGAAACATGTTGGTTCATTCACACAGCCAAGTTCCTGGCAACATTCAAGACCAATAAGGGTCTTGTCTCCGGAAGATATAACCCATGTGAGCTCTTCCTTGCAGTGTGAAGTAACCGCATTCAATGATCTACTACAGTCATACTCCCTCCGTTCGGAATTACTTGTCTTGGAAATGAATGTATCTAAAATTAAAATACGTCTAGATAAATCCATTTTCGCGACAAGTAATTCCAAACGGAGGGAGTAGTCGACAGCAAAGGAAGTAGAAGCCACAATGAGAATGATGACGAATCACGTACACCAGGAGAGAGGCTGGAGTGACATCCTTGTTTCTTTTTTTATTTAGCAGGAAGAGGAAGATAGAGGCTGATGAATGGGTTTCCGTTCCCGTTCAATATATAGCAAACATGCGTAAGCTTTTGGCCAGCAAAGGCGGAGTTTATGGGCATTAATTGACTTCTAAATTTTCCATGATGATCTACTCTAGTTAGGCCAGGACTATATTAGGATCTTATTAATGAATAGTAATTATATTGTAGTTATGATTTGGCCAGGGAACCAACCTATGGTTGGATGGTTAGAAGGGACTGTGGGCAGACCCCCATAGTTGGGCCCCCTAATTTTTTTTTCAGGGGTAAGGCGTAGTTACATCATGTGGTTGGTCAAACCACACATGACCCTCATGGTTCGGGCCCCCTAGTGAGTTGCAGCGGGACTGGGAATTTCCTATACGCCGCTTAAGGCTTCGCACAAGGGCGCAGCTCACAGTAGGCCGGCCCATTCGGCTTCCTCCTCGCGAGATAAAAGAATCGCTCAAAAACAGCACGCGCTTGTATCGAACCTCTAACCTCCTGTGGATATACACGCCGCGCTAACCACCACGACAGGGGCATGCAAGTGAAAGAAAAACAACGCCATACTTGAAGATGTGCCAGCGAGGGATAATGTGGGCCGGCCCGACCACCGATTTTACCATAACCTTTCAAGAGGTTTCTGAACCGTTTTTTTGGTTTTGGGAACTTTCTAAGAGGTTCCTGAACCGGTTTTTTGCCGTTCGATTTCTTTTTTCTGTTTCATTTTCTCTTTCTCTCTGTTTCCTTTTTCTTTCCTTTTTATTTTTGTTTCTATTTCAAAAAATACTCATGTTTCTTGAAAAGTATTCGCATATTTATAAAAAAGTTTGCATTTTACAAAAATTTGCGAGTTTCAAAAAATTCCCGTTTTCCAAAAAATGGTTTGGTATCCAGAAATTGTTCACATTTTCAAATTTCTTCCGTAGTTTCAAAAACTGTTCGCATTTAAAAAAACTTTAGTTTTTCGAATTTCTGTTTCTTTACTTCATTTTAGTCTATTTCTTTGTAATTCCTTTTTCTTCTATTTCTTGTACTTGAGAATTCAAAAATTCAAAAAATGCTCAGAACTTCAAAAATGTTTCTGTTATTATATTTTGTTCACAAAGTCAAAAAACGATTCTCCATTTTTCATATAAATATTCGCATATTTAGAAAAAATGTTCACCTTTAAAATATTGTTCATAATATAAAAAATTGTTCGTGATTTCAAATTTTCTTCTGGAGTATGGAAAAATGTTCCTCTATCAAAATTCATTCACAATTCTAAGAAAAATGTATTCCAATTTTGTTCTGTAGTTTCAAAAAATGTTTCCATTTCAAAAAAAATCACAATTTTCGAAAATGTGTCTATTTCTATTTTTTTGGGGGTTTCAAAAAATGTTCACAATTTTTTATACGTGTTTAAATTTTCCAATTTTGTTCAGGTTTTTCCATGTTTTTAAATGGTTGGGTATCCAAATTTTGTTTTTGAATTTGAAAAATGTTCATCTTCTTTTTTTGTTTTTTCTTCTTATTTTCTCATGTTCCCTTTTCGTTTTTAAGAATATTGTCACAGTTTTAAAAAATGTTCGTGATTTCAGAAAAACTGTCCCTTTTTCAAAAAAGTCTGAAAATTTAAAACATGTTTTCGTTTTTTCAATTTTTGTTCTGAGTTTGAAAGAATGTTCTTGTTTCAAAATTTGTTCATGAATTCCAAAAATATTAGCGTTTCCACATTTTTGTGCAGAGTTTCAATAAATGTTCCCTTGATCAAAAATTTGTTCACATATTCAAAATTGTTCATGATTTTCAAAAAATGTTCAGTTTATCAAAATTTTCAAAAATATTCAAAATGTACTGGAAAAACTTTATATACAAAAACATCAAAGTTTTGACTGAGATGATACCTTTTACCAGGCAATATAGAAATCCTATATTTTTATTACAAATTTTCTACTTGAATGGTAAAACTTTCTACTCGGAAACAAGCAGTTGGCTTACATAGTACATTCTATTCAGCAATATAGACTCTCTAATCGGGACTATAAACTCAACCAAACCCACACATTTTTACTCAAATACAAATATCCTTTCACTTAGGTGACCGTACTTCCTACTCAAAAAATATAAACTTTCCAGTAAGAAATAATAAACTTTTGCATTAGAAAATAAAACACATAAGTACTTTTAATACTTCCATGGTCGTTTGTTTTACTTTGCAAATTGTCCATGGCCACCGCTAATTAACACATAAAAATATCATAACAATGTGTGCTCTTTTTGTTTGAAGGGGAGCACGGTCATGTCATGAGCAGCTTGGAATGGGTCAGCACTTGAACGGTGACCGTAGTGGACCAATGTGGGGATCACAAAGGCAAGCAACGCACGCCACCACAATAAAAAGGAAGATAAAAGCAGGTGGCCCACAGTTGTTGCACACTGCGACAGTTACCATTTTTGGTTTAAATGGCCAGGCTGGCTGGTCATTTATTTTTTGGGGTAGGTGCTGTAGCCATTTCTTCACTTGCCTGAAACGTAAGCAATTAAAGGATGAGTGTCGCAATTTCGTCGGTGGCTTCACCCCACCCCTCCCTGGCATCGACCTGCACTTCTTCTCCCCTAACCCCAGTTTGACCAGCGTTCCCCAACATCAATGGCGGCGGTATCCAAGGTGCTCGAGGATCGGCGACCTCCTCACCGAGATCCTCCTCTGCACCGTCTTCACCACCACCCTTCTCAACTCCGCCCTCGTATGCACACCTTTGGCTCGCCCATGTCTCCGACCGCGCCTTCCTCCGTCGATTTCGTGAGATCCACCCGCCCGCCTTCTTGGCTTCTACATCAACAAAGGTGAGAGCACCCCAAACTTCATCCCAATACTGCCTCAGCCCCGTGAACTCACTGCCGTCATCCAACGCGCAACCTCTAGCTTTGGCACCTATCAGAGAGTACCGTCGATACCAACCTACATCCTTGGTTGCCGGAATGGCAACGTCCTCATTAGGCAGCATGATAAAATTGGAACCACGTTTGCGATTGCACAAAGTGGTGTGTCTGAGAGAGGCATGGACATCCTCCCACCGCTTCCACGCCCCAATCTCGATTACTTATTCGACGGCACTACTTACTCTAGAATCCTGCCCAAAGAAGAAGGGGATGAATTGTCTTACTTGTATGTGTTGATGCACCAAACAAGGGACGGAAAACACAGGGTATACATATATATCTTGAAACATGGCATATGGCGCATGAACCATAGCTTGATCGTACAACAACCCCTCGTCCATGGTCAGGTGCCAAATCTGTGTTGTCCAACAATAAAATCTATGTGCCACGGTGGCTGAGCAACATTATTGTCTTGGATTTGGTGGCCTCAAGTTTCTCCATAATTGAGCTCCCAGAAGGGATGGAATATGGTGAGAGAAACACCATATTGTCACAGGCCGATGATGTTGCTGGTGTATATCTAATCGTTGTCAAGAAGTTTCAACTTCGCATCTGGCTCCTAGCGGGTACACATGGTTGCTGATGGACACCATTTATTTGCGTGAGATGTTTGTTGATTTGAGTGTGTCAGATGGCAATGCTTCTCTCCTTATAAACCAGGCAGGAGACAATGTTGAGTTTGTGTTTTTGGACATGGGTCGATGCACATTCCTCTTGGACATCAAGCACAGAACAATGCGTAAGGTGTATGAGAAGGAAGACGGTGATAAATTTTTCTGTGAAATCCATCCTCTTATGATGATATGGCCTCCTGTGTTTCATGCACCCAAGGATGATCCTACAAGGTTTGTTTTTAGTCTTCATATAATCTATTGTCTTGTTTTGGTTATGATGTTTTTGAATTGTACACTCTATCAATCTATTTTGTATTATGTTGCTTTGTCTTGTTGTGTGCTTTAAATCTAAAATCTGCAGCTTAGATCAATACACGAACAATATTCAGTGTAGTTGTGGAATGAATGGAATTGACAAACTATTGATCCTCTATTATTTTAGTTAATGGTTCATCAACAGTCATGGTGTAGTACATTCATGGAATGGTGGTAGGTACATAATCGATTCCTCGGGCCATTTTAGGAAGACTAGTAAGCAACAATTGAGATGTTTTATGTACTTGTAGCATGATTTATAAACGCTACAATTGGTTTTTGCTTTTGATCATGACTATTGTTGTTGTATTGGGTTATATATCCGGGATATTAGAGGAGGGATTAGCAGCTGAAGAATGGAAGTTCATGTATTAGATCTTCTCCATTTCTCATATATTGATATCACATTATATGAATTCTTAACACCAGTAAGCTGTCCTTGAACGGTGAACCTCACTCATGTTACTCTGGATGAAAATAATAGTAGTTTTTGAGAAGACTGAAGTTTTTCTTTTTGCGAGAAAGGATACGGTAGTGTCATGGTATAAAATTTCCATGTATGTCTATTTAAGCATGCAACTATACACACCTATCAGTTCTGGATAGCATAGTTTACACCGGCACACTTGTGTTGTTGAATGTTTTTCAATTTAGATATACCACCATGATATTTTTGCCCTACATGTCAAGTGTACAATCGAGTCTAAAAACTCCCCCTTGGTGACTTTTACCCTCATTGACTATTGTTTCTTTACTCTTCATGCTGTAGAAGGAAAAATACACCACGTTTGGGGTATGGAAGCATCTAGTCATCATTGCTTGGTCAATTATATCATTCTGCATTTTGAGTGACACATAACATTTGAATGTTGTTGCACAATTACTTGCCTTGTCAATTTGTCTCGTTCCACTTGTGCTTAATCGTCTTCATCCCTGATCCTTTGTGCTTTCCCATTTTGTTTGGAACAGAAATGCCATGCTCGAGCTCAAGATCAAGGATATGGATGGACACTAGCTATCTGCACTACCAATAAACTAGAGCTCCATCGTAGATGAGTTGAGAATAAATGCATCCCACAGTTTCTCCTTAGCTGTGATGGATGACATGTGACAACCTGGAAAGTTAAGAGCACCTGTTTTCAATATCTAGAGCTACCTACCTGGTTTCGATCCTTTCCGGAGTTTAAGACCTATTATAATTATTATGCTTGATTATCATGATATATCTTTTGCATGATTTTCTTCACCTTGTTATTACCTCCGATAGCCCTAGTCTTGTATCATGATTTATGCTTGTTGTCTACTCTATTGTATCTGGAAAGCAAGAAATGGGGAAGACCGAGAGAGAGAGAGAGAGAGAGAGAGAGAGAGAGAGAGAGGATGACAACATCAACTCTGTTGTTTGCCCCAAATTGTTGTTTCTCCCAAATCATATGCATGCTGCCACTTTAGGTAGGAGCTATGCAGATGGTTGCAAAGTTGATTGAGTCAACCTGCTCAATAATGGAGCCCACAAATCTGCTGCAATTTGTTGTACATCACTCTCAACCTTCATCGGAACCTGCCCTTCTCCTTCACTGGGCTACTCATAATCCAAGACGCAATTGCTATATACTCCCGGTGGCTAATCTCAAGCTCATAGCTTTCTTCTGGCAATATAAATTGTGAAGCACCTGCAAATTTCTCAATATCTGCTTCTCCCATCAAACATGGCATTCCATACAATAAAATCTGAAGATAATGCTGAATCAACAGTTGCATACTCGGTTTTTATTAGTTTTTATGATTTTTGGGTCGGTTACCTTAATTAATTGGACCAACTCTCTTCTTCAGCATGCAATGTGGAAGCTCCCCGCCCTCTGACAAGGTTTCATAAAAAAAGTTTAATAAAAGGTTTATAGATTTGAGGAAAGATCAGATTTGGGAAAAGAATCAAGATTTTTTTAAAGTTCATGCATTTGATGGAAGTTCACAAATTTGAAAAAGGCCACGGACAAAAAAATCATGAATTTGGAAAAGGTCCACGAACTTTGAAAAAGTTCATGGATTTACGGAAAAGTGAAAATTGATAAATGTTCATGAATTTTAGGCGAAAACTTCACAAATGCGAAAAAAATCACGGATTTGGAAAACATCCATGATTTAAAAAACAATTTTGAAAAACATTCACGAATTTGAAATAGTTCTTGAGTTTGAAAGGAATTCATGCATTTTGAGAAATAAATGGAAATATGAAAAGCGAAAAAGGGAAATAAGAAAAATTGAATAAAATAGAACAAAAAGGCCAAGGAAAAAAGGTCTGAAGCTTCCCAAAACCAGCCACCGACTTCCACTCGAATACTTCAGCTTTTCTAAAAAACACAGTTCAGCCCTGCCGAAAGAAATCTTGGAGGGGGCGCCGGCGGCCTGACCTCGCCCGTCCCCGACAACGAAAGACGCTTCTTCTTCTAGCCTCACGCTGATTGGTTGATGTGAGCTCTTCTCTTCCCAAGCGGCAAGATCATTTCTGTTCTCCCTGTGTTTCATTTCCTGCACACTGATTTTACATGTCCTCTAGCGAGCTGATGCATGGATTGTTGTGTGTTGGCGGTTTTGCAGCGCAGTTGGCCGCAGAAATTAGTCCATTGCATTGATGCCCGCTTGCGCATTTGTCTGGCCGGTTCTCCAGGGTCGATCCGGGGAAGATACCTGTTGGAATGCCCTAGAGGCAATAATAAATTGGTTATTATCATTTTTTTGTTCATGATAAATGTTTATTATTCATGTTAGAATTGTATTGACTGGAAACTTAAATACCAGTGTGAATACATAAACAAATACTATGTCCCTATTGAGCTTCTACTAGACTAGCTCGTAGATCAAAGATGGTTAAGGTTTCCTAACAATAGATATGAGTTGTCATTTGATAACGGCATCACATCATTAGGAGAATGATGTGATGGACAAGACCCAATATTACGCTTAGAATTCGATCGTATCACTTAAGTTTATTGTTATAGCTTTTTTCATGTCAAGTATCTATTCCTAACACCATGAGATCATGCAACTCCCGGATATCGCAGGAATACCTTGTGTGCTATCAAACGATACTTCATAACTGGGTGATCATAAAGATGCTCTACAGATATCTTCGAAGGTGTCTGTTGGGTTGGCACGGATCAAGACTGGGCTTTGCCACTCCGTGTGACGGAGAGATATCTCTGGGCCCTCTCGGTAATACAACATCGTGAAGAGCTTGCAAACAATGTAGCTAATAAGTTAGTCACGAGATCTTGTGTTACTGATGCAGTAAAGAGACTGCACAAGAATGAGATTGAACTAGGTATGGAGATACCGACGATCGAATCTCGAATATCGGGCAAGTAACATATTGCCGGATAAAGGGAATTGCATATGGGATTAACCGAATTTGTGGCATCGTGGTTCAACAGATAAAAAATCTTCGTGGAATATGTAGGAACCAATATGACAGGTGGATTAGTCTCATTTGAGCGCGTTTATGACAGGTGGGCCCCATTTTTTGCATACGTGGCATAACAGTTCACAGGAGACGGCGCTAGACAGGGTCTTTCTGCAAAAATGTGCCAAACTTCCTCCCTGGGCCGCTGGTCGTCCACAAACCTCCCCCGCCGCCCAGGGGCGGAACTGGGCCTGGGGCAACTGGGGCTATAGCCTCAGGCGTGGCCCAAGTAGTAGGTGTGGCCCAAGAAAGAAATTCCAAAGTTTGTAGACTTATATAGGAGAGCTCCTATACGCTGCATTTTGCGGCGAATAGCTCACGCGACGCACAGGAGGCGCGGGACTGGGCCGGCCCATTCCCTGTCTCGCGCGGAAGGTAAAATTCGCAAAAAAAATATTGTGCTCCCGACAGGACTCGAACCCGTGACCTGCTACATATATGTGCTACGGGCTAGCCACCATGTTAGGCGAGTTACTCTGAAGCATTGGCAGCACCACACTTAAAGAAACGGCCAGCAGCGGTGAAAAATAAAAAACCAGTCCGCCAAATACCAAAAAATAAAACTTGCGGCAAAGGGATCCTACTCAAGTCCTCCTGCCAGAGAAGCGAGTACGTAACCACCGTCTATCACACACACCTTGATCTTGCCAACCATTTACATTGTGTTGCTGATCAAAAATAGTTCATCTGAGTGAATTGTATGTCGCCTATCACACACACCTTGATATGGCTGACCGTTTCTGTTTTTGGCTCATCACAAACAGTTCATATGGATCAACTATATGCCACATATCGCATTAACGCAACTCTAATATGAATCGTGTTTGATGTCTCCGCCATCGCCATAAACGGTTCGTATTATTGGAAACAGTTTTATTACATCACTTTTTGCGACTAATACACACACACAGCTTGATCGAAGGGTCTTTGGTTCATGTGTCATGTTTGGACCATGCTGCAGTAGTAGTGGGAGATTGGATGCTTACTTGATATGTTTGGTTCAACGAAGGGTTAGTTTCCCAAACTAGATCGTCTAGAAATGAAGTAAGGAGAAGGGAGATGCCTGGCAAACATGCTTGCTTGCTACTAAGAAGGGAAGTCCGGCCGGGCGTGGCTGGTCGTGAGGTGATGAGGAGAGGTCCATGATCGGTGTGGCTGCTAGCCCGAGGAGAGGGATGTCCGGCGGAGTTGCTGCTAGTGCAGAGAGGAGGGAGGCCTTGGTGGCTGCCTCTCATGGTAGGGATGGGGAAGGTTAATTTGGTGCCACTGCTCGTGATGGGGAAGGGGGAGGGCGTCTGTTCGGCGTCGCTGCTCATGGCAGAGAGGGGAAAAGTCCTATCGTCAAAGAGAGAGAGAAGGAGGTCGAGCATTTTCGATTTCTAGAGGGTATGACCCATTTTGGGCTTTACGAAGTGGTTTATCGAATTACAGGGCGATCGAAACCTTTCTTCTATTTGTTGGGGCCATCTAAACCCCTATGTAAATATGTAAACTCCTTTTGTTTCCTCCCTTCTATTAATGAAAATTACACCGTAGGGGATTCCACAATTGTTGCCCTAAAAAAGGCGATCGAAACCAGCCCAGCCGTATCAAACACTGGTAACATCTTCGCTAAGCAGTGTAATCGGGAGACGGTCGAAAATTGCCAAACCAAATGTGTCTTAGGTATTTATCATGTCTTGATGTTGTTTTAACATCAATCTCCCCCAAAAGAATCACATGAATTGTGTTCTCTATGTACTTCTTGATGTTGTTTCTACATAATTGTGTTGTTTCCCGTAGCAACCCATGGGCACTTACCTAGTATGAGGAAAAATTCCTTAAGAGAAATTATTCTTGGATTAACTTGAAGCCTAAAATCTGCCTCCAATAAATGAATATGGCCCTAAAATTAAAAAGCTGCCTCCAATAAATGAATATGACAATAGGGATGTGTGAATCAGGATGTAGAAGCTAGAAAACTTTGCATTAATTTTAAAAAATGCATCCACACAGACATAGATATGTGAAGGAAACATCTAAATCGTCATAATGGTTTTTGGATCATGGGGATCAAGTGGATTTGTTATGGGCCTTTGTGACGAACTCAATATGTTTGATAATACATAAAGGAGTTTCTCAAAAAAGATAGATAATACATAAAGGACTTCGGGAATTGAGGGTTACTTGCTTGTTGAGTTAGTAAAGGATTGATGAAAAACATTATCAAACACTCTCGAAGAGGGCGAACACGCTCCCTCATATGGTGCCTGGCCGCTCATAATAAGCGGGTGGGAGGCGGGCACAAAGTTAGGGAGCCAGCATGACAGAACCGAAGAGAAACAAAATGATTAGTCCATGTTGGATATGAGGTTCACTTCATCCAGTGACTGCAAAGATAATTTGAAAATATATCGAACAAATTTTGTTGCTTAAGGGAATTATTCTATGATGCACAGATGCAGACACTAGAAAGTTTTGCATTCATTTTCCAGAAAAAGTGCAATCACACACACAAACATGTATATTATTCGAATCTAGTAACCTCACGAGATGTAAAGGAGGTACAGATCTACTTAGGTTTTTATGTAGACGTCGATTGCACGAAAGCTGGCCGTCGACATTCGTGATCCTTACAGATTCTATGGACCAGAGGGAAACATGTTGGTTCATTCACACAGCCAAGTTCCTGGCAACATTCAAGACCAATAAGGGTCTTGTCTCCGGAAGATATAACCCATGTGAGCTCTTCCTTGCAGTGTGAAGTAACCGCATTCAATGATCTACTACAGTCATACTCCCTCCTTTCGGAATTACTTGTCTTGGAAATGAATGTATCTAAAATTAAAATACGTCTAGATAAATCCATTTTCGCGACAAGTAATTCCAAACGGAGGGAGTAGTCGACAGCAAAGGAAGTAGAAGCCACAATGAGAATGATGACGAATCACGTACACCAGGAGAGAGGCTGGAGTGACATCCTTGTTTCTTTTTTTATTTAGCAGGAAGAGGAAGATAGAGGCTGATGAATGGGTTTCCGTTCCCGTTCAATATATAGCAAACATGCGTAAGCTTTTGGCCAGCAAAGGCGGAGTTTATGGGCATTAATTGACTTCTAAAATTTTCCATGATGATCTACTCTAGTTAGGCCATGACTATGGCCCTGTTTAATTCACAAGTCCTAAGACTTTTTCTAGTCTCAACTAAAAAGTTCTTAGTCCCTAAAAAGACCCTTCCTGTTTGTTTTCAGAGACTAAAAAGTCTCTAGTCCCTTCCTAGAGGTTATTAAATGACCATGTTGCCCCTAGTATATAGAAAAATAACAATCAAACAACATAATGGGGTGGCGGGCTAATGGATGCATGCATGAAGGGGCATTGTTGAAAAAGTCCCAAAAGTCCCAAAAAAGACTCTCCTTGAGAGTCTTCTTCATTAGTCCCAAACGCCTAGTTTAGTCCCTAAAAAGTCTCTCCCGTTTGGTAAAAAAGTCTCTAAGAGGGACTTTTTCTAGTCCTTACACAAAAAAGTCCCTGAAAACAAACACCCCCTATATTAGGATCTTATTAATGAATAGTAATTATATTGTAGTAATGATTTGGCCAGGGAACCAACCTGTGGTTGGATGGTTAGAGGGACTGTGGTATCCCCAGTCCACCAGGGTTCAAATCCTGGTGCTCGCATTTATTTCTGGATTTATTTCAGATTTCCGGCGTCGCATTCGATGATGATATCTTTGGCTCGATCTTTGGAGGTGCTCATATGGATAAGGTGTGCTGAGCGCTTGCGTTGATTTGGCCATACTTAGGCTAGCCATAGCACGGAGTAACTTAGACTAGTATGTTACTACCTACACAGTGGGTAGCAGAGGCGGAGACCGGGGTAGGGGGGAGCGGGCTAGATTCCCATGGTTGGGCCCCCTAGTTTTTTCAGGGGTAAGGCGTAGTTACATCATGTGGTTGGTCAAACCACACATGACCCTCATGGTTCGGGCCCCCTAGTGAGTTGCAGCGGGACTGGGAATTCCCTATACGTCGCTTAAGGCTTCGCACAGGGGCGCAGCTCACAATAGGCCGGCCCATTCGGCTTCCTCCTCGCGAGATAAAAGAATCGCTCAAAAAGAGCACGTGCCTTTTATCGAACCTCTAACCTCCTGTGGATATACACGCCGCGCTAACCACCACGACAAGGGCATGCAAGTGAAAGAAAAACAACACCATACTTGAAGATGTGCCAGCGAGGGATAATGTGGGCCGGCCCGACCACCGATTTTACCATAACCTTTCAAGAGGTTTCTGAACCGTTTTTTTGGTTTTGGGAACTTTCTAAGAGGTTCCTGAACCGGTTTTTTTGCCGTGTCGATTTCTTTTTTCTGTTTCATTTTCTCTTTCTCTCTGTTTCCTATTTTTTCTTTCCTTTTTATTTTCGTTTCTATTTCAAAAAATACTCATGTTTCTTGAAAAGTATTCGCATATTTATAAAAAAGTTTGCATTTTACAAAAATTTGCGAGTTTCAAAAAATTCTGCTTTCCAAAAAATGGTTTGGTATCCAGAAATTGTTCACATTTTCAAATTTCTTCCGTAGTTTCAAAAACTGTTCGCATTTAAAAAAACTTTAGTTTTTCGAATTTCTGTTTCTTTACTTCATTTTAGTCTATTTCTTTGTAATTCCTTTTTCTTCTATTTCTTGTACTTGAGATTTCAAAAATTCAAAAAATGCTCAGAACTTCAAAAATGTTTCTGTTATTATATTTTTTTCACAAAGTCAAAAAACGATTCTCCATTTTTCATATAAATATTCGCATATTTAGAAAAAATGTTCACCTTTAAAATATTGTTCATAATATAAAAAATTGTTCGTGATTTCAAATTTTCTTCTGGAGTATGGAAAAATGTTCCTCTATCAAAATTCATTCACAATTCTAAGAAAAATGTATTCCAATTTTGTTCTGTAGTTTCAAAAAATGTTTCCATTTCAAAAAAAATCACAATTTTCGAAAATGTGTCTATTTCTATTTTTTTGGGGGTTTCAAAAAATGTACACAATTTTTATACGTGTTTAAATTTTCCAATTTTGTTCAGGTTTTTCCATGTTTTTAAATGGTTGCGTATCCAAATTTTGTTTTTGAATTTGAAAAATGTTCATCTTCTTTTTTTGTTTTTTCTTCTTATTTTCTCATGTTCCCTTTTCGTTTTTAAGAATATTGTCACAGTTTTAAAAAATGTTCGTGATTTCAGAAAAACTGTCCCTTTTTTCAAAAAAGTCTGAAAATTTAAAACATGTTTTCGTTTTTTCAATTTTTGTTCTGAGTTTGAAAGAATGTTCTTGTTTCAAAATTTGTTCATGAATTCCAAAAATATTAGCGTTTCCAAATTTTTGTGCAGAGTTTCAATAAATGTTCCCTTTATCAAATATTTGTTCACATATTCAAAATTGTTCATGATTTTCAAAAAATGTTCAGTTTATCAAAATTTTCAAAAATATTCAAAATGTACTGGAAAAACTTTATATACAAAAACATCAAAGTTTTGACTGAGATGATACCTTTTTACCAGGCAATATAGAAATCCTATATTTTTATTACAAATTTTCTACTTGAATGGTAAAACTTTCTACTCGGAAACAAGCAGTTGGCTTACATAGTACATTCTATTCAGCAATATAGACTCTCTAATCGGGGACTATAAACTCAACCAAACCCACACATTTTTACTCAAATACAAATATCCTTTCACTTAGGTGACCGTACTTCCTACTCAAAAAATATAAACTTTCCAGTAAGAAATAATAAACTTTTGCATTAGAAAATAAAACACATAAGTACTTTTAATACTTCCATGGTCATTTGTTTTACTTTGCAAATTGTCCATGGCCACCGCTAATTAACACATAAAAATATCATAACAATGTGTGCTCTTTTTGTTTGAAGGGGAGCACGGTCATGTCATGAGCAGCTTGGAATGGGTCAGCACTTGAACGGTGACCGTAGTGGACCAATGTGGGGATCACAAAGGCAAGCAACGCACGCCACCACAATAAAAAGGAAGATAAAAGCAGGTGGCCCACAGTTGTTGCACACTGCGACAGTTACCATTTTTGGTTTAAATGGCCAGGCTGGCTGGTCATTTATTTTGGGGTAGGTGCCAGAAGCCGTTTCTTCACTTGCCTGAAACGTAAGCAATTAAAGGATGAGTGTCGCAATTTCGTCGGTGACTTCACCTCACCCGTCCCTGGCATTGACCTGCACTTCTTCTCCCCTAACCCTAGTTTGACCAGCGTTCCCCAACATCAATGGCGGCGGTATCCAAGGTGCTCGAGGACGACGACCTCCTCACTGAGATCCTCCTCTGCACCGTCTTCACCACCACCCTTCTCAACTCCGCCCTCGTATGCACACACTGGCTCGCCCATGTCTCCGACCGCGCCTTCCTCCGTCGATTTCGTGAGATCCACCCGCCCCGCCTTCTTGGCTTCTACATCAACAAAGGTGAGCACACCCCAAACTTCATCCCAATACTGCCTCAGCCCGTGAACTCACTTCTTTGTCATCCAACGCGCAACCTCTAGCTTTGGCACCTATCGAGAGTACCGTCGGTACCAACCTACATCCTTGGTTGCTTTGGAATGGCAACGCGTCCTCATTAGGGCAAAGCATGATAAAATTGGAACCACGTTTGCAGTGCACAAAGTGGTGTGTCTGAGAGAGGCATGGACATCCTCCCACCGCTTCCACGCCCCAATCTCGAGATTTATTCGACGGCACTACTTACTCTAGAATCCTGCCCAAAGAAGAAGGGGATGAATTGTCTTACTTGTATGTGTTGATGCACCAAACAAGGGACGGAAAACACAGGGTATACATATATATCTTGAAACATGGCATATGGCGCATGAATCATAGCTTGATCGTACAACAACACCCTCGTCCATGGTCAGTACTTAAATCTGAGTTGTCAAACAATAAAATCTATTTGCCAGCTGGCTGGAGAAACATTATTGTCTTGGATTTGGTGGCCTCAAGTTTCTCCATAATTGAGCTCCCAGAAGGGATGGAATATGGTGAGAGAAACACCATATTGTCACAGGCCGATGATGTTGCTGGTGTATATCTAATCGTTGTCAAGAAGTTTCAACTTCGCATCTGGCTCCACAACGGGTACACATGGTTGCTGATGGACACCATTTATTTGCGTGAGATGTTTGTTGATTTGAGTGTGTCAGATGGCAATGCTTCTCTCCTTATAAACCAGGCAGGAGACAATGTTGAGTTTGTGTTTTTGGACATGGGTCGATGCACATTCCTCTTGGACATCAATCACATAACAAAGCGTAAGGTGTATGAGAAGGAAGACGGTGATAAATTTTCTGTGAAATCCATCCTCTTATGATGATATGGCCTCCTGTATTTCATGCACCCAAGGATGATCCTACAAGGTTTGTTTTTAGTCTTCATATAATCTATTGTCTTGTTGAGGTTATGATGTTTTTGAATTGTACACTCTATCAATCTATTTTGTATTATGTTGCTTTGTCTTGTTGTGTGCTTTAAATCTAAAATCTGCAGCTTAGATCAATACACGAACAATATTCAGTGTAGTTGTGGAATGAATGGCATTGACAAACTATTGGTCCTCTATTATTTTAGTTAATGGTTCATCAACAGTCATGGTGTAGTACATTCATGGAATGGTGGTAGGTACATAATTGATTCCTCGGGCCATTTTAGGAAGACTAGTAAGCAACAATTGAGATGTTTTATGTACTTGTAGCATGATTTATAAACGCTACAATTGGTTTTTTGCTTTTTGATCATGACTATTGTTGTTGTATTGGGTTATATATCCGGGATATTAGAGGGAGGGATTAGCAGCTGAAGAATGGAAGTTCATGTATTAGATCTTCTCCATTTCTCATATATTGATATCACATTATATGAATTCTTATCACCGATAAGCTGTCCTTGAACGGTGAACCTCACTCATGTTACTCTGGATGTACATACTTGTAGTTTTTAGAATACTGAAGTTTTTCTTTTTGCGAGAAAGGATACGGTAGTGTCATGGTATAAAATTTCCATGTATGTCTATTTAAGCATGCAACTATACACACCTATCAGTTCTGGATAGCATAGTTTACACCGGCACACTTGTGTTGTTGAATGTTTTTCAATTTAGATATACCACCATGATATTTTTGCCCTACATGTCAAGTGTACAATCGAGTCTGAAAACTCCCCCTTGGTGACTTTTACCCTCATTGACTATTGTTTCTTTACTCTTCATGCTGTAGAAGGAAAAATACACCACGTTTGGGGTATGGAAGCATCTAGTCATCATTGCTTGGTCAATTATATCATTCTGCATTTTGAGTGACACATAACATTTGAATGTTGTTGCACAATTACTTGCCTTGTCAATTTGTCTCGTTCCACTTGTGCTTAATCGTCTTCATCCCTGATCCTTTGTGCTTTCCCATTTTGTTTGGAACAGAAATGCCATGCTCGAGCTCAAGATCAAGGATATGGATGGACACTAGCTATCTGCACTACCAATAAACTAGACCTCCATCGTAGATGAGTTGAGAATAAATGCATCCCACAGTTTCTCCTTAGCTGTGATGGATGACATGTGACAACCTGGAAAGTTAAGAGCACCTGTTTTCAATATCTAGAGCTACCTACCTGGTTTCGATCCTTTCTGGAGTTTAAGACCTATTATAATTATTATGCTTGATTATCATGATATATCTTTTGCATGATTTTCTTCACCTTGTTATTACCTCTGATAGCCCTAGTCTTGTATCATGATTTATGCTTGTTGTCTACTCTATTGTATCTGGAAAGCAAGAAATGGGGGAAGACTGGAGAGAGAGAGAGAGAGAGGATGACAACATCAACTCTGTTGTTTGCCCCAAATTGTTGTTTCTCCCAAATCATATGCATGCTGCCACTTTAGGTAGGAGCTATGCAGATGGTTGCAAAGCTGATTGAGTCAACCTGCTCAATAATGGAGCCCACGAATCTGCTGCAATTTGTTGTACATCACTCTCAACCTTCATCGGAACCTGCCCTTCTCCTTCACTGGGCTACTCATAATCCAAGACGCAATTGCTATATACTCCCGGTGGCTAATCTCAAGCTCATAGCTTTCTTCTGGCAATATACATTGTGAAGCACCTGCAAATTTCTCAATATCTGCTTCTCCCATCAAACATGGCATTCCATACAATAAAATCTGAAGATAATGCTGAATCAACAGTTGCATACGCGGTTTTTATTAGTTTTTTATGATTTTTGGGTCGGTTACCTTAATTAATTGGACCAACTCTCTTCTTCAGCATGCAATGTGGAAGCTCCCCGCCCTCTGACAAGGTTTCATAAAAAAAGTTTAATAAAAGGTTTATAGATTTGAGGAAAGTTCAGATTTGGGAAAAGAATCACGATTTTTTTAAAGTTCATGCATTTTATAGAAGTTCAAAATTTGAAAAAGGCCACGGACAAAAAAATCATGAATTTGGAAAAGGTCCACGAACTTTGAAAAAGTTCATGGATTTACGGAAAAGTGAAAATTGATAAATGTTCATGAATTTTAGGCGAAAACTTCACAAATGTGAAAAAAATCACGGATTTGGAAAACATCCATGATTTAGAAAACAATTTTGAAAAACATTCACGAATTTGAAATAGTTCTTGAGTTTGAAAGGAGTTCATGCATTTTGAGAAATAAATGGAAATATGAAAAACGAAAAAGGGGGAAATAAGAAAAAATTGAATAAAATAGAACAAAAAAGGCCAAGGAAAAAAAGGTCTGGAAGCTTCCCAAAACCAGCCACCGACTTCCACTCGAATACTTCAGCTTTTCTAAAAAACACAGTTCAGCCCTGCCGAAAGAAATCTTGGAGGGCGCCATGCCCGACCTCGCCTGGCCCCCGACAACAAAAGACGCTTCTTCTTCTAGCCTCACGCTGATTGGTTGATGTGAGCTCTTCTCTTCCCAAGCGGCAAGATCATTTCCGTTCTCCTTGTGTTTCATTTCCTGCACACTGATTTTACATGTCCTCTAGCGAGCTGATGCATGGATTGTTGTGTGTTGGCGGTTTTGCAGCTCAATTGGACGCAGAAATTGTCCATTGCATTGATGCCCGCTTGCGCATTTGTCTGGCCGGTCCTCAAGGGTCGATCCGGGGAAGATACCTGTTGGAATGCCCTAGAGGCAATAATAAATTGGTTATTATCATATATTTTTTTGTTCATGATAAATGTTTATTATTCGTGCTAGAATTGTATTGACCGGAAACTTAAATACCAGTGTGAATACATAAACAAATAGTATGTCCCTATTGAGCCTCTACTAGACTAGCTCGTTGATCAAAGATGGTTAAGGTTTCCTAACAATATATATATGAGTTGTCATTTGATAACGGCACCACATCATTAGGAGAATGATGTGATGGACAAGACCCAATCGTACGCTTAGCATTCGATCGTATCACTTAAGTTTATTGCTATAGCTTTTTTCATGTCAAGTATCTATTCCTAACACCATGAGATCATGCAACTCCCGGATATCGGAGGAATACCTTGTGTGCTATCAAACGTCACTTCATAACTGGATGATCATAAAGATGCTCTACAGATATATTCGAAGGTGTCTGTTGGGTTGGCACGGATCAAGACTGGGCTTTGCCACTCCGTGTGACAGAGAGATATCTCTGGGCCCTCTCGGTAATACAACATTGTAAAGAGCTTGCAAACAATGTGGCTAATAAGTTAGTCATGAGATCTTGTGTTACAGTACGAGTAAAGAGACTTGTCGGTAACGAGATTGAACTAGGTATGGAGATACCGACGATCGGATCTCGAATATCGGGCAAGTAACATATTGCCGGATAAAGGGAATTGCATATGGGATTAACCGAATTTGTGGCATCGTGGTTCAACAGATAAAAAATCTTCGTGGAATATGTAGGAACCAATATGACAGGTGGATTAGTCTCATTTGAGCGCGTTTATGACAGGTGGGCCCCATTTTTTGCATACGTGGCATAACAGTTCACAGGAGACGGCGCTAGACAGGGTCTTTTTGAAAAAATGTGCCAAACTTCCTCCCTGGGCCGCCGGTCGTCCACAAACCTCCCCCGCCGCCCAGGGGCCGAATTGGGCCTGGGGCAACTGGGGCTATAGCCCCAGGCGTGGCCCAAGTAGTAAGTGTGGCCCGAGAAAGAAATTCCAAAGTTTGTAGACTTCTATAGGAGAGCTCCTATATGCCGCATTTTGCGGCGAATAGCTCACCCGACGCACAGGAGGCGCGCGACTGGGCCGGCCCATTCGCTGTCTCGCGCGGAAGGTAAAATTCGCAAAAAAAAATATTGTACTCCCAACAAGACTCAAACCCGCGACCTGCTACATATATGCGCTACGGGCTAGCCACCGCGTTAGGCGAGTTACTCTGAAGCATTGGCAGCACCACACTTAAAGAAACGGCCAGCAACGGCGAAAAATAAAAAACCAGTCCGCCAAATACCAAAAAAAAACCCAGTCCCGCCAGAAAAGCGAGTACGTAACCACTGTAGTAACTGAGGTTTGGTATGTACAATGGCAGCCCGAAGTATATGAATTATAATCCACGGCACATTAAAACATGTTTAGCTTAATTTTATAAAAAAGAAACACTTTTTGAAACGCAAACATTATTAGGGGACTCAATTTAAAAAACAAAAACAGGACCAAAAAATAGAATAAGTGAATATATATAAATTATGAACTACTTTTCATTAATGCAAAACGTATTTTGAAAACAATAACAAAATTGGAGAACTGAACATTTTTCAAAATTAAACAATTTTTACAAGAACTTCACATTTTTTGAATTTGGGAAATGCATTTCCAAACCATGATTTTTTTTAAATTTGTGAACAAATTTCCAAAAATACAGTATTTTTTGGAATATGTGAACAAATTTTGGAAACAGGAACAAATTTTGAATTAGTGAAAAAAAATAAACATGTGGACAATTTTTTAAATTTGTGAACAAATTTGAAACATGAACATTTTTTGAACATGTGAACAAATTTTGTGAAAACGAAATTTTTGTATTTCCCAAACATTTTTGGAATTTGTGAACAATTTTTTGAAGCATGAACGATTTTTGAATCTTGAGAACAAATTTGGAAGCGTGGACTATTTTTTGAAGCACGAATATTTTTTCAATTTTGAGAACAAAATTTGAAAAATCCTGAACAAATTTGGAAGTGTGAACAACTTTTTAAACCACAAACTTTTTTTATTTCTTCAGAACATATTTTGAAACGGAGAACAATTTTGAAAAATTTCGAACAAATTTGGAAGCGCGAACATTTTTGAGAAACGCTATCTTTTGAGAAAAAAACGTGAAGGTTGTATGAAACAGCGAACTGTTTTAGAAATTGTGAACAAAATTTGTAAAAACTCAATCGAAAAATGGAAACATTTTTTGGAAATGGGAACATTTTTGTAAAATCTCCCAAAACCCAAACATTTTTCAAATTCGAAAACAAATTTAGGATACTTGAACATTTTTGAAAACTGGGAACATTTTTTGAAACTCCCAAACAAACCTTGAACACATGAACAGGTTTAAAAACTTGCATACATTTTTTTGAAACTCCCGAACAAAATTAAGGCATGAACATTTTTTAGAATTTACGAACAATTCTTTAAATGGGAACATTTATGGAAACTCGCAAGAATTTTTTTGAAAACATGAACATTTTTTGGAATTTGGTGAAGAAATTTTGAAATTGGAAGATTTTTTGAAACTCCCAAACATAATTTGAAACATGAGCAAAAATAAAATAAAAAGAGAAGAAAAAAGAATTGAAAGATGAAATAAAGAAACAGAAAAACGAAGAAAGAAAAAGAAAAAAAAAGAAAAAAAACAAAGAAACAGCAAACAGAAAAAACCAGTGAAAACCCGGTTCAAAAACCTTCTAGAAGGTTTTCAAAACCGTTCAGGAACCCTCCAAAAGGTTCCCAAAACCGGGATGCTGTAGCGCCTGCGCTATCTCCTCACTGGGCTGGCCCATATTGATCGCTAGTCGCTCGCTCGCCTCTCTGTGCGAAGCCTCGACAACTCGACGCAGCGAGCGTCCAATAAGGTTTTCCCTTATATAGGCCCAGCCCCAGGCATAAGTCGGCCAGTCCTCAGCCCATACAGAACCAATTATCCAACAGAACTCTCCATATACAGAACCAATTATCATAACGATGGACGATCGCTCTGACCATCTGATGCGTTCCCTCGTCTCGCTAGGTACATCTAAAAAAATCACGTTCGTGCTGCGGCGCCAACTCTTCTCGATTGCTCGAGTCCACTGTCCACCAGACACGCCCAGGCGACCGGTGTTCCAAATCTCCAATCGCTCCCCTCATTGCAACAGTCCTTTCTGGGTCCCCTCCACCGGTCCATCTCCACAACCGACTGGACAGGTAATGTTAAGTTTCTATAATATAAGGGCATGTTTGGTTCATGACTAACTTTGCCACAACTAACCTTAGGTAAATTGTGGCTGCCACAAAAAGTATGGCTAACAAAATGACCACCACAAGTGTGGCAAGATTTGGCAAAAAAATAAGCCTATGACATGTGGGCCATATAACTAGAAAAGTGTGGCAAGCCACAAGTGTGGCAATGAACCAAACACATGCCCAAGGTGTTGTGGCATGACTAAGGTTAGGCGTGGCAACCTTAGGCTGGGAACCAAACAACCCCTAAATTTCTCTCCTAGTTCTTTCATATGAGCCGAAATCAATGAATTGGTAATCTTAAATTGTAGTAGTATTACTTTAGTCAACTTTGTTTCATTCTTATTTTTTAACGATGAATCAAAGACGAAGAAGACCCAAACAATTCTTTTTTGCCCTTTTTCTTCTAGCTATGGTATTTGGTGTTATTTCTAGCCCCTTAATTTTAGCCCAGGCTTTGAGAAGAAATCCTGGCTCCGCCTCTGCCGCCGCTGACCAGATAGCCCCCGCCCTTCCGACGCCATGCCCCACGCCGGATCCACGGCCGGCGCCTCGAAACCTCCTAGGATGCTCGCGGTGCAGTGTGTGGGTCTCCGCCGCCACGCCGCTCTCCTCTCAACCCGGTCTCCCCACCAAGAACCCGCGAACGAGGTGGCCGCCGCATCTCCCGCAAGCAGCAACAACAACTAGCACGCATGCACAGTGCTCGATCGGTGTTGCAAGAAGTACTTTGTCTACTGGCGTTGATTGAATTTGATTCTTTTTATTCTTCCCGGTCGGATGCGGACGTACAAGCACAGGAGCTAGTTGTTGAATCGATTCTAGCCACCGGCTAGACATACCATATACGGCGGTCGCCTACTTGAAGCTGAGGGAGGGCCCCGGCTGCCGGTGTTGACCACCTCGGTGTCGGCGCTGGCGGAGGGTGTCCTACAGGGCGGCGTGCGGTTCGTCGCCATTGGCTCCATGCCTTCATGCGCAACGACCGGCACGCGGAGCAGCTGCGACCACCTAGCGGCGGCGAGCGGGATTCCGACAGCTCATGGGCACAGTGCTACAGTTTTGTGCACGGGGGCTGATCGCTTTTGCTTTTCGAAGAAAGGGTGTCTATGTAAAATTTCAGGGACTATTTGGTAAATTTAGACCAAGCCCCCCCCCCCCCTCCGTGAACTGTTATGCCACGTAAGCGAAATGCAGGACCCACCTTCCATAAACGCGCTCAAATAAACCTAATCCGTCGATCAGTGTCATTTGCCAAATGATTACACTAGACATGGTGTTTTTTGTCCAAAAAAAATGTAAATTCATGTTTTTTTGCTAATCTATCCTTCAATGTGGTAGGGTTTCTTACAATTAACTCGGTTGCTCATTGTTAGACAAGAACTTGCGTTTTCGATTTTGCATCGTTTTTTCTTGCAACTGATGGTGGTGCCCATGACCTGATCGGTCGAATTATTGGTGAGAAAACAACTGTGGATTTACCACTGTCCAACCTTATTCATTTTCCTTGAGAAAATTGACCCTACCACTCAAAAACTATACAAGATCGACCCGTTGATTGAAATTTTCATCAGACGACACAAGAAATTCACTTGGAAAGAAACTTTTAACCATTGCATTGCCAGCATTCTGATACTTTGATAAACGCCATTTGCGGCCGTGGCTTGGATATCGAATTAACCATTATTTGCAGTGTAATTTTGCCGTAATTACTTTTTCAAAGTGGCATCCTTCGAATAGTCAGAGTTGACAGTACTATGCGGATTATTCACGTCAAGATAAGTGCAAGGTCAAAACAAAGCAGAAGAAGCTATCCAGTTATGAGTGAAGGATGATGATCTGAGTGCATGGCACATCACCACCCTCACCCAATCCCAGATAGACTAGCACACACTTTAAACCGGTCTTACATTAGTAGTTAACAATATAAGAGCAAGTATGCTAGTGGGCTATAAGCCTGCCTACATGGCACTTATGATTATATATAGAAGAGAGACAAGTAAAAACGTGGAGGTGTGACAAATATTCATTTCCGAGATCGAGCTCATCTGCACCCTATGAATAGTAAAATAAAAAAACGTAAACAAATTCAAAAAATTCTGAAACAATTGCATGATAGATGATTCAGTGTGTGAGGTCCGTACAAAATTTAGATTGTTTTGGACATCTGAGTAGCTCTCAGCAAAAAAAAAAATTGATCCGAAGAGTACATGAACAATACACTTTTTCAAAGGCCCCGAATTTGTGTTTTTTTTCTGAGAGCTCCTGAGATGTCGAAACAAGCTAAATTTTTTGCATGAACCTCGGGCACTGAAACATCAACCAAGCAAAAAAATCAGAATTTTTAGACTTTTTCTAGTATTATTTTACTGTTCATGACGGGTGTAGATGAGCTCGGTAGCCAAATTGCACCTCTCTGGGCATATGCCCCTGTCTTCGACGAAAATACATAACGTACTTTAGGCTAATTTTGATAGGTGGGAGGGAGTATGTTTTTGACCTGTCTGAGATGAAAAGAATTTAAGAATGACTTGTAACTTTATTAATTAAACTCGCGATTTTGTTGCAGCGGTCACATGTAAGTAAGATCATCATCCTCTCGTTGCGTCGAGAGCGTGATACGGTGTGCTGGAAAACAGCAGCAGGCCCCGACGTTGTGTGCAGCTCATCGTGTCAGGACAAGCAGAGGCGGTTAGCCGGTCGAGGACGGGGGAGGATAGGGGGGCCATGGCACGTCACGCTCCCGACCCCCGATCCGAACCCATCCAGCCTCTATCCACCCATCCTTCCATCCGTCTCGGTCTGGCCCATCTCACCTGCACCACCACCACCACCACCACGGCAACAAACCAATCAATCAATCACTCAGTCGACCTCCACTCCACTCCACTCCACCAGCTAGTCACTCACTCGCTCAGCTGCGTGACCCGGGGCGAGCCTCGCTTCCACGGAGCACTGCCGCCGGAGCGCGCGCTAGCCAGCCAGCCAGAGAAAGAAACGGAGCGAGAGGGGAACGGAGGGAGGCCGGGCATGGCGACGCCGGAGCGCGCGCGCGCGGGCCGGGGCAACGCGACGGCCACCGCCATCGCGACCAACCGGTGGGGGCCCTACTCGGGCGCGGGCGACTTCGCGGGCAACATGGCCATCATCCTCGCGTCCCTGCTCGCCGCGCTGGCCCTCGCCCTCGCGCTCCACGCCGGCGTCAGGTGCCTGCTCCGCCGCCGCCGGCAACGGCAGCGGGTGGGGCGGGGTGTCGACGGCGCGGCAGGTGTGGAGGACCCCGAGAAGCCGGCCGTGGCGGAGCCGGCGCCGCCCCCGCTGCCGCCGCTGCTGGTGTACTCGGCGTCCGGGACGCGGCTGGCGGGCGCGGCGGCGCACGAGTGCGCCATCTGCCTGGCCGAGTTCGCGGACGGCGACGCCGTGCGCGCCATGCCGGCGTGCGGCCACGGCTTCCACGCGCGCTGCATCGAGCGCTGGCTCGCCGTCCCCGCCTCCGCCGCCCGCCGCCCCTCCTGCCCGACATGCCGCGCGCCGCCCTGACGCACGCGCGAGAGGCATTCCCTTGTTGCGTCGGCCGGCAAGCGCTCTGTTTCGCTCCCTGTGGGATTGGATTGCTCCGTCTCGAGCCCTTCTCTTCTTCTTTTTTCAATATCTTATTCCGTGTGTAGATACTCCATCGAGTTCCCGATTTGGATTTTCAAACTGGCTCCATCTTCGTGTTAATTTATGGGTCCAATAACTCCCGAACGTTCGGATTTTGAGCATTTCGCCCCGAATGTTTTTACATGGTAACTTTAGTTCATATGGGATGGCAACTTTAGTTCATAGAAGATGACAATTTTGTCCTTTTTCGCTTTTTTGTCAGAAAATTGCCGTGTTTTTTTAATCTCACGCAAACTAAACTTGCCATCTAAATCGTTCGTGTTGCCATGCTTAACTCCCGAACGTTCGGGAGTTATCATTACCGTAATTTATTTATTAGCAGTCCTCCTCAAGTCTTTCTTTTACCAACGGCCGTGTTTGGCAGCTCACTCACTGACAAGGCCAGATCAAGAGCACGAAGAACTTGCACTGCGCTTAGCTGAGACTGATTATGATAATGGTAATGATAATCTCAGTTTGTTTGATTTCTATAAAATCTAGATTTTTAGTAGTACTATGTTGTAAGGGTAGGTCGCCATTCCCCATTCTGCTTCAACCAACTCGAGCCAACCCAATCCAATCCAATCCACTCGGATATGGCTCGCGGCCCACGCCATGATCGGATACGGCACAGCACCCACGTGAGAGCGACCGTGTGCCAGCCAGCCGATCAACCGGAGGCTAAATTTTACGTTTTGACCCTTTTTTTAAACCTATTCGAGATCTCATTCTAGTCTAAAATTTTTTTCGAGATCTGACCCTTTTGTTACCGCCAGAGTCCATGGCGGCTAACAGCGTACCGCCAGGGACTTTGGCGATAGGAAACATCGCTACCGCCAAACAGGCTGACGGTAGCCTACACAACCCTACCGCCAAGATGCTTGGCGGTAGGCACGAGCACACATGGCGGTAGGCTGTTATACCCTACCGTCTGGTTCCTGGCGGTAGTAAAATCTCAAAAATATTTCAAACTAGGGTTAGATCTCGAATAGGTTTGAAAAAAAAGTCAAAACACGAAATTTAGCCTCAACCGGAGCTTTGTTGGCAGTGTACTCGAAGTGTGGCGAAGCTCCTTCCTTCCATCAGTGACTAGACGGAGCCACGTGAAGGTTCCTTCTATCGTGTGGCGTGGCTGGCGTGGACTATAGCGGAGGGCACGCGTGCCAGCCGGCGGCGCACGAGCGCGCGGTGGTTGTCGAGTCCTCCTCCGCGGCCGCGCGCCGGCCGGTGACCCCAAGGCGGCCGTCGTTCTCGCCGGAGGAGCGTCGGAGGATAGGAACAGCGCGGTGCCGGCTAGCGCACGGACAGGCACAGTGCCCGCGGTGGCAGGTCGCCGTTTCAGTTTCAGCTGATCGGTGGAATCAGATAAGGGCTAGCAGTGGCGGGCAACCCACCCATGATGCGACGCGTGCATTGTCAACAAAGGGGAATGATTGATTTCAGTGGACCAGCACGCCCGGTATGAATGCGTGAGAGCGACGACGGTTGGATCATTCAACGCAGTCACATCACAGTAAAAAGCGTTCGCGACGAAGCTTCCAGAGAGAGCAAGTCCTTTTTACCTACCTACGGTGTTGATCGACCGATTACGGGCAGACGCATGGGATGATGCTTCGGTGCCTTAAAGGCACCTACCTTTGGGTCACTGACCCAAAGGTAGGTGTCTTTATAGCACCGAAGTTGTGTCCAGACGGATGATGATGTGGACGTGCGCGCGTGTGCTCTTTGTATGGTCGCAGAACAAGCTAATCCATGCAAGGCTTCCGCCATGTGGCCCAATCCATGGCGCACTCACGTGGGCGTACTCCCCGCGCTCCTTTTTACTCCCCACGTAAGATTTGCCTCAAGTAAAATTTCATAAACTCTTGGCCTTGTCTATTTACATAAAAGGAAATATCAACATGAGAACGGCGATAGAGAGGACGGGCACACGCGCTCCCGCTACGTGGACCAATAGAGCAGGACCGAATCGGTGGGCCTCTTCGGGTGTGCAGCCGAGATTACTGTCGATACGTACCGCTTGACCGTGTACGGCGCAGGCTAACGGCAACACATGTAAAATGTACTGTCGGTACAGAACACGAAGCCCGGAACGTGACGGACGCAGACAAAAGTTCCATCCAGACAACGGCGTACACATAACGAAGAAAAATAAATGCCAGCTCGGGCCCAGCACAAAGGCCGATCCCCCAACCCCCACCTCACCCCCTCATTTCGAGTGATCTGTGGCGCCATTATCAAAGATGAGAGCTCATGGCGACGGCGGAGGAGGGCGGCACTGGACTGGAGTTCCTATCAAATCCTATGGACAGGTATGGTTGCTAGTTCATCTTCTGCGAAATACTAACTTTGAATCTTTTGCGGGAACCAACTCACAGATGCGTGGGTGTTCTTGCAGGTTCCCCTTGCCGGATCTTACATCAAGCGATTTCACGCCAGCAGGTGAGCCAGATATTTTTCTTACACAGTCAGCTGCTGAATCGAGCATGGGAGATATTGGCGACGCGCCGCTTACAATACAGTTCGACATGAACAACGGCTGCGAAGAACTGAGCTTGTTGGCGGCCGATTTGCAACAATAAACAGGAAAGGATGACCCTCAAGCCCCCGGGTGGACAAAAAGGTACCCTCTTTACGTCTTGTTCATGCTCAACTCTGAAAACTAGTGCGCAAAAACATATCTCGAGAAGTTAGAACTCTGACAATAAAGCTGTACTTGCATGGTACTCCCTTGGCAACACTACAGTATTCAAGGGGGGGAAGAAGTCAACCATCAATTTGTAGTTATTCATGGCTAACTATGAAGCTAGTACGCTGAAGACATGTCTGAACATTTTAGATCTCTGACCGTAAAAATGTACTTCCAAGTTGCTCCCGTATTAATATTGCATTCTCCAAGAAAAAAATTGGCATTCTTTTAAAATCAGACGTTTTTCATTTCTTACTGATTTTAAACGTAAAGATGTACTGCCATGTTGGTTGCTAATGAACAGAGAGAGCCTGATGAAAAATAAACCAAACATCAGTTTGTGTCTGCACATGCTCAACTCTGAAGCTAGTATGCTACCACATACCTGAATAGTTTAAAAACTTTGAATGTAGAGCTGTATTCCCATGTTGCCACTTGTGAACATTGCATTCTTAAGTAAAAGGAAGGCAACCGTTTACCATAAAAATTGATTCAATCTTGATGATGCAGGGTTCGTATTGGGCGAGCCCTTGTCGAGCGTCCACCTTGTGCTGTAGTGTACATAGTGCATGTTCTCGCTGAGGGTGAAGAACTCTCATGTGAATGTGGTAACTTTAAGCACACATGATTGCTATGCTGCCATTCAGTTAAGGTACAAACTCATCATATTGAGATAAAAATTGTAACATTAGATGTCAGGCTTACTTGAAAAACCCATATATGCTGACCAGTTAAAAATTGTGTTGCAGGTTATTGATTTCTTGGGTATAGACAAAATTCCATCAAACCATATCCTCAAAAGGTGGACAAAAGATGCAACAGATATACTTCCAAATCACTTGGGACACCTACAAAGAGACAACATTTCAGCTAACTCCGTAACATTCAGACATTCAAATTTGTATACACACGCCTTAGAGGTTGTAAAACTTGGTGATGCAAATCCAGTTGCATATGATTGCGCGATGGAACTTCTTAGGGCAGCAATGGATAAACTTAGCCCTTTAACTGCTGAGCATGGTCTAGGTTTGAAACACATAATTGAATTCAAGAAGACAAAAGGTATAGAATTAAGTCTCTTGCAAGGACTACAAAATGGACACATGAGCGATGATGAAGGTAGCGCCGTCAGAAATTTCATTGGATTGTCAGCTCCAGAACGCAAACGCAAAGCCGGTCGACCAACAAACAACAGAGACAAGCCTCTGTATGATGACTGATTTACAAAGAGCAAAAAATTTAAGGTCACATCACAACTTGATACAGCTATCGGATGCAATACAAGCAAACGAACACGGTTCTGCACTATATGCCGTGGCCCTGGTCACGAGAGCACGGCGTGTCCACAAAGAGGGGACGCCCCTCAAAAGAAAGGAAAAAACCAAAATGCTCAATCTGCGGAGTGGGAGGGTATCGAAAGAACACCTGTAATAATCCTAAGATTGTCGTGCATGTTGCTGAGCAACCTACTCATGATCCTGCTATCTGCTATCGAACCATGATTAATTTGTGCAAGCAGTGAGCATCTTTCCCCTGTATCCTGAGTGCTCACTGCCAGGCCCCTGATTTACATTATGTATTGTCATCTTAGTAATATGTATTCCTCTGAACCCTGAGCTGTCTAGATGTGTTGTTCAAAACTAATTTCATGTTCGTATAACAAATATCTCACATTAATCTCCATGTGCTACCGATGACATACATATTCATGTGCTATCCATTGGAGACACATATACCTCCAATTATATCTACTGTTTTCATGCTAAATTTCCCTGAAATGTCGAACTGTGAGTCGTCTTTGCAAGTACCAATCATTTGAAGTATCCGTGGATTTTCCCTATTTTCCCCTTGTATCCTGAGTGCTCACTACCAGTGCCCCATAGCTAAATTATGTTCTGTAAGTCTGATGCCCTGAATTATGTTGATGTACTGTTCAAAGGTAAATTCCAAGCTGATGTAACAAAGATTTCACACTAATCTTTGTGTGCTAATCATGACATAATCAGCTACTATTCCTTAGACTCACTTTCTTAATTTTCTGATATTTTTTCCTGAAAAATATACTGAAATCACACACGCATGTTTCTTCTACAAAATGCTATGGTTGACAAACAAGACGGCACCGACTCCACACAGCCCGCCCGCCCAGCAAGGCCTGTACTTAATACCCTGAGACTGTGAGCCCACCATCAAATCTGCCACTACTTCAAGCGAGCAAGCTTTGCACTTGCTCACAGACTCCACACAGAACTGCTTGTTTCCGCTGGCTTCTGGATCAGTCAATCTGGCCCGGATCCAGATGTCTGCTCCACTTTCAGTCGGTAGCTCTTTTCCTCAAGCATCATCGCTAGTTTGTAAAACCGTCCACCCTCGAACTGACCATGCCTCAGCCTCGCGACGAAGGTCACCACTCGCCTTCCTCAATCCAGGCAGGGCGACCGGATCTGCGCCATGTGCACTAGCTAAGGAAGGGTTCTTTCTCTCAATTTTGGGGGAACCAATGAGCAGATAGGGGCGGAGAGGCAGCTGGGTCGGTACGATAATAAATGGCCTCGCTGGCCCGCACAAGCAACGCTACCCATCCTGTGACGGTGACGGCGGAGACGTAAACGGAATCAACTGCGCGCTGTTACCGTGTGACCGTATGCCTTGCATGTACCACCGAAAAACAATAATAAGTCCGCATCACCATAGCTGGTTCAACGGCTAGAGATACCAGGAGCGCGCACGCTCGTCCGCTCCTACCGATTTTCGATATCAACATCTGCAATACTACTTTATTATGCAATATGGAAATTACCGTGACGCATCTAATAAAATCGATTTCGTATTGTGGATGCCAATCTTTTTTCCCCGTGAAGTCGGTCAAACATTATGAACTTTGCTTCCAAACAAATCTTACAAGTGGATCGGTGAGCGGCACCAAAACTCATGGCCGGTCCGTGCTACGTGCAATCCCGCTACACGCGATGATGATGGCGCTTGATCTACCGCGGAAGACGATCGCACCAATGAACATAATCTGCCGCAGCCTTCTTATGGTGCGCGGAGGCAAACTCATCCGGCGGCCGTTGTGCCGTCGCATGGGAGGCCGGCCCTGTGCTCCCCCGAATGGGCGGGCGGCCTTGGTCTTCCAAACCTAAAATGGATGAACACCGCCATGCAGGCAAGGTGGCCTTGGTTGCAAAGATCGGACACCTCACGCCCATGGGCTAAATTCGAAATCCCAATGCCACAAGCATCAAGGCAAATCTTCAACGCAGCAGCCCACTGGATGATAGGCGACGGGCAAACATCACTCTTTTGGGAGAACAGATGGCTTGACGGCTATAGGATTGCGGAGCTCGCGCCGCCTATTTATGAGCGCGCCAGGAAAGGTGTAAGAACCACATGCACCGTCTCCCAGGCATTGCAGGATGATCGTTGGGCTGCTCAAGTGGGCCCGGAGGTAACAACAACATTTCTACGTGAATACTTGCAACTATGGACTACAGTTGAAAGAGTGGAACTTGACCCAACACGACGAGACAACACCGTCTGGTCATGGGAAGCAAACAACTGCTACTCCACGAGGACGGCCTATATGCCGCAAAGTTCTGGGCCCGGCAAACCGCCCCAACGGCCGAATTTACCTGGAAATCCAAAGCGCCAACATAGTGCCGCTTCTTCACATGGCTTGCAATTCAAAACAGATGTGGGATGTCCGACCGGTTGGCAAAAAGAGGACTTGATCATCAAGATAGCCGCCCACTATGCAGCCAAGCGGAAGAGAGCATCAACCATATCTTACTACATTGTTTTTTAGTGCGTGAGGTGTGGACGGCGATATGCCACCCCCTAGGCAAGCCGGAGTGGATACCGACACCGGACGACGACCTCTCCACATGGTGCCAGGACAAGGGAGGACGAGGACGGGCTAAGAGGGATGCCAATGCGATCATTATCCTAGTTATGTGGCAATTCTGGAAGCACCGCAATTCTATCATCTTTGACAGGGCCACGCCATCCAAGCTAGTTATCCTCGCCGTTGCAAGAGAGGGCCATGTATGGAAGCAAGCGGGACTACTAAAGGGAGACACGGACATGTTCTTTGCTGAAGTGGAAGGGTAGGCTACAAGGAGCAATTAGCAATAGGCAATAACGGTGGAGGGTGGTGTTGGTGTTCATAATGTATATATGTAACCTGTAACACTAACGTGGAGGGGCTCTTTACCCCGCTCCCTTCTTTATAATATATTACGCAGTATGCACACTCTTGCGTAATCGAGAAAAAACTCATGTGCTTCAAAATCTTCAGTATAATTCCGCCTTTCAATGCACAATGTATATGTGTTTCCAATAATTCTGCAAAAAACAGAAAAATGTGTAGTATTTTTGTCCATGATAATAAAATATAATATTATAGAATTATCAATAGAAATTACCTAAGAAATGTCTCGTGCAATATTTATAGAAGTATCTATGGTGTCTATGCCCACATCAATTCAACCGTGGCAAAATCGTTCGACCCTATGGTCGGGCCGCATCACACAACGTACGCAAATATTTAGCCACCTCCGCCTAAAGAGTTCGAGATGCAGGGCAACTGTTGGTCATCAGGGCGTTGGAATATGCTCGCCAGAGTAGAGCATGCCGGCACACAACCCCTGTTGGTTTCTCCACCGCACAACTCTTCTCTCCACGCCAGTCTCAGCCTTCCTCATCGTTGACCGTGCAAGCCGCCAACCGCCAGGCACTGGAATATGCGGGACGCACTCGCTGCCGAGCGCGTCAGAGTAGAGGACATTCTTGTCCTTGGCCTTTTTCATCATAAGCAGTGGGGTAGCTACACCAGAATTTTTAGGGGGCGGAACACAAAATGTGAACATTTGAGGGGCCGAAATACTAATTTTGCTTCCATCTAAGCCCTCTATTTACTTTTTCTTCCGAGAATTGTGCAAGGCCGGGGGGAGGGGGGGGGGGGGGGGGGGCAACACTACACTAAGCTCCGTCGGTGATCATAAGCCTCTCCTCTCCTCTCCCACCAGTCCCCAAGTCATCCATGGTGTTGTGAATCAGATAAAGAAGGCCGAACCTAAGGTTTACCCATTGCCTCTCTCACACGAGAGCGTGAAACCTGGGAATTTTTTCATAAGTTTGCATGTTCAATAATAAATGCGAACCGGACCGGACCACTTGAATCTTGACTCACACAACATAAGTACATCCATTTTGATTCATGTGTTAGCCGCAGGTGTGGGCATGGTTCATCATATACATTGATCGGCACAATATATTTTTTGATTCATCAGACATTCTGGAGAACAAAGTACATCCATTTTTAACCGATTATTCAAATTTCCGACCATCTCATAGTTGTATTTTTTTTAAACAAATTGTATTTGTTGTGCAAAACCCGCGGAAGGTACACAATTTATTATGGCAATTCCTATTTAGCGCTGCAGGCGCCGGTTTCTACTGTTTTCGCTAACCGGCGCCTGCAGCAGGATCTCGTGGGCCGGCCCATCTTTCATCTTTCTTCCGCCTTCTAAAAGCTATGGAAAACAGCAAAAACACAGCGCGAGCTGGGATTCGAACCCAGCGCCGCGGGTTATCAGTGTTCATGGGGTGACCAACCCGACTACTTCACTAACTGTGATAACAAACAAGTTTTTCACCCATCCTTTTTTTTCCTTTTTTTCTTTTTTCTCTGTTCTTTTCTTCTTTCTTTTTCCAAATTCGTAATTGTTTTCTTCAAATAGATGAACTGTTTTTCGAAACTCTTGAACCTTTTTCAAAATTGATGAGCTTACTTTTCAAATTTCATGAACTTTTTCATTTTTTTGAAATTTTTCTCAAAATCGATGAACTTTTTTTCAACTTTGATGAACTTTTTTCAAAATTGATGAGCTTTTTCCAAATCCGATGAACTTTGTTCGAACTGATGAACTTTTTTCAAATTCAATGAACTTTTTTATAAATCGATGAACTACTTTCATTGTTCGATGAACATTTTTGAAAATCGATGAACTCTTTTGAATCTGTGAACTGTTTTTGAATACATGAACCTTTTTCAATTTAGATAAACTTTTTCCAAATCCGATGAACTTTTTTCAAATTCGATGAACTTTTTTTATTCAAATTGATGAACTTTTTTTATTCAATTTCATGAACTAATTTTATTGTTCGATGGAATTATTTTGAAAATCAATGAACTCTTTTGAATCTGTGAACTTTATTTTGAATACATGGAGTTTTTTGATTTGGTGAACTATTTTTTAATACGCGAACTTTTTTTTGCATGTGCATGAACTTCATTTATAATATGTGCACATGCTTTTAAATAATTGAAAAATCTAAACGCTACAGTGTAATGCGAAATTAATAGTGCGTCTATGTTTCTATTCTTTAAAATGTTCACGCTCTAAAGAATCAGTACAATTTGGCTGGTCAAGTGGTTAGCCACGTTCTTTGGAAGTTTGAGGGTGCGAGATCGATCTCGATCCAGAGCAGTATTTTCGGCCACTTTTTTTCGCGCTGCGCCATTGTGGGCCGGCCCATCCAGTCGCGGCTGCAGGCGCCGGTTAGCTTGTGCAACGCTGAAGGCGCTGACTAGAAGTTCTCATTTATTACTCCCTCGGTCCCATAATATAAGAGCGTTTCTGTTATACTAGTAAGCTTGCACGTGCAACGCACGATCACATTGTAGAAAATTGTTTTTCTCGTTCATCTAGTCATGACATATGAGGCAATAGAAAACATCACATACATATAAATTTCTAGATGTTTTAACCGCACAATTACAGAGATAATATCTTCAAGTAAGATTCCTGAACCTCTCTAGTCGCAAATTGCTTTCTCATTCATCTAGTTATGACTTATGAGGTAACAATTATTACAGAAGAACTTTCCCCTGCCTCTTCAAGACACCACAACCACCAGGCCATGCTCATACAGGGGAAATTGTCAAAACTCACAGTTTGATCATCATAATCAGTATAACAGCATTGTGGCACAACAAAAGATATTGCATATAACCTGCAAGTCATGTATAGAGAAGGCTTTAAGCACCGGCCCAAGCATAACAATTAACAACCAACAATCAATTTAAACTTCAGTTGAGTTACGTCCTTATCAATATTCCCATTGTTTTTATGTATTCAGATATGCAGCAACATCAGGGAGCTTTTGAATCAGTGCCATGCTCTAGTATAGAAACAAAGAAATTCAGCAACCTAGTAGGAACAGGAACCGACCAGATCACAAAAAAATGCAAGCTTCAGACCATAAGAACTGAGCATGTCTAGTGAAACCTGCATTACAAAACATAAAACAACAAATTTGGGATTAAACAAAGGTAGATAAAAGGAGAGTCAACAAGGCATGGATGAACCAATGAAAGAAATACAAGTGTTTCAGCACATTAACAAGTTCGGCCTACAAATTGACAAATCACTTAACTATCACTGAAACAAAGAATCTGGATTTCTTAAAAAAGAATGTTTGTGAGGAACAGAATGGGCAGTAAGACATGTGGGTGCTATGAGCAATCAAGTAAATCATGACCATAGCTGAGAAATTAGGGGAATAACTTTGCATTCATTGACTTCTTTCCATGCACAACTAACCAAAAGGTATAACTGGTTGTTCTTACATGTGACGCTGTCAATGCCGAAGAATGTGAAAGGAAAACTATATTTATACATGAACTGATGCAGATAACTTCTAAGAAATAAAGTCAGACTGAACCAAGTCTATAAACAATAAGGATTGGAGATCATAAACTATCCCATAAAAAATGCTAGTTATTGATAGAAGGATGAAAAAAAATGGGCAGCAACTCAATATCAATTCTCTATTTCAAAGGTTCGCATCCTAGATAAACAAAAGTAGAAACACAACATGCTAAAATAGGTGGGCAATCTACCCATGCAAGCAAGCTATATACATTTAGAGTTAGTAGCCTAAGCATGATTTTTTTTTGTAACCATGTACAGTAATAGCAAGTAGGTGCCATAAGATTTATAAACAACAAGGAAATTAAGCAAATCAATTAGGTGAATCCCATCATGTCAACACATATTATATCATGTACTTCACTTGAGGTAAGTTCAATGGGAGAAATTAAAACTGCACACACAACTCAAAATCCAATATGCTACAAATTTTGAAGATTATAACATTAGACTGATTTCTGCATCTGGACACAACAAAGTGAGTTTAGGGGGGGGGGGGACCTGCTGTACTTTTACATTTATGAACTTTCACCGCTTGGCAGATAACGCAGAGTTATCTGGTCCCCGTTACTGAACATCATAAGTCAAAATCAAGCTAACCTTCTCCTCCTTGTCGTTGTTACAGGAGTAAGCGTAGACCATGCACATGTAGAGGAGGAAACCATACTGCCTCAGCCTAGGTGGAACTGCCCTTGGTTCCACTTCCTGTTGAGACAAGCAATTCCATTTTTCACAGCTTAACCGCTTGGAACAAATATTCAGATATAAATATTGAGGGATTCTTCATCCACAATGGGTATTCACTTCAATCTAATTCCTAAATATGTATTGTATTTCTATTTTTACGTCAGGTTTATTCGGAGCAGCTCCAAATTTTGAGAACTAAGATACCACTTGACCATGACATAGGTTACATGATTAGTGTGACGTACATAAAAAACAAAAGAATGTAAGTATGAACATGAAGGAGGACGGATGGAACGATATGCCTCGTCGTGGACCCTGATGATTGACAGCAGCGTTCATTTGAGTCCCGCCGCCGTCCAGGCAAGGTGTCCAGAAATGTGCCTTCACGAGCCGGCCTGTGGGTGTCACGGCATTGTCCAGCCACGAGGTTAACGAAAAATTAGTTGAAAACATGTATGTTGACAAAAAAGTAATTGATTTCACTCTTTGCAAACCTGTAGATGATCCCACCCCCGTACTGTACCTCTTCTTCTGAATCTGTCAAAAAAATTAGAATTACTCTCCCACGTTGTAGCTCTGCTGTGTACGACAAACCTGTAGATGATCCCGCCCTCATACTATACCTCTTCTTCCGAATCTGTCAAAAAAATTGCATTACTATCACACGTTGTAGCTCTGCTGGGTATGAAAAACCTATAGATGACCCCACCCCCATACTGTAGCTTTTCTTATGAATCTGTAAAAAAATTGACATTATTCTCACATGTTGTAGCTCTGCTGTGGTATGATATGCTTCAGAGTACAAACAAATTGACCCATTTCTTAACAGCAGTGCATCGCCATCAATAGTTTCTTATGATAACCTCATTCTGGATTGGAGCACAAGAGCAACAAGCATCTGCTTGGCTTGTACAGCACTGCACTATAAACTATGTCACCTCATTCTTGATTGGCCCAGAATGAGTGAATGAGACAATAAAGGTGCAGATTTTAACAAATCAGACAATAAAGATGGTTTAAGATGCAAGGTTAATGACTTCCACAAAAAGAGCTCTTTTGGGTTGTAAGATGCATCAGCTCAAATTAGGAACCAGGAATGATAGGAGAACCAGTAAAAAGAAAATGATAGGAGAACCAGGAATTCACATTTGCTTCACCATGAAACCTTGAGCATGCGGGCACGAAAGTCACACTGGAATCTGCAATTGCAAATGGAAATAATTTCAGGAAATATTTTCAGTTAAATAAGAAGCAAGATCAACCAATATTGACTCAACCTGAACCTAAAATAAAGAAGCAAGCGCCTAATGAAACATGTACATCAAACCACAATATTCTTGAAATATGTCACATGTATAGAACAGTGGAGCTTCTCCATGACTCAGGTGTTCAGCCACCTCAGACTCCCACATCCTCATGGCTAGCATAATTGGACCTTAACGCAGTGCTAAACTGAAGTCATTTTTCTTATTTTTTGAGAAAGGAGGTCATTTTTTCCATCCACTTAGTTTCAAAGATCAATCCATCTACAAGAATAAACTATTTGCACGTGTAAATCTATTAAAGGTAGAAACAAATCGTTAAGCACAATCTTTGACAAATCTACATACACTTTATATTTTCATATTATCAAATTAGAGAAAGATAAAATTGGCCGTTCCCGAGCTTATAAACAACAGAGTTTAGATCAAAGAAGTGTATACCTTTCAAATGGAGGATTCAGAGGATGGAATTCTCTGCAAATCCATCCTAAGCACGACAGGGAGAATAGGCACCGGAGCGCGGAACGGAGGCACCAGTGCGCGGCATGGCAGGGCCGAGAAGCGTGACAGGGCGGCGGCAGCTGCCCACGCTCGCATCCATCACAAGAGGAGCGGCGGCGGCCCGCGCTCGCATCCATCAGAGGACGGGAGCGCAGGGGCGCCGTGGGGGAGGGGGGCACAGGAGCGGCGGCGCGGTGGCTTCTGCTGCTCCCTGGGGGTGCGGCGGCGGGAGCGAGGGTGTGGGAATGGGTGCGTTCACCCGGAAGGTGCGTGATCACAGGGATGTGTTTCGTGATTATCTGAGGGCGGCCAGTTTTTTTTTTCGCGCGATGAAAGGGGCTGCGAACGCGGTGATTTTCAGCCTGGTGGAGTATGGTCAGACTAGGTAAATTGCTAAGCGTACACCAGATCGCAATTAGATTAATAATGGCTGTTAGATTGAGTCGTCTGGGCTTAATCCTGTGATGGTAATATGTCCACAGACGTTTGGTTAGGTGTGCGTAGAAAAGATAATGTTGGATTGTTTATTAGTAGCAGAGATTTTGGGACTGAGAGATGAGAGAGTAGATTTCTTTTACTGGAGGCCCATGACCACGCGTCAACGAGAAATGGGCCTGAGTGCTAGGCCCATAACTGGCACGATATGGGTCGCAAAGCGCTTCTCGAGTGAGTCGGTTTTCCCTCGCCCGCGCCGGCTCCCGCTATGAGCCGCCCTCTCTGCAACCACTACGCCGCGCTCCTCTCCTCCTCCGCCGCGGCCGCCGCCGGCGGCCGCGATGGGGCCCGCGTCGCCGGCGCCGTCCACTGCCTCGTCCTCCGGACGCTCCCGCACCCGCCGCCCACCTACCTGCTCAACCACCTCCTCGCCGCCTACGCCAGGTCCGGCCGCCTCCCCCTCGCGCGCCGCCTGTTCGACGCAATGCCCGACCCCAACCTCTTCACCCGCAACGCGCTGCTCTCGGCGCTGGCCCGCGCGCGCCTCGTCCCCGACATGGAGCGGCTCTTCGCGTCCATGCCCGAGCGCGACGCTGTGTCCTACAACGCGCTCATCGCGGGCTTCTCGGGCGCCGGCGCCCCCGCGCGGGCTGCCCGGGTGTACCAGGCGCTGCTCCGGGAGGAGGCGGTGGTGGACGGCGCCAGGGTCAGGCCCAGCCGCATCACCATGTCCGGCATGGTTATGGCCGCGTCGGCGCCGGGCGACAGCGCCGCCGGCAGGTGCACTGCCAGATCCTGCGGCTCGGGTTCGGGGCGTACGCCTTCACCGGGAGCCCGTTGGTTGATATGTACGCCAAGATGGGCCTCATCGGGGACGCCAAGCGGGTCTTTGATGAGATGGAGGGCAAGAATGTGGTGATGTATAATACCATGATCACGGGGCTGCTCCGGTGCAAGATGGTTGAGGAGGCTAGGGGGGTGTTTGAGGCGATGGTCGACAGGGACTCCATCACCTGGACTACGATGGTTACAGGGCTGACACAGAATGGGTTGCAGTCGGAGGCGCTGGATGTTTTCAGGCGGATGAGGGCCGAGGGTGTAGGCATTGATCAGTACACTTTCGGAAGCATCCTTACAGCCTGTGGCGCCCTTGCTGCTTCAGAAGAGGGGAAGCAGATCCATGCCTACACAATCAGAACTCTGTACGATGACAATATCTTTGTTGGAAGTGCGCTTGTTGACATGTACTCAAAGTGCAGGAGCATCAGGTTGGCAGAAGCCGTTTTCAGAAGGATGACCTGCAAAAACATCATCTCATGGACTGCAATGATTGTTGGCTATGGACAGAACGGGTGCAGCGAGGAGGCTGTGAGGGTGTTCCTGGAGATGCAGAGGGATGGGATTAAGCCTGATGATTTCACCCTTGGCAGTGTTATAAGTTCTTGTGCTAATCTAGCAAGCCTGGAAGAGGGAGCACAGTTCCACTGCATGGCGCTTGTCTCAGGGTTGAGGCCGTACATTACAGTGTCTAATGCACTAGTTACCTTGTACGGCAAGTGCGGCAGTATCGAGGACGCACACCGCTTGTTTGATGAGATGCCGTTTCAGGATCAGGTCTCCTGGACTGCCCTTGTAACAGGTTATGCGCAGTTTGGGAAGGCAAAAGAAACCATAGATTTGTTTGAGAAGATGTTGTCTAAGGGTGTGAAGCCTGACGGGGTAACGTTTATCGGTGTCCTTTCTGCTTGTAGCCGTTCAGGGCTTGTGGAGAAAGGCCGCAGCTACTTCCAGTTCATGCAGGAGAACCATGGTATTGTGCCCTTGGATGATCACTATACTTGTATGATTGACCTGTATAGCAGATCAGGAAGGTTAAAAGAAGCTGAGGAGTTCATAAGGCAGATGCCACGGTGTCCTGATGCAATCGGATGGGCCACACTTCTTAGTGCATGCCGGTTGCGCGGCGACATGGATATTGGGAAATGGGCTGCTGAGAATCTCTTGAAAACTGACCCTCAAAACCCAGCGAGCTATGTCTTGCTGTGCAGCATGCATGCTTCTAAAGGTGAATGGAGCGAGGTTGCCCAACTTAGGCGTGGAATGAGGGATAGGCAAGTGAAGAAGGAACCAGGCTGCAGCTGGATCAAGTATAAAAATAAAGTTCACATATTTTCAGCCGACGACCAGTCTCACCCCTTCTCCGGAACAATTTATGAGAAGCTCCAGTGGCTCAACTCTAAGATGTTGGAAGAAGGATACAAGCCTGATGTCAGTTCAGTGCTGCATGATGTGGCAGATGCTGAGAAGGTTCACATGCTCAGCAATCATAGCGAGAAGCTTGCAATTGCCTTTGGCTTAATTTTTGTTCCAGAGGAAATGCCGATCCGGGTTGTCAAGAATCTGCGGGTGTGTGTGGATTGCCACAATGCTACCAAGTTCATCTCGAAGATAACCGGTCGTGATATTCTTGTGAGGGATGCTGTCAGATTTCACAAGTTTAGCAATGGCATTTGCTCATGTGGGGACTTCTGGTAATTCCACTGTCTGTTCAGCCAACGTCGTACATGCTCCAAGTTTAGCCGAAGTCAGAAATTCTACTGGAAGAACAGGAGGAAAGTTGAACAAAGCCAAGCATGGATAATATTCCCTGGCCATCAACTGACTTTGTGTGACAGAGTAAGATCAAATCGTGTTCCCTGCAGGTGCAGGACTCATAAGAGGTGTGTTTATGTCATTATGGAACTGTAGTTCTGGAAGATTGTTTGGATTAACATTTTGTTCCTAATTGTTGGTTGGTATGGATTTCACAGACAAATGGCGAAACTGCATTTGCTAACAGCACTAGGCAGTTTGTTATACAGATTGCTCATGACATCTATATCCTTATTGATTATTGTTTACCAAAGTGAAGGAGAAAGGTATGCCATGATTTGGCATTCTGTGCACCTAATTACCAAATTCGCTACATTGACAGAAGAAACCACCACTCTTCTGCCTAACAGTTTGAGTATAACTAGATTCATGGTAGTCTGTGCTTAGCCTCCTGCCAGATAAAGCTCCATCAGCACAATGTTTTTTCTTTCCATTTTACATAATGTTGATGTTGGACACTTATACATGGTTACTAATTATAAAATGTGCAGGGTAGTTTTCCGGTTTATGGCTTGAAGATCTGCCTCAAGTTTGTTGAAAGAAGATCCTAGTGATGGCTTTGCACCAAGCAACAAAGGGAACAAAGCATTGAATCACCATCCACTGACTATTATTAGTTTGGCTTCCAAATCTCCAAGACTGCTGTTATGAGACAGAAGTGTTTTCACAGGCCGCCTAGAACAAGGCAATGTCATACCTGAACCAATCCCTTCTTGAATGTTAGTGCCTGGTCATATGGGTACGGGGTATATTTCTAGCGGTTCTGCTTGAGCAAGCTCATTGCAATTCTGTCACCATTACTTAATTGAGAACAAGCTGCAGCAAGTGCTGGGAAAAGCTTACTGGAGAAATGCACCTGTAGGACAATTATACTGCAATTTGAATATCAGGAACGGCAGAAGTCACTGGCTGCTTGCCCAAGAACCCCAGATCATGGCCTGGTGAGTTTATTTTAGATATCTGATATATATCACATCACAAAGTGTTTTCTAGTATGTGAAGAATCATATGCATCTCTTGTGCATTTTATGGTCACATAGGTAGCCTGAGGCAGTATTGACCAACAGAAAATTTTAAAGTAAAAAATTCTCTGTTGAAATTGGACACTGGAAGAAAAGGATAAAACTTGAACAAAGCTTTAATATTCTCTGGCCATCAGCTCGCTTTGTGGGTCAGAGTAAGAACAAATCATGTTCTCTGCAGGCGCAGGTTTCATAAGAGGTGTGTTTATGTCATCATGGCATAGTTCTGGAAGATTTTCTTATTAACATTTCGTTCCTAATTGTTGGTTGGTATGGATCTGGTAGACAAAGGATGAAACTGCATTTGCTAGCAGCAGTAGGCAGTTTGATATGAACATTGTGCATGAGACCTATATCCTTATTGATCCTTATCTCATGATTAATTCTTTGTTTAGCAAAGTGAAGGAGAAAGCATTGTTTTTAAGGCGTCCTGCCTTGGACGCTTAGGCGACGCTTAGGCGATAAGGCGCCCGGGCAGCGCCTTACAAATATGCCCGCCTTAGGCGCTTAGGCATCGCCTAGGCGCTAGAGCGGGTGGTGCTCGCCTTAGGTCGCCTTACCGCCTTAAAAACAATGGGAGAAAGATAAGCCAACTTTTGGAATTCTGTGCACTAATACCAAATTCGATACATTGACAGAAGAAACCACCACTCTTCTGCCTTAATAGTTGTAGTATTAATCTTTTCATTTAATTTTAGCATAACTAGAAGTCTAGAATGATGATAGTTTACGCTGAACCTCCTGCAATATAAAGCTCCATCTCCACGATGTTTTTTCTTTTCATTTTAACACAATGTTGATGTTAGACACTTATACGTGGTTACTGATTACACAGGATATGTGCGGTTTATCACTTGAGATCTCTCTTAAGTTTGTTGAAGGAAGATCCCAGTGTTGGCTTTGCACAAACCAACAATGGGAACGAAGCATTGAATCACCATCTAGTCATCTACTGACTCTATTATTAGCTTGACTTCCAAAATATTTAAGACTACCTGAACCAAATCCCTTGTTGGAGTGTGAACTTCATGCCTGGTCATATGGGTACTTCATGGCAATGTGAGCCATGTAAGGGTATATTTTTAAGGGTTCTGCTTATGCAGGGTCATAATTCTGTATCATTAACTACTGGAGGACAAGCTGCAGAGTGCTGGAAAGTGGGAATAGCTCACTGTAGACATGCCCCTGAAGGACAGTTATACTGCAATGGAATATCAGGAATAGCAGAAGTCACTGGCTGCATGCCCAAAAACACAAGATCATGGCCAGGGGAGTGTATTTTGGATATCTAATATCTTATGCACATTTGTTTCCGGTGCATTTTTCACAGCGACACACTATCCTGCAATTGTAGATAGCCTGAGACCATATAAACCAACTGAAAATTATGTTGATGATCTTGTGTGTCATCTGTGCGACAGTTTCAGTTTGACCATAAGTTCATTGCTAGGTTTACTTATTTGCAGGCTTTTCTCTTTTCTGCATGCTGGAGGATAGCAATGATTGTCTTTTTTGTCCTGATCTGGAAGATAATGATAATTTCGGTGGCAATATGACAGTATCCATCTCAGATGATCATGCTAACGCAAGCAGAAGCCTCCCCTGAGTTGAACCAACCACAGCCCTAAAAGATGGCGACCAAGCGACATCCTGCCCAGGTGCCAGGGCCTTCAGCGCCTCTCCTTGCTGCGCCGCCGGCCTACTCGCCTCCACGCCGAGGGCCAAGCCCTGTGAATGCATTTGAGATCCCTCCGGTAAGTAGGAACCTTGATCCTGCAGGCTGCGGGAGTGAGGATGCTACTGGCAGCGTTTGGATGAACGTATATATAGAGCATTCTGCCGTAACCGAGATTTCGGAACTGGTGTCTCTGCTATCCAATGTTGTTATGCGAAAGATATTTGAAATGGTGTACGTAACTTACTTTGAATATTGTTGTAGCTTTAATGTTTCTATTTTGCTGCAGTTTCAGTTACCTGCAAGCGCCGACGTTCTTCAGTTAGTTTCTCCATGGGACATGGTACTGCTAGTAAGGCACATGTGAAACCTGAAATATGCCCCCTTTATTAGCTTCTCAGTCATTCGATTATGCAACTCTGCCTTCTCGAGTAAATGAGTCTCACTGATTCTCTTTTGTCCTGTTCAAATTAACAACCTACACTGAGTACAGGGACGGTTGTTTTTTGTTGCGACTAGTTTGCATTTTGCATAGAGTTTCTAGCAGTGTGTGAAGCATTTTTTGATTTATATAGGAGAGCTAAGCATATCATGTCAACCTCACACTACATTAAAGAGCAGGAAGCCTTGTAATGGGTCTCTTATAGACGCCTTGTATAGTACGCTAGCACAGCTTTTATATGAATCTGTGTTGCACATTTCTCGAGAGCTGCAAACAGATATGTCAGCCACATTCCGCAACGTAGTAGTAGGGGTACAATTTGCCCCATTAGCATCCTACCTTACTGTAACGGCAATGCAAGTTGAAATCCAAATTTGGTTGCCCTACTACAGAGTTTCTTCAATCTGAATGGCTTGAAAGACACAAAAGTTTTTCAATCAGCAGGAAGATTGGACAGTGAGCAGACATCATTGCATTCTTTTATCTTTATCTTTAAATCCTGCAGCTAGCCAGCTGCAAGCAAAGAACTGATTTCTATCTTTAGCTAAAGCAAAAGGTAATCCTGGCATGGATTGAGAATACCGAAAAGGAAAAGGAAGGAATGGAGCCGCTTGCTTCTAGTCTGTCTAAGGCATTTGTGTGTAAGCACAAGAAAGAAGCACCTCGCAAGGTTATCCTGTCGTACCATGTAGCACAGCTGTTTTTTTTCCTTGTTCTTGCTCTCCAATCCAGCCAGCTTGTAGTGGCACCTGAATGATCTACTTGGCTTCTATTGTCCTACAGATTCTCTACATACTACTATTTATTCACTTAACCAAGGTATGTATGTAACTAGCTCATCTTACACCTGTACTAAATCTGCTTGCTGATTTTTTTTTTTTGAGGACAAACTTGTTGAATTCTTTAGATTTGTGTAAGCTAGTTCAGTTTATCGTTTCTACCTGTATGTCAATGTAGATAGGAAGTTAGGAACTGATCGACTACTAGTCCAAATGAGTATGGAGATTGCTGAAGAGCTGGGTGGTTGATCTTGAGCCCGAAAATGACTTCAGCTCGAGGCTAGAGACCGACAGATCCGATCAATTTCATCATGCGTACAAAGGTACTTTTGCACTTACAAATCACCTTCATTCCATTCTGTATGTTATATATATTTTCTATCCATCCAAGCACAGTCATAGTAATTGCAGAAGATTTTGGGGTAAAGTTTGGACGCGGGTTTTTGGCTCTGGAGAGCAATGAACAGTAAAATCGAAATAAATAGTAAATAAAATTTAAAATTTCTGATCTTTTTTGTAGATGTTCATGTTAGTGTAGCAAGTGTGCTTGACAATTTTCATACGATATGGGATAGCAGTGCTTCGTCAGTGAAACAAAATTAAGTATAACATTTCGAGGGAATATTTCATGCTCGACTTGTTTTTTTTTTTGTACACGTCAAAATGCTTAAGTTTTTCCCTGAAATTTGCATGCAGCATTTGGGTGTGACAGTGAACACATCAAATTTTTTTTGACATTTGTAAAATCCATTTTTGGCACACAGGAACATGTGCTCCCTAGAGCCAAAATGGATTTCCGGTAAAGTTTTTTCTATACTAGCATGGTCGTTAGTTAATTTGGATCACACATGTGTTTATTTTGCAGACTATGCATACTCACTTAGTGGAGTTTAAAAAACAGTTAGTCATGCATCAGAATATTGCCATTAGTGTTTTTTTTTGGTTAGTACTGAGTTCCAAGTTTGAAGTTTGGACTGATTCTCACCTCACCTCCCTGTACACACATGCAGGTTATCGTGGCGGACACCATTGATGTGGCCGTCGACAGGATTCTCGTTGAACTTGGGAAAGACACTACAAGCAGCAGAGAGAATGCCATCTACTTTGATGGCTGGGACGGTCTTGGGGCATCTGCCGTTCTGCAAGCCGTAGCCAAACGCCTTGGAGTATCAAATGAGCCATCAACAAGGCCTGCAGGGCTGGAGTTTGAGAAAATCATCCACATTGACTGCTCAAAGTGGGAGAGCAGAAGAGCAATGCAGAGGGAAATAGCAGAGCATCTGAACCTTCCCAATTGGGTGATGGAGATGTTTGACAAGCAAGATGAGCTGGATGATATAAATGGGTTAGATGAGGGCTCCCGAACTGAGATAGCACAAGTTGTCAGAGAGATCTATCAAACCACACAGAATCGGAGATTCTTGGTGATTCTGCATAATGGAGGCAATGAGGACATTGATATATTCAATTTTGGCCTTTCTCTATATGGATATGCCAATAGCAAGATGTTGTGGACTTTCCGAGGGAGGTTTCGGCTTGACCCCAAGATGACAGACAATGTGAAGAGCACAACAACACATGTTCTTCTTTCAGCTTCAAGATATGGGCGAGATCCACAAGAGCTTTGGTCTTACCTAGTTCACCATGAGGCTGCACAACTTTCCTGCTATAAGCATAGCCATATCTTCATTGATTCAGCGATTGCTGCTGAGTGTGTCTTGTATATGCTGAAACAGTGCTGCATCGGCTCTCACATCGTTGACTATGACTGGGCTATACACACCAGTAATTATTGGGTATGCGATGGGATCATCCCATTGACAGACATTGACAAGGCATGGGAAGTTGGCGATGTTGTACAGCATGAGGTACGGTTGTTGAACAATGACAATCGACTTAGTAATCATGAATCAACAGTAATACTATCCTCTCACCTGACAAAGTCAGCTGAGCGCATGTCATACTGTATTTCAACAGCAACTTGTGGATTTGTACAGAGCCGCTTCAGTGTTATTCTCGAAAACATGTTTCAACACTCGCACGGGCTCCGCGTGCTCAAGCTCTCATGGTGCACCTTCAATTTCTCATCTCCTCCATTCCTCTGTTGCCATAGCTTGAGGTTCCTGTGGCTTGAGCACTGCCAAGATGATATAACAAGAATTACCACAAGCCATCACCACACAGATGAAGACAAAGAGAAGGATGAGTTGGACAACAACAACACCGCTAGATCGTGCTCATGCTTTCAAAACTTGTGGGTGCTTGACCTGCGGTACACAGATTGTGATCAGATCTTGTCAGCAAGGATGATGGATCTCATGACCCAGCTCAGGGAGCTAAATGTGATGGGTGCTGAAAACTGGGACATGAGCCATTTTGCGAGGACGGCTGTGTAACATTCGTAAGCTCCGGGTAACAAAGTCCACCTGCTTCTTCAACAACAACATGTTCTCAGAGATGGAAAGCATGGAACTTCTTGATTTTTCGGGAAATCACATCACACAAGGCATGGCATGCTTATCTGGGCCAGCAAGCAACGGTAGCCTTAAGAGCGTCATTATTGATGGATGTGATGGGTTAAAAAATATCTCTTTTAGGGGATGCAAAGAATTGGCAAATGTGTTGTTGAAAGGATTATTGAGGGGTCTCGAGGTGCTGGAACTCTCAGGCACAAGAGTGAAAATCCTCAACCTTGGAGGAGTGCAAGACGCCCCCAAACGGATCGTCCTGCTAGACTCTGAGAAGCTCCGTGCAATATTGTGGCCAAGGACTATGATAAATGGTTGGCGAGAATACTGGCCGAGAGTGGTGCACATTAACACAACCTCACCATCAACATCAGCTTATGGTGGGGAGGCATCACTTGCACATCCGCAAGCTGATCCATCCCTCCACCAGCAGAAAGAAGAAGTGTTTAAGGGTGGATGGCAGATTTCTGTTACGGACACTCGGCTCCTTAGGTCTCTTTGTCCCTTAAGCAGAAGTGTTTTAGATGAGTCATCCTTACATATTGATATATGTGCTGCAGCAAACATCCAAGGAACAAGCTGCTACGAACTAGTGCAAGTACAACCGCATACAAGTACCATAACGGACTCCAAGTACAAAGATGTACTGAAGAATGGCCCAGTTGCAGATTTGATGGTGTGGGACTGCCCCAAGATTTACATTCGTGAACTTGAATATACAGTTATGATAAAGGTGCTCATGGAGGACAACAAACTTTTGGAGGATGCTTCAGGTGCTAGTACTAACGCATTATTATTTCCTTACTGTATACATTGTCGGGCTACATCTATGCACATGTATGATAACGCCTCCATCACCAGTATCTCCGTGCCTGAACAAGGATGGCATAAGCTAGGATGGTGCCGGGTGGAGAGGTGTCCCAAGTTAGACACAGTCTTTACTGTTCCCCGGTACAGTGGATACACCTTTTATCATCTGGAGACATTCTGGGCATCCCAACTCCTCTCTGCACGCTTCATCTGGGACATGCCAGTTGAAGCGTACATTTTCAACCTGAAGTTCTTACACCTGGACTACTGCCCCATGCTCGTACATGTACTCCCCTTATGCCTAGGCGATTGGACAGGGTTGAGCCGTTTGGAAACCCTTGAGATAGTGTATTGTGGTGATCTCACGGAGGTATTCCCTTTGAGTCCTGAGCTTCAAGAGCAGGATAAAATACTAGAATTCTCCAATCTGAGGCGTATCCACCTGCACGAGCTCCCAATGCTGCAGCACATCTGTAGACGCAGGATGTCCACACCTAAACTCGAGACCATTAAGATCAGGGGTTGCTGGAGCTTCAGGCGTCTGCCTACCGTCAGACGTGACACCAAGCCACCCAAGGTGGACTGCGAGAAGGAATGGTGGGACAACCTGGAGTGGGACGGCTTGGAGGAGAACCATCATCCTTCCCTCTATGAGCCGAGTCACTCGCTGTACTACAAGAAGGCCCAACTGCCCAGAGGCACCGTACTCAGGTGGGCTTTACATCTAGTTCCATTTGTACGTATGTTCCTTAGTACATACACACACTGTGCTAGTAAGCTCTTGTGCTGAACCTCATTATTACTCTCTTTTTTGTGCATAAAAACAGCCTAGTCCTGTAAGTAGTATGTGTGGTTAATCTTTACCATTGTTGGTTTGTATGCTGCAGATAGCGATCTCTTCCGTGGATTGATATTGAGCTTCTTTCAACGCAATATGCATCACTGTCGAGCATGCAGTGCTGCCTCCTACATAACTGAAGCTTTCCTGCCGTATGACTGTTTGTTGCTTGCCCTGCTTCCCGCTTGATCGGTTTGTGGTGTTCTTCTCTCTACATCTGTGTTGCCTTGCTGTGGCTTCCAGTTTGATTTGGTTTGGTTTGGTTTGGTTTGATCATCTTTGCTCAGAGCTCTCGAGCAAATGAGAAATAAATCAGAGTGGGCATTCAGCTTATGCAGCACGCAAGAGCTCATGAGCGCTCGTGTCGCCGCTTGCTCATTCTGCATGTGTGGTTCCTTATTACGGTACGAACTGTCGGGTATGGGGTGATTGTAATTTGTAATCTGTAAGCATAAACGATGATGGTGGTGATATGCATGTGTGTGTGTGTATGTGGTGTTGTTTGTTGTGGAACAATTATGAATATTGTCAGTTGTTATGTGCCGATTGTAAGTAAGCCGGGATGGTTTTTGTTCCCAGGCCAGTTTTATATATGCTCGTTGTTCGATCGTGTACTTGGACCTGATTTGCTGGCTATTTCACCTGTTAGGCTGGCTGGCCTAATTTCTTGGTGTTTTCAGTACGGCTTTGTGCAGCTCCCATCCGAGTCCTCCATTCGAAAGTTTCCTCGATTCGGCTGGCTTGAAAGACTTGAGACATTGCTCAATTAGCATCATGATCCTGCTGCTTTGCAATATTTTGTCAACATCTTTTTGCTCTCCAATCCACCCATCATCTAGCGACATCTGAATGATGCATTTGGCTTAGCACACAGGAGGCATCGTGAGAAGGGATGGAACACAAACTCTGAACTGAACCTATCTTCGTCTACCTCTGTCTCTCTGCGTCTCTCTGAATTCCCGATTTCCCCGGTGGGCCGCTCTCCTCAAGCGGCGTTACCTTCCCCTTCCTCACATCCGGCGATCGCCGTGGCCACGGGGCGTGACAACTCTCTGCATTGTACCGGCTGTTCAACTTTCCCAAGGTTAGTGACTATCTCGCTTCACAACTATGCTGGATCTGCCTGTCTGCTCTTCTGCTAGCTTTATGTATCTCCCCTTACTTTTGCAGTTTCATTTTTGATTTGCATCATCGTGTATGTGTATCCTTTTTACATACTGCTATGAATGCTCAACTAGCCAAGGTTAAACTCGTTTCCCAACAAAACGGTTCGTGGTTGTGCATTTCTTTTGCGGTGGCACACGGTTGCCCGCTTGTTGTGTATATTCAATTTGTACTTGCATGCATGACTACCTCGAAACAAATTCCTCAACGGTAAAAGAAACATGAATTTCATAGCGGCCAATCTTCTCTTTAGCAAACAAAGTGAGATCGGAATTGATAGTTGGTGTGTAACACGTCAATGGTGCATCACAACCACCCTCCAGATTTACAAAATATGAAAGGCACAAAAAAACTATATAAGTTTCAAAACAAAGATGTTCAAAGCATTAAGCATGGGGCAAGACCGAGTATATATAGAGGTAATCACAAGTAGTAACATCTCCCATACAGAAAACATTAATTGGATTACACGTTTGAAATATTAAACATGACCCCGAGACTTTGTATACAACGGGACCCCCTCACCGAAAAGATTAGCACTGCACTTAGGTCCGTTTCATTTTTGGAAGCAAACAAAGCTCATGTAATTTTAACAATGCCCGCATGACCTCCCTTGCATCCAGGAGCACTGTAACTGTATGCACGTATGCTAAACCAGTCCACCTGAGCGGTTGTAAACAAAGCAATTAACGAAAGAATACGCCGAACAAATGTTGTAGATTTCCGTGGCGCAACGTTGAATGTCTGTCTCATCAGCTAGCTTGATGGTCATTGTCTTAAGCCTTGGTGCCCATCTCAATGCCACTGTCACGAGGTCCATCTCACGGTCCCCCACTAGTAGAAAAAGGGCCTATAGTCCCGTTCATAGCGCTTTAGTGGGCGAACCACTAAAGGCCAGACTAATACCTCACCCTTTGGCTCGGTTCTATCCAACCACGAGATGGGCCTTCACGTGGCCTGTCCACGAGCTCAGTAGGAGGGCCTTTGGTCCCGGTTGGTCGCACCAACCAGACCAATAGGCATCCACGCCACAAGATTTCTTTAGCTCTGGTTTTTGTTTTTTTCAAAAGAGGGGGTTTGGGGGTTAATTTAGGTGTTTCATGTATTGTGCTATAGCTAGCTAATTAATAGAGAAAAGTGTCCTTTCTTTTGTCCGTGCTTGGTCGACGCTACGTACTATACATACGTATAGAGAGGACTAACTAGACATGCTAGCTAGCTAGTAATTAAGCAAACAGAAGATCGTCATGAACATATATATGCATACAGAGAGAAGTGATATCGACCACCTCTCCTTCTCCGAGAGATTGGTCGAACAACAAGTTCTCGATATCTATCCGACGCTACCGCTACATATATACAATAATTATCTTTTAAAATACGGACGCGTGGTCCACATGGTATTCCCGTCTTCAGCGATCACATAGTCAAGAAAGAATGCCGCCAATTCCTCTTGAATTGCTCGCATGCGATCTGGTGCTAGGAGTTCATCCGCTGCGAAACATCTAATTTTAAGAAAGGGGTCAATACATATATATATATATATATATATATATATATATATATATATATATATATATATATATATATATATGAATGAATGAAACTCAACACAAATGATGGTAATAAAATAAAATTGTGAATATTTTTATTTACGCACTTCAAATTGTTTGTCGGAGTAGCCCCTCTCACAGGTCGTGTGGCGGATGGACTCACAAACGTAGTATCCACAGAAATCATTCCCTTGTTCCTGGCACAACCACTTTACAAGAAACAGAGGTCAATCAAACTGATAATTATATATAGCAAGCACATGCTAAATGGTATTGATGAAACTAGCGCTTGAATCACTAGGAGATGCGCGTGGAATATGCTACTATATAGTACTTACTTTCGGGTGTCTAAATTGCAGCTTCTTCGGTAGTCCCGGAGCTTTTTGGTGAATTTTCCCCAAGCCCTGCCATACAAAGAAAACAATTACTTGATATCAGAAATGAACAAAGTTGCTGATATGGTGGATAATGATCGATTTAACTTACTTCTCGAGCATTTCAGTCATTTCCGCATACTCCTTGGGATCTTTTCGTCTCGAGTCTAAGACAGTTACTACTCCTGCTCAAGCTTAATCTCTAGGAGAATATAGTGGAACCTGCTTCGCATGCATAACTCATCAATATTACATTTCTATAACCTGGACTAAATAAGGGAAACCGAATATGCCACAAGACAGTAACACTCACGTGTAGTTGTAAGGAAAGAGTATTGTATTTGTGTGTTCATTTATTTCCAACGATCGTAGCAAGTTGGCCTCGGTTTCCTTGGCACGATATTTAACCTCATTTGCATCGATGAGATATGTGTTAATGAACCCAATATCACCCACTTGTTTTTTCTTCATTTCTGTGATCTTCAATCTGCATAATATAGTGAGGATATTTATAAATACATGCAATGAAAGAGCTGAGTTATATAGAGATACTTAATGACAGAAGTAGTACTACTTACAGACGATGGCAGGTGACCGTTGCTTTATCGATGACCAATTGATTGAAAAACTGATAGAACTCCTCAAATGGAATAGGCAACAGTTCAATTCCAAGGAGGTCATGCTCCTTTTTAACTCTCAAATACAAAGTATTCCTCCCGTCAGACTCTTTGCAGGTTTTCATGTACCAATTATGCAATCTTCGCATCAACGTTGTTAGAGAGCTTTCATCTTTGACGAGAGGCTTCCCGTACTCGTATCTTTGTATCTGCACCTCCAAGAAATCAAATTGTACATCGTCGGGCAAGTAATCTTCAGGATTGCCATAACCGGGCACCATCCTCGGATCGATGATGTCGCTAGCAGGCACCTTGAGCGGGGGGCACGATTCCTTCGCTTGTTCGCCGAGCTGGGCAATTTGTTTCCCAACTCGTCGTTCTTTCATCCTTTGATCAACGACAAGATTTCCCGATCTCTCCGCCTCGGCAAATGCCTTTCCAATAATGCGTTCATAGTTGCCTTTCGGCGGAGACTTGGGTGGTTTTGTCGGGGCAGCAATGCTTCGCTTTGACGGATCTACCTTCTCCTCCGGAGGTGGATGTCTCTTTGCTTTCAACCCTTGAAACCAGTCATCCACTTAGCACTACGCGATCTTCGCGTTTTCCTCCTCGCTCCTCTCGTACGGTAACTTCTCTGTAGTCTTCAGAGAAGGACCGAATATGTATATCCTCCCGCCTTTGGCAATCTTGCTAGACGCCGGCAGAAGCAGACGGAGCGGATGTCTTCTTTCCTTGCTTACGAGGCGGAGGAGAAGGACTACGACGCGGAGCAGCCGGAGCGGCGGCGGTCTCTTCCGCCTTGCCGACGAGGCGGAGAAGGAGGAGGCTGGCTGCCCGGACGCCGGTGCAGGCGGAGAAGGAGACGGAGTGCCGCCACGCGCCGGAGAAGGAGCCGCCGAGTGCCTGATCGTCACTCGCCGGAAGAGGAGGCGGTGGAGGAGGCGGAGTGCCCCTGACTTCGCCAGAGGAGGAGGAGGAGGCGGTGGAGGAGGCGGAGTGCCCGACTCACGGAGGAGGAGGAGGAGGCGGAGGCGTCGATTCGGAAGGTTGATGAGATCCTTCCGCCATAGGCATGGAGTCTTGAGCGAGAACCCAGCCGATACTCCCCTTCACCGGTAGGGTGGTCAAGCCGAGCTCCTCAAATCCCTCCGTTATTTCATCGACCATCACCTTAGCATATCCTTCGGAATCGGCGGCGGTGAAAAGTTGAGTCGGGTTTAGTGGGATAACAGAGCCAACAGCCGCCTTGACCTTTAAATTGCTCCATTGCGCCATAAGGTGGCAACTTTCAGCATCCGTGATAGCATCCACGGGATAGCTGGCAGAGCCGTCAAGGCATGTTGCTCTGGTGAAGCAGCTCGGTGGAAGCCACGCTGCTTCTCCGCCGAGATGGCGGGGTAGCTTCGGGGAAGCTTCGCAGGTCGTTTGTTGTGATCGGCTGCTTCTCGTTCCTCTTCTCGTTCCTCTAGCCCCATTACCCTTCGTGCAGCGCCGCATTAGGCTCTGCTCCGGTTTCTTCCTCCTCTCATGGGTTTTGTAACCCCTGTCCGAAATCCAGCCTTCCACGAAAGGGAGCTGGCGTGCCTCGTGTCCGTCCGAGTGCTCGAGATTCCCGAGGGCCATTGTGAGCTCGTCCTTCTCCTGTGCAGAACGAACTTCCCTTGCTGCGCTGCTTCGATATAATGCTTAAGCCTCTTGACTGGTATGTCCAATTGTTCGTCCGTCCAAATGCACTTCCCGTTATAGGGTCCAAGGATCCATGGCCCGAAGAACCAAGTCCGCAACGGTCTGCCAGTTCATTGTCTCGGTTCGATCCCTTTATCAAGCGGATCATTCTCAGCCTTGGACCACTTAGGCGGGCTATGAGGTAGCCACGACCCCGTGCGATGATGAAGCTTCTTCTTCGCAGCATTTCTCTTGTTTGTCGCTGACATCTTTTTACTCTTTTCCGATGTCTTGTAGGCCACAAATGCGGGCGATCTCTGATCTTCTCATATTTGCCCGTGAATTCTGGTGTCTCATTTTTTTCGACATACGTATTGAGGTCTTTCTTCCAATTCCTGAATAGTTCTGCCATCTTCTTAAGAGCAAAAGACTTGATTAATGGCTCTATTACTAGCTTCTCCGGATCATCCTCTGGCGGTAGGGTAAAATTTGACTTCAGCTCGGTCCAAAGATCATTTTTCTGCATATCATTGACATAAGACACCTCGTGGTCTTCGTTCTTAGGCTTATACCATTGGTGGATGCTGATCGATCTTGTCCTTAACCAGAACCCCATGACCGAGCAACAAATGCCTTCTTTGTCCGGTAGGGTTCAATCGGTTGGCCGTCGCGCGATTTGTATGATCTCAAACTTTTCATCCGAGCTCAACTTTTTCTTGGGCCTCGTCTCTTTACGAAGTTGTGCTCGATCCGGAGGGCTAGAAAAAAGAACAAAGATGAGAGTTAATTAATATGTGTACATATATATATATATATATATATATATATATATATATATATATATATATATATATATATATATATATAAATATATACAAAAACAAATTCGAGAGCTAGTCAGCACAGGCTTAAATAATATATATACCTGGCCGGACTCGGTTTGGTGATCACCGGAGCCGTCCTCACGGTCTACTTATTGCACCGGCATTGGGTCATCGGAGCCATGTAAATCATAGCCAGCTGCTTCTTCACCCTCTCCTTCCAGACCATCGTTATCGACGTTGAGAAACATCATCGAGGAGACGGCATCACTTCCGTGTGCGATTATGTCCCTCAACAACGCTTCTTGTGCTTCGTCTCGGGGTGTGTCCATAGTTTCTACAAATATTTACAACATGGCAATTATTATTCAAACATGACAGATATGGATATATTAGTGCCAACGTAGAACTAGCTAGCTAATCACAATAAAGAATCATATTAGTGGCCTCGACGCTGCTTCTCTAGGGTTTGGGGTGGCCTCGACAATGCTTCAAGGGTTAGGGGGTGGCCGCGAGAACGCTTCAAGCTAGGAGGGTGCGTAATATCGACCCCCACGTGTTGAAGCTATCGGGAGGGGGTCGGCGTTGAACAGTACATCTATGTCCCACAAGTAGGGTAGAGGGTCGTGGATCGCCCGGCGGTCGAGGGTCAAGGGTCAAGATCGCCGAGGGTCGGGAGGTTGCCTAGTGTCAAAGGATTCAACAAAACCATGTCTTCATCATTAGTAAAATGTAGTGCATGATGGTGCAAGCTCTCCAAAGTTGTTTTGGAGCGAAGTCCCGAGATAGGATAATTCGCTTTTTGGTACAAAGTTCAGCAAAAGGCAAATTATCCTATCCGACTCCATTCGAGAACAACTTTGGAGGACTTCACCATCATGCCATGGTTACTTCCGCTAATGATGAAGCCATGGATTTCTTCAATACTTTGACACTATCGGTACCCCTATCGGAAAAGGAAGAAAAGAGGAAGAAGGAAGAAGGAAGAAGAAGAAGAAAAAAAAGAAAAAAAGAGGAGAAGAAGAAAGAATAGAGGAGAAGAAGAAAAATAGAAAAAATTCTATTTTTCTTCTTCTCTCTATTCCTTTCTTCTTCCTCTTCTTCTTCTTTTCCTCTCATTCTTTTCTTCTTCTTCTTCCTTCTTCCTTCGGATCCTAGAACCCTCGAACCCTCGACCCTAGAACCCTCGAACCCTAGAACCGTGAACCTCGACCCTAGAACCCTCAAACCCACAAACCCTTGTGCCTCGAAACCTCGACCGGCCTCGACGACCCTCGACCCTCAAAACATTGACCCTCGACCCGCCTCGACGACCCTCGACCCCTCTGTGACCCTCTCGACCCTCTAGCCTAGTTCCCACCGTCGACCCTCAGCGATCCTCGACACCCTCGTTCCCGATAAAAGAAGAAGAAGAAGAAGAAGAAGAAGAAGAAGAAGAAGAAGAAGAAATGAGAAGAAGAAAAAGAAGAAGAAGAAAGAAGAAGAAAAATTGAAGAAAAAGAGAGGAGAAGAAGAAGGAAAGAGGAGAAGAAGAAAAAATAGAATATTTTTCTTCTTCTCCTCTATTCCTTCTTCTTCTCCTTTTTCTTCTACTTCCTCTTCTTATTTTTTCTCCTCTTCTTCTCCTTCTTCCTTCTTCCTCTTTTATTCTTTTTCCTTATTTTCCTTCTTCCTCGGCGACCTAACTCTAAACAGTACAACTTCCTCGACGTCCCGCCTCTCTCTAATGAACAAAATAAAATCTATGAATAAAAAAAAAACATCATATTCTATGAACAAAAAAACATCATATTCCATCCACATCGATCCATGCATACATCATATATATGATCATATCTATATATGCAGAAAAATCACATATATATGCAGAAAAAACATTAGATCAACACTGCAAAATCACATATATATGCAAAAAACATTAGATCAACACTGCAAAAAGCATCATACATATATCCATACATCAATATATATACATTTATGAAAAAATCATGAACATTTATGAAAAAAAATCATGGCGGCGGCGGCGGGGCAGGGCAGGTGCGCTGCTGGGCTCATCAGGGCGGAGGCGACGGTGAGGTCGCGCGACGGAGGCGGCGGGGAGGCGGAGGCGACGGCGAGGTCGGGAGGCGGAGGCGACGGCGAGGTCGGGAGGCAGGGGCGGCGACGGGCGAGGTCGGCGAGGTCGCTGGAGGCGGGGCGGCGACGGCGAGGGCGCGGCGACGGGGAAGGGACGGCGACGACGAGGCGGTGGCGACGGCGCTGGGCAGATGCGGTGCGGCGACGACGGCGGGGCAGACGGCGGCGACGACGGGCGCGGCGACGGCGGCGATAACGGCGCTGGCGACGGCGATGGTGACGACGGGCGTGAAGATGACGGCGTCGAAGCGGCGCTGGGCAGCTGGCGGCGTCGGGAGGTTAGCAAATGGGCGATGAATCTGAAATATCCCAAGTGTTTTCTTATATAGCAAGGGCATTAGTCCCGGTTCGTGGCTCCAACCGGGACTAATGCCCCCCTTGAGTCCCGGTTGGTGCCACCAACCGGGACCAAAGCCCAAATTTCAGCAGCCCAAAGGGCGGGAAGCGGCGGCCTTTGGTCCCGGTTGGTGCCTGTGCTGCCCCGCGCCAAATGTTTAGTCCCACCTCGCTAGTTGAAGGGCGCCGGCACTGGTTTATAAGCGCTGGTGTGCGTTCCCTTTCAAGCTCCTCTCAAATGCAGGCCTTCGGGCCTAATCATGCTCTTGTGGGCCTATTGGGCCTCTGCAGCTGAATCTGGCCCATGTAGGGTTTCTAGTCGTATTCAGGCCGTGGGGCCTAGTAGGTGGTAGTTTTTTTGCTTTATATTTTATTTCTTTTTGCTTTTAGTTTTAGAAAAATATAAACTTTCTATTAGTGCCATTAGTTTTAAAATTTGAAAACACTTTTTTGTTTTCTTTGTTGCTTTATTTATTTTATTTTGTTTCAACTTACAACAAAATACTTATTGTTGCTATTTTTATTTTTTCAAGTTTTTTGTTTTGTTTTCTGCATTATTTATTTTCTTTTGGTTTTTGCTTTATTTTTAATTCTTTTTGCTTTTAGGTCAGCAAAATTATAAACTTTCTGTTAGTGCTTTTAGTTTTAGAAAAAATATAAACTTTCTGTTTGTGCCATTAGTTTTAAAATTCAAAAACACTTTTTATGTTTTCTTTGTTGCTTTATTTATTTTATTTTGTTTCTACTTACAAAAAAATGCTTATTGTTGCTATTATTATTATTATTTTCAAGTTTTTTTGTTTTGTTTCCTGCATTATTTATTTTCTTTTAGTTTTTTGCTTTATTTTTTAATTCTTTTTGCTTTTAGGTCAGCAAAATTATAAACTTTCTGTTAGTGCCGTTTGTTTTAGAACAATTATAAACTTTCTGTTTGTGCCATTAGTTTTATAAAATTTGAATTCTTTGAAATTTGTGTGAATCACAAGTTTGTGAGCTCAACAAGGCGTAGAGGGACGGGCTTATAAACCGGTGTGAGCGCCCTTGATTGGCGAGGTTCTCAAAGTTGGCATAGTATGTTCATGAACAAAACGGACAATGGTATCATACTCGTGTGTTACAAAGTTGGCATGGTATCATCATAATAGTTGCGGGAGAAAGTCTTCACTTTTTCTTCGCTTGTGTCATTTGCTTATTGCGCTGTAACCATGGATAATCTTCATCATTTATCAGGATGCTTGGGTCAGCCTTGACTTTGAAGGGGGGAATTTCATGAAACTTTTCATACTCTTCAGACATGTCTGTCTTGCCCTCCACTCCCAGGATGTCCCTTTTTCTTGAAAGAACTATGTGGCGCTTTGGCTCATTGTATGATGTATTCGCTTTCTTATCTTTTCTTTTCCTCGGTCTGATAGACATGTCCTTCACATAGATAACCTGTGCCACATCATTGGCTAGGACGAACGGTTCGTCAATGTACCCAAGATTTTTCAGATCCACTGTTGTCATTCCGTACTGTGGGTCTACCTGTACCCCGCCTCCTGACAGATTGACCCACTTGCACTTAAACAAAGGGACCTTAAAATCTACTCCGTAGTCAAGTTCCCATATGTCTACTATGTAACCATAATATGTGTCATTTTCCTTGTCGGTTGCTGCATCAAAGCGGACACCGCTGTTTTGGTTGGTGCTCTTTTCATCTTGGTCAATCGTGTAAAATGTATTCCCATTTATCTCAGATCCTTTCCAAATCATTACAGTCGAAGATGGTCCCTGGACAACAAGTACAACTCATCACAAACAGTGCTGTCACCTCTCGAGACGTGTTTCCAACCAACTGCTGAAAGTCCCGATGTGTTCACATGTAATCCGATCGTCGCCTTTGCTCCGGGTGTTTGGAGCGCAGACTGTTCTTGTGTTCATCGACATACGGGTCACCAAGGTAGAGTTCAGAGAACTGTAGTGTGCTTGAGACCAAGAATATCCGTCCTGCATATTATTGAGTCTCTTCCAAGCGTGCCTTTTCGGTCAGTCTTCCCTCATACATGATTTAGGGAGACCTATCTTATTAAGGCCAGGAATGAAGTCAACACAAAACCCGATGACATCCTCTGCTTGATGGCCCATGGAGATGCTTCCTTCGCCTAGCACGGTTACTGAACATATTTCTTTAGGACTCCCATGAACCTCTCAAAGGGGTACATATTGTGTAGAAATACGGGCCCCAGAATGACAATCTCGTCGACTAGATGAACTAGGACGTGCGTCATGATATTGAAGAAGGATGGTGAAACACCAGCTCGAAATCGACAAGACATTGCGCCACATCACTCCTTAAGCGTTACTCTGATTTCTGGATCGATCACCTTCGAGATATTGCATTGAGGAATGCACATAGCTTCACAATGGCTAATCGGACGCTTTCCGGTAGAAGCCCTCTCAATGCAACCGGAAGCGATTGCGTCATAATCATGTGGCGATCATGAGACTTTAGGTTCTGAACTTTTCTCCGACATATTTATTATTCCCTTTATATTCGACGAGAAGCCAGTCGGGACCTTCATCTTGAGCAGGCATTGAAAGAATATTTCTTTCTCTTCTTCGTAAGAGCGTGGTAGCCGGGACCTTCATACTGCTTCGGAGGCATGCCCTCTTTTTTCGTAAGCGTTGCAGGTCCTCTCGTGCCTCGTGTGTATCTTTTGTCTTCCCATACACGCCCAAGAAGCCTAGCAGGTTCACGCAAAGGTTCTTCGTCACGTGCATCACGTCGATCGAAGAGCGGACCTCTAGGTCTTTCCAAAGAGGGTAGGTCCCAAAATATAGATTTCTTCTTCCACATGGGTGCGTGATTTTCAGCGTCATTCGGAACAGCTAGTCCGCGGGACCCTTTCCAAAGATTACGTGTAAAACATTGACCATAGCAAATGCGTGATCACCGCACGCATGGCGGGCTTCTTCCGGTGATCTGCCTCGCCTTTGAAATGCTTGCCTTTCTTTCGACATTGATGGTTGGTCGGAAGAAATCGGCGATGGCTCGGTACACATTCTTCCTGCAGCTTCCCGGTATATACTATCGGTGTCAAGTAAACAGTGCGTGCATGCGTGGTATCCCTTGTTTGTCTGTCACGAAGGTTATCGAGAGCGGGCCAATCGTTGATTGTCACGAACAGCAACGCCTTCAGTCAAATTCCTCCTTTTGTGCTCATCCCACGTCGTACACCGTTTCCATTCCACAGCTGTAAAAGTTCCTCAACTAATGGCCTTAGGTACACATCAATGTCATTGCGGGTTGCTTAGGGCCTTGGATGAGAACTGCATCATAATGAACTTCCGCTTCATGCACATCCAAGGAGGAAGGTTATACATACATAGAGTCACGGGCCAGGTGTTGTGATTGCTGCTCTGCTCCCGAAAGGATTAATGCCATCCGCGCTTAAAGCAAACCATACGTTCCTTGGGTCCTTTGCAAACTCATCCCAGACTTTCTCTCGATTTTTCTCCACTGCGACCCGTCGTGGTGCTCTCAACTTCCGTCTTTCTTACGGTCCTCATCGTGCCATCGCGTCAACTTGGCATGCTCTCCGTTTACGAGCAGACGTTTCAACCGTGGTATTATAGGAGCATACCACATCACCTTCGCAGAACCCTCTTCTGGGAGGCTCGCCGTCAACATCACCAGGTCATCTCGTCGATCTTATACCGCAATGCACCGCATACCGGGCATGCGTTCAGATCCTTGTAGGCACCACGGTAGAGGATGCGATCATTAGGGCATGCATGTATCTTCTCCACCTCCAATCCTAGAGGGCATACCACCTTCTTTTGCTGCGTATGTCTTGTCGGGCACTCGTTATCCTTTGGAAGCTTCTTCTTCATTATTTTCAGTAGCTTCTCAAATCCTTTATCGAGCACAGCATTCTCTGCCTTCCACCGCAGCAATTCGAGTACGGTACCGAGCTTTGTGTTGCCATCTTCGCAATTGGGGTACAACCCTTTTTTGTGATCCTCTAACATGCGATCGAACTTCAGCTTCTCCTTTTGACTTTCACATTGTGTCCTTGCATCGACAATGACCCGGCGGAGATCATCATCATGGGGCACATCGTCTGGTTCATCTTGATCTTCAGCAGCTTCGCCCGTTGCAGCACCATCGTGCACATCATCTGGTGCAACTTGATGTTCAAGAGCATCACCGTATTCAGGGGCACATAGTTGTCATCGTACTCTTCTTCCTCGCCGTCTTCCATCATAACCCCTATTTCTCCGTGCCTCGTCCAAACATTATAGTGTGGCATGAAACCCTTGTAAAGCAGGTGGGTGTGAAGGATTTTTCGGTCAGAGTAAGACTTCGTGTTCCCACATATAGGGCATGGACAACACATATAACCATTCTGCTTGTTTGCCTCAGCCACTTCGAGAAAAGCATGCACGCCCTTAATGTACTCGGAGGTGTGCATCACACCGTACATCCATTGCCGGTTCATCTGCGTGCATTATATATAATTAAGTGTGTCAAAAATCATTACAGAACATCATGAATAGATAATTAAATGACCAAATTAATAGAAGTTCATCATCACATAAAACCAAAGTACATACATAGTTCTCATCTAACAACATAAAGCTCTGCAGAGCATCTAAATTAATTAAACCATACATTGAAACTATGTAAAACATTTTAATGTGAAAACAAATACGATCATAATCGCAACCAAGGTAACAACTGATCCAACGGCATAATGATACCAAGCCTCGGTATGAATGGCATATTTTCTAATCTTTCTCATCTTCAAGCGCATTGCATCCATCTTGATCTTGTGATCATCGACGACATCCGCAACATGCAACTCCAATATCATCTTCTCCTCCTCAAGTTTTTTATTTTTTCCTTCAAGAAATTGTTTTCTTCTTCAACTAAATTTAACCTCTCGACAATAGGGTCGGTTGGAATTTCCGGTTCAACAACCTCCTAGATAAATAAAATCTATGTCACGTTGGTCGGCTTAATTTTCATAAACAATAAATGAACCAATAGTTATGAAAAGATAATATATACCACATCCGAATCATAGACAGGGCCGAGGGGCCGACAGGCGGATGCCAAAACCATCGCACTATATAAGATGCAATAATAAAAGTAAGAAAATAATACAAGTAAGAATATTTTTCCTTTCAGAAAGAAGATAAGAACAAGAGGCTCACCAAGGTGGTGCTGGCGATGAGATCGCCGCGGGTTATCGACGGCGGTGAAGACGGGGACGGGGCGTGACGGACCGCTAAACCTAGACAAATATTGAGGAAAATGGAGGTTAGAGGCAGGGACGGAGCTGGGCCCCGGGCACCCAGGACCCAGGCCCGGGGCGTGCAAAAATTTACAGGCTATAATTATATAGGTTTCTTTGCAGGCCCGGGGTACAACCCAATAAATAAAGCAGGCCCAAAGCCTCGCTAGGCTGTCTAAACGCACGCACGAGGCAACCCAGAACCCACCCACGATCCAACTTGTACGCACGAGGAGTCCTGTGCACGATCCACGAGGCTGAAGAGACGCAGCGCCAGCACTGTCTTGCTAAAAAAGGAGACGCAACACTCGCGCGGCCGCCGCCGAGTCGCACGCAGACAGGAGAGTCGGGCGGCACGATCGATCTCCAGACTCCACCGTTCGCGCCGCCGTCCGCCGTGGCTTCGCCTCCGGCCCCGCCCCACCCCCCACTTTCCTCCTGCTCTGGCCTCTGGGGCTCCGACCGCCGCATCCTGTCCCGTGCGTCGATCGCCCGCGTGGCGCGTCATTCCCCTGCCCGCTGTTTCACTGGGGGCTGCTGCACCTTGTATTTTCTTTGATGTTTTCACTGTTTCCTCACTGAAGCTTTCCACAATTCCACTTATAGCATGTTTTACTTGTATGACGTATCCGTGTATAAACTACTTCGAACTGAAATTTAACTCAAATAATGTGTATGTATGCAGTCATATATCTAGGGTATTTTGATGTAATTGCCAATTTTATTTCATATATTGTAGGAAAGGAATATGAAAGATCTACTCAATCGTTAAGATGCGTTGCTTGTCTTGATCCAAGGAACTTATATAGGTCTCGCAAAGGGCTTTTACCTCGACGAAGTAGTAAGTTTTTACATTTGTATCAATGATAATTGTTTTTCTTGATGTTTATGCTTTCTCTTATGAAATTTGTTTTTGATGCTTTGAAGGTGTTGGCTCTTCTTGCATCACTGATGAGGTTATGCGAGGCACTCATGAAGAAAACCATTGATTTGGTACTCTCTTTTTTATCACATACTGTTCTTTGTAGTTTTTACCATGTGTTTTTTTATCTATTTTGTTGTATCATTAATTGAGTTTAAATTCTAAATATTTTGTGCAATTGAGCCATATTTTGTTTGGGGTATCTTTTGAGGTAGCTAAAAGCCTTATGGACATTAAGTTTTTTCCTCGTGGCAAAAAAATTTCTTTGGGCCCGGGGCTTGCTCCAATCCTGGCTCCGCCACTGGTTAGAGGTCGAGCTTGGAGAGGAGAAAGCTTAAGTAGTGTGGCTCGGGCATTCCATCGAACACCTTGTGTGCATAGGAGGTGAGCTAGAGCACCACCAAGCCCCCTCCCCCTCGGCCAAAAAGCAGGCGGTGTCTTCTTGAGGGGCTATATATAAGCGCACCATTAGCCCCGATTGGTGGCATGAGCAACCACTAAAGGAGTTTTCGTCCCGCTCACGCCACCAACCGACCAATAGTGGTGGGCCAGAGGAGTTGCCCATTGGTCCCGGTTTGTCCCACCAATCGGACAAAAGGTCCGGACGAACCGGGACCAATGGCCCACGTGGCCCGGCCCCTGGGCTCACGAACCGGGATAAATGCTCGCATTAGTCCCGGTTCTGGATTGAACCGGAACTAATGGGCAAAACAGGCCTCAACGATAGCCCCTTTTTCTACTAGTGCCCTCCATCGAAGTTGTTGATTTCCACTTCTAAGAGATGAGTCAAGGAGACACTTTGGCTCCTCCAGTTCTTGGGCTCATCACAAGGGCAGTTTTCAAGACATTTTGCCTGAAACATGTAAAACATTACATTGTATTTTGAACAAATTACTTATGAGTAAAATATATAAGCAGCATGGAGAATTACCCTGGACCAGTCCCATGGGAAAACCTTAAGCCTTCGTGTAGCAGTCTGGATGTGATGCGTCATAGGGAGATGCCGGAGAAGTCCTCCTACAACATGTCCCATTGCGTTGAGATGTAGCTCCAACACAGTAAAGCTAGCAACCGGAAGTTTCTCCATCTCCGGCGCAAAGTCCATTGCTGCCCCCAAACGATTCTACAAAACAACATAATTATTTAGCTTGATGTATAGCATGGAGCCTTTAGAGATAGTTTAGCAAGGAAATCTTTTAAAGAGTTGGTAGAAGGAGCTGGGGAAGGAGGGCAGGTCGGCAAAAATGCGTTCCAAAGAGTTGTTTGTGAAGACGAGTTCATGCGGAGAGAGCCTCGCCGCGGCGGGGAGAAGGGACACTGCGCCTCCAATTATTAATTTGGTCGCATTCGAGGCCCAGAAGGGACACCCGAGCGCCACAGCGGCGTCGAGTGTGGCTTGGAGCGATCCGGCCTCGACCTCACGGAAGGTGACCCTGAGCAGGCGTAACCGCGGGCAGCGGTCGAGAAAGGCGCCAATGTCTAGGATGTTGCCGGAGAGGGACAGCCTCTCGAGCACAGGGAGCTCGCCGCCCGCCTGCGGGGGCTTGACACGAAGGAAACCCGTGTCCAGCTCGATGGAGGTGGCTCGGCGAAAGCCAGGCATGACGATGCTGACGGGAGGGCCTGGATTGAACACGATTTCGTGCGGAAGGATGAAGACCAGCTCCTCCGGCGAGAGCCGCTCGGCGGCGCGCAGCAGCGACTTGGCGCCGGCGTCGTCGAGCTTGCGCGACGCCTCCAACACACTCCTCGCGAGATGGACGTCGAGAAGGGACACGGATGTACGGCGAGGCACACGGCCGAGCGCCGCTTTGACCACGCCGGCCGGGACGTCGCGGAAGGTGAGACCGGGGAGGCGGGCCCAGAGGCCGCGCCACCGGCGCGAGAGGACGCCGGTGCGCGCGGCGGCGCGGGCGCAGCGCAGGCCCACGAGGATCTGGAGCAGCATGTCGTCGGGGAGCGCGCCGATGAGGTCATCACCGCCCGGACCACGCGGCGGCGGCGGCGGCGGCGAGCGCCTGAGGCGACGCCTCGATCGGAAGTCCATCTGAAAACCTTCCGCAGGCAGGGCAACTGGCTCCGTCGCGTGAAGAAGATCTCAACTCCCCCCGTCGCGCAGCCCAGCCAAATTTCCAGGCCTTTAGATCACGGCCCACCAAACAGCAGCATCTCGGAAGCCCATCCTGTTTATCTTTTCTTTCGTGTGTTTGCAAGTTTCAACTGCGTTCGTTTCGTTCTGCTTCGCTGCTGGTTCTCAGCACGGCACCATCTCATCAGACATGGGAAAAAAAAATTCAGACATGGGAACATATTACTGACATTTGTGCATGTGCCTCGTAGTAAAACCAGTACCTACATAGGTGAAAGTATATAAAAAAAGGAAACCTGCCTTTTATGTATTCCTGTCTTCTGCTACTTTTTTTGTTCATTTCCCATTTCCTATTTCCAAAACAAACAAACATTTTTTAAATGTGTTAGCACGTTCCAAATACATGAATATGTATTAAAAGTACGTGATCACATTTTGAAATTTACATGAACATTTTTTAAATGCATGAAAACTTATTAGTTTATGTAATTAAATTAAATAAATGATAAGTATATTTTATTGCACTGTGGACATTTTTTGAAGTACACAATTAACATTATCAAATATACAATGAACAATTATTTTACATCGGATAAATATATTTTTAATACACCATGAACATTTTTAGAAAACGTGATGAAAAACCTTTTAATAGCGCGGTGAACATTTATTAGTACGCGATGGACCTTTTCGAGAAACACTATGAACCTTTACAACACTAACATTTTTTAGTACGTGTAACCTTTTTGAAAATCACAATGAACAACTTTTGATATGCGAGGAATTTTATGAAGTACAAACTGAACATTTACTAAATATACGATGATTTTTTCAAGAATATATCCAACAAACATAATTTTAGTACGCAATGAAACTTTTCATACATGCAAGTTAATTAATACATGATGAACACCTTTTGACACACAGCAAACATCTTTTCAATCTACTAACATTTATTAAATATGCAACATGATGAACAGTTTTTTTTTCACATGATGAAACTCTTTGAGCAAACAAGATAAGAATAATTAATGCATGATGAACGTTTTAATACACAATGATTTTTTTTCAAAATATGATGATTTATGTAAAATGTGGTGAGTACTCATTCAATACATGACGAATATTTTTAAAAATCATCATGCTTTTTAAAAAAGTTCATACATTTTAAACAAAATATTCATAAAATCTTGGTGGAACCACTCGTCAAGATAAAATCTTGGTACTCACAAAATATATATTTGTGGACCATGCTTGATATATGGTGAGACTACACTTCAAGATAAAAAATACTGGTACTCATACTGAAAAGGATGTGTGCATCCTTAGTTGATGCAAACGCCTAGAAGTGTAAATTCCCCACAAAATTTTACTTTAAAAAATATGTAAAACAATTTGCAAATAAATATAAATATTTTTAAATAAATGACGACATATGTTAAATATGCGTGGACATTTTTTATTTTCCATGAATAAAAAATTACTTTATTTCGAAAACTGGTGTGTTTAAAACTTAGCAAAAGTACAAACGAAATACAAACAGGAAGAAAAACAGCCGAAGCTACTTGATTAGGCCAGCCCACCTTTGGGGGCCCGTTTTCTTTTCTAAATTTTTAGTTTTTCTACTGTTTCTACTTTGTCGTTTCGTTATTTCTATTGCCCTTTTATACTTTAAATGTTTTATTTACATTTTTCCAATTCATAATTTTTAAATTCGTCTGTAGTTTTAAAAAATGAAATTATTTTTTAGGTTTCTTTAAAAATCATGTCCCTATAAGTTCGTCAACATTTTTAAATTATAGAATTCTTTAAAATATATGAACATTTATCAAAATTTGTGCAGATTTTCTAATGGTCGAAATGATTTTATAATTTTAGAAAAAATTGATTCATTAATATTTTCAATGGTGATCAACATTTTTATATGAGGAGAACATTGCTTTAATATGAGATGGCCATTTTTTAGATATGCGATGAACATGCTTAAAATACAAAGTAAGTATTTTTAAGGTCGTCGGCAATGCCTTGCCACTGCTCGATGGCGAGGAGCTATCCATTAGAGTGGTGGGTGGACAACTCCATAGTTGAATGCTTCATGATTGGCGGGAGGTCGACGACAACATCGAGGGGTGTACCCGAGTGAGGCTATCGATGCCAATGGTGCCCGGATCATCGCCACCGGCCTCGTAGTCCATGAGATAGACTCCTCCTACAATCACGCCTACATAGCTTCACTGTACAAAGAAAAAAATTGTTGCAGCAATTCATTTTCTTAAAGGTGGTAGCACAGTGTAAATGTGTTTTTAGACAATAAAATGAAATGTCAGTCTTATAGCCTCTGCGTCTTTTTGTAGAGGTTATAGCCTCCGTATCTTGCAATTGCACATAATCACACTTTATTGCGCCGGTGACTACCATACGGACCAAGCATCCAAATATTGTGATCTTGAATTTTTTTAGGGGTAAATATTGTGACCTTGATGGGCCCTAATGACTGGTACTTGTGCTTTGAGATGGGCCTTAACTGCCAGAACAGGACAGGAAGACGAGCAGTAGGTTTTCCCTTTTTTTTCTTAGCCTCCCTCGCTCGATCCCTTTGTACCCTGCCGCCGCGCCGCGTGAGACGAAAACCCAGCACCATAATGGGCGGCGACGGCGAGACGAGGCCGCCGCCGGCGGCCAGGGCAGGCGCCGCATCCATCGTGCTCGGCAACGACGACCTCCTCAGCGAGATCCTCCTCCGCGTAGGCTACCCCACCATCCTCGTCCGCGCCGCGGCCGTCTGCACGCGCTGGTACCTCCACGTGTCGGATCGCGGGTTCCTCCGCCGTTTCCGCAACCTTCACCCTCCCCGGCTCCTCGGTTTCTACACTTGCGACGACGACTGGTGGGTGTGGAGAATGCGCTTCGTGCCAGTATTGCCTCAGCCGCCAGAGCTCGTCACCGTCGTCCGCCGCGTCAGCTCCAGCTTGGCCGCCTACAAGAGCATGTGGCCGGCACCGACCTACTTCCTAGGCTGTAGGAACGGTAGCCTCCTGGTCAGCCATCAAGGAAGGCCCGGAAGCAGCACCAAATTGGGAGTGCATTGCCTCCTTTGCCCCGACCCCGAGAGTGGCCTGGCCATGCTCCCATCATGCCCATTCTCCCAGCCCCGGGAAGGCAGTCTCATTATGTGGCATGGCAACGTCCTCTCCAAAGAAGAAGGCGATGGTGTCACGTATTGGCATTTGTTGCTACATTCTACCCCGCCGAGAAAGCATTCCAGGGAGAGAAAGCATACCGCATACGTGTATATGTTGCGGGATGGTGCCTGGTGCACGCATAGCTTGGCTATAGACGAGACCCGTCGTCCCTTCCCTCTGCAACCAATACCCGTGCTCGTCGGCAATAAAATTTATATGGCGACCGCCCAGAGCGACATTGCTGTGTGGGATTTGATGGCCTCAAGTTCCTCCAGGATTCTGCTGCCACAAGGGGTGGGGCATGGAGAGAAACACCATCTTGTCACGGGCTGATGATGCCTCTAGTGTATTCCTAATCCATATGGAGGAGCTTCAACTTCGCGTCTGGCTACACAAGGGGGGCAGCTGGTTGCTCATGGACACCATTTGTTTGCGTGAGATGTGCGCGGATTTGGGTATGTTGGACTGTGACGCTCTTCCCACAATAAACTACATGGGGACAATGTCGAGTTTGTGTTCTTACGGATGGGTCAGTGAATATTCAACTTTGATATAAAGTGAAGGACACTGCGTAAATTGCATGAGATTACAAACGAGAACCTATGGTCGGCATATATCCATCCTGTTGTGATGATTTGGCCTCCCACATTTCCTGCGCTAAAGAATGGACCCTCAAGGTTTGCCTTTACACTCTGGACGGTTTGTGTATATAGTTTCTTGTTGAGTTTACAAATATTTGAATGTGCATCTTGTTAATTTCTCTGTGTTTATTTCTTTGTTTTGCCATTTGCTTTTTTAAAGTTGAAATTTATAGCATCGATCAATACACCATCATATTTGATTAGTTACGGAAACAACGGGCATTGCTACAGTAGTCATCATCCATTACTTTTGTTGATGGTTGATTAACCATCACATAGTTTAGTTTAGTGGTTGAATGGTGGTAGGCATATGAATGATTCAGATTCCTTATAGTACTTAAGCAGCATCTCAGATGCTTTCCAAACTCATGAGATGATTTATACATGCTACAATTTGTTTTTGCGTACGTGATTATGCCGTAGGTGTTGTTTTCTTGGGTTGCCGTAGAGATTAAAGTTTAGTAGCAGGTGTTGCACAGTAGGATGACGGCTTCCCGCCTTTGTGCATGGTCGGGCGAACTGTAAATGACGGTGGTCATATTTAAGGAAACTAGAGAGGGAGGGGTTAGCAGCTTGAATAATGGAAGTTTATTTCCTTACATCACTATTTCTCCTATAGTCATATTACAACTCTCATTACGAGTAAGCTGTCTTTGAATTATGACACGTGACTCGAGCCACTCTATACTTATACTCCCTCCGTTTTTATTTAGTTAGCGTACTAGTTTTGGTCAAAGTCAAGCTTTGTAAACTTTGACAAAGTTTATAAACGAAAATATTAACATATATAATAACAAATCAACACCATCAGATTAATTATTGAATGTATTCTCACATCATATAGATTTTTCACGGTAAATTTTTATATTGTTTTTTATAAACTTAGTCAAACATTACAAAGTTTGACTTCAGTCAAATCTAAATATGCGGAGTAAATATAAACGGAGGGAGTACTTTTTTGTTTCAGAATATTGTAGTATTAATGTACGATATAGTCAATTTCCAATGTCGGTATGGTTAAGTGTGATATTGCTCACACAGACATTCAATTCTGGGCCATGTAGTGTGTCGGTGCATATTTGTCGATTGAGATGTATATCATAACAAGGATTGTTGTTCTACATGAGTGGCTTTTACTTGCCATGACCAGTTTGTGTTTTACTCTTCAGGTTGTCTAAGGAAAAATATGTCCCATTGGGTCAAATTGTACTAGTACTTTGAATCTATGGGTCAAAACATATGATAGCATTTGACTGTTGTTGTGCATAACTGCTTGTCTTGTCAAAATCTCTTGATCCATTGATAAATGGTTATCTAAATCGATATATCATGACTGATCCTTGTTCTGTTTTCCCCTTTTCTTACTTGGAACAGAGACACGGTGTGAAGTACGCAGGGTGTGGTCGGATGGTATATATCTATATATCTCATTGATAAACTATGGTGCATCAAGGATAAACTGAGCAGTACCGACGGGGCTGCGCTTGCCCGGCAGCATGACCTAGTATATGACTGCATCCACATCGACCGCCTGGTCCATCTTTACCCTCTCAGGCTTAAGTAAGGGGGTACACTAGATTACATAATTAGTCTTAGGAGAAAACTACAGAGTCGAGTAAATGAGGGGACTTCTTCAAACTCAACAACCACTTTCAACATCAGCACTTGATTTAAATTCAGTTTCATGCTTGTGTGCATATAGAGACAGTGTCCTTCTGCAATTGTAGATAGCCTGTGAGATAGTGTGAACCAATCAGCCAAAATTTTCAAAGACCAAATAAAAAATCTCTGTAGAAATTAATTTGACTGATGTGGTACATGTACAGCTCTAGATTTGCATATCATGGCATCTTCCACTCGCTCGACTACAACTAACTGGAAGGCCTAGACAATGAATAGACATAATAAAAATGAAAAACAAAAAAACAGAAGATAGGGGGAGTGAGGAGAAAATCAGAAAATTGAACTTTCCATTTTCATTTTACATTGAGGCCATGTAGGCCTGGTTGTAGGAGGATCTCGTGGATGATGAGGCTGGTTGCGGTGACCCGGACCCCGGTGGCATTGTTGAAGAGGTACACCCCAGCGTTGGCATAGATGGCCTCGGTCGGGTATATACCCGTGTCATCGCCCCTATTCAGTCTGGCGATGCAGATCAGTGCAAGCTAGCACCTGGGCCTGTGGCAAGCAACAGTGGCTAAGATAGAATTCTAGTGTTGGGCCAATACCCTCTGTGCGGGCCGTGGGCCGTGTAATAGGGTAGCGAGTGTGTGTGTGTGAGAAAGAGGCTGTATAAAAGCTCTCCAGCCTGTAGCCATCCGGCATCGACAATTATATGAAATGAGATAGTACTCTCCTCAATCTCCTCTGTGCTCTGCCTTTCTTTGCCTCTTCTGACCTTCTTCCTCAAGTCGCTGCCCTCCCCACCAGTCCCAAATCCTAGGGGGTTCGCCCCAAGGCAAGGACGTGACAGTTGGTATCAGATAGCCTCGTCGATCCGTTGTTCCCCGCTTCCTCGAGATCGGATTGTAACATCGACCGATCGGTTGTGTGGCTGCGTCGGTAGTCGCTGTAAATCCGAGATCGGCGTTGGTCCGGTTCGAGAGAGGGTGACGACGGCTCCGTTCAAGCCGGCGCTCAGACCCGGCATCTGGTGGATGTTATGGCGGCGTTTGAGGAGCGCGTGTTGAAGGAGTTGGCCGCCCTCAAGGGGATCGGTGAACAAGTCGCGCGCATCGACGGGATCGGTAGCGGCTCGATGGCCTCGATGCGAAGTTCTCGAGCAGGTGCAGCACCTGGACCAAGTGCAAGCCAAGGTTGATCTCTCGGTCACGTCCATCGGGAGATCCACCAGAACAGGTTCATGTAGCGCAGCGTGATTAAGGAGTCCCACAGTACTCGGGGCCGCGGATCTGGATCGGCTTGCGCAGCCCGGCTGTTTTGGCGGCGTCCCCAACCGCCCAGCGAGCAGCGGCCGCTGCCAGTACCTCCCCACTCCGTCGACCTTTCGACCACCGGACGAAGTGCCACAATCTCCACGCCCTCTGACGAAAGCGAGCTCCAAGCGGCCATGGATGCCTAAGATGGAGTTTCCCGATTCGATGGCGAAGGAGTGCGCATGTGGTTGGATAACTGTGAGGTTTACTTTCAGCTGTATCAAATCCTGAAGGATTTAAACTCATGTCTGCGTCCCTGCATTTACAAGGAAATGCTGCCCATTGGTATCAAGCTTGTAAGCATACAGATGCATGTGCAGATTGGCCTCGGTTTAGAACAGCTATCCTGCAGGAATTTGATGTAAATGTGCACCGGAACTGTTTGAGAGAACTACTGCTGTTGAAACAGGACGAGTCGATTGCAGCGATATCGCAATATGTTTAATCAATTGGTCTATCGAGTGCGATTATGCGATGCAGCAATCAGTGAAACTATGTTGGTCACTCAGTTTGTTACGGGATTGAAGGAGGAGATCCGATCGGCTGTTGAAATTCAGTTGCCCTCGTCGGTGGTGCTGGCAGCTGAATATGCCTTGGTACAGGAGGCTATGTTAGAGCGTCGGAGAGTGCAGGCTCCAAAATTTCAGAAAGCAGACCAATCAGACCAAGTTTATAGCACCTCGACAAGAAAGCTCCTCTCGGCCACAGCTTTCTTCTTTGGTGATCTCTGGCGTGCCAAACAGCTCAAGGAGTTTCAAGAGCAAATGGTCTTTGTTATAGTTGTGGAGAAAAGTATAGCGAGGGCCATGTGTGTGCTAACAAACCACCAATGCAACTGAAAGCACTGGAAGCACAAGAAATTGAAGGAAACTTTACGATGAGATACTAAATGCTATTGCTTTGAGGAAGCGATGAGGAAAGTAGCAGCATACTTATCTGTCAATGCCATAGCAGGATCGGCCGACAAAGAAACCATCGAGACTCGAGCTCTAGTGGAAAACAAGGTCATGCTGCTCCTTGTGGACTCGGGCAGCTCCACACTTTCATTGACAAAGCAGTTAGTGACAAACTCACTCATAAAGCTACATCGTTAAAGCAAACTATGAAGGTGAAAGTAGCCAACGGAGAGCAACTGCAATGTGATACCGAGTTATCGGGCTTGAAGTGGTGGATTAGTGGGCACACTTTTACTTCAGATATGAAGGTGATTGATCTAGGGGCTATGATGCAATCCTTGGTATGGACTCGTTGTCTCAATGGGGAGCTATGACTTGTCACCTTTGGGAGGAAAAATGGCTACGATTAAGTAAAACAAGGACAACAAGTGAAATTGCGAGGATTGTGGAGAAGCAGCAGACAGAAATTCAAGCCATCACAATGGACCGGATGCTTAAGTGGCGGAAAGGGAATGACATCCTGGGCCCTTTGTTGTGTTGTCTCCTTCTCTAGAAACTGAAAACCATGCAAAGGCTGTGAGTGCATATCCAAACCACTGGCAGATTTTGCTGATGTTTTTGCAGATCCAAAGCACTTGCCTCCACATAGGGTGTCCGATCATGCCATATCTTTGCAGCCTAATAGTGCACCGGTGAATGTGAGGCCTTACAGATATAATCCTCAACAGAAGGATGAAATTGAGAGATAGGTTAATGAAATGCTCGCTTCAGGATTAATTAAACCCAGCATGTCTCCATTTGCATCACCAGTGCTTCTAGTCAGAAAAAAAGATGGCACTTGGAGGTTACGTGTAGATTACGGAAGATTGAACACTTTGACAGTCAAGAATAAATTTCCCATGCCTATAGTGGAAGAGTTGTTGGATGAGATTGCTGGAGCTAAGTGGTTCTCTAAGTTAGATTTAAGGTCTGGATATCATCAAATCAGAATGGTTGAGGCTGATGAGGAGAAAACTGCTTTCAAGACGCATAATGGGCAATATCAGTTCAGGGTTATGCCCTTTGGGATGACCAATGCACCTGCCACCTTCCGATTAGCTTAATGAACATTATTTTCAAAAAGTATGCAAGAAAATTTGTCCTGGTCTTTATGGGACGATATTCTAGTGTTTAGTGGAACCTTAAAAGAACATCAAGAACATCTGAAACAGGTGTTGCAGACCTTGAGAGAAAATGAGTTGTATGCAAAGATGAGCAAATGCTGCTTTGCTACGCAACAACTGAACTATCTGGGCCATGTCATATCTTACAAAGGGGTATCAACAGATCCTGAGAAAACAAAAGCAATGGAACAGTGGCCTCAACCAACTTCCTTCACTGAGTTGAGAGGATTCCTAGGGCTGACTGGGTATTATAGAAAGTTTGTTCCTCACTATGGCACTTTGGCAAAACCACTTACTTCACTGCTCCAGCTTAAAACCTTCCAATGGACAGATGCAGCTCAGCTAGCTTTTCAGAAAATGAAAATTGCTATGTCATCAACTCCTGTGTTAGCTCTACCTGATTTCTCCAAGCCCTTCACAATAGAAATTGATGCATGTGACACCGGTATTGGTGCTGGGTTATGCCAGCAAGGTCACCCAGTAGCTTATTTCAGTAAAGCCCTGGGAGTGCAAAATCAGCAACTACCCGCTTATGAAAAATAATTTATGGCAATAATGATGGCAGTGGACAAATGGAGAGCTTATCTTAGCAGAGGACCATTTGTCATAAGAACAGACCACAAAGTCTCTGCAACTTGGAGGAACAAGTGCTACACACTGACTTGCAAAAGAAGGCAATGGCCAAATTAGCAGGACTACAATTCAAATTTCAGTATAAGAAAGGGAATGAGAACCGAGCAGATGATGCTCTCTCCAGAGTGGGGCATGCATTTGCCGTACAAGCAATCTCTACTGCACAACCAGTCTGGGTCCAAGAAGTGGTGAATTCATATGCAGTGGACACTAGGGCACAAGAATTACTCACCAAATTAGCATTGGTACCGGATGCAGAACCTGGATTTTCTCTAACACAAGGACTGTTGAGGTTCCATGGGAAAATCTGGGTGGGTTCCAATGCAGGACTACGTACCAGACTCATTGAAGCTTTTCATGCATCGCCTATTGGTGGACACAGTGGGATGCAAGCTACATATCAGCGGGTCAAGAAACTCTTTCATTGGACTGGCATTAAACAAGATGTGCAGAACTTTGTGCAACAGTGCCAAGTGTGTCAACAAGCAAAGCATGAACATTGTAAATATCCAGCCTGCTCAATCCCTTACCAATACCAGACAGAGCTTGGGAAGATGTAACTATGGATTTCATAGAAGGGTTGCCTAAATCAAATGGATTCAGTGTTATCTTGGTGGTGGTGGACAGATATTCCAAGTACAGCCATTTCATCCCCCTCAAACATCCTTACACAGCTGCAACTGTGGCTCAAATGTTCATGCAAAATGTGGTGAAATTGCACAACATGCCTCTTACTATAACCTCAGACAGAGACACAATATTCACCAAAGAACTTCTCGAAAGAACTACTTGCTATCACGGGGACCTAAGTTGCAAATGTCTCATTGCCAGGCACCCTCGGACAGATGGGCGAGCAGAGAGAGTGAACCAATGCTTAGAGATGTATCTCGGATGTGCTGTGCGATTCTCCTACTAAGTGGCATAACTGGCTGCCTTTGGCTGAGCTGTGGTATAATACCACGTATCATTCTTCTATGGGTTGCACCCCCTTTCTGGCTCTCTATGGGCAGGAACCACACATGGGACAGTTCCTAAGACCTCCGGAAGATGCTTCCCCTGATGTGCAACAATGGTTAAAGGAAAGACAGGCTTATTCCGAGCACTTGAAACAACACCTACAACGAGCTCAGCAAAAGTTCAAAGCAGATGCAGATAGAAACAGGTCTCCCCGAGAGTTTGTAGTGGGGGAGTCAGTATTTTTGAAACTCCAACCCTATGGACAACTTTCTTTGGTCAACAGACCCTGCCCCAAACTAGCATTTAAGTACTTTGGACCTTTCCAAATTCTGGAAAAGATTGGCCCTGCAGCATATAAATTGGATCTGCCATCCGATGCTCAAATCCACCCGGTGTTTCATGTTTCCCAACTCAAACAACAGTGCAGACCACACACCGGTATTTCAGTCCCTACCCAAATTCCCTCCCATGGACACTGAAGATTTGGCGCCGTCAGAAATTTTGGATCGACGACTGGTCAAGAAAGGTAACACAGCTCTGTTACAAGTCTTTGGTCTTGTTGAAATGAGCTCTCGGCTGATTTTGCTACTTGGGAAGACTACACTTCACTGCAGAAAAAGATTTCCTCGGTAGCTTGGGGACAAGCTGCATCTCAAGGGAGAACCTTGTCATCGCCCCTATTCGGTCAGCGATGCAGATCGATTGCAAGCAAGCACTGGGCCTGTGGCAAGCAACGATGGCTAAGATAGAATTCTAGTGTTGGGCCAATACCCTCTGTATGCGGGCTGTGGGCCGTGTAATAGGAGTAGCGAGTGTGTGTGTGTGTGTGAGAAAGAGGGCTGTATAAAAGCTCTCCGACTGTAGCCATCCGGCATCGACAATTATATGAAATGAGATAGTACTCTCCTCAATCTCCTCATGCTCTGCCTTTCTTTGCCTCTTGACCTTCTTCTTCCTCAAGTCGCTGCCCTCCCCACCAGTCCCAAATCCTAGGGGTTCGCCCCAAGGCAAGGACGTGACAACCCGCGACATCACCATTGACCTCCCTCCATCGCTAAGCTCTCTCTGATGGAGTGGTCCACAAGAACCCTCACTGACAAGTCCTCACCGTTGAGCACCGACACAGTATTGCCAACGACCCTCTTGACAATGTCATTGGCGCGAGACGAGCGCGTCTCATCATGGCAAAAGTGTGTACGCAGGCCTCCATCGAGGCCCCTCGAAACATAGAAAGAGATGGCGGTCCGCTCTGTGGCCCCACCATGGTGCCTGGAATAGGCGAGCACGAGCAGGCTGAAGGGTTCGAGGGCGCCCCGGATCGCCGCCCCGCCACTGGTGCTACATGTTCTTAGACGTGTAGAACTTTCCCAGTCATACCTCAGCCCAGCGCCAACATCGGCGTCGGTGTCCAGTGGGGTCCACATGTTCTTTGCCGCGTTGTATCGCCCCAACGCGTAGTAGTCGTGCCGGTCATCGTCGGAGCTCTCCTTCATCACGTGGAAAACATCATCGCCCCCATTCGTGGACGCGGCCGCCACAACATCCATCATATCGATGCCCCTTGCATCGCCGACCGGGTCTAAGTCGATGCACTCCCACATCCCTGTCCTTGGTACACGGTGAAGCAACCCGGGGACAAGCTCATAATCGATAAATCCTTGGTCTTGTAGGTCATCACCATGACAGCATGGCGGTCATCCTTGGAGCCAATAACGAGCCGCCATCATCGCCGGAACCGTCGAACCACGCGATGGTCGGGTCCCGAAGTCCTTCTCCCGGCGCCCGTGGCGGTACATCACGGATTGTTCTCATACTTGGTCCAGTTGATTAAGGGATCGGAGGGGTCGGTAGGGAAGGCAAGGCATTGGACCTGGACGGAGGCGTTGGTGGAGCCGGTGTAGAGCATGACGATGCGGCCGTCGGGAAGGACGGTTGTGGAGCCGGACCAAACGCCATTCATGTCATACCACTGATGCAGGGACATGGCCACGGGAGGTGGCGCCACGGAGGAGGTCGCGGGAGGCGGCATGGCCCCAAGCGATCTTGTTGCCCCAGATGGCTCCGTCAGGGTTGTACTGGTAGAAGAGGTGATACCAACCCTTGTAGTACACCGGACCTGCATTTGCATGAACATGATTAGCATTAGAATCTTGTACTAACTGAATTATCAGATTCCATCCTGGAGTTATCTCTAACAAGATTAGAGTAACAAGTGTGGTATCTGTACCGCTAGGGTCGTTCATCCAATTCTTCTCGGGCTGGAAGTGGAAGCCGGTGCGCTGCCACTGGAGCATGGCATTGCTCCACGGGAAGCCGGTGCGCTGCCACTAGTATCATGTATATGATACTAGCCACTATGAGTAACCACTATGAGTACTAACCACTATGAGTAGCCTAATTATAATCCATCCAGGCCATATTATCCAGCTCGATGATGATTATAGCCTTGTCGCACCCGATCATTGTTCTTTTTATTAAACCCCCTCTCCTTTTAATTAACTAAAATGCAGAAACAATCGTTCGTTACAGCATTCGCCACACAGGGCGAAAATTGTTACTACATAGAAAAGCGATCAGACCTATTATCGAAGCTAAAATTAGCTATGTGGTGAGCCACCAGACTAGCCTATCTACTGATCTGCATCAGCTTAAAATTAGGAAGTAGCTTGGTGATGGCTAAGACTTACTCCTTTAGATCCATAAATAAGAGACGACCTACGAAACTAGTACCCACTCATTGTTCTGAGAAACAAACTAGTAGTGCTCCCGTCCTCGATGGCGTCTAAGGCGGCCAGGGGGGGTGGCGGCAGGCGAGGTGACTGCAGGTCGCCGCCTCACCTCTCCGGCGATCGGCGGTAGTAGGGGCGGTTTTGGCGCTCACACACAGCGACGAGGGCAGCGGGCGGGGATTGAGACGAGACTCCGCCGTCTCCGCCGTCGCCGACTCCCTCGACCAAATCTGCGAAGCGGTTCAATGCGGCTACGGAAGAGGAAGTGGCGACTACCATCGACAGTGCTGCCCCTTGATGATCCGGCAGGATAGGGCTGCACGTGGCGAAAGAGAGGAGATGGTGCGCCGACTTGTTCACCGGAGAACGTCGTCGACGGCGGTCAAGCCTTGGAAGGGCCCTATCCGAAGGTCGATCTTCCTAATCTCACGATTTCGATTTAGTTCGGCGGAGTCATGGATCGTCGTTAAGAGAAAGAAGAAGGCTCGCCAGACGGTGGCTCGATCGGCGCCCGTGGCGTCTCTGCTAGTCATGCCCGAAATTCGGGCTTGGGATTCTTTGCCGATCGGTAGCGGCATTTGAATTCGTTAGCTTGGCCGAGAGGGTTCAATTCAGTGTGCTGATGGGCAGAGTCAGGTTGGGCCGGGGTTAGCTGGGTATGAGGCCCAGGCTAAACCGGTGCCAACCCAACTTTTCCTGGGGGCGGACCGAAGCGAGCTGGGTGAGGTGGACAGGCCGGGAACGACTGGGTATGAGGCCCAGGCAGGTCCCATTCTGATCGCTATTGTGGGCTCTGAGAGGTTCCTGAGTTCGATCGACGTACCCTGCATCGTCCTCGCCAGCTAGGGTTCTTCGTCGCCGGAGTCCGAACCTGCGTTCTGTTGGGGGTGGTCGGGCTTGGCGTATTCTTCCGCTTGGGGTGATGGAGGGTCGCGGTGGTGCGCTGCTGCCGGGGAAAAAACCCGCCGTGCCCCGGGTCGATCACGCGAGGGCTGCGCCCGCCGCCCGATGGCGGTGGCGGTGGCGTGCGCCGCCCGGCCCCTGGGGCCCAGCCATGGTGGGGCGCCCCACGGTTCCGGCTGTAGGTCGAGGCACGACCACGCAGTCGGTCTGCGAGCCGTGGTGGTGTGATGCCCGGTGCCAGACCGCCGGCGTATGGTCTTGCGGTCGGGCGTGGTGGGAAGCTTGGTCCTCGTCCACCGGCGCCTGGAGTGGCCGGGATCACCGCTGTAGGCTGGGGTGGCGCTGCGCCGAGGCCGCCTGCATCGGGACTGACGATCGGGCAACAACCGAGGCCGGCCCCGCCGCCTCACATCGTCGCCAAGCCTTCACAGAACAGGGATGGGATGGTGCAGTCGAGCACCGCCTCCGCCTCAAAACTCCGGTGTTGGAGGTTCTTACGCGCCCGAGTCGATGGGGAGAGGATGGTTTCAATGCTTATGGGGTTGGTCAGCACCGTGGCTCCTCGTCGGCCAGGCGGTGGTCGAGGATATGCTTGGCGGTCACGATGGCTCGGCGGAGCGACCGTTCATGGGTCCCCCAGGAGGTTTTGTTGAGGGGGCGTCTGGCCCGGGCTATCGACAGCAGGGTGGTTTTCACGGTCATCGTGGTGGTCGTGGTGGTCGAGGTGGCCGATACCGCCCACGACAGCCTCCTTCGCCTGTTGTCGACCAGATGGCGGTTGGCCGGGTCCGTTGAGGAGCCGGTTTTGTCGAATCAAGCTATGGAGGTGGTCTCGGCGCTAGCTAATGCTTTGAGATTCTCGGGAATGAGTCCGGGTTGACAGCGTCGATGGAGGCAATAGACAGGGCTGAGTCGGAGAGGCGTTCAAGTGGTAGCGTAAGAAAGAGAAAATGTTGTGCTATCGATGTGGTGGGAAGGGACATTTTATTGCTGAGTGTGTGGCTGAACTTTGTGGCACTTGTGGCAAACCGGCACATGATACGGGGGACTGTCTGTTTTTGCGAGATCAGGCACCGTCTCTCATGATGTATGGAGTGTACTGTGCTGAACTCACGTTCTTTGAGTCTCCTATGGAGAGGGAGGTTCCTGACGAGACCTTGAGTTTGTATTTGGGTTAGTCAAAATTACCAGAGGTGAGGTTTCTGAGGCACAGATTGTCCAGAGGCTGAAGGAGTTAGCTCCAGGTGATTTCCAGTGGGAGCTTGTTAGTCTCGAGGAAAAACTGTTTAGGGTTGAGTTCCCTTCGGTTGAGGATCTATAGAGACTTGAGTTTTGGGATGTGCAAAGTGTCGGTCTTGATTGTGTCCTTGAGTTTCCACGAGTGGAAGAGGGTCGAGCCTCGGGGCAAGCCTCGACTCGAGGTTTAGCTGCGTTTTTAAGGGCTCCCTCGAAGCCGATCACGGTATGCTTTCGGGTCGTGGCTACTTTGGGTATTATGATGGGGAGACCCGGGCGAGTGGATATGGACTTTACAAGCTCACGAGATAGCCCGATTGCTGGTCGGTGTTCTGGATATTGAGTGCGTGCACGAGGTGGTCAAGTGGGCATATCGAGGCCAGATCTATAACCTCATGATTGAGTTTGAGGATGAGAGTCTGTTCGCCGAGGCGGCTAACGGGACTGATACTGATATGCACGAGGGAGATGATAGTTCGAGACTTAAGGAGGCGCCGGTTGCTGACAGTGGACGAGAGTCATCCACTGCACCGGGAACCGTTTCTCAGACGTCAGGGGATGGGACGGTACCACCCTCCGTGGTGCCTACGACTGCTCTCAGATTTGGGTCCTTGAGCCGGCCTCTGCGCCTCCGAGACTTTGGAGTGGCGGGTGGAGTCGATGAGGTGTTTGAGCACTCGTTACCTGTTTGGAGTTTGAGGATTCTGTGAGTCCACTTCTTGCGGTTTCGCCGATCACGGTCGGGGAGTGAGGAGGAGGAGGTTCCCTCCCACATGCTCGTTGATTTTCCTCAGGTCACAGGTCCGGCGGTGGAGGTCTTTCTCCCGGGAGGGTCCGGGAATGGTGATCTCGGATCCCTCTCCTGCTGTCCTTGATACTGGGAGTTGCAGGAGGCGGTTCCATCTATTGATGGGGGCTCGGGGCAGGTGGCCTCGGCACCCTCTTCGTATCTTCACGGTGGTCGAGGTCTCGATGGTGGAGGTTGCTTCTTGAGAGGGGTCAGGACAGCTGGCCTCGGCACCTTCCTCTCCTCTCGCCAGCCGGAGATGCGGCGCCAGCTCCACTTTCTGGAGGGGGCTCGGGGCAGGTGGCCTGGGGGCCTGGGGGCCCTCTTCTCTTGGGGCGCCCAGGGGGGCCAGCCCACCTAGGGCGCCGGTGACTCCTGCTGGCCGAAGGGCCGGGGTGGATGGGGAGCTCAGCCAGGAGGCCCAGGTTCCACCTTCCCCCTGCTTGGTGCAGTCGAGTAGGGCCACTCAGGAGGAGGTGATTGCGTCTGGTGGTATTCCGGATCCGGTCCCTGAGGGGCGATGGTTGAGCAGCTGTCTCTAGGATCATCCGGAGGTGGACGACATACAGCAGCGGTGCTCCATGAGGGCGGCCAAGCTTCGTGACGTGGAGGTCACTACTGGTATGTCGGTTAATACCTCTAACTCTATATTGCATTTTTCCAATGATGAGATCATTAATAATGCAAACCAGCTAGGAATTTCACTAGGTAGTAATGATAGTGAAATTTCAACCTGATAATGATATGCTGGATTTAGAGGCTGGCGGGCTTTAGAGATGATTCATAACTTAGCTACGGTTAAACCCATGAATAATTCCGATATTGATGCTCTGGGGTCGGGGTGCTCGATAATTTTTGTGCGGATCTTGCTCATCCTCCTCCTGAGCACGAGGAGGAGGATGAGCGTGTGGAGAATGTTGAAGTGTGTACTTTTGAGACTGGTTGTGAGGACCGGCTGGAGTGTATGGACATTCCTAAGCATAAATGGAAGCGGAAGATCTACCCGTATTCGCGGTGCGTGGGAGTGCTTTCCGGATCGAGCGGCTAAAAATTCCATGACGAGATGTGAAAGGAATCTTTTGGAATAGCAGAGGTCTAAAAGACTTGGCTAAAAGAAGGTTTCTTGCAGAGGCATCTATTTGAGCATAGGTTGGACTTTATCGCATTGTCGGAAACTGGTAGAGCTAACTTTTTATACAATTTCTCAATACTTTATCGGGCGGTATTGATTTTGGTGGCATTGTCTACCACCGCGAGGAAGATTGGGTGGGATCTTACTCGGAGTTAGATGCGATTTGCTAGAAGTCTGAAGTGTGGTCATGGGAGATTTTCTTTGTTAAGTTTAGGGTGCGGTCGAAGGCCAATGGGTTTAAGCGGGCTTTGGTGGCGGTATATGGTGCCTCACAACCCGAACTTAAACCGGATTTCTTGGCTGATCTGGTTAGGATTTGCTGTTCAGAGCAACTTCCTATCCTGGTGGGGGGTGATTTCAACATTATCAGAAGGCGTGATGAGAAGAATAATGATAATTTTGACGGCAGATGGTCGTTCATGTTTAATACTATGATTGAAAGTCTGGATCTGAGAGAGATAGAGCTTTCGGGCAGAAAGCTTACTTGGGCTAACGCGATGCCGAATCCAAAGTTTGAAAAGTTGGATCTAGTCCTGGCTAGTGTCGAATGGGAGCATAAATTCCCCTAAGTAACAGTTCAGGCACTTCCGCGTGGTATTTCTGACCACACGCCTTTATCTCTTGACTCTGGTGAGGCCACCCATTTGGGAAATAAAAATGTTTTTCTTTCGAGCTTGCTTGGTTTGAGAGAGAAGGCTTCTTTGATCTCGTAGCAGGAGAATGGGCTAAGGATGCGGGAGGTAGGTCTGCGCTTGGCTGGCGAGAATAAAATTAGGCACTTGAGAAGTTTCCCTCGTGGGTGGGCTAAGCATCTGGCGGGATTTATAAGATAGAAAAGGAACAACTCCTTACACTTATTCAGTCCCTAGATGTAAAAGCGAAACCACGGTTACGCCAGCCTCGGAGCTTCATGCCAAGCTTGGCGGAAATGAGGCTGAAAAGAGCTCCTTCGTGAGGAAGAATTAAAGTGGGCGCTGCTATGTCTTGAACTTGCGTTGGTTTTCCTTGAAGAGGAGAGGGTGATGCAGCAAGTGTACCGTAAGTATTTTCCTTAGTTTTGAGAACCAAAGTATCAATCCAGTAGGAGGCTCCTCAAAAGTCCCACGCACCTACACAAACAAACTGAGAACTCGCAACCAACGCAATAAATGGGTTGTCAATCCCTTCACGGCCACTTGCGAAAGTGAGATCTAATAAATATAGTATGATAAGATAAATATATTTTTGGTATTTTATAATATAAATGCAAAAATTAAAGATGCAAATAAAAGTAGATTCAAAGCAAATATGATAAGAGATAGACCCGGGGGGCCATAGGTTTCACTAGAGGCTTCTCTCAAGATAGGATAAGTATTACGGTGGGTGAACAAATTACTGTCTAGCAATTGATAGAAAAGCGCATAGTTATGAGATTATCTAGCCATGATCATTTATATAGGCATCACGTCCATAACAGGTAGACCGACTCCTGCTGCATCTACTACTATTACTCCACACATCGACCGACTCCTGCCTGCATCTAGAGTATTAAGTTCATAAGAGCGAGTAACGCATTAAGCAAGATGCCATGATGTAGAGGAATAAACTCAAGCAATATGATATAAACCCCATCTTTTTATCCTCGATGGCAACAATACAATACGTGCCTTGCAACCCTTTACATCCTTTGGGTAAGGACACATAAAGATTGAACCCAAAGCTAAGCACTTTTCCCATGGCAAGAAAGATCAATCTAGTAGGCCAAACCAAACTGGTAATTCAAAGAGACTTGCAAAGATAACTCAATCACACATAAAAGAATTCAGAGAAGATTCAAATATTATTCATAGATAAACTTGATCATAAACCCACAATTCATGAATCTCGACAAACACACATAAAAAGAGTTTTACATCGAATAGATCTCCACAAGAGAGGGGAGAACATTGTATTGAGATCCAAAAGAGAGAAGAGGCCATCTAGCTAATAATTATGGACCCATTGGTTTGTGGTAAACTACTCTCTACTCATCGGAGGGTCTAGTTTGTTGATGTAGATGCCCTCCATGATCGATTCCCCCTCCGGCAGAGTGCCGACAAAGGCTCCAAGATGAGATCTCGCGGATCTGAGAAGGTTCTGGCGGTGGAAATTGTGTTTCATGGTGCTCCTGGATGTTTTTGAGTGCGTAGGTATATATAGGAGGAAGAAATGCGTCGGTGGGCCTTGGGGGGCCCCTGAGACAGGGGGGGCCCCCTACGGGGGGGGGGGCGGCCTCCTATCTCGTGGCTTCCTCGGCAGCTTCTTGACTTGCACTCCAAGCTCTCCGGATCACGTTCGTTCCAAAAATCACGCTCCCGAAGGTTTCATTCCGTTTGGACTCCGTTTGATATTCCTTTTCTTCGAAATACTGAAATAGGAAAAAAAAACAGCAATATGGGCTGGGCCTCCGGTTAGTAGGTTAGTCCCAAAAATGATATAAATGTGTAAAATAAAGCCCATAAACATCCAAAAGGGGTAATATAATAGCATGGAACAATAAAAAATTATAGATACGTTGGAGTCGTATCAAGCATCTAAGCATAATTCCTGCTCGTCCTCGAGTAGGTAAATGATAAAAGAGAATTTTGATGTGCAATGCTACCTAGCATAATTCATAATGTAATTTTTCTTTATTGTGGCATGAATGTTCAGATCCAAATGAATACAAAATAAAAGTTCATATTGATAAAAGAAATAGTAACACTTCAAGCATACTAATCAAAGTAATCATGTCTTCTCAAAATAACATGGCCAAAGAAAGTTATCCTACAAAATCATATAGTCTGGCTGTTGCTCTATCTTCATCACACAAAGTATTTAATTATGCACAACCCGATGACAGGCCAAGCAATTATTTCATACTTTAATAATCTCAAACTTTTTCAACTTTCACGCAATACATGGCGTGAGCCATAGACATAGCACTATATGTGGAATAGAATGGTGGTTGTGGAGAAGACAAAAGAGGAGAAGATAGTCTCACATCAACTAGGCGTATCAGCGGGCTATGGAGATGCCCATTAATAGATATCAATGTGAGTGAGTAGGGATTGCCATACAGCGGATGCACTAGAGCTATAAATTTATGAAAGCTCAACAAAAGAAACTAAGTGGGTGTGCATCCAACTCGCTTGCTCCACGAAGACCTAAGGCACTTTGAGGAAGCCCATCATTGGAATATACAAGCCAAGTTCTATAATGAAAATTCTCACTAGTATATGAAAGTGACAACATATGAGACTCTCTATCATGAAGATCATGGTGCTATTTTGAAGCACAAGTGTGGAAAAAGAGATTGTAGCATTGTCCTTTCTCTCTTTTTCTCTCATTTATTTTTTTCTTTTCTTTTCTTTTTTTTCTTTGGCCTTCTTTTTTTTTCTTTTTGCCCTCACTCTTTTTTTCTTTTTTTTCTTTTTGTAAAGTCCGAAGTCTCATCCCGACTTGTGGGGGAATCATAGTCTTCATCATCCTTTCCTCACTAGGACAATGCTCTAACAATGAAGATCATCACACTTTTATGGATTTACAACTCAAAGCTAGAACAAGATATGACTCTATATGAATGCCTGCGATGGTGTGCGGTATATGCAATGAATCAAGAGTGACATGTATGAAAATTATGAAGGTGGCCTTGCATAAATACAATGTCAACTACATGATCATGCAAAGAGCAATATGACAAAAGTAATGTCGTGTCATATGAGCGGAGCAGTGGAAAGTTGCATGTCAATATATCTCGGAATGGCTATGGAAATGCCATAATAGGTAGGTCTGGTGACTGTTTTGAGGACGGAGTATGGTGGGGGTATGGTACCGGCGAAAGTTGCACGGTACAAGAGATGCTAGCAATGGTAGAAGGGTGAAAGGGTGCGTATAATCCATGGACTCAACATTAATCAAAAGGACTCATGTACTTGTTGCAAAAATCTAGAAGTCATCAAAAACCAAAGCACTACGCGCATGCTCCTAGGGGGATAGATTGGTAGGAAAAGACCATCGCTCGTCCCCGACCGCCACTCATAAGGAAGACACTCAATAAATAAAATTGTGCTCCAACTTCATCACAAAGCGGTTCACCATACGTGGATGCTACGGGAATCACAACCCTCAACAGAAGTACTTTTCATAATCACCTCAACTAGCATGACTTTAATATCACTACCTCCATATCTAAAAACAATTATCAAGAATCATATTGATCATAGCATCCAATTCTTTTTCTATGATAGTTTTATTATACCCAACTTGGATGCTCATCATTCTAGGACCAACTTTGTAATAATAGAAAATACCATGCTGTTCTAAGAGACTCTCAAAATAATATAAGTGAAGCATGAGAGACTAGCAATTTCTTCAAAATTAAGACACCACCGTGCTCTAAAAGATATAAGTGAAGCACTAGAGCAAAACTATCAAGCTCAAAAGATATAAGTGAAGCACATAGAGTATTCTAGCAAATTCTAATCAAATATGCTTCTCCCAAAAGGTGTGTACAGAAAGGATGATTGTGGTAAACTAAAAAGCAAAGACTAATATAATACACGCGCTCCAAGCAAAACACATATCATGTGGCGAATAAAAATATAGCTCAAGTAAAGTTACCAATGAGCGAAGGCGAAAGAGGATGCCTTCCGGGGCATCCCCAAGCTTAAACTTTGGCTATTATTGAATATCTTGGGGTGCCTTGGGCATCCCCAAGCTTGAAACTCTTGCCACCCTTTATTCCATAGTCCATAAAGGCTTTACCCAAAACTTGAAAACTTCACAACACAAAACTCAACAGGAAATCTTATAAGCTCCGTTAGTGAAAAAAAAACAAAACCACCACATAAGGTACTATGAACTCATTTTTTATTTATTTTGGTGTTAAACCTACTGTATTCCAACTTCCTTGTGGTTTATAAACTAACTTACTAGCCATAGATGCATTGAAATAAGCAAGCGACACACGAAAAACAGAATCTGTCAAAAACTGAACAGTCTGTAGAAATCTGTAACTAACGCAAACTTCTGGAAGTCTAAAACTCCTGCCAAAATAGGAAGTCCTGGACAATTTGTTTATTGAACATAAGAAAAACGAATCAACGCAAAAGCACGTTCCTGTGATTTAACAAAATTATATTAAATGCGCATAAAGTTTCTGTTTTTCAGCAGAATCAAATCAACTATCATCGTAGGTTATCCTATAGGTACTACTTGGCACAAACACTAATTAAAAGATAAAAACACATCTAAACAGAAGCTAGATGCAAGATTTATTATTAAACAGGAGCAAAAAGAAAAAAACATAAAGAAAATTGGGTTGCCTCCCAACTAGCGCTATCGTTTAACGCCCCTAGCTAGGCATAAAAGCGAAGCTAGATCTAACGAGTGCCATCTTTGGCACTAAATTCATAAATGTACGCATGATAGATTCATAAGGTAATTTGACTTTCTTTCTTGGAAAGTGCTCCATGCCTTTCTTTAAGGAAATTGGAATCTAATGTTCCTTCCTTCATATCAATAATCACACCAATCGTTCTAAGGAAAGGTCTACCAAGAATAATAGGGCAAGAAAGATTGCAATCTATATCAAGAACAATAAAATCTCACGGGCACCAAATTTCTATTTGAAACAATAAGAACATCATTGATCCTTCCCATTGGCTTTTTAATGGTGGAATCCATAAGGTGCAAATTTAAGGAGCAATCATCAAGATCATGGAATCCTAGAATATCACATAAAGTTTTGAATCGTGGAAACACTAGCATCCAAATCACACAAAGCAAAACACTCATAATCTTTAATTCTAATCTTTATGGTACGTTCCCACTCATCATTAAGTTTTCTAGGTATAGGAACTTCCAAATTAAGTTTTTCATCATAAGATTGCATCAAGGCATCAACAATATGTTTGGTAAAAGCTTTATTTTGACTATAAGCATGAGGAGAATTAACAACAGATTGCAACAAGGAAATACAACCTTTTAAAGAACAATTATCATAATAAAATTCCTTGAAATCCGAGATAGTAGGTTCAATGTTATTAGAAGTTGAGGATTCTCCAATCTCACTTTTACCAAATTTAGCATCAAGATCTAAAGATTCTGAATTCTTGGGGCGCCTTCTAGGCAAAGTTGATTCATCATCAGTCCATAATCATCAAAATTCATATTGCAAAACATAGATCTAATAGGAGGCAGCATCAATAACTTTAAGATCCTCATCATTATTTTCACGAAAACTAGAAGAACACGCTTTTATAAAGCTATCTTTCTTAACGCATAATCTAGCGGTTCTTTCCTTACACTCATCAATGGAAATTCTCATTACTTTGAGGCACTCATTGATATCATGCTTAGGAGGAGAAGGTCTAAGTTTAAGAGAATCAACATCAAGCGAAAGTCTATCAGCGTTCCTAGCCAAATCATCAACTTTGAGCAATTTTTCTTCAAGCAAAGCATTAAAATTCTTTTGACAAATCATAAATTCTTTCACACTATTCTCAAATTCAGAGGGCATCTTATTAAAATTACCATAAAAATTATTGTAGGAATTTCCATAATTATTAGAGGAATTACTAGGGAACAGTCTTGCATTAAAGTTTCCTTTATAAGCATTGTTTCCAAAACTATTCCTACCAACAAAATTCACATCCATAGATTCATTATTATTCTCAATCAAAGAAGACAAAGGCATATCATTGGGATCAAGAGGAGTATTTTTAGTAGCAAACATCTTCATAAGTTCATCCATCTTTCCACTCAAAACATTGATTTCTTCTATAACATGCACTTTTTACTAGAAGATCTTTGATTGTGCCATTGAGAATAATTAGCCATAATATTATCAAGTAGTTTTGTAGCATCTCCTAACGTAATTTACATAAACGTGCCTCCCGCGGCCGAATCTAAGAGAATTCTAAAAGCAAAGTTCAAACCGGCATAAAAAATTTGTATGATCATCCATAAATTCAAACCATGAGTAGGGCAATTGCGAAGCATCAATTTCATTCTTTCCGAAGATTGGGCAACATGCTCATGATCAAGTTGTTTAAAATTCATAATATCGTTCCTAAGAGTGATGATCTTAGCGGGAGGAAAATACTTAGAGATAAAAGCATCTTTGCACTTGTTCCAAGAATCAATACTATTTTTAGGCAAAGGCGAAAACCAAACTTTATACGATCTCTAAGTGAAAGCGGAAATAACTTCAATTTGACAATATTGTTATCCGTATCTTTCTTCTTTTGCATATCACACAAATCAACAAAATTGTTTAGATGAGTAGCGGCATCTTCACTAGGAAGGCCGGCGAATTGATCTTTCATAACAAGATTCAGCAAAACGGTATTGATTTCTAAGACTCAACATCATTAAGAGGAGCAATCGAATTACTAAGGATATCATTATTATTGGTATTCGAGAAATCACACAATTTAGTATTATCTTGTGCCATGGCCACAAGTAATCCAACACACAAGCAAGCAGAAAAACAGCAAGCGAAAAAGAGGAGGAGATTGGGAAAGAGAGGGCGAATAAAACGGCAAGGGTGAAGTGGGGGAGAGGAAAACGAGAGACACATGGCAAATAATGTAAATCACGAGGGGATGAGTTTGTGATGGGTACTTGGTATGTCTTTACTTGGCGAAGACCTCCCGGCAAGCGGCACCATAAATCCTTTTTGCTCGTCTTGAGCTTGCGTTGGTTTTCCTCGAAGAGGAGAGGATGATGCAACAAGTGTAGCATAAGTATTTCCCTCAGTTTTGAGAACCATGGTATCAATCCGGTAGGAGGCTCCTCAAAGTTTGCGCACCTACACAAACAAACTGAGAACTCGCAATCAACGCAATAAATGGGTTGTCAATCCCTTCACGGCCACTTGCGAAAGTGAGATCTAATAAAGATAGTATGATAAGATAAATATATTTTTGGTATTTTATAATATAGATGCAAAAAGTAAAGATGCAAATAAAAGTAGATTGAAAGCAAATATGATAAGAGATAGACCCGGGGCCATAGCTTTCACTAGAGGCTTCTCTCAAGATAGCATAAGTATTACGGTGGGTGAACAAATTACTGTCTAGCAATTGATAGAAAAGCGCATAGTTATGAGATTATCTAGGCATGATCATGTATATAGGCATCACGTCCATAACAAGTAGACCGACTCTATGCGCATCTACTATTATTACTCCACACATCGACCGACTCCTTCCTGCATCTAGAGTATTAAGTTCATAAGAACAGAGTAAGGCATTAAGCAAGATGACATGATGTAGAGGATAAACTCAAGCAATATGATATAAACCCCATCTTGTTATCCTCGATGGCAACAATACAATACGTGCCTTGCAACCCTTTACATCCTTTGGGTAAGGACACATAAGATTGAACCCAAAGCTAAACACTTCTCCCATGGCAAGAAAGATCAATCTAGTAGGCCAAACCAAACTGTTAATTCGAAGAGACTTGCAAAGATAACTCAATCATACATAAAAGAATTCAGAAAAGATTCAAATATTATTCATAGATAAACTTGATCATAAACCCACAATTCATCGGATCTCGACAAACACACATAAAAGAGTTTTACATCGAATAGATCTCCACAAGAGAGGAGAACATTGTATTGATATCCAAAAAGAGAGAAGAAGCCATCTAGCTAATAACTATGGACATGTAGGTCTATGGTAAACTACTCACAACTCATCGGAGGGGCAAGGATGTTGATGTAGAAGCCCTCCGTGATCGATTCCCCCTCCGTGAGTGCGTGAAGGCTCAAGATGAGATCTCATGAATCTGAGAAGGATTCTGGCCGGTGGAAATTGGGTTTCGTGGTGCTCTGGATGTTTTTAGAGTGCGTGGGTATATATAGGAGGAAGAAATGCGTCGGTGACCGCTTGAGGGCCACGAGACAGTAGCGCCCTACGAGGGGCTCCTATCTCGTGGCTTCCTCGACAGCTTCATTACTTGCACTCCAAGCTCTCCGGATCATGTTCGATACAAAAATCACGCTCACGAAGGTTTCATTCCGTTTGGACTCCGTTTGATATTCCTTTTTTTGAAATACTGAAATAGGAAAAAAAACAGCAATATGGGCTGGGCCTCCGGTTAGTAGGTTAGTCCCAAAAATGATATAGATGTGTAAAATAAAGCCCATAAACATCCAAAAGGGGTAATATAATAGCATGGAACAATCAAAAATTATAGATACGTTGGAGACGTATCAGGCGCTCCAAGCCAAGGTCCGAAGAGTAGTCCAGGGGGACGCGAACACTCAATTCTTCCACATGATCGCTAATGGTAAGCATAGAAAGAAGAGGATCTTTCAGCTTGAACAAGATGAGGAGCGATTCTTGGACAGGAAAACCTAAAGCTGTACATTCTTGAGTATTACAAGCAGCTGTTTGGGCCTCCGGAGGATAAGCGTGTGTCATTTGGATGAGTCTAGGATTGAGGATGTGCCTCAATGACTGCTGTTGAGAATGATATTTTAGCTGCTCCTTTCTACGAGAAAGAGGTGTTTGAGGCCATTTCGGATGAAGAATAATAAGGCTCCTGGCCGGATGGTTTCCAGCTGAGTTTTATAAGAAGTGTTGGCATATTATTAAAGGAGATCTATTGCCGTTGTTCCATGATTTATTCTCTGGCCAGCTTCACCTTTTTAGCTGAATTTTGGAGCGATAACCCTACTTACCAAGAAGGCGGGCAGTGAGAATCGAGCAATTCCGGCCTATCTGTCTTCTTAATGTTAATTTCAAAAATTTTACCAAGGTCGGGACGAATAGGCTCCACAGTTGTGCATCTTGTGGTGCAGCCTACTCAAACTACTTTCATCTTTGGACAGGAACATCCTCGAAGGGGTTGTGGTCCTTCATGAAACGCTCCATGAATTCACACAAAAAACTTGATGGTGTTGTTTTTAAGGTGGATTTGAAAGCGTCTGATAAAGTCAAATGGCCTTTCCTTCATCAGGCATTACACATGAAGGGTTTTGATGAAGCCTGGCGTCGCCAAGTTGAATCTTTCACGCAAAAAGGGAGTGTTGGAATTGAAGTGATTGATGACATAGGTCATTATTTCCGGAACACACAAGGGCCTGAGGCAAGGTGATCCAATGTCTCCTATTACATTCAACATAAATCGTTGACATGTTGGCAATCTTGATAGGTAGGGCAAAGGAGGCCGGGGAGGTGGGTGGCTTGGTGCCTCATCTAGTTGATGGTGGTGTGTCCATCCTGCGATGCGCTGATGATACAATCATCTTTATGGAGCCGCGACTTTGGCGAGAAATATGAAGCTGGTGTTATGCTTATTTGAACAATTGACGGTTTGAAGATTAACTTTCATTAAAGCGAGTTGTTACTGTTTTGGTAGAGCCAAGGAGGAACAAGAGGCTTATAATCAATTGTTTGGATGCGAATTGGGAGCACTGCCTTTTACATACCTAGGCACTCCCATTCACCATCGTGGTGACAAGCGAGAGAATGGAAGGGCATCGAGGATCGGTTTGAGAAGAAAGCGGAAGCTCTTTGGAAGGGCAAAATCATGTCATATGGAGGCCGATTGATTCTTATTAATTCGGTGCTCACGAGTATGCCTATGTTTCTCTTATCCTTCTTTGAAGTCCCAGTTGGGGTTAGGAAAAGGCTGGACTTCTATCGGTCCCGTTTCTTCTGGCAGAGTGATGAACTCAAGAGAAAATACCGACTAGCCAAATGGGATATCATCTGCCGGCCAAAGGACCAGGGGGTCTTGGTATTGAGAATCTTGAAGTCAAGAACAGATGCCTTCTCAGTAAGTGACTGTATAAGTTATCAGTTGAGACTGAGGCAACTTGGCGCAGATTCTCCGTAGCAAGTATCTGCAATCTAAGACTTTATGCGACGATAGTGAGACCGACTAACTCCCTGTTTTGGAAGGGGCTTATGAGAGTCAAAGCTGCTTTCTTTAATAGAACAAAGTTTATTGTCGGTAATGGCAACAACACTAAGCTTACGGGAGGATACTTGGCTTGGTGAAAGCGCCGTTGGCGCCGGTATCCGTCCTGTTTCCTATTATGCAGCGACGTGATGCTCTGGTTGCAACGATTTTGCAGTCCACTCCCTTAATATTCAGTTTATGAGGGTGCTTATTGGCGACGGTGGGAAGCATGGCTTCATCTGGTGAGTAGACTGATGTAGGTTCAGCTCGCTCATTAGCCCTATCGGTTGTGTTGGAAGCTTACTAGGTGCAGGAGAATTCACTTTGTCAAGTCAATGTATATTGATGTCATCAACTCTAGTGTTATTCCTAGCTCAAAACATGTTTGGAAAGTCAAGGTTCCTTTGAAAATCAAAGTGTTTATGTGGTTTGTACATAAACAAGTCATCTTAACAAAAGATAATTTGGTTAAGCGTAACTGGACAGGATCTACTAGGTGTAGTTTACGTGATCGGGAATGAAACTATCAAGCACCTTTTCTTTGATTGCCCGTTGGCGAGAGTGTTGTGGCGCCGCGGTGCAAATTGCCTTTAACATTATTCCTCCGAATTCGGTCAATTCGTTATTTGAAATGTGGCTTGTTGGGATAGAGTCCGAAACAGCTAGACAAATTCGCGTAGGAGCATGTGCGTTGTTATGGGCAATTTGGAACTGCAGAAATGATTTGGCTTTTAACGAACAACAACTATTCATTTTTGCAGGTTTTATTCCGAGCTACTGCGCTGATCCGTATGTGGTCCTTACTCACTCCGGCGGAGGCCGGGGCGTTGGTTATTGGATCTGTCCGGTGAGAGATGGTAAGCGGGATATCTTCAACGGTTTGGATGGCGGTCATGTAATAGGATAGGCGATTAGTTTACCTATCTTTCTTTTGCCAACCCGGTTGTGGCTTTTGGGCCTTTTGTTTTTGGTATTGTGGCTCTTTGTGAGCTAGCCTTTCATTTGTTTTCAGACTACAAAACCTTATTGAACTACTTTATTTATTTATAAATATGGTCGTATGCATCATTACGATCACGAGAGGCGAAGTCTCCCTTTTCGAAAAAAACTAGTAGTACTAGCTAGTTGGCTCAGGATGGATTACATCAATATCGTGTTTGTACATGTTCTGCCGCTTCTTTCGATTTGCCTCGCGATTAAGTAGGGAGACGCGAGTGTGGGGCACTTTCGCCTGCCAAGTCCAGTCACGATTAGGTGCAGTAGTTGGATCTCGTGCGAGGCACAATTAGCTTTACGTTTCAACAATGAAACTTACGGTTTTTTGCATATAAAACTGACAAGTTTCAACCAGTTTCAGACATAATTTTAAGTAATTTTTTTTATTAGTCATAGACAGAAAATAATTAATTTTTATCGTTCACTCGTACTAAGTTTCAATAATGAAACTTGACATATTTTTGTAAAGTCATCAAAATATATTCAAAATGGATCTTATTTGAAAGCGGTCGTCACGAGAAACATGAATATAAAAACAAAACTTCATTTGGATTTTTCGTTTAAAAGATATAGAACTTTGAAAATCTGAAGCCATAACAAACAGCCGGCACCAATGACCTTGGTGCCCCGCATATCGCGTGCCCTATATCCTCGTCCACTTCAAATCCTTCCATGCCTATATGATTGAGTTGGGTTTATCGTTAATTAGTGAAAGGCACCCTTGCTCTGTGAAATAGAAATCCAGTTGGATTGGCTGGCCGGCCATGCATGTCGGTTTAAACTCTTCTCTTCATAGTACCATTGTTAGACCATTTCTAATCCATTTGCAATAGTTTTTTGTTGTCGTTGTTGTTCAGCATGCCCTAGTCGTATCACCAACTGATTCATGCGGATGGGCATGAACTGCTCTCTGTGCATACGTTAACTAGAATCGTTGCATCACGTCTAAGTTGTTTTAGTCCTTAGTCGTGGGATCGATGTAGGTTATAGAATTAATTTTTTAATACTGCGTCCATGAAGTCTTAAACTTCAAGGCCTCTTGTTTCGGATATCATATTGAATTCAATGCTTTAATTAACTTATCCAAAAGTCTGAACTGATGAAGAGAGGCGGAAAATATATTTCGACACATGATGCATTCAAGTGTAGTACGTATATGACAACGTATGTGGACAATGGGCATGCCCAAAAGAACATACTGCGGTACTAGAAGCCATAGATTCCATTGAGAGAGATACAGGACCCGCAAATAATTCAGCGAACCGAAACCTATGGGTTGCTCATGGTCATAGCGGCCCTTGACGGCCAGCTGTAATCTACTCCTCTCGTGGGTTACACTAAACCAACAAGAAACATTAGAAGACGGCGGGGGAGGATGGACTTGTGGTTAAGCAATGCCAAGTGGCAGCTTAGCTGCCGTTTTGGTCATGAGTCTGCCACCATTGATTGTACACACACACACACACACACCACTTCCACGAGCTGCTGACTCACCATTGTCGGGAAGAGATTCTAGAGGCTGTACCAGAACCAATCAGCAGCTAGTTAAGCAAGCAACAAGTACTGGTCCTGCACTCTTGCTGCTGCTGCAGGATGCTAACCACTAATAAGTGGCAAGAAGTAGTAGCTTTTAGGCTCCACACATACTACTAATCAGTCAGAAGAAACTAGACAACAAGGGCGATTAAATTTTTTTGGTGATGGTAATAGTAGTAGTAATGAATAGAGGGAGATGGGATGTCACTTACGTCTGTCGTAGGAGGACGGCCTTTTCCATGAAACCAATCAACCAAGAAGCTCTTGCAGATCCAGCATCCACATCATTACACCAGTACCATAATACACAATAATGCAGACATGGATTGGAATTAGGATAGAGACCTTTGCTCCATCGATGTGGTGACAGTTAAAGCTTTTCTTCCAGTATTCTTGGAGTTGAATGGAACCTAGCTACTCCTGGTTGTGGATCACTCCACCTGGCAGGTGCCACGTAGTGTCACTCCATCAATCGACAACGGGTGACAACACGTTGTCAGAGCATTGTTCACTCAACTTTGCACTGAAGAGACACAAGCTTGAGGCTGTTGAACGTCTGAAATGATGCTGACAAGGCCTAACAACATGCAATGGGTCGTGGATGATTCACGACGATAGGAAGAAATGGTGTGGGATCGATGACAGTTACTAGTAACATGTACACAAGATTTATTCGTTCGAAAAGAAAAACACAACAAAACCGTGACCAATAGATGACAGTGATAAGCAGAGATTAAGAGAGATCCGCACCACCAAAAATGCAGGCTAATGTATGTCACTCTCCTAGCTAGCTAGCTATATACAATCCATTGATGTCCTTTTGCGTCAAATTAACACTTTTACAGTTTTGTCTTACAGACATAGCAACATCAACATGACAATAATACACGTCGTGGGGATGGGATGATCCACTCCATTCGACTGAAGCCGCCCGTAATTCCCGGCGCCAACTCCTGGCCAGGGCAGGTGCCAATTGTCACCCCACCCGATGTGCACCAGTCACTCACTTTACATATCCACATGCTTGTTCATCATTCTTGTACTTTATTAGGCGACACGTAGGTGAGAGTTGTAAGAAGGCGGTTTTGTACACCTAGCACAATACAACCCCATGAAAACATAGCAAAACATTTCAACAAATTCCGAAACTTTGTGGGGATTATTATGAACAAACATTATAGGTGCTGGCAAAATTTGATGGTCAAATGACACCCGAGGAGCTCTGTACAGATTTTTTTTTACCAAACCTTCTCAAACATGGAAATACATTTTTTTGACAAAAAAATTGAGAATGTAACTCCATGGAATGAAAAACAGGCCCCACAAATAATTGGGCAAACCGTAAGCGATGGCGTTTTTGTTGGACTCGCTTGCGCCGCCAGCATGGGCACCCACCTACCTTACTCTCCTATGGCCTTTCTTATCTGTATCAACAAAACAAGCCACACAAGATGGATGATGTGGATTTGTAACGGACATGGCATTGCATCCTCCTCACGTGCTCCTGTCCCCTTGGGCAACAATTCATAGCCTCTCGTACACTTTGACATACCTACCAGAGCCAATCAGCAGCAGTTAGCTAGCCAGTCCAAGCAACAACTTCTTTTTGGAGTACAGTAGGTGGTAGTGGGGCCGTCAGGGTAGTACTGGTCTATAGCTCCACATGAATGGATGGATGATCAAATGACCAATCCTTCGTGGATAAGAGAAATTAGGAGCTAGTACTCCAGGGAGCTAGCTTTGCGTGGTCACTGCTCTAGCTTAAGCTTGAAGGGTCTTGCTCTCCGTGGACACTGTTCTAGTTGCAGACTCGACATCATTGCTAGTACAATAATGCTGGTCCACGTGTCGACGAAGCCGATCCTAGCTAGTCCCTGCGAATACTAGTGTAGTGTCGAAAATCTTCTCATAATTCGCGATATAAGGTGTATAGATTTTTAAGAAAAAATCCAAAATATAAGGTGTATTGCGTTGCACCACTCGTTTGGATAATTATTTTAGGGAGTTGATTACATTTCCTTATAAGAGGCAAGCTCATCTATTTTCTCATGTTAATTAGTCAGGTGTAATCTCGCCCAAAACTTGTGAAATTTTTCCTCCACGCGTTCTTTAATTTAGTCTTAAAAGCTATACTGTTTTATATTTAGGAACGCAGGGAGTATTATATTATGAGACAGAGGGATAGTAAGTATCCTCTTCGTCCTAAAATATGGTCCTCGAGGCAGGGTGTAACAAGTGGCGATAATTGATGGCAGCTAGCTACCTAGTCGTTGTGGTAACTGGCAAGCTTGTCATCCATGAAGCACTAACAACCAAAAACAAAATCTACATCACAGTCAAAAATTATTCAACAACTAGCAATAATGGATATAGGAAGAGAGACCGGGGCCTACATGTCATGCAAAGAGGATGCATCCTGCTTGTGTGTGCGAGTGTCGTTGTCCAAGCTACCATGTGAGTTCTCCATCAAGTGCTATGGTTTTGCGAAGATTCATCCGCATCAGCCAGGTACAATAATGCGGGCGGAGGTAGGGACCATGAATCTGTGATCAGATTCGAGTTTAGTCATGCAACTTCTCACACCCATCCATGGAATCCAAACTTCTGGCCATGGCTCTCTCCACCTGTCCTTTCTCTTTTCAGTCTTGCTTGAAAGTCTCGGTAGGCCCGAAACCGTTTGATGCCGATCGATGTTATATCCGTGAGATCTTATATTAAGATCCATGCAAATTTTTTCTATTTTTTTTCTCTTGCATATTATGTCACTTGATTGAGATTTGAATCTCAGTCGACTGAGACCTAGCCACACCCTTCTTTTTTTGTGATGGACATATCAGGACAACTCCACCACGCGACCCTATCTTGTCCGGCTCCGTCCGTTTAGGGTAAAAGGGACAAAAGAGACGGCCCAGCGAACGGCCTCAGACGGACAATTGTCCGGATTCCGTCCGTTTTCGACCCATCCCAGGCCCAAACTTGCGCTCGGTTTGGGGTGAAAGCAGACGCCATGAACGGCCGCATAGCACGCCCTTGTCCCCGTGGCCCGCCTGTCGGGGACACTAGCAGTCCTCCGCTCCCAACGCTTCACCCTCTCTCCCGCCCGCCCGCCCGCCAGCTCGCCGCTATTCTTGGCCGTCTCCTCACGCGCAGCCCCGCCGTCCATACCAAACCACGTCTCGACATGGCCGCCACCACGCCAGCGCTTTTCGCCGTAGTTTTGGTGCGTCTGCTATCGGCGGAGGTTTGGCCGTCGCCGTCCTTGCCGGTGGCGGAGGGACATGAGTCTTACGGCGTACCCACGGACCCGATTCTTTGGAGCTAAGTGGTTCTCTAAGTTAGATTTAAGGTCTGGATATCATCAAATCAGAATGGTTGAGGCTGATGAGGAGAAAACTGCTTTCAAGACGCATAATGGGCAATATCAGTTCAGGGTTATGCCCTTTGGGATGACCAATGCACCTGCCACCTTCCAGTGCTTAATGAACATTATTTTCAAAAAGTATGCAAGAAAATTTGTCCTGGTCTTTATGGACGATATTCTAGTGTTTAGTGGAACCTTAAAAGAACATCAAGAACATCTGAAACAGGTGTTGCAGACCTTGAGAGAAAATGAGTTGTATGCAAAGATGAGCAAATGCTGCTTTGCTACGCAACAACTGAACTATCTGGGCCATGTCATTTCTGACAAAGGGGTATCAACAGATCCTGAGAAAACAAAAGCAATGGAACAGTGGCCTCAACCAACTTCCTTCACTGAGTTGAGAGGATTCCTAGGGCTGACTGGGTATTATAGAAAGTTTGTTCCTCACTATGGCACTTTGGCAAAACCACTTACTTCACTGCTCCAGCTTAAAACCTTCCAATGGACAGATGTAGCTCAGCTAGCTTTTAGGAAAATGAAAATTGCTATGTCATCAACTCTGTGTTAGCTCTACCTGATTTCTCCAAGCCCTTCACAATAGAAACTGATGCATGCGACACCGCTATTGGTGCTGTGTTATGCCAGCAAGGTCACCCAGTAGCTTATTTCAGTAAAGCCCTGGGAGTGCAAAATCAGCAACTACCCGCTTATGAAAAATAATTTATGGCAATAATGATGGCGGTGGACAAATGGAGAGCTTATCTTAGCAGAGGACCATTTGTCATAAGAACAGACCACAAAGTCTCTGCAACTTGGAGGAACAAGTGCTACACACTGACTTGCAAAAGAAGGCAATGGCCAAATTAGCAGGACTACAATTCAAATTTCAGTATAAGAAAGGGAATGAGAACCGAAGCGGATGATGCTCTCTCCAGTGGGGCATGCATTTGCCGTACAAGCAATCTCTCTTGCACAACCGATGCAGGTCCAAGAAGTGGTGAATTCATATGCACGTGGACACTAGGGCACAAGAATTACTCACCAAATTAGCATTGGTACGGATCACGAGAACCTGGATTTTCTCTAACACAAGGACTGTTGAGGTTCCATGGGAAAATCTGGGTGGGTTCCAATGCAGGACTACGTGCAGAGACTCATTGAAGCTTTTCATGCATCGCCTATTGGTGGACACAGTGGGATGCAAGCTACATATCAGCGGGTCAAGAAACTCTTTCATTGGGTGGCATTAAACAAGATGTGCGAGAACTTTGTGCAATGATTGCCAAGTGTGTCAACAAGCAAAGCATGAACATTGTAAATATCCAGGCCTGCTCAATCCCTTACCAATACCGAATGAGCTTGGGAAGATGTAACTATGGATTTCATAGAAGGGTTGCCTAAATCAAATGGATTGAGTGTTATCTTGGTGGTGGTGGACAGATATTCCAAGTACAGCCATTTCATCCCCTCAAACATCCTTACACAGCTGCAAGCTGTGGCTCAAATGTTCATGCAAAATGTGGTGAAATTGCACAACATGCCTCTTACTATAACCTCGAGACAGAGACACAATATTCACCAGCAACCACGGAAAGAACTACTTGCTATCTGGGGACCTAAGTTGCAAATGTCTCTGCCGAGCACCCTCAGACGGATGGGCGAGAGAGAGAGTGAACCAATGCTTAGAGATGTATCTCAGATGTCTTTGTGCGATTCTCCTACTAAGTGGCATAACTGGCTGCCTTTGGCTGAGCTGTGGTATAATACCACGTATCATTCTTCTATGGGTTGCACCCCCTTTCTGGCTCTCTATGGGCAGGAACCACACATGGGACAGTTCCTAAGACCTCCGGAAGATGCTTCCACGATGTGCAACAATGGTTAAAGGAAAAGCAGGCTTATTCCGAGCACTTGAAACAACACCTACAACGAGCTCAGCAAAAGTTCAGCAGATGCAGATAGAAACAGGTCTCCCAGGAGTTTGTAGTGGGGGAGTCAGTATTTTTGAAACTCCAACCCTATGGACAACTTTCTTTGGTCAACAGACCCTGCCCCAAACTAGCATTTAAGTACTTTGGACCTTTCCAAATTCTGGAAAAGATTGGCCCTGCAGCATATAAATTGGATTTGCCATCCGATGCTCAAATCCACCCGGTGTTTCATGTTTCCCAACTCAAACAACAGGTACCAGACCACACACCGGTATTTCAGTCCCTACCCAAATTCCCTCCCCTGGACACTGAAGATTTGGCGCCGTCAGAAATTTTGGATCGACGACTGGTCAAGAAAGGTAACACAGCTCTGTTACAAGTGCTGGTGCGCTGGGGCGAGCTCTCAGCTGATTTTGCTACTTGGGAAGACTACACTTCACTGCGAAAAAGATTTCCTCGGTGAAAGCTTGGGGACAAGCTGCATCTCAAGGGAGAACCTTGTCATCGCCCCTATTCGATCTGGCGATGCAGATCGGTGCAAGCAAGCACTGGGCTGTGGCAAACAGCAGTGGCTAAGATAGAATTCTAGTGTTGGGCCAATACCCTCTGTGCGGGCTGTGGGCGTGTAATAGGAGTAGCGAGTGTGTGTGTGTGTGTGAGAAAGAGGCTGTATAAAAGCTCTCCGACTGTAGCCATCCGGCATCGACAATTATATGAAATGAGATAGTACTCTCCTCAATCTCCTCTGTGCTCTGCCTTTCTTTGCCTCTTCTGACCTTCTTCTTCCTCAAGTCGCTGCCCTCCCCACCAGTCCCAAATCCTAGGGGGTTCGCCCCAAGGCAAGGACGTGACAACCCGCGACATCACCATTGACCTCCCCTCCATCGCTAAGCTCTCTCGATGGAGTGGTCCCTAAGAACCCTCAGCGACAAGTCCTCACCGTTGAGCACCGACACGGTGTGCCAGCGACCCTCTTGACAATGTCATTGGCGCGAGGCAGCGCGTCTCATCATGGCAAAAGTGTGTACGCAGGCCTCCATCGAGGCCCCTCGAAACATAGAAAGAGATGGCGGTCCGCTCTGTGGCCCCACCATGGTGCCTGGAATAGGCGAGCACGACAGGCTGAAGGTTCGAGGGCGCCCGGATCGCCGCCCGCCCATCGGTGCTACATGTTCTTAGGCGTGTAGAACTTTCCCGATCATACCTCAGCCCAGCGCCAACATCGGCGTCGGTGTCGATGGGGTCCACATGTTCTTTGCCGCGTTGTATCGCCCCAGCAGCGTAGTAGTCGTGCGGTCATCGTCGGAGCTCTCCTTCATCACGTGGAAAACATCGCCGCCCCCATTCGTGGACGCGGCCGCCACAACATCCATCATATCGATGCCCCTTGCATCGCCGACCGGGTCTAAGTCGATGCACTCCCACATCCCTGTCCTTGGTACACGGTGAAGCAACCCGGGGACAAGCTCATAATCGATAAATCCTTGGTCTTGTAGGTCATCACCATGACAGCATGGCGGTCATCCTTGGAGCCAATAACGAGCCGCCATCTGTCATCGGAACCGTCGAACCACGCAGTGGTCGGGTCCCGGAAGTCCTTCTCCCCGACGCCCGGCGGCAGGTACATCACCGGATTGTTCTCATACTTGGTCCAGTTGATTAAGGGATCGGAGGGGTCGGTAGGGAAGGCAAGGCATTGGACCTGGACGGAGGCGTTGGTGGAGCCGGTGTAGAGCATGACGATGCGGCCGTCGGGAAGGACGGTTGCGGAGCCGGACCAAACGCCATTCATGTCATACCACTGGTCTGGGGACATGGCCACGGGGAGGTGGCGCCACGGAGGAGGTCGCGGGAGGCGGCATGGCCCCAAGCGATCTTGTTGCCCCAGATGGCTCCGTCAGGGTTGTACTGGTAGAAGAGGTGATACCAACCCTTGTAGTACACCGGACCTGCATTTGCATGAACATGATTAGCATTAGAACCTTGTACTAACTGAATTAATCAGATTCCATCCTGGAGTTATCTCTAACAAGATTAGAGTAACAAGTGTGGTATCTGTACCGCTAGGGTCGTTCATCCAATTCTTCTCGGGCTGGAAGTGGAAGCCGGTGCGCTGCCACTGGAGCATGGCATTGCTCCATGGGAAGCCGGTGCGCTGCCACTAGTATCATGTATATGATACTAGCCACTATGAGTAACCACTATGAGTACTAACCACTATGAGTAGCCTAATTATAATCCATCCAGGCCATATTATCCAGCTCGATGATGATTATAGCCTTGTCGCACCCGATCATTGTTCTTTTTATTAAACCCCCTCTCCTTTTAATTAACTAAAATGCAGAAACAATCGTTCGTTACAGCATTACCACACAGGACGAAAATTGTTACTACATAGAAAACGATCAGACCTATTATCGAAGCTAAAATTAGCTATGTGGTGAGCCACCAGACTAGCCTATCTACTGATCTGCATCAGCTTAAAATTAGGAAGTAGCTTGGTGATGGCTAAGACTTACTCCTTTAGATCCATATATAAGAGACGACCTACGAAACTAGTACCCACTCATTGTTCTGAGAAACAAACTAGTAGTGCTCCCGTCCTCGATGGCGTCTAAGGCGGCCCAGGGGGTGGGCGACAGGCGAGGTGATCAGGTGCGCCGCCTCACCTCTCCGGCGATCGGCAGCGGGTAGGGGGCAGTTTTGGGCGCTCACACACCTGGCAGCGAGGCAGCGCGGACGGGGATTCGGACGAGACTCCGCCGTCTCCGCCGTCGCCGACTCCCTCTGACCAAATCTGCGAACGGTTCAATGCCGGCTACACGGAAGAGGAAGTGGCGACTACCATCGACGAGGTGCTGCCCCTTGATGATCCGGCAGGATAGGGCTGCCTGTGGCGAAGAGGAGATGGTGCGCCGACTTGTTCACCGGAGAACGTCGTCGGCCAGCGGTCAAGCCTTGGAAGGGCCCTATCCCGAAGGTCAGTCTTCCTAATCTCACAGTTTTCGATTTAGTTCGGCCGGAGTCATGGATCGTCGTTAAGAGAAAGAAGAAGGCTCGCCAGACGGTGGCTCGATCGGCGCCGGCGGCGTCTGCGCTGGTCATGCCCGAAATTCCGGGCTTCGGGATTGCTGCCGATCGAGCGCGGCATTTGAATTCGTTGCTTGGCCGAGAGGGTTCAATTCAGTGTGCTCATGGGCCGAGTCAGGTTGGGCCGGGGTTAGCTGGGTATGAGGCCCAGGCTAAACCGGTGCCAACCCAACTTTTCCTGGGGGCGGACCGAAGCGAGCTGGGTGAGGTGGACAGGCCGGGAACGACTGGGTATGAGGCCAGGCAGGTCCCATTCTGATCGCTATTGTGGGCTACAGAGGTTCCACAGTTCGATCGACGTACCCTGCATCGTCCTCGCCAGCTAGGGTTCTTCGTCGCCGGAGTCCGAACCTGCGTTCTGTTGGGGGTGGTCGGGCTTGGCGTATTCTTCCGCTTGGGGTGATGGAGGGTCGCGGTGGTGCGCTGCTGCCGGGGAAAAAACCCGCCGTGCCCCCCGGGTCCGGTCATGCAGGGGCTGCGCCGCCGCCGGGCGGTGGCGGTGGCCGTGGCGCGGTGCCGCCGCCGGCCCCTGGGACTGGCCATGGTGGGGCGCCCCCACCGGTTCCGGCTGTAGGTCGGGGCACGACCACGGTCGGTGCGGCTGCAGGCCGTGGTGGTGTGATGCCCGGTGCCAGACCGCCGGCGTATGGTCTTCTTGATCGGGCGTGGTGGGAAGCTTGGTCCTCGTCCACCGGCGCTGGAGTGGCGGGATCACCGCCAGGCTGGGGTGGCGCTGCGCCGAGGCCGCCTGCATCGGGACTGACGATCGGGCAACAACCGAGGCCGGCCCCGCCGCCTCACATCGTCGCCAAGCCTTCACAGAACAGGGATGGGATGGTGCAGTCCCAGGCACCGCCTCCGCCTCAAAACTCCGGTGTTGGAGGTTCTTCTGCCGCGCCCGGAGTCAGTGGGGAGAGGATGGTTTCAATGCTTATGGGGTTGGTCAGCACCGTGGCTCCTCGTCGACGGGCGGTGGTCGAGGATATGCTTGGCAGTGCGATGGCTCGGCGGAGCGACCGTTCATGGGTCCCCCAGGAGGTTTTGTTGAGGGGGCGTCTGGCCCGGGCTATCGACAGCAGGGTGGTTTTCACGGTCATCGTGGTGGTCGTGGTGGTCGAGGTGGCCGATACCGCCCACGACAGCCTCCTTCGCCTGTTGTCGAGCAGATGGCGGTTGACGGGTCCGTTGAGGAGCCGGTTTTGTCAGGTCAAGCTATGGAGGTGGTCTCGGCGCTAGCTAATGCTGAGATTCTCGGGAATGAGTCCGGGTTGACAGCGTCAGTGGAGGCAATAGACAGGGCTGAGTCGGAGAGGGCGTTCAAGTGGGCGCGTAAGAAAGAGAAAATGTTGTGCTATCGATGTGGTGGGAAGGGACATTTTATTGCTGAGTGTGTGGCTGAACTTTGTGGCACTTGTGGCAAACCGCACATGATCTGAGGGGGTATCTGTTTTGCGAGATCAGGCACCGTCTCTCATGATGTATGGAGTGTACTGTGCTGAACTCACGTTCTTTGAGTCTCCTATGGAGAGGGAGGTTCCTGACGAGACCTTGAGTTTGACGACTGGGTTAGTCAAAATTACCAGAGGTGAGGTTTCTGAGGCACAGATTGTCCAGAGGCTGAAGGAGTTAGCTCCAGGTGATTTCCAGTGGGAGCTTGTTAGTCTCGAGGAAAAACTGTTTAGGGTTGAGTTCCCTTGCTGAGGATCTATAGAGACTTCTGAGTTTTGGGATGTGCAAAGTGTGGTCTTGATTGTGTCCTTGAGTTTCACGAGTGGAAGAGGGTCGAGCCTCAGGGCAAGCCTCTGACTCAGGTTTGGCTGCGTTTTTCTGGGGCTCCCTCGAAGCCGATGCAGTATGCTCGGGTCGTGGCTACTTTGGGTATTATGATGGGGAGACCAGAGCGAGTGGATATGGACTTTACTAGAGCTCACGAGATAGCCCGATTGCTGGTCAGTGTTCTGGATATTGAGTACGTGCCTGAGGTGGTCAAGTGGGCATATCGAGGCCAGATCTATAACCTCATGATTGAGTTTGAGGATGAGAGTCTGTTCGCCGAGGCGGCTAACGGGACTGATACTGATATGCACGAGGGAGATGATAGTTCGAGACTTAAGGAGGCGCCGGTTGCTGACAGTGGACGAGAGTCATCCACTGCACCGGGAACCGTTTCTCAGACGTCAGGGGATGGGACGGTACCACCCTCCGTGGTGCCTACGACTGCTCTCAGATTTGGGTCCTTCGAGCCGGCCTCTGCGCCTCCGAGACTTTGGAGTGAGCGGGTGGAGTCTGATGAGGTGTTTGAGCACTCGTTACCTGTTTGGAGTTTGAGGATTCTGTGAGTCCACTTCTTGCGGTTTCGCCGATCACGGTCAGGAGTGAGGAGGAGGAGGTTCCCTCCCACATGCTCGTTGATTTTCCTCAGGTCACGGGTCCGCGGTGGAGGTCTTTCTCCCGGGGAGGGTCCGAATGGTGATCTCGGATCCCTCTCCTGCTGTCCTTGATCTGGAGTTGCAGGAGGCGGTTCCATCTATTGATGGGGGCTCGGGGCAGGTGGCCTCGGCACCCTCTTCGTATCTTGCGGTGGTCGAGGTCTCGATGGTGGAGGTTGCTTCTTCGAGAGGGGGTCCGGGACAGCTGGCCTCGGCACCTTCCTCTCCTCTCGCCAGGCCGGAGATGCAGGCGCCAGCTCCACTTTCTGGAGGGGGCTCGGGGCAGGTGGCCTGGGGGCCTGGGGGCCCTCTTCTCTTGGGGCGCCCAGGGGGGCCAGCCCACCTAGGCGCCCGGTGACTCCTGGCCGAAGGGCCGGGGTGGATGGGGAGCTCAGCCAGGAGGCCCAGGTTCCACCTTCCCCCTGCTTGGTGCAGTCGAGTAGGGCCACTCAGGAGGAGGTGATTGCGTCTGGTGGTATTCCGGATCCGGTCCCTGAGGGGCGATGGTTGAGCAGCTGTCTCTAGGATCATCCGGAGGTGGACGACATACAGCAGCGGTGCTCCATGAGGGCGGCCAAGCTTCGTGACGTGGAGGTCACTACTGGTATGTCGGTTAATACCTCTAACTCTATATTGCATTTTTCCAATGATGAGATCATTAATAATGCAAACCAGCTAGGAATTTCACTAGGTAGTAATGATAGTGAAATTTCAACTTCTGTTAATGATATGCTGGATTTAGAGGCTGAGCGGGCTTTAGAGATGATTCATAACTTAGCTACGGTTAAACCCATGAATAATTCCGATATTGATGCTCTGGGGGTCAGGGTGCTCGATAATTTTTGTGCGGATCTTGCTCATCCTCCTCCTGAGCCTGAGGAGGAGGATGAGCGTGTGGAGAATGTTGAAGTGTGTACTTTTGAGACTGGTTGTGAGGACCGGCTGGAGTGTATGGACATTCCTAAACGCAAATGGAAGCGGAAGATCTACCCGTATTCCGCAGTGCGTAGGAGTGCTCGGATCCGAACGGCTAAAAAATTCCATGACGAGATGTGAAAGGAATCTTTTGGAATAGCAGAGGTCTAAAAGACTTGGCTAAAAGAAGGTTTCTTGCAGAGGCATCTATTTGAGCATAGGTTGGACTTTATCGCATTGTCGGAAACTGGTAGAGCTAACTTTTCGCCACAATTTCTCAATACTTTATCGGGCGGTATTGATTTTGACTGGCATTGTCTACCACCGCGAGGAAGATTGGGTGGGATCTTACTCGGAGTTAGATGCGATTTGCTAGAAGTCTGAAGTGTGGTCATGGGAGATTTTGCTGTTAAGTTTAGGGTGCGGTCGAAGGCCAATGGGTTTAACTGGGCTTTGGTGGCGGTATATGGTGCCTCACAACCCGAACTTAAACCGGATTTCTTGGCTGATCTGGTTAGGATTTGCGGTTCAGAGCAACTTCCTATCCTGGTGGGGGGTGATTTCAACATTATCAGAAGGCGTGATGAGAAGAATAATGATAATTTTGACGGCAGATGGTCGTTCATGTTTAATACTATGATTGAAAGTCTGGATCTGAGAGAGATAGAGCTTTCGGGCAGAAAGCTTACTTGGGCTAACGCGATGCCGAATCCAAAGTTTGAAAAGTTGGATCTAGTCCTGGCTAGTGTCGAATGGGAGCATAAATTCCCCTATGTAACAGTTCAGGCACTTCCGCGTGGTATTTCTGACCACACGCCTTTATCTCTTGACTCTGGTGAGGCCACCCATTTGGGAAATAAAAATGTTTTTTCTTTCGAGCTTGCTTGGTTTGAGAGAGAAGGCTTCTTTGATCTCGTAGCCAGAGAATGGGCTAAGGATGCAGGAGGTAGGTCTGCGCTTGAGCGCTGGCAGAACAAAATTAGGCACTTGAGAAGTTTCCTACGTGGGTGGGCTAAGCATCTGAGCGGGATTTATAAGATAGAAAAGGAACAACTCCTTACACTTATTCAGTCCCTAGATGTAAAAGCAGAAACCACGGTTCTGCCAGCCTCGGAGCTTCATGCCAAGCTTGACGCGAGATGAGGCTGAAAGAGCTCCTTCGTGAGGAAGAATTAAAGTGGGCGCTGCTATGTCTTGAACTTGCGTTGGTTTTCCTTGAAGAGGAGAGAGGTGATGCAGCAAGTGTACCGTAAGTATTTTCCATAGTTTTGAGAACCAAAGTATCAATCCAGTAGGAGGCTCCTCAAAAGTCCCACGCACCTACACAAACAAACTGAGAACTCGCAACCAACGCAATAAATGGGTTGTCAATCCCTTCACGGCCACTTCATGTAAAGTGAGATCTAATAAATATAGTATGATAAGATAAATATATTTTTGGTATTTTATAATATAAATGCAAAAATTAAAGATGCAAATAAAAGTAGATTCAAAGCAAATATGATAAGAGATAGACCCGGGGGGGCATAGGTTTCACTAGAGGCTTCTCTCAAGATAGGATAAGTATTACGGTGGGTGAACAAATTACTGTCTAGCAATTGATAGAAAAGCGCATAGTTATGAGATTATCTAGCCATGATCATTTATATAGGCATCACGTCCATAACAGGTAGACCGACTCCTGCCTGCATCTACTACTATTACTCCACACATCGACCGACTCCTGCCTGCATCTAGAGTATTAAGTTCATAAGAACAGAGTAACGCATTAAGCAAGATGCCATGATGTAGAGGAATAAACTCAAGCAATATGATATAAACCCCATCTTTTTATCCTCGATGGCAACAATACAATACGTGCCTTGCAACCCTTTTACATCGGTAAGGACACCGCAAGATTGAACCCAAAGCTAAGCACTTCTCCCATGGCAAGAAAGATCAATCTAGTAGGCCAAACCAAACTGGTAATTCAAAGAGACTTGCAAAGATAACTCAATCACACATAAAAGAATTCAGAGAAGATTCAAATATTATTCATAGATAAACTTGATCATAAACCCACAATTCATCGAATCTCGACAAACACACCGCAAAAAGAGTTTTACATCGAATAGATCTCCACAAGAGAGGGGGAGAACATTGTATTGAGATCCAAAAAGAGAGAAGAAGCCATCTAGCTAATAATTATGGACCCATAGGTCTGTGGTAAACTACTCACAACTCATCGGAGGGGCAAGGATGTTGATGTAGAAGCCCTCCATGATCGATTCCCCCTCCGGCAGAGTGCCGACAAAGGCTCCAAGATGAGATCTCGCGGATACAGAAGGTTACGGCGGTGGAAATTGTGTTTCATGGTGCTCCTGGATGTTTTCGGGGTACGTAGGTATATATAGGAGGAAGAAGTACGTCGGTGGCCGCCCGAGGGGCCCATGAGACAGGGGGGGGCGCCCTAAGGGGGGGGGGCGGCCTCCTATCTCGTGGCTTCCTCGGCAGCTTCTTGACTTGCACTCCAAGCTCTCCGGATCACGTTCGTTCCAAAAATCACGCTCCCGAAGGTTTCATTCCGTTTGGACACCGTTTGATATTCCTTTTCTTCGAAATACTGAAATAGGAAAAAAACAGCAATATGGGCTGGGCCTCCGGTTAGTAGGTTAGTCCCAAAAATGATATAAATGTGTAAAATAAAGCCCATAAACATCCAAAAGAGGTAATATAATAGCATGGAACAATAAAAAATTATAGATACGTTGGAGACGATCAAGCATCCCCAAGCATAATTCCTGCTCGTCCTCGAGTAGGTAAATGATAAAAAGAGAATTTTTGATGTGCAATGCTACCTAGCATAATTCATAATGTAATTTTCTTTATTGTGGCATGAATGTTCAGATCCAAATGAATACAAAATAAAAGTTCATATTGATAAAAGAAATAGTAACACTTCAAGCATACTAATCAAAGTAATCATGTCTTCTCAAAATAACATGGCCAAAGAAAGTTATCCCTACAAAATCATATAGTCCTGGCTGTTGCTCTATCTTCATCACACAAAGTATTTAATTATGCACAACCCCGATGACAGGCCAAGCAATTATTTCATACTTTAATAATCTCAAACTTTTTTCAACTTTCACGCAATACATGAGCGTGAGCCATAGACATAGCACTATATGTGGAATAGAATGGTGGTTGTGGAGAAGACAAAAGAGGAGAAGATAGTCTCACATCAACTAGGCGTATCAACGGGCTATGGAGATGCCCATTAATAGATATCAATGTGAGTGAGTAGGGATTGCCATGCAACGGATGCACTAGAGCTATAAATTTATGAAAGCTCAACAAAAGAAACTAAGTGGGTGTGCATCCAACTCGCTTGCTCACGAAGACCTAAGGCACTTTGAGGAAGCCCATCATTGGAATATACAAGCCAAGTTCTATAATGAAAATTCTCACTAGTATATGAAAGTGACAACATATGAGACTCTCTATCATGAAGATCATGGTGCTATTTTGAAGCACAAGTGTGGAAAAAGAGATTGTAGCATTGTCCTTTCTCTCTTTTTCTCTCATTTATTTTTTTCTTTTCTTTTCTTTTTTTTCTTTGGCCTTCTTTTTTTTTCTTTTTGGCCTTTCTCTTTTTTTTCCTTTTTTTCTTTTTGTAAAGTCCGAAGTCTCATCCCGACTTGTGGGGGAATCATAGTCTTCATCATCCTTTCCTCACTAGGACAATGCTCTAACAATGAAGATCATCACACTTTTATGGATTTACAACTCAAAGCTAGAACAAGATATGACTCTATATGAATGCCTGCGATGGTGTACCGGTATATGCAATGAATCAAGAGTGACATGTATGAAAATTATGAAGGTGGCCTTGCCGCAAATACAATGTCAACTACATGATCATGCAAAGAGCAATATGACAAAAGTAATGCGTGTCATATGAACGGAACGGTGGAAAGTTGCATGTCAATATATCTCGGAATGGCTATGGAAATGCCATAATAGGTAGGTATGGTGACTGTTTTGAGGAAGGAGTATGGTGGGTGTATGGTACCGGCGAAAGTTGCACGGTACAAGAGATGCTAGCAATGGTAGAAGGGTGAAAGGGTGCGTATAATCCATGGACTCAACATTAATCAAAAGGACTCATGTACTTGTTGCAAAAATCTAGAAGTCATCAAAAACCAAAGCACTACGCCAAGCATGCTCCTAGGGGGATAGATTGGTAGGAAAAGACCATCGCCGTCCCCGATCGCCACTCATAAGGAAGACACTCAATAAATAAAATTGTGCTCCAACTTCATCACAAAGCGGTTCACCATACGTGGATGCTACGGGAATCACAACCCTCAACAGAAGTACTTTTCATAATCACCTCAACTAGCATGACTTTAATATCACTACCTCCATATCTAAAAACAATTATCAAGAATCATATTGATCATAGCATCCAATTCTTTTCTATGATAGTTTTTATTATACCCAACTTGGATGCTCATCATTCTAGGACCAACTTTGTAATAATAGAAAATACCATGCTGTTCTAAGAGACTCTCAAAATAATATAAGTGAAGCATGAGAGACTAGCAATTTCTTCAAAATTAAGACACCACCGTGCTCTAAAAGATATAAGTGAAGCACTAGAGCAAAACTATCAAGCTCAAAAGATATAAGTGAAGCACATAGAGTATTCTAGCAAATTCTAATCAAATATGCTTCTCCCAAAAGGTGTGTACAGAAAGGATGATTGTGGTAAACTAAAAAGCAAAGACTAATATAATACACGCTACCCAAGCAAAACACATATCATGTGGCTTAATAAAAATATAGCTCCAAGTAAAGTTACCAATGAACGAAGATTTAAAGAGGGGATGCCTTCCCGGGCATCCCCAAGCTTAGGCTTTTGGCTATTATTGAATATCTTGGGGTGCCTTGGGCATCCCCAAGCTTAGGCTCTTGCCACCCTTTATTCCATAGTCCATAAAGGCTTTACCCAAAACTTGAAAACTTCACAACACAAAACTCAACAGGAAATCTTATAAGTCTGCTAGTGAAAAAAAAACAAAACCACCACATAAGGTACTATGAACTCATTTTTTATTTATTTTGGTGTTAAACCTACTGTATTCCAACTTCCTTGTGGTTTATAAACTAACTTACTAGCCATAGATGCATTGAAATAAGCAAACGACACACGAAAAACAGAATCTGTCAAAAACTGAACAGTCTGTAGAAATCTGTAACTAACGCAAACTTCTGGAAGTCTAAAACTCCTGCCAAAATAGGAAGTCCTGGACAATTTGTTTATTGAACATAAGAAAAACGAATCAACGCAAAAGCATCGTTCCTGTGATTTAACAAAATTATATTCGTGCGCGCAAAGTTTCTGTTTTTCAGCAGAATCAAATCAACTATCATCGTAGGTTATCCTATAGGTACTACTTGGCACAAACACTAATTAAAAGATAAAAACACATCTAAACAGAAGCTAGATGCAAGATTTATTATTAAACAGGAGCAAAAAGAAAAACATAAAGAAAATTGGGTTGCCTCCCAACTAGCGCTTATCGCTTAACGCCTCTAGCTAGGCATAAAAAGCGGCTAGATCTAACGAAGTGCCATCTTTGGCACTAAATTCATAAGTAGCACGCATGATAGATTCATAAGGTAATTTGACTTTCTTTCTTGGAAAGTGCTCCATGCCTTTCTTTAAGGGAAATTGGAATCTAATGTTCCCTTCCTTCATATCAATAATCACACCAATCGTTCTAAGGAAAGGTCTACCAAGAATAATAGGGCAAGAAAGATTGCAATCTATATCAAGAACAATAAAATCTACGGGCACCAAATTTCTATTTGAAACAATAAGAACATCATTGATCCTTCCCATTGGCTTTTTAATGGTGGAATCCGCAAGGTGCAAATTTAAGGAGCAATCATCAAGATCATGGAATCCTAGAATATCACATAAAGTTTTCGGAATCGTGGAAACACTAGCATCCAAATCACACAAAGCAAAACACTCATAATCTTTTAATTCTAATCTTTATGGTAACGCTCCCACTCATCATTAAGTTTTCTAGGTATAGGAACTTCCAAATTAAGTTTTTCATCATAAGATTGCATCAAGGCATCAACAATATGTTTGGTAAAAGCTTTATTTTGACTATAAGCATGAGGAGAATTAACAACAGATTGCAACAAGGAAATACAACCTTTAAAGAACAATTATCATAATAAAATTCCTTGAAATCCGAGATAGTAGGTTCAATGTTATTAGAAGTTGAGGATTCTCCAATCTCACTTTTACCAAATTTAGCATCAAGATCTAAAGATTCTGAATTCTTGGGACGCCTTCTAGGCAAAGTTGATTCATCATCAGTCCCATAATCATCAAAATTCATATTGCAAAACATAGATCTAATAGGAGACGCATCAATAACTTTAAGATCCTCATCATTATTTTCACGAAAACTAGAAGAACACGCTTTTATAAAGCTATCTTTCTTAGCACGCAATCTAGCGGTTCTTTCCTTACACTCATCAATGGAAATTCTCATTACTTTGAGGCACTCATTGATATCATGCTTAGGAGGAGAAGGTCTAAGTTTAAGAGAATCAACATCAAGCGAAAGTCTATCAGCTGCTCCTAGCCAAATCATCAACTTTGAGCAATTTTTCTTCAAGCAAAGCATTAAAATTCTTTTGACAAATCATAAATTCTTTCACACTATTCTCAAATTCAGAGGGCATCTTATTAAAATTACCATAAAAATTATTGTAGGAATTTCCATAATTATTAGAGGAATTACTAGGAACAGTCTTGCATTAAAGTTTCCTTTATAAGCATTGTTTCCAAAACTATTCCTACCAACAAAATTCACATCCATAGATTCATTATTATTCTCAATCAAAGAAGACAAAGGCATATCATTGGGATCAAGAGGAGTATTTTTAGTAGCAAACATCTTCATAAGTTCATCCATCTTTCCACTCAAAACATTGATTTCTTCTATAACATGCATTTTTTACTAGAAGATCTTTCGTGTGCCATTGAGAATAATTAGCCATAATATTATCAAGTAGTTTTGTAGCATCTCCTAACGTAATTTACATAAACGTGCTCTCCCGCGTCAATCTAAGAGAATTCTAAAAGCAAAGTTCAAACCGCATAAAAAATTTGTATGATCATCCATAAATTCAAACCATGAGTAGGGCAATTATGTAAGCATCAATTTCATTCTTTCCAAGATTGGGCAACATGCTCATGATCAAGTTGTTTAAAATTCATAATATCGCTCCTAAGAGTGATGATCTTAGCGGAGGAAAATACTTAGAGATAAAAGCATCTTTGCACTTGTTCCAAGAATCAATACTATTTTTAGGCAAAGACGAAACCAAACTTTAGCACGATCTCTAAGTGAAAACGGAAATAACTTCAATTTGACAATATTGTTATCCGTGATCTTTCTTCTTTTGCATATCACACAAATCAACAAAATTGTTTAGATGAGTAGCGCATCTTCACTAGGAAGGCCGGCGAATTGATCTTTCATAACAAGATTCAGCAAAGCGGTATTGATTTCACAAGACTCAACATCATTAAGAGGAGCAATCGGAGTACTAAGGATATCATTATTATTGGTATTCGAGAAATCACACAATTTAGTATTATCTTGTGCCATGGCCACAAGTAATCCAACACACAAGCAAGCAGAAAAACGGCAAGCGAAAAAGAGGAGGAGATTGGGAAAGAGAGGGCGAATAAAACGGCAAGGGTGAAGTGGGGGAGAGGAAAACGAGAGACAAATGGCAAATAATGTAAATGCGAGGGGGATGAGTTTGTGATGGGTACTTGGTATGTCTTTACTTGAGCGAAGACCTCCCCGGCAACGGCACCATAAATCCTTTTTGCTACGTCTTGAGCTTATGCTGGTTTTCCTCGAAGAGGAGAGGATGATGCAACAAGTGTAGCATAAGTATTTCCCTCAGTTTTGAGAACCATGGTATCAATCCAGTAGGAGGCTCCTCAAAAGTTGCACGCACCTACACAAACAAACTGAGAACTCGCAACCAACGCAATAAATGGGTTGTCAATCCCTTCACGGCCACTTGCGAAAGTGAGATCTAATAAAGATAGTATGATAAGATAAATATATTTTTGGTATTTTATAATATAGATGCAAAAAGTAAAGATGCAAATAAAAGTAGATTGAAAGCAAATATGATAAGAGATAGACCCAGGGGCCATAGCTTTCACTAGAGGCTTCTCTCAAGATAGCATAAGTATTACGGTGGGTGAACAAATTACTGTCTAGCAATTGATAGAAAAGCGCATAGTTATGAGATTATCTAGGCATGATCATGTATATAGGCATCACGTCCATAACAAGTAGACCGACTCCTGTCTGCATCTACTATTATTACTCCACACATCGACCGACTCCTTCCTGCATCTAGAGTATTAAGTTCATAAGAACAGAGTAAGGCATTAAGCAAGATGACATGATGTAGAGGGATAAACTCAAGCAATATGATATAAACCCCATCTTGTTATCCTCGATGGCAACAATACAATACGTGCCTTGCAACCCTTTCTCACATCGGGTAAGGACACCGCAAGATTGAACCCAAAGCTAAACACTTCTCCCATGGCAAGAAAGATCAATCTAGTAGGCCAAACCAAACTGTTAATTCGAAGAGACTTGCAAAGATAACTCAATCATACATAAAAGAATTCAGAAAAGATTCAAATATTATTCATAGATAAACTTGATCATAAACCCACAATTCATCGGATCTCGACAAACACACCGCAAAAAGAGTTTTACATCGAATAGATCTCCACAAGAGAGGGGGAGAACATTGTATTGATATCCAAAAAGAGAGAAGAAGCCATCTAGCTAATAACTATGGACATGTAGGTCTATGGTAAACTACTCACAACTCATCGGAGGGGCAAGGATGTTGATGTAGAAGCCCTCCGTGATCGATTCCCTCCCAGAAAGTGCCGCGAAGGCTCCAAGATGAGATCTCGCAGATACAGAAGGTTACGGCGGTGGAAATTGGGTTTCGTGGTGCTCCTGGATGTTTTTGGGGTACGTAGGTATATATAGGAGGAAGAAGTACGTCGGTGACCGCCCGAGGGGCCCACGAGACAGGGGGGCGCGCCCTACAGGGGGGGGCGGCCTCCTATCTTGTGGCTTCCTCGACAGCTTCTTGACTTGCACTCCAAGCTCTCCGGATCGCGTTCGCTCCAAAAATCACGCCCCGAAGGTTTCATTCCGCTTGGACTCCGCTTGATATTCCTTTTTGAAATACTGAAATAGGAAAAAACAGCAATATGGGCTGGGCCTCCGTTAGTAGGTTAGTCCCAAAAATGATATAGATGTGTAAAATAAAGCCCATAAACATCCAAAAGGGGTAATATAATAGCATGGAACAATCAAAAATTATAGATACGTTGGAGACGACGCGCTCCAAGCCAAGGTCCGAAGAGTAGTCCAGGGGGACGCGAACACTCAATTCTTCCACATGATCGCTAATGGTAAGCATAGAAAGAAGAGGATCTTTCAGCTTGAACAAGATGAGGGAACGATTCTTGGACAGGAAAACCTAAAGCTGTACATTACTGAGTATTACAAGCAGCTGTTTGGGCCTCCAGAGGATAACTGTGTGTCGCTGGATGAGTCTAGGATTGAGGATGTGCCTCAACTGACTGCTGTTGAGAATGATATTTTAGCTGCTCCTTTCTCTGAGAAAGAGGTGTTTGAGGCCATTTCCCAGATGAAGAATAATAAGGCTCCTGGCCCGGATGGTTTCCCAGCTGAGTTTTATAAGAAGTGTTGGCATATTATTAAAGGAGATCTATTGCCGTTGTTCCATGATTTATTCTCTGGCCAGCTTCACCTTTTTTAGCTGAATTTTGGAACGATAACCCTACTTACCAAGAAGACAGAGGCAGTGAGAATCGAGCAATTCCGGCCTATCTGCCTTCTTAATGTTAGTTTCAAAAATTTTACTAAGGTCGGGACGAATAGGCTCACACAGATTGTGCATACTGTGGTGCAGCCTACTCAAACTGCTTTCATGCTGGACAGAACATCCTCAAGGGGTTGTGGTCCTTCATGAAACGCCCATGAGATTCACACAAAAAACTTGATGGTGTTGTTTTTAAGGTGGATTTCGAGAAAGCGTCTGATAAAGTCAAATGGCCTTTCCTTCAACAGCATTACACATGAAGGGTTTTGATGAAGCTCATGACGCCAAGTTGAATCTTTCACGCAAAAAGGGAGTGTTGGAATTAAAGTGAATGATGACATAGGTCATTATTTCCTAACACACAAGGGCCTCGAGGCAAGGTGATCCAATGTCTCCTATTCTGTTCAACATCGTCGTTGACATGTTGGCAATCTTGATAGGTAGGGCAAAGGAGGCCGGGGAGGTGGGTGGCTTGGTGCCTCATCTAGTTGATGGTGGTGTGTCCATCCTGCAGTACGCTGATGATACAATCATCTTTATGGAGCACGACTTCGCAAAAGCGAGAAATATGAAGCTGGTGTTATGCTTATTTGAACAATTGACCGGTTTGAAGATTAACTTTCATTAAAGCGAGTTGTTCTGTTTTGGTAGAGCCAAGGAGGAACAAGAGGCTTATAATCAATTGTTTGATGCGAATTGGGAGCACTGCCTTTACATACCTAGGCACTCCCATTCACCATCGTAAGCTGACAAACAGAGAATGGAAGGGCATCGAGGATCGGTTTGAGAAGAAACTGAGCTGCTGGAAGGGCAAAATCATGTCATATGGAGGCCGATTGATTCTTATTAATTCGGTGCTCACGAGTATGCCTATGTTTCTCTTATCCTTCTTTGAAGTCCCAGTTGGGGTTAGGAAAAGGCTGGACTTCTATCGGTCCCGTTTCTTCTGGCAGAGTGATGAACTCAAGAGAAAATACCGACTAGCCAAATGGGATATCATCTGCCGGCCAAAGGACCAGGGGTCTTGGTATTGAGAATCTTGAAGTCAAGAACAGATGCCTTCTCAAGAAGTGATCAGATAAGTTATCGCTGAGACTGAGGCAACTTGGCGCAGATTCTCCGTAGCAAGTATCTCGCAATCTAAGACTTTGTCGCAGCGATAGTGAGACCGACTAACTCCCTGTTTTGGAAGGGGCTTATGAGAGTCAAAGCTGCTTTCTTTAATAGAACAAAGTTTATTGTCGGTAATGGCAACAACACTCGCTCGAGGATACTTGGCTTGGTGAAACGCCGCTGGCGCTTCAAAGATCCGGCCCCTGCTTCCTATTATGCAGCGACGTGATGCTCGTTGCAACGATTTTGCAGTCCACTCCCCTTAATATTCAGTTTATGAGGGTGCTTATTGGCGACCGTGGGAAGCATGGCTTCATCTGGTGAGTAGACTGATGTAGGTTCAGCTCGCCATTAGCCCTATCAGTTGTGTTGGAAGCTTACTAGGTCCGGAGAATTCACCGTCAAGTCAATGTATATTGATGTCATCAACTCTAGTGTTATTCCTAGCTCAAAACATGTTTGGAAAGTCAAGGTTCCTTTGAAAATCAAAGTGTTTATGTGGTTTGTACATAAACAAGTCATCTTAACAAAAGATAATTTGGTTGCCGTGAATCGACAGGATCTACTAGGTGTAGTTTCGTGATCGACGAAACTATCAAGCACCTTTTCTTTGATTGCCCGCTGGCGAGAGTGTTGTGGCGCACGGTGCAAATTGCCTTTAACATTATTCCTCCGAATTCGTCAATTCGTTATTTGAAATGTGGCTTGTTGGGATAGAGTCCAAACAGCTAGACAAATTCGCGTAGGAGCATGTGCGTTGTTATGGGCAATTTGGAACTGCAGAAATGATTTGGCTTTTAACAGAACAACAACTATTCATTTTTGCAGGTTTTATTCCGAGCTACTGCGCTTGATCCGTATGTGGTCCTTACTCACTCCGACGGAGGCCAGGAGCGCTTTGGTTATTGGATCTGTCCGTGAGAGATGGTAGCGGGATATCTTCAACCGTTTGGATGGCGGTCATGTAATAGGATAGACGATTAGTTTACCTATCTTTCTTTTGCCAGCCATTGTGGCTTTTGGGCCTTTTGTTTTTGGTATTGTGGCTCTTTGTGAGCTAGCCTTTCATTTGTTTTCAGACTACAAAACCTTATTGAACTACTTTATTTATTTATAACATGGTCGTATGCATCATTCTCGATGCGCAGGCCGGGAGTCTCCCTTTTCGAAAAAAAACTAGTAGTACTAGCTAGTTGGCTCAGGATGGATTACATCAATATACGTGTTTGTACATGTTCTGCCGCTAACTCGATTTGCCTCGCGATTCGTAGGGGCACGCGAGTGTGGGGCACTCGCCTGCCAAGTCCAGTCACGATTCGTGCAGTAGTTGGATCTCGTACGAGGGCACAATTAGCTTTACGTTTCAACAATGAAACTTACGGTTTTTTGCATATAAAACTGACAAGTTTCAACCAGTTTCAGACATAATTTTAAGTAATTTTTTTATTAGTCATAGACAGAAAATAATTAATTTTTATCGCTCACTGCATTAAGTTTCAATAATGAAACTTGACATATTTTTGTAAAGTCATCAAAATATATTCAAAATGGATCTTATTTGAAAGCGGTCGTCACGAGAAACATGAATATAAAAACAAAACTTCATTTGGATTTTTCGCTTAAAAGATATAGAACTTTGAAAATCTGAAGCCATAACAAACAGCCGGCACCAATGACCTTGGTGCCCCTGCACTCGCGTGCCCTATATCCTCGTCCACTTCAAATCCTTCCATGCCTATATGATTGAGTTGGGTTTATCGTTAATTAGTGAAAGGCACCCTTGCTCTGTGAAATAGAAATCCAGTTGGATTGGCTGGCCGGCCATGCATGTCGGTTTAAACTCTTCTCTTCATAGTACCATTGTTAGACCATTTCTAATCCATTTGCAATAGTTTTTTGTTGTCGTTGTTGTTCAGCATGCCCTAGTCGTATCACCAACTGATTCATGCGGATGGGCATGAACTGCTCTCTGTGCATACGTTAACTAGAATCGTTGCATCACGTCTAAGTTGTTTTAGTCCTTAGACGTGGGATCGATGTAGGTTATAGAATTAATTTTTTAATACTGCGTCCGCAGGGTCTTAAACTCAAGACCTCTTCGCTCGGATACCATATTGAATTCAATGCTTTAATTAACTTATCCAAAAGTCTGAACTGATGAAGAGAGACGGAAAATATATTTCGACACATGATGCATTCAAGTGTAGTACATATGACAACGTATGTGGACAATGGGCATGCCCAAAAGAACATACTGCGGTACTAGAAGCCATAGATTCCATTGAGAGAGATACAGGACCCCGCAAATAATTCAGCGAACCGAAACCTATGGGTTGCTCATGGTCATGGCGGCCCTTGACGGCCAGCTGTAATCTACTCCTCTCGTGGGTTACACTAAACCAACAAGAAACATTAGAAGACGGCGGGGGAGGATGGACTTGTGGTTAAGCAATGCCAAGTGGCAGCTTAGCTGCCGTTTTGGTCATGAGTCTGCCACCATTGATTGTACACACACACACACACACACACACCACTTCCACGAGCTGCTGACTCACCATTGTCGGGAAGAGATTCTAGAGGCTGTACCAGAACCAATCAGCAGCTAGTTAAGCAAGCAACAAGTACTGGTCCTGCACTCTTGCTGCTGCTGCAGGATGCTAACCACTAATAAGTGGCAAGAAGTAGTAGCTTTTAGGCTCCACACATACTACTAATCAGTCAGAAGAAACTAGACAACAAGGGCGATTAAATTTTTTTGGTGATGGTAATAGTAGTAGTAATGAATAGAGGGAGATGGGATGTCACTTACGTCTGTCGTAGGAGGACGGCCTTTTCCATGAAACCAATCAACCAAGAAGCTCTTGCAGATCCAGCATCCACATCATTACACCAGTACCATAATACACAATAATGCAGACATGGATTGGAATTAGGATAGAGACCTTTGCTCCATCGATGTGGTGACAGTTAAAGCTTTTCTTCCAGTATTCTTGGAGTTGAATGGAACCTAGCTACTCCTGGTTGTGGATCACTCCACCTGGCAGGTGCCACGTAGTGTCACTCCATCAATCGACAACGGGTGACAACACGTTGTCAGAGCATTGTTCACTCAACTTTGCACTGAAGAGACACAAGCTTGAGGCTGTTGAACGTCTGAAATGATGCTGACAAGGCCTAACAACATGCAATGGGTCGTGGATGATTCACGACGATAGGAAGAAATGGTGGGATCGATGACAGTTACTAGTAACATGTACACAAGATTTATTCGTTCGAAAAAGAAAAACACAACAAAACCGTGACCAATAGATGACAGTGATAAGCAGAGATTAAGAGAGATCCGCACCACCAAAAATGCAGGCTAATGTATGTCACTCTCCTAGCTAGCTAGCTATATACAATCCATTGATGTCCTTTTGCGCCAAATTAACACTTTTACAGTTTTGTCTTACAGACATAGCAACATCAACATGACAATAATACACGCCGTGGGGATGGGATGATCCACTCCATTCGACTGAAGCCGCCTGTAATTCCCCGGGCGCCAACTCCTGGCCAGGGCAGGTGCCAATTGTCACCCCACCCCGATGTGCACCAGTCACTCACTTTACATATCCACATGCTTGTTCATCATTCTTGTACTTTATTAGACGACACGTAGGTGAGAGTTGTAAGAGAGCGGTTTTTGTACACCCTAGCACAATACAACCCCGCAAGAAAACATAGCAAAACATTTCAACAAATTCCGAAACTTTGTGGGGATTATTATGAACAAACATTATAGGTGCTGGCAAAATTTGATGGTCAAATGACACCCGAGGAGCTCTGTACAGATTTTTTTTTACCAAACCTTCTCAAACATGGAAATACATTTTTTTGACAAAAAAAATTGAGAATGTAGCTCCCATGGAATGAAAAAACAGGCCCCACAAATAATTGGGCAAACCGTAAGCGATGGCGTTTTTGTCGGACTCGCTTGCGCCATGCCAGCATGGGCACCCACCTACCTTACTCTCCTATGGCCTTTCTTATCTGTATCAACAAAACAAGCCACACAAGATGGATGATGTGGATTTGTAACGGACATGGCATTGCATCCTCCTCACGTGCTCCTGTCCCCTTGGGCAACAATTCATAGCCTCTCGTACACTTTGACATACCTACCAGAGCCAATCAGCAGCAGTTAGCTAGCCAGTCCAAGCAACAACTTCTTTTTGGAGTACAGTAGGTGGTAGTGGGGCCGTCGGGGTAGTACTGGTCTATAGCTCCACATGAATGGATGGATGATCAAATGACCAATCCTTCGTGGATAAGAGAAATTAGGAGCTAGTACTCCAGGAGCTAGCTTTGCGTGGTCACTGCTCTAGCTTAAGCTTGAAGGGTCTTGCTCTCCGTGGACACTGTTCTAGTTGCAGACTCGACATCATTGCTAGTACAATAATGCTGGTCCACGTGTCGACGAAGCCGATCCTAGCTAGTCCCTGCGAATACTAGTGTAGTGTCAAAAATACTACTCCCTCCGTTCCTTGATATAAGGTGTATAGATTTTTAAGAAAAAATCCAAAATATAAGGTGTATTATGCTGCACCACCTCGTTTGGATAATTATTTTAGGAGTTGATTACATTTCCTTATAAGAGGCAAGCTCATCTATTTTCTCATGTTAATTAGTCAGGTGTAATCTCGCCCAAAACTTGTGAAATTTTCCTCCACGCTGCTCTTTAATTTCCGCCAAAAACTATACACCCTATATTTGTGAACGCATGAGTATTATATTATGAGACAGAGGGATAGTAAGTATCCTCTTCGTCCTAAAATATGGTCCTCGAGGCAGGGTGTAACAAGTGGCGATAATTGATGGCAGCTAGCTACCTAGTCGTTGTGGTAACTGGCAAGCTTGTCATCCATGAAGCACTAACAACCAAAAACAAAATCTACATCACAGTCAAAATTATTCAACAACTAGCAATAATGGATATAGGAAGAGAGACCGGGGCCTACATGTCATGCAAAGAGGGATGCATCCTGCTTGTGTGTGCGAGAGTGTCGTTGTCCAAGCTACCATGTGAGTTCTCCATCAAGTGCTATGGTTTTGCGAAGATTCATCCGCATCAGCCAGGTACAATAATGCGGGCGGAGGTAGGGACCATGAATCTGTGATCAGATTCGAGTTTAGTCATGCAACTTCTCACACCCATCCATGGAATCCAAACTTCTGGCCATGGCTCTTCCACCTGTCCTTTCTCTTTCAGTCTCATAAGCTCAAATTAACCGACTTCGCTTTGGCCTCACCAACGTTATATCCGTGAGATCTTATATTAAGATCCATGCAAATTTTTTCTATTTTTTTTCTCTTGCATATTATGTCACTTGATTGAGATTTGAATCTCAGTCGACTGAGACCTAGCCACACCCTTCTTTTTTTGTGATGGACATATCAGGACAACTCCACCACGCGACCCTATCTTGTCCGGCCCGTCTGCTTAGGGTAAAGGACAAAAGAGACGGCCCAATGAACGGCCTCAGACGGACAATTGTCCGGATTCCGTCTGCTGACCCATCCCCGCCCAAACTTGCGCCGGTTTGGGGTGAACGGACGCCATGGACGGCCGCAACGCACGCCTTGTCCCCCGTGGCCCGCCTGTCGGGACACTAGCAGTCCCTCCGCCTCCCAACGCTTCACCTCTCTCCCGCCCGCCACGCTTGGCCACCGCTTATTCTTCGGCCGCCTCTCACCGCGCAGCCCCCGCCGTCCATACCAAACCACGCCTCGACATGGCCGCCACCACGCCTGCGCTTTCGCCGTAGTTTTGGTCGCCTATCGGCGGAGGTTTGGCCGTCAGCCGCCTTGCCGGTGGCGGAGGGACATGAGTGCCGCGACGCACTACGACGGCCGATTGCTGGAGCTAAGTGGTTCTCTAAGTTAGATTTAAGGTCTGGATATCATCAAATCAGAATGGTTGAGGCTGATGAGGAGAAAACTGCTTTCAAGACGCATAATGGGCAATATCAGTTCAGGGTTATGCCCTTTGGGATGACCAATGCACCTGCCACCTTCCAAAGGCTTAATGAACATTATTTTCAAAAAGTATGCAAGAAAATTTGTCCTGGTCTTTATGGACGATATTCTAGTGTTTAGTGGAACCTTAAAAGAACATCAAGAACATCTGAAACAGGTGTTGCAGACCTTGAGAGAAAATGAGTTGTATGCAAAGATGAGCAATGCTGCTTTGCTACGCAACAACCGAACTATCTGGGCCATGTCATTTCGACAAAGGGGTATCAACAGATCCTGAGAAAACAAAAGCAATGGAACAGTGGCCTCAACCAACTTCCTTCACTGAGTTGAGAGGATTCCTAGGGCTGACTGGGTATTATAGAAAGTTTGTTCCTCACTATGGCACTTTGGCAAAACCACTTACTTCACTGCTCCAGCTTAAAACCTTCCAATGGACAGATGCAGCTCAGCTAGCTTTTCAGAAAATGAAAATTGCTATGTCATCAACTCCTGTGTTAGCTCTACCTGATTTCTCCAAGCCCTTCACAATAGAAACTGATGCATGCGACACCGCTATTGGTGCTGTGTTATGCCAGCAAGGTCACCCAGGAGCTTATTTCAGTAAAGCCCTGGGAGTGCAAAATCAGCAACTACCCGCTTATGAAAAATAATTTATGGCAATAATGATGGCAGTGGACAAATGGAGAGCTTATCTTAGCAGAGGACCATTTGTCATAAGAACAGACCACAAAGTCTCTGCAAGAACTTGGAGGAACAAGTGCTACACATCGACTTGCAAAAGAAGGCAATGGCCAAATTAGCAGGACTACAATTCAAATTTCAGTATAAGAAAGGGAATGAGAACCGAGCAGATGATGCTCTCTCCGTAGTGGGGCATGCATTTGCCGTGATAAGCAATCTCTACTGCACAACCAGTCTGGTCCAAGAAGTGGTGAATTCATATGCAAGTGGACACTAGGGCACAAGAATTACTCACCAAATTAGCATTGGTACCGGATGCGTAACCTGGATTTTCTCTAACACAAGGACTGTTGAGGTTCCATGGGAAAATCTGGGTGGGTTCCAATGCAGGACTACGTACTGCACTCATTGAAGCTTTTCATGCATCGCCTATTGGTGGACACAAAGGATGCAAGCTACATATCAGCGGGTCAAGAAACTCTTTCATTGGACCGGCATTAAACAAGATGTGCAGAACTTTGTGCAACAAAGGCTAAGTGTGTCAACAAGCAAAGCATGAACATTGTAAATATCCAGCCTGCTCAATCCCTTACCAATACCGCATGTAGCTTGGGAAGATGTAACTATGGATTTCATAGAAGGGTTGCCTAAATCAAATGGATTCAAGGTTATCTTGGTGGTGGTGGACAGATATTCCAAGTACAGCCATTTCATCCCCTCAAACATCCTTACACAGCTGCAACTGTGGCTCAAATGTTCATGCAAAATGTGGTGAAATTGCACAACATGCCTCTTACTATAACCTCGCAGAGACACAATATTCACCAAAGCAACTTCGAAAGAACTACTTGCTATCCGGGGACCTAAGTTGCAAATGTTCATCGCCAGCACCCTCGCATGTATGGGCGTACAGAGAGAGTGAACCAATGCTTAGAGATGTATCTCGATGTGCTGTGCACGATTCTCCTACTAAGTGGCATAACTGGCTGCCTTTGGCTGAGCTGTGGTATAATACCACGTATCATTCTTCTCTGGGTTGCACCCCCTTTCTGGCTCTCTATGGGCAGGAACCACACATGGGACAGTTCCTAAGACCTCCTAAGATGCTTCCCCTGATGTGCAACAATGGTTAAAGGAAAGATGTGCTTATTCCGAGCACTTGAAACAACACCTACAACGAGCTCAAGAAAAGTTCAAAGCAGATGCAGATAGAAACAGGTCTCCCGAGAGTTTGTAGTGGGGAGTCAGTATTTTGAAACTCCAACCCTATGGACAACTTTCTTTGGTCAATGCACCCTGCCCCAAACTAGCATTTAAGTACTTTGGACCTTTCCAAATTCTCGAAAAGATTGGCCTCAAGAGCATATAAATTGGATTTGCCATCCGATGCTCAAATCCACCCGGTGTTTCATGTTTCCCAACTCAAACAACAGGTACCAGACCACACACCGGTATTTCAGTCCCTACCCAAATTCCCTCCCCTGGACACTGAAGATTTGGCGCCGTCAGAAATTTTGGATCGACGACTGGTCAAGAAAGGTAACACAGCTCATATAAGTGCTGGTGCTAGCGAGCTCTCAGCTGATTTTGCTACTTGGGAAGACTACACTTCACTGCAGAAAAGATTTCCTCAGGTGAAAGCTTGGGGACAAGCTGCATCTCAAGGGGAGGGCACTGTCATCGCCCCTATTCAGTCTGGCGATGCAGATCAGTGCAAGCAAGCACCTGGGCCTGTGGCAAGCAACAGTGGCTAAGATAGAATTCTAGTGTTGGGCCAATACCCTCTGTGCGGGCTGTGGGCCGTGTAATAGGGTAGCGAGTGTGTGTGTGTGTGTGAGAAAGAGGCTGTATAAAAGCTCTCCAAACCAGAGCCATCCCAAGATCGACAATTATATGAAATGAGATAGTACTCTCCTCAATCTCCTCTGTGCTCGCCTTTCTTTGCCTCTTCTGACCTTCTTCTTCCTCAAGTCGCTGCCCTCCCCACCAGTCCCAAATCCTAGGGGGTTCGCCCCAAGGCAAGGACGTGACAACCCGCGACATCACCATTGACCTCCCCTCCATCGCTAAGCTCTCTACGATGGAGTGGTCCACAAGAACCCTCACTGACAAGTCCTCACCGTTGAGCACCGACACAGTATTGCCAACGACCCTCTTGACAATGTCATTGGCGCGAGACGAGCGCGTCTCATCATGGCAAAAGTGTGTACGCAGGCCTCCATCGAGGCCCTCAAACATAGAAAGAGATGGCGGTCCGCCTGTGGCCCCACCATGGTGCCTGGAATAGGCGAGCACGAGCAGTCAAGGGTTCGAGGGCGCCCGGATCGCCGCCCCGCCACCGGTGCTACATGTTCTTAGACGGTAGAACTTTCCCAACATACTCAGCCCAGCGCCAACATCGGCGCCGGTGTCCAAGTGGGGTCCACATGTTCTTTGCCGCTGTATCGCCTCAACGCGTAGTAGTCGTGCCGGTCATCGTCGGAGCTCTCCTTCATCACGTGGAAAACATCATCGCCCCCATTCGTGGACGCGGCCGCCACAACATCCATCATATCGATGCCCCTTGCATCGCCGACCGGGTCTAAGTCGATGCACTCCCACATCCCTGTCCTTGGTACACGGTGAAGCAACCCGGGGACAAGCTCATAATCGATAAATCCTTGGTCTTGTAGGTCATCACCATGACAGCATGGCGGTCATCCTTGGAGCCAATAACGAGCCGCCATCTGTCATCGGAACCGTCGAACCACGCAGTGGTCGGGTCCCGGAAGTCCTTCTCCCCGACGCCCGGCGGCAGGTACATCACCGGATTGTTCTCATACTTGGTCCAGTTGATTAAGGGATCGGAGGGGTCGGTAGGGAAGGCAAGGCATTGGACCTGGACGGAGGCGTTGGTGGAGCCGGTGTAGAGCATGACGATGCGGCCGTCGGGAAGGACGGTTGCGGAGCCGGACCAAACGCCATTCATGTCATACCACTGGTCTGGGGACATGGCCACGGGGAGGTGGCGCCACCGGAGGAGGTCGCGGGAGGCGGCATGGCCCCAAGCGATCTTGTTGCCCTGCATGGCTCCGCTGTGGTTGTACCGTAGAAGAGGTGATACCAACCCTTGTAGTACACCGACCTGCATTTGCATGAACATGATTAGCATTAGAACCTTGTACTAACTGAATTAATCAGAGTCCATCCTTGAGTTATCTCTAACAAGATTAGAGTAACAAGTGTGGTATCTGTACCGATAGGGTCGTTCATCCAATTCTTCTCGGGCTGGAAGTGGAAGCCGGTGCGCTGCCACATCGAGCATGGCATTGCTCCACGGGAAGCCGGTAGCTGCCACTAGTATCATGTATATGATACTAGCCACTATGAGTAACCACTATGAGTACTAACCACTATGAGTAGCCTAATTATAATCCATCCAGGCCATATTATCCAGCTCGATGATGATTATAGCCTTGTCGCACCCGATCATTGTTCTTTTTATTAAACCCCCTCTCCTTTTAATTAACTAAAATGCAGAAACAATCGTTCGTTACAGCATTCGCCACACAGGACGAAAATTGTTACTACATAGAAAACGATCAGACCTATTATCGAAGCTAAAATTAGCTATGTGGTGAGCCACCAGACTAGCCTATCTACTGATCTGCATCAGCTTAAAATTAGGAAGTAGCTTGGTGATGGCTAAGACTTACTCCTTTAGATCCATATATAAGAGACGACCTACGAAACTAGTACCCACTCATTGTTCTGAGAAACAAACTAGTAGTGCTCCCGTCCTCGATGGCGTCTAAGGCGACTGGGGGGGGGGGGGTGGGCGACGGGCGAGGTGACTGCAGGTGCGCCGCCTCACCTCTCCGGCGATCGACGGCGGGTAGGGGGCCGGTTTTGGGCGCTCACACACACTGACGAGGACGACGCGGACGGGGATTCGGACGAGACTCCGCCGTCTCCGCCGTCGCCGACTCCCTCTGACCAAATCTGCGAACGGTTCAATGCCGGCTACACGGAAGAGGAAGTGGCGACTACCATCGACGAGGTGCTGCCCCTTGATGATCCGGCAGGATAGGGCTGCACGCGGGCGAGAAGAGGGAGATGGTGCGCCGACTTGTTCACCGGAGAACGTCGTCGACGGCGGTCAAGCCTTGGAAGGGCCCTATCCCGAAGGTCAGTCTTCCTAATCTCACAGTTTTCGATTTAGTTCGGCCGGAGTCATGGATCGTCGTTAAGAGAAAGAAGAAGGCTCGCCAGACGGTGGCTCGATCGGCGCCGGCGGCGTCATACCTGGTCATGCCCGAAATTCCGGGCTTCGGGATTGCTGCCGATCGAGCGCGGCATTTGAATTCGTTGCTTGGCCGAGAGGGTTCAATTCAGTGTGCTCATGGGCCGAGTCAGGTTGGGCCGGGGTTAGCTGGGTATGAGGCCCAGGCTAAACCGGTGCCAACCCAACTTTTCCTGGGGGCGGACCGCGAAGCTGGGTGAGGTGGATGTGCCGAACGACCGGGTATGAGGCCCAGTGCAGGTCCCATTCGATCGCTATTGTGGGCTACAGAGGTTCCATAGCTCGATCGACGACCTCGCATCGCCCTCGCCAGCTAGGGTTCTTCGTCACGGAGTCCGAACCTGCGCTCTGTTGGGGTGGTCGGGCTTGGCGATTCTTCCGCTTGGGGTGATGGAGGGTCGCGGTGGTGCGCCGCTGCCGGGAAAAACCCGCCGTGCCCCCCGGTCCGGGTCATGCAGGGCTGGCGCCGCCGGGCGGTGGCGGTGGCCGTGGCGCGGTGCCGCCGCCGGCCCCTGGGACTGGCCATGGTGGGGCGCCCCCACCGGTTCCGGCTGTAGGTCGGGGCACGACCACGGTCGGTGCGGCTGCAGGCCGTGGTGGTGTGATGCCGGTGCCGCATCACGCGATGGTCTTGCGGTCGGGCGTGGTGGGAAGCTTGGTCCTCGTCCACCGGCGCCTGGAGTGGCCGGGATCACCGCTGTAGGCTGGGGTGGCGCTGCGCCGAGGCCGCCTGCATCGGGACTGACGATCGGGCAACAACCGAGGCCGCCCCGCCGCCACATCGCCGCCAAGCCTTCATGTAACAGGGATGGGATGGTGCAGTCCTGTGCACCGCCTCCGCCTCAAAACTCCGTGTTGGAGGTTCTTCGCCGCCCGAGTCGCGGGGAGAGGATGGTTTCAATGCTTATGGGGTTGGTCAGCACCGTGGCTCCTCGCCGACGGGCGGTGGTCGAGGATATGCTTGGCAAAGGCGATGGCTCGGCGGAGCGACCGCTCATGGGTCCCCCTGTGAGGTTTTGTTGAGGGGCGTCTGCCCGGCTATCGGCAAGTGGTGGTTTTCACGGTCATCGTGGTGGTCGTGGTGGTCGAGGTGGCCGATACCGCCCACGACAGCCTCCTTCGCCTGTTGTCGAGCAGATGGCGGTTGACGGGTCCGTTGAGGAGCCGGTTTTGTCAGGTCAAGCTATGGAGGTGGTCTCGGCGCTAGCTAATGCTGAGATTCTCGGGAATGAGTCCGGGTTGACAGCCAAAGGAGGCAATAGACAGGGCTGAGTCGGAGAGGGCGTTCAAGTGGGCGCGTAAGAAAGAGAAAATGTTGTGCTATCGATGTGGTGGGAAGGGACATTTTATTGCTGAGTGTGTGGCTGAACTTTGTGGCACTTGTGGCAAACCGGCACATGATACGGGGGACTGTCTGTTTTTGCGAGATCAGGCACCGTCTCTCATGATGTATGGAGTGTACTGTGCTGAACTCACGTTCTTTGAGTCTCCTATGGAGAGGGAGGTTCCTGACGAGACCTTGAGTTTGACGACTGGGTTAGTCAAAATTACCAGAGGTGAGGTTTCTGAGGCACAGATTGTCCAGAGGCTGAAGGAGTTAGCTCCAGGTGATTTCCAGTGGGAGCTTGTTAGTCTCGAGGAAAAACTGTTTAGGGTTGAGTTCCCTTCGGTTGAGGATCTATAGAGACTTCTGAGTTTTGGGATGTGCAAAGTGTCGGGTACTGATTGTGTCCTTGAGTTTCACGAGTGGAAGAGGGTCGAGCCTCAGGGCAAGCCTCTGACTCAGGTTTGGCTGCGTTTTTCTGGGGCTCCTCGGCCGATGCAAGATGCTCGGTCGTGGCTACTTTGGGTATTATGATGGGGAGACCAGAGCGAGTGGATATGGACTTTACTAGAGCTCACGAGATAGCCCGATTGCTGGTCGTTGTTCGGATATTGAGTACGTGCTCGAGGTGGTCAAGTGGGCATATCGAGGCCAGATCTATAACCTCATGATTGAGTTTGAGGATGAGAGTCTGGTCGCCGAGGCGGCTAACGGGACTGATACTGATATGCACGAGGGAGATGATAGTTCGAGACTTAAGGAGGCGCCGGTTGCTGACAGTGGACGAGAGTCATCCACCGCACCGGGAACCGTTTCTCAGACGTCAGGGGATGGGACGGTACCACCCTCCGTGGTGCCTACGATCGCTTCCTCAGATTTGGGTCCTTCGAGCCGGCCTCTGCGCCTCCGAGACTTTGGAGTGAGCGGGTGGAGTCTGATGAGGTGTTTGAGCACTCGTTACCTGTTTGGAGTTTGAGGATTCTGTGAGTCCACTTCTTGCGGTTTCGCCGATCACGGTCAGGAGTGAGGAGGAGGAGGTTCCCTCCCACATGCTCGTTGATTTTCCTCAGGTCACGGGTCCGGCGGTGGAGGTCTTTCTCCCAGGAGGGGGTCCGGGAATGGTGATCTCGGATCCCTCTCCTGCTGTCGCGATACCGGAGTTGCAGGAGGCGGTTCCATCTATTGATGGGGGCTCGGGGCAGGTGGCCTCGGCACCCTCTTCGTATCTTGCGGTGGTCGAGGTCTCGATGGTGGAGGTTGCTTCTTCGAGAGGGGGTCCGGGACAGCTGGCCTCGGCACCTTCCTCTCCTCTCGCCAGGCCGGAGATGCAGGCGCCAGCTCCACTTTCCGGAGGGGGCTCGGGGCAGGTGGCCTGGGGGCCTGGGGGCCCTCTTCTCTTGGGGCGCCCAGGGGGGCCAGCCCACCTAGGGCGCCGGTGACTCCTCACGGGTCAAGGGCCGGGTGGATGGGGAGCTCAGCCAGAGGCCTGTGTTCCACCTTCCCCGCTTGGTGCAAATGAGTAGGGCCACTCAGAGGAGGTGATTGCGTCTGTGGTATTCCGGATCCGGTCCCTGAGGGGCGATGGTTGAGCAGCTGTCTCTAGGATCATCCGGAGGTGGACGACATACAGCAGCGGTGCTCCATGAGGGCGGCCAAGCTTCGTGACGTGGAGGTCACTACTGGTATGTCGGTTAATACCTCTAACTCTATATTGCATTTTTCCAATGATGAGATCATTAATAATGCAAACCAGCTAGGAATTTCACTAGGTAGTAATGATAGTGAAATTTCAACTTCTGTTAATGATATGCTGGATTTAGAGGCTGAGCGGGCTTTAGAGATGATTCATAACTTAGCTGCGGTTAAACCCATGAATAACTCCGATATTGATGCTCCTGGGGTCAGGGTGCTCGATAATTTTTGTGCGGATCTTGCTCATCCTCCTCCCGAGCCCGAGGAGGAGGATGAGCGTGTGGAGAATGTTGAAGTGTGTACTTTTGAGACTGGTTGTGAGGACCGGCTGGAGTGTATGGACATTCCTAAACGCAAATGGAAGCGGAAGATCTACCCGTATTCCGCAGTGCGTAGGAGTGCTCGGATCCGAACGGCTAAAAAATTCCATGACGAGATGTGAAAGGAATCTTTTGGAATAGCAGAGGTCTAAAAGACTTGGCTAAAAGAAGGTTTCTTGCAGAGGCATCTATTTGAGCATAGGTTGGACTTTATCGCATTGTCGGAAACTGGTAGAGCTAACTTTTCGCCACAATTTCTCAATACTTTATCGGGCGGTATTGATTTTGATCGGCATTGTCTACCACCGCGAGGAAGATTGGGTGGGATCTTACTCGGAGTTAGATGCGATTTGCTAGAAGTCTGAAGTGTGGTCATGGGAGATTTTGCTGTTAAGTTTAGGGTGCGGTCAAGGCCAATGGGTTTAACTGGCTTTGGTGGCGGTATATGGTGCCTCACAACCCGAACTTAAACCGGATTTCTTGGCTGATCTGGTTAGGATTTGCGGTTCGTAGCAACTTCCTATCCTGGTGGGGGTGATTTCAACATTATCGTATAGGCGTGATGAGAAGAATAATGATAATTTTGACGGCAGATGGTCGCTCATGTTTAATACTATGATTGAAAGTCTGGATCTGAGAGAGATAGAGCTTTCAGCAGAAAGCTTACTTGGGCTAACGCGATGCCGAATCCAAAGTTTGAAAAGTTGGATCTAGTCCTGGCTAGTGTCGAATGGGAGCATAAATTCCCCTATGTAACAGTTCAGGCACTTCCGCGTGGTATTTCTGACCACACGCCTTTATCTCTTGACTCGTGAGGCCACCCATTTGGGAAATAAAAATGTTTTTTCTTTCGAGCTTGCTTGGTTTGAGAGAGAAGGCTTCTTTGATCTCGTAGCGAGAATGGGCTAAGGATGCAGGAGGTAGGTCTGCGCTTGAGCGCCGCGTAACAAAATTAGGCACTTGAGAAGTTTCCCTACGTGGGTGGGCTAAGCATCTGAGCGGGATTTATAAGATAGAAAAGGAACAACTCCTTACACTTATTCAGTCCCTAGATGTAAAAGCAGAAACCACGGTTCTGCCAGCCTCGGAGCTTCATGCCAAGCTTGACGCGGAAATGAGGCTGAAAGAGCTCCTTCGTGAGGAAGAATTAAAGTGGGCGCTGCTATGTCTTGAACTTGCGTTGGTTTTCCTTGAAGAGGAGAGGGTGATGCAGCAAGTGTAGCGTAAGTATTTTCCTTAGTTTTGAGAACCAAAGTATCAATCCAGTAGGAGGCTCCTCAAAAGTCCCACGCACCTACACAAACAAACTGAGAACTCGCAACCAACGCAATAAATGGGTTGTCAATCCCTTCACGGCCACTTCATGTAAAGTGAGATCTAATAAATATAGTATGATAAGATAAATATATTTTTGGTATTTTATAATATAAATGCAAAAATTAAAGATGCAAATAAAAGTAGATTCAAAGCAAATATGATAAGAGATAGACCCGGGGGGGCATAGGTTTCACTAGAGGCTTCTCTCAAGATAGGATAAGTATTACGGTGGGTGAACAAATTACTGTCTAGCAATTGATAGAAAAGCGCATAGTTATGAGATTATCTAGCCATGATCATTTATATAGGCATCACGTCCATAACAGGTAGACCGACTCCTGCCTGCATCTACTACTATTACTCCACACATCGACCGACTCCTGCCTCGCATCTAGAGTATTAAGTTCATAAGAACAGAGTAACGCATTAAGCAAGATGCCATGATGTAGAGGAATAAACTCAAGCAATATGATATAAACCCCATCTTTTTATCCTCGATGGCAACAATACAATACGTGCCTTGCAACCCTTTCTGTCACTGGGTAAGGACACCGCAAGATTGAACCCAAAGCTAAGCACTTCTCCCATGGCAAGAAAGATCAATCTAGTAGGCCAAACCAAACTGGTAATTCAAAGAGACTTGCAAAGATAACTCAATCACACATAAAAGAATTCAGAGAAGATTCAAATATTATTCATAGATAAACTTGATCATAAACCCACAATTCATCGAATCTCGACAAACACACCGCAAAAAGAGTTTTACATCGAATAGATCTCCACAAGAGAGGGGGAGAACATTGTATTGAGATCCAAAAAGAGAGAAGAAGCCATCTAGCTAATAATTATGGACCCATAGGTCTGTGGTAAACTACTCACAACTCATCGGAGGGGCAAGGATGTTGATGTAGAAGCCCTCCATGATCGATTCCCCCTCCGGCAGAGTGCCGACAAAGGCTCCAAGATGAGATCTCGCGGATACAGAAGGTTACGGCGGTGGAAATTGTGTTTCATGGTGCTCCTGGATGTTTTCGGGCACGAGGGTATATATAGGAGGAAGAAGTACGTCGGTGGTCACCGAGGGGCCCATGAGATGTGGGGGCGCCTAAGGGGGGGCGGCCTCCTATCTCGTGGCTTCCTCGGCAGCTTCTTGACTTGCACTCCAAGCTCTCCGGATCACGCTCGCTCCAAAAATCACGCCTCAAGGTTTCATTCCGCTTGGACTCCGCTTGATATTCCTTTTCTTCAAATACTGAAATAGGAAAAAAACAGCAATATGGGCTGGGCCTCCGTTAGTAGGTTAGTCCCAAAATGATATAAATGTGTAAAATAAAGCCCATAAACATCCAAAAGGGGTAATATAATAGCATGGAACAATAAAAATTATAGATACGTTGGAGACGTATCAAGCATCCCCAAGCATAATTCCTGCTCGTCCTCGAGTAGGTAAATGATAAAAGAGAATTTTTGATGTGCAATGCTACCTAGCATAATTCATAATGTAATTTTCTTTATTGTGGCATGAATGTTCAGATCCAAATGAATACAAAATAAAAGTTCATATTGATAAAAGAAATAGTAACACTTCAAGCATACTAATCAAAGTAATCATGTCTTCTCAAAATAACATGGCCAAAGAAAGTTATCCCTACAAAATCATATAGTCTGGCTGTTGCTCTATCTTCATCACACAAAGTATTTAATTATGCACAACCCCGATGACAGGCCAAGCAATTATTTCATACTTTAATAATCTCAAACTTTTTTCAACTTTCACGCAATACATGAGCGTGAGCCATAGACATAGCACTATATGTGGAATAGAATGGTGGTTGTGGAGAAGACAAAAGAGGAGAAGATAGTCTCACATCAACTAGGCGATCAACGGGCTATGGAGATGCCCATTAATAGATATCAATGTGAGTGAGTAGGGATTGCCATGCAACGGATGCACTAGAGCTATAAATTTATGAAAGCTCAACAAAAGAAACTAAGTGGGTGTGCATCCAACTCGCTTGCTCACGAAGACCTAAGGCACTTTGAGGAAGCCCATCATTGGAATATACAAGCCAAGTTCTATAATGAAAATTCTCACTAGTATATGAAAGTGACAACATATGAGACTCTCTATCATGAAGATCATGGTGCTATTTTGAAGCACAAGTGTGGAAAAAGAGATTGTAGCATTGTCCTTTCTCTCTTTTCTCTCATTTATTTTTTCTTTTCTTTTCTTTTTTCTTTGGCCTTCTTTTTTTCTTTTTGGCCTTTCTCTTTTTTTCCTTTTTTCTTTTTGTAAAGTCCAAGTCTCATCCCGACTTGTGGGGGAATCATAGTCTTCATCATCCTTTCCTCACTAGGACAATGCTCTAACAATGAAGATCATCACACTTTTATGGATTTACAACTCAAAGCTAGAACAAGATATGACTCTATATGAATGCCTGCGATGGTGTACCGGTATATGCAATGAATCAAGAGTGACATGTATGAAAATTATGAAGGTGGCCTTGCCGCAAATACAATGTCAACTACATGATCATGCAAAGAGCAATATGACAAAAGTAATGCGTGTCATATGAACGGAACGGTGGAAAGTTGCATGTCAATATATCTCGGAATGGCTATGGAAATGCCATAATAGGTAGGTATGGTGACTGTTTTGAGGAAGGAGTATGGTGGGTGTATGGTACCGGCGAAAGTTGCACGGTACAAGAGATGCTAGCAATGGTAGAAGGGTGAAAGGGTGCGTATAATCCATGGACTCAACATTAATCAAAAGGACTCATGTACTTGTTGCAAAAATCTAGAAGTCATCAAAAACCAAAGCACTACGCCAAGATGCTCCTAGGGGATAGATTGGTAGGAAAAGACCATCGTCGTCCCCGATCGCCACTCATAAGGAAGACACTCAATAAATAAAATTGTGCTCCAACTTCATCACAAAGCGGTTCACCATACGTGGATGCTACGGGAATCACAACCCTCAACAGAAGTACTTTTCATAATCACCTCAACTAGCATGACTTTAATATCACTACCTCCATATCTAAAAACAATTATCAAGAATCATATTGATCATAGCATCCAATTCTTTTTCTATGATAGTTTTTATTATACCCAACTTGGATGCTCATCATTCTAGGACCAACTTTGTAATAATAGAAAATACCATGCTGTTCTAAGAGACTCTCAAAATAATATAAGTGAAGCATGAGAGACTAGCAATTTCTTCAAAATTAAGACACCACCGTGCTCTAAAAGATATAAGTGAAGCACTAGAGCAAAACTATCAAGCTCAAAAGATATAAGTGAAGCACATAGAGTATTCTAGCAAATTCTAATCAAATATGCTTCTCCCAAAAGGTGTGTACAGAAAGGATGATTGTGGTAAACTAAAAAGCAAAGACTAATATAATACACGCTTCCAAGCAAAACACATATCATGTGGCTTAATAAAAATATAGCCCCAAGTAAAGTTACCAATGAACGAAGACGAAAGAGGGGATGCCTTCCCGGGGCATCCCCAAGCTTAGGCTTTTGGCTATTATTGAATATCTTGGGGTGCCTTGGGCATCCCCAAGCTTAGGCTCTTGCCACCCTTTATTCCATAGTCCATAAAGGCTTTACCCAAAACTTGAAAACTTCACAACACAAAACTCAACAGGAAATCTTATAAGTCTGCTAGTGAAAAAAACAAAACCACCACATAAGGTACTATGAACTCATTTTTATTTATTTTGGTGTTAAACCTACTGTATTCCAACTTCCTTGTGGTTTATAAACTAACTTACTAGCCATAGATGCATTGAAATAAGCAAACGACACACGAAAAACAGAATCTGTCAAAAACTGAACAGTCTGTAGAAATCTGTAACTAACGCAAACTTCTGGAAGTCTAAAACTCCTGCCAAAATAGGAAGTCCTGGACAATTTGTTTATTGAACATAAGAAAACGAATCAACGCAAAAGCATCGTTCCTGTGATTTAACAAAATTATATTCGTGCGCGCAAAGTTTCTGTTTTTCAGCAGAATCAAATCAACTATCATCGTAGGTTATCCTATAGGTACTACTTGGCACAAACACTAATTAAAAGATAAAAACACATCTAAACAGAAGCTAGATGCAAGATTTATTATTAAACAGGAGCAAAAAGAAAAAAACATAAAGAAAATTGGGTTGCCTCCCAACTAGCGCTATCGCTTAACGCCCTAGCTAGGCATAAAAAGCGGTTAGATCTAACGAAAGTGCCATCTTTGGCACTAAATTCATAAGTAGCACGATGATAGATTCATAAGGTAATTTGACTTACTTTCTTGGAAAGTGCTCCATGCCTTTCTTTAAGGGAAATTGGAATCTAATGGTCCCTTCCTTCATATCAATAATCACACCAATCGTTCTAAGGAAAGGTCTACCAAGAATAATAGGGCAAGAAAGATTGCAATCTATATCAAGAACAATAAAATCTACGGGCACCAAATTTCTATTTGAAACAATAAGAACATCATTGATCCTTCCCATTGGCTTTTTAATGGTGGAATCCGCAAGGTGCAAATTTAAGGAGCAATCATCAAGATCATGGAATCCTAGAATATCACATAAAGTTTTCGGAATCGTGGAAACACTAGCATCCAAATCACACAAAGCAAAACACTCATAATCTTTAATTCTAATCTTTATGGTACGTTCCCACTCATCATTAAGTTTTCTAGGTATAGGAACTTCCAAATTAAGTTTTTCATCATAAGATTGCATCAAGGCATCAACAATATGTTTGGTAAAAGCTTTATTTTGACTATAAGCATGAGGAGAATTAACAACAGATTGCAACAAGGAAATACAACCTTTTAAAGAACAATTATCATAATAAAATTCCTTGAAATCCGAGATAGTAGGTTCAATGTTATTAGAAGTTGAGGATTCTCCAATCTCACTTTTACCAAATTTAGCATCAAGATCTAAAGATTCTGAATTCTTGGGACGCCTTCTAGGCAAAGTTGATTCATCATCAGTCCCATAATCATCAAAATTCATATTGCAAAACATAGATCTAATAGGAGACGCATCAATAACTTTAAGATCCTCATCATTATTTTCACGAAAACTAGAAGAACACGCTTTTATAAAGCTATCTTTCTTAGCACGCAATCTAGCGGTTCTTTCCTTACACTCATCAATGGAAATTCTCATTACTTTGAGGCACTCATTGATATCATGCTTAGGAGGAGAAGGTCTAAGTTTAAGAGAATCAACATCAAGCGAAAGTCTATCAGCGTTCCTAGCCAAATCATCAACTTTGAGCAATTTTTCTTCAAGCAAAGCATTAAAATTCTTTTGACAAATCATAAATTCTTTCACACTATTCTCAAATTCAGAGGGCATCTTATTAAAATTACCATAAAAATTATTGTAGGAATTTCCATAATTATTAGAGGAATTACTAGGAACAGTCTTGCATTAAAGTTTCCTTTATAAGCATTGTTTCCAAAACTATTCCTACCAACAAAATTCACATCCATAGATTCATTATTATTCTCAATCAAAGAAGACAAAGGCATATCATTGGGATCAAGAGGAGTATTTTTAGTAGCAAACATCTTCATAAGTTCATCCATCTTTCCACTCAAAACATTGATTTCTTCTATAACATGCACTTTTTTACTAGAAGATCTTTCGGTGTGCCATTGAGAATAATTAGCCATAATATTATCAAGTAGTTTTGTAGCATCTCCTAACGTAATTTACATAAACGTGCCTCCATGCCGAATCTAAGAGAATTCTAAAAGCAAAGTTCAAACCGCATAAAAAATTTGTATGATCATCCATAAATTCAAACCATGAGTAGGGCAATTGCGAAGCATCAATTTCATTCTTTCCAAGATTGGGCAACATGCTCATGATCAAGTTGTTTAAAATTCATAATATCGCTCCTAAGAGTGATGATCTTAGCGGAGGAAAATACTTAGAGATAAAAGCATCTTTGCACTTGTTCCAAGAATCAATACTATTTTTAGGCAAAGACGAAAACCAAACTTTAGCACGATCTCTAAGTGAAAACGGAAATAACTTCAATTTGACAATATTGTTATCCGTATCTTTCTTCTTTTGCATATCACACAAATCAACAAAATTGTTTAGATGAGTAGCGGCATCTTCACTAGGAAGGCCGGCGAATTGATCTTTCATAACAAGATTCAGCAAAGCGGTATTGATTTCACAAGACTCAACATCATTAAGAGGAGCAATCGGAGTACTAAGGATATCATTATTATTGGTATTCGAGAAATCACACAATTTAGTATTATCTTGTGCCATGGCCACAAGTAATCCAACACACAAGCAAGCAGAAAACGGCAAGCGAAAAAGAGGAGGAGATTGGGAAAGAGAGGGCGAATAAAACGGCAAGGGTGAAGTGGGGGAGAGGAAAACGAGAGACAAATGGCAAATAATGTAAATGCGAGGGGGATGAGTTTGTGATGGGTACTTGGTATGTCTTTACTTGAGCGAAGACCTCCCCGGCAACGGCACCATAAATCCTTTTTGCTACGTCTTGAGCTTGCGTTGGTTTTCCTCGAAGAGGAGAGGATGATGCAACAAGTGTAGCATAAGTATTTCCCTCAGTTTTGAGAACCATGGTATCAATCCAGTAGGAGGCTCCTCAAAAGTTGCACGCACCTACACAAACAAACTGAGAACTCGCAACCAACGCAATAAATGGGTTGTCAATCCCTTCACGGCCACTTCATGTAAAGTGAGATCTAATAAAGATAGTATGATAAGATAAATATATTTTTGGTATTTTATAATATAGATGCAAAAAGTAAAGATGCAAATAAAAGTAGATTGAAAGCAAATATGATAAGAGATAGACCCAGGGCCATAGCTTTCACTAGAGGCTTCTCTCAAGATAGCATAAGTATTACGGTGGGTGAACAAATTACTGTCTAGCAATTGATAGAAAAGCGCATAGTTATGAGATTATCTAGGCATGATCATGTATATAGGCATCACGTCCATAACAAGTAGACCGACTCCTGCGCATCTACTATTATTACTCCACACATCGACCGACTCCTTCCTGCATCTAGAGTATTAAGTTCATAAGAACAGAGTAAGGCATTAAGCAAGATGACATGATGTAGAGGGATAAACTCAAGCAATATGATATAAACCCCATCTTGTTATCCTCGATGGCAACAATACAATACGTGCCTTGCAACCCTTTCTCACATCGGGTAAGGACACCGCAAGATTGAACCCAAAGCTAAACACTTCTCCCATGGCAAGAAAGATCAATCTAGTAGGCCAAACCAAACTGTTAATTCGAAGAGACTTGCAAAGATAACTCAATCATACATAAAAGAATTCAGAAAAGATTCAAATATTATTCATAGATAAACTTGATCATAAACCCACAATTCATCGGATCTCGACAAACACACCGCAAAAAGAGTTTTACATCGAATAGATCTCCACAAGAGAGGGGGAGAACATTGTATTGATATCCAAAAAGAGAGAAGAAGCCATCTAGCTAATAACTATGGACATGTAGGTCTATGGTAAACTACTCACAACTCATCGGAGGGGCAAGGATGTTGATGTAGAAGCCCTCCGTGATCGATTCCCCCTCCGGCAGAGTGCCGGCGAAGGCTCCAAGATGAGATCTCGCAGATACAGAAGGTTACGGCGGTGGAAATTGGGTTTCGTGGTGCTCCTGGATGTTTTTGGGGTACGTAGGTATATATAGGAGGAAGAAGTACGTCGGTGACCGCCCGAGGGGCCCACGAGACAGGGGGGCGCGCCCTACAGGGGGGGGGGGCCTCCTATCTCGTGGCTTCCTCGACAGCTTCTTGACTTGCACTCCAAGCTCTCCGGATCGCGTTCGCTCCAAAATCACGCTCCGAAGGTTTCATTCCGCTTGGACTCCGTTTGATATTCCTTTTTTGAAATACTGAAATAGGAAAAAAAACAGCAATATGGGCTGGGCCTCCGGTTAGTAGGTTAGTCCCAAAAATGATATAGATGTGTAAAATAAAGCCCATAAACATCCAAAAGGGGTAATATAATAGCATGGAACAATCAAAAATTATAGATACGTTGGAGACGTATCAGGCGCTCCAAGCCAAGGTCCGAAGAGTAGTCCAGGGGGACGCGAACACTCAATTCTTCCACATGATCGCTAATGGTAAGCATAGAAAGAAGAGGATCTTTCAGCTTGAACAAGATGAGGGAACGATTCTTGGACAGGAAAACCTAAAGCTGTACATTACTGAGTATTACAAGCAGCTGTTTGGGCCTCCAGAGGATAACTGTGTGTCGCTGGATGAGTCTAGGATTGAGGATGTGCCTCAACTGACTGCTGTTGAGAATGATATTTTAGCTGCTCCTTTCTCTGAGAAAGAGGTGTTTGAGGCCATTTCCCAGATGAAGAATAATAAGGCTCCTGGCCGGATGGTTTCCTCAGCTGAGTTTTATAAGAAGTGTTGGCATATTATTAAAGGAGATCTATTGCCGTTGTTCCATGATTTATTCTCTGGCCAGCTTCACCTTTTTTAGCTGAATTTTGGAACGATAACCCTACTTACCAAGAAGACAGAGGCAGTGAGAATCGAGCAATTCCGGCCTATCTGTCTTCTTAATGTTAGTTTCAAAAATTTTACCAAGGTCGGGACGAATAGGCTCACACAGATTGTGCATACTGTGGTGCAGCCTACTCAAACTGCTTTCATGCTGGACAGGAACATCCTCGAAGGGGTTGTGGTCCTTCATGAAACGCTCCATGAGATTCACACAAAAAAACTTGATGGTGTTGTTTTTAAGGTGGATTTCGAGAAAGCGTACGATAAAGTCAAATGGCCTTTCCTTCAACAGGCATTACACATGAAGGGTTTTGATGAAGCCTGGCGACGCCAAGTTGAATCTTTCACGCAAAAAGGGAGTGTTGGAATTAAAGTGAATGATGACATAGGTCATTATTTCCGGAACACACAAGGGCCTGAGGCAAGGTGATCCAATGTCTCCTATTCTGTTCAACATCGTCGTTGACATGTTGGCAATCTTGATAGGTAGGGCAAAGGAGGCCGGGGAGGTGGGTGGCTTGGTGCCTCATCTAGTTGATGGTGGTGTGTCCATCCTGCAGACGCTGATGATACAATCATCTTTATGGAGCACGACTTCGCAAAAGCGAGAAATATGAAGCTGGTGTTATGCTTATTTGAACAATTGACCGGTTTGAAGATTAACTTTCATTAAAGCGAGTTGTTCTGTTTTGGTAGAGCCAAGGAGGAACAAGAGGCTTATAATCAATTGTTTGGATGCGAATTGGGAGCACTGCCTTTTACATACCTAGGCACTCCCATTCACCATCGTAAGCTGACAAACAGAGAATGGAAGGGCATCGAGGATCGGTTTGAGAAGAAACTGAGCTGCTGGAAGGGCAAAATCATGTCATATGGAGGCCGATTGATTCTTATTAATTCGGTGCTCACGAGTATGCCTATGTTTCTCTTATCCTTCTTTGAAGTCCCAGTTGGGGTTAGGAAAAGGCTGGACTTCTATCGGTCCCGCTTTCTTCCGGGCAGAGTGATGAACTCAAGAGAAAATACCGACTAGCCAAATGGGATATCATCTGCCGCCAAAGGACCAGGGGGTCTTGGTATTGAGAATCTTGAAGTCAAGAACAGATGCCTTCTCAGTAAGTGACTGTATAAGTTATCAGTTGAGACTGAGGCAACTTGGCGCAGATTCTCCGTAGCAAGTATCTGCAATCTAAGACTTTGTCGCAGGCGATAGTGAGACCGACTAACTCCCTGTTTTGGAAGGGGCTTATGAGAGTCAAAGCTGCTTTCTTTAATAGAACAAAGTTTATTGTCGGTAATGGCAACAACACTCGCTTCTGGGAGGATACTTGGCTTGGTGAAACGCCGTTGGCGCTTCAGTATCCGTCCCTGTTTCCTATTATGCAGCGACGTGATGCTCTGGTTGCAACGATTTTGCAGTCCACTCCCCTTAATATTCAGTTTATGAGGGTGCTTATTGGCGACCGGTGGGAAGCATGGCTTCATCTGGTGAGTAGACTGACGTAGGTTCAGCTCGCTCATTAGCCCTATCAGTTGTGTTGGAAGCTTACTAGGTCTGGAGAATTCACTGTCAAGTCAATGTATATTGATGTCATCAACTCTAGTGTTATTCCTAGCTCAAAACATGTTTGGAAAGTCAAGGTTCCTTTGAAAATCAAAGTGTTTATGTGGTTTGTACATAAACAAGTCATCTTAACAAAAGATAATTTGGTTAAGCGTAACTGGACAGGATCTACTAGGTGTAGTTTCTGTGATCGGGACGAAACTATCAAGCACCTTTTCTTTGATTGCCCGTTGGCGAGAGTGTTGTGGCGCACGGTGCAAATTGCCTTTAACATTATTCCTCCGAATTCGGTCAATTCGTTATTTGAAATGTGGCTTGTTGGGATAGAGTCCGAAACAGCTAGACAAATTCGCGTAGGAGCATGTGCGTTGTTATGGGCAATTTGGAACTGCAGAAATGATTTGGCTTTTAACAGAACAACAACTATTCATTTTTTGCAGGTTTTATTCCGAGCTACTGCGCTGATCCGTATGTGGTCCTTACTCACTCCGACGGAGGCCAGGGAGCGTTTGGTTATTGGATCTGTCCGGTGAGAGATGGTAGCGCGGGATATCTTCAACCGGTTTGGATGGCGGTCATGTAATAGGATAGACGATTAGTTTACCTATCTTTCTTTTGCCAGCCGGTTGTGGCTTTTGGGCCTTTTGTTTTTGGTATTGTGGCTCTTTGTGAGCTAGCCTTTCATTTGTTTTCAGACTACAAAACCTTATTGAACTACTTTATTTATTTATAAATATGGTCGTATGCATCATTCTGATGCAGAGGCCGGGGAGTCTCCCTTTTCGAAAAAAAACTAGTAGTACTAGCTAGTTGGCTCAGGATGGATTACATCAATATACGTGTTTGTACATGTTCTGCCGCTAACTCGATTTGCCTCGCGATTCGTAGGGGCACGCGAGTGTGGGGCACTCGCCTGCCAAGTCCAGTCACGATTCGTGCAGTAGTTGGATCTCGTACGAGGGCACAATTAGCTTTACGTTTCAACAATGAAACTTACGGTTTTTTGCATATAAAACTGACAAGTTTCAACCAGTTTCAGACATAATTTTAAGTAATTTTTTTTATTAGTCATAGACAGAAAATAATTAATTTTTATCGTTTCACTGCATTACTAAGTTTCAATAATGAAACTTGACATATTTTTGTAAAGTCATCAAAATATATTCAAAATGGATCTTATTTGAAAGCGGTCGTCACGAGAAACATGAATATAAAACAAAACTTCATTTGGATTTTTCGTTTAAAAGATATAGAACTTTGAAAATCTGAAGCCATAACAAACAGCCGGCACCAATGACCTTGGTGCCCCCGCACTCGCGTGCCCTATATCCTCGTCCACTTCAAATCCTTCCATGCCTATATGATTGAGTTGGGTTTATCGTTAATTAGTGAAAGGCACCCTTGCTCTGTGAAATAGAAATCCAGTTGGATTGGCTGGCCGGCCATGCATGTCGGTTTAAACTCTTCTCTTCATAGTACCATTGTTAGACCATTTCTAATCCATTTGCAATAGTTTTTTGTTGTCGTTGTTGTTCAGCATGCCCTAGTCGTATCACCAACTGATTCATGCGGATGGGCATGAACTGCTCTCTGTGCATACGTTAACTAGAATCGTTGCATCACGTCTAAGTTGTTTTAGTCCTTAGACGTGGGATCGATGTAGGTTATAGAATTAATTTTTTAATACTGCGTCCATGATCTTAAACTCAAGACCTCTTCGCCGGATATCATATTGAATTCAATGCTTTAATTAACTTATCCAAAAGTCTGAACTGATGAAGAGACGGAAAATATATTTCGACACATGATGCATTCAAGTGTAGTACATATGACAACGTATGTGGACAATGGGCATGCCCAAAAGAACATACTGCGGTACTAGAAGCCATAGATTCCATTGAGAGAGATACAGGACCCGCAAATAATTCAGCGAACCGAAACCTATGGGTTGCTCATGGTCATGGCGGCCCTTGACGGCCAGCTGTAATCTACTCCTCTCGTGGGTTACACTAAACCAACAAGAAACATTAGAAGACGGCGGGGGAGGATGGACTTGTGGTTAAGCAATGCCAAGTGGCAGCTTAGCTGCCGTTTTGGTCATGAGTCTGCCACCATTGATTGTACACACACACACACACACACACCACTTCCACGAGCTGCTGACTCACCATTGTCGGGAAGAGATTCTAGAGGCTGTACCAGAACCAATCAGCAGCTAGTTAAGCAAGCAACAAGTACTGGTCCTGCACTCTTGCTGCTGCTGCAGGATGCTAACCACTAATAAGTGGCAAGAAGTAGTAGCTTTAGGCTCCACACATACTACTAATCAGTCAGAAGAAACTAGACAACAAGGGCGATTAAATTTTTTTGGTGATGGTAATAGTAGTAGTAATGAATAGAGGGAGATGGGATGTCACTTACGTCTGTCGTAGGAGGACGGCCTTTTCCATGAAACCAATCAACCAAGAAGCTCTTGCAGATCCAGCATCCACATCATTACACCAGTACCATAATACACAATAATGCAGACATGGATTGGAATTAGGATAGAGACCTTTGCTCCATCGATGTGGTGACAGTTAAAGCTTTTCTTCCAGTATTCTTGGAGTTGAATGGAACCTAGCTACTCCTGGTTGTGGATCACTCCACCTGGCAGGTGCCACGTAGTGTCACTCCATCAATCGACAACGGGTGACAACACGTTGTCAGAGCATTGTTCACTCAACTTTGCACTGAAGAGACACAAGCTTGAGGCTGTTGAACGTCTGAAATGATGCTGACAAGGCCTAACAACATGCAATGGGTCGTGGATGATTCACGACGATAGGAAGAAATGGTGTGGGATCGATGACAGTTACTAGTAACATGTACACAAGATTTATTCGTTCGAAAAAGAAAAACACAACAAAACCGTGACCAATAGATGACAGTGATAAGCAGAGATTAAGAGAGATCCGCACCACCAAAAATGCAGGCTAATGTATGTCACTCTCCTAGCTAGCTAGCTATATACAATCCATTGATGTCCTTTTGCGTCAAATTAACACTTTTACAGTTTTGTCTTACAGACATAGCAACATCAACATGACAATAATACACGTCGTGGGGATGGGATGATCCACTCCATTCGACTGAAGCCGCCCGTAATTCCCCGGCGCCAACTCCTGGCCAGGGCAGGTGCCAATTGTCACCCCACCCCGATGTGCACCAGTCACTCACTTTACATATCCACATGCTTGTTCATCATTCTTGTACTTTATTAGACGACACGTAGGTGAGAGTTGTAAGAGAGCGGTTTTTGTACACCCTAGCACAATACAACCCCGCAAGAAAACATAGCAAAACATTTCAACAAATTCCGAAACTTTGTGGGGATTATTATGAACAAACATTATAGGTGCTGGCAAAATTTGATGGTCAAATGACACCCGAGGAGCTCTGAACAGATTTTTATTTACCAAACATAATCAAACAAGGAACTACATTTTTTTGACAAAAAAATTTGAGAAGGTAGCTCCCATGGAATGAAAAAACAGGCCCCACAAATAATTGGGCAAACCGTAAGCGATGGCGTTTTGTTGGACTCGCTTGCGCCGCCAGCATGGGCACCCACCTACCTTACTCTCCTATGGCCTTTCTTATCTGTATCAACAAAACAAGCCACACAAGATGGATGATGTGGATTTGTAACGGACATGGCATTGCATCCTCCTCACGTGCTCCTGTCCCCTTGGGCAACAATTCATAGCCTCTCGTACACTTTGACATACCTACCAGAGCCAATCAGCAGCAGTTAGCTAGCCAGTCCAAGCAACAACTTCTTTTTGGAGTACAGTAGGTGGTAGTGGGGCCGTCGGGGTAGTACTGGTCTATAGCTCCACATGAATGGATGGATGATCAAATGACCAATCCTTCGTGGATAAGAGAAATTAGGAGCTAGTACTCCAGGGAGCTAGCTTTGCGTGGTCACTGCTCTAGCTTAAGCTTGAAGGGTCTTGCTCTCCGTGGACACTGTTCTAGTTGCAGACTCGACATCATTGCTAGTACAATAATGCTGGTCCACGTGTCGACGAAGCCGATCCTAGCTAGTCCCTGCGAATACTAGTGTAGTGTCAAAAATACTACTCCCTCCGTTCCTTGATATAAGGTGTATAGATTTTTAAGAAAAAATCCAAAATATAAGGTGTATTGCGTTGCACCACTCGTTTGGATAATTATTTTAGGGAGTTGATTACATTTCCTTATAAGAGGCAAGCTCATCTATTTTCTCATGTTAATTAGTCAGGTGTAATCTCGCCCAAAACTTGTGAAATTTTCCCTCCACGCGCGTTCTTTAATTTCCGTGCCAAAAACTATACACCCTATATTTAGGAGCAGCGAGGAGTATTATATTATGAGACAGAGGGATAGTAAGTATCCTCTTCGTCCTAAAATATGGTCCTCGAGGCAGGGTGTAACAAGTGGCGATAATTGATGGCAGCTAGCTACCTAGTCGTTGTGGTAACTGGCAAGCTTGTCATCCATGAAGCACTAACAACCAAAAACAAAATCTACATCACAGTCAAAAATTATTCAACAACTAGCAATAATGGATATAGGAAGAGAGACCGGGGGCCTACATGTCATGCAAAGAGGGATGCATCCTGCTTGTGTGTGCGAGAGTGTCGTTGTCCAAGCTACCATGTGAGTTCTCCATCAAGTGCTATGGTTTTGCGAAGATTCATCCGCATCAGCCAGGTACAATAATGCGGGCGGAGGTAGGGACCATGAATCTGTGATCAGATTCGAGTTTAGTCATGCAACTTCTCACACCCATCCATGGAATCCAAACTTCTGGCCATGGCTCTCTCCACCTGTCCTTTCTCTTTTCAGTCTTGCTAAGTCTCAGCCGACTGACTTCGTTTGGTCTCAGTCAATGTTATATCCGTGAGATCTTATATTAAGATCCATGCAAATTTTTTCTATTTTTTTTCTCTTGCATATTATGTCACTTGATTGAGATTTGAATCTCAGTCGAGTGAGACCTAGCCACACCCTTCTTTTTTTGTGATGGACATATCAGGACAACTCCACCACGCGACCCTATCTTGTCCGGCTCCGTCCGTTTAGGGTAAAAGGGACAAAAGAGACGGCCCAGCGAACGGCCTCAGACGGACAATTGTCCGGATTCCGTCCGTTTTCGACCCATCCCCGGCCCAAACTTGCGCTCGGTTTGGGGTGAAAGCAGACGCCCATGAACGGCCATAGCATACGCCCTTGTCCCCGTGGCCCGCTGTCGGGGACACTAGCAATCCTCCGCTCCCAACGCTTCACCCTCTCTCCCGCCCGCCCGCCCTTGGCCTCGCCGCTATTCTTGACCGTCTCCTCACCGCGCAGCCCCCCGCCGTCCATACCAAACCACGTCTCGACATGGCCGCCACCACGCCCGCGCTTTCGCCGTAGTTTTGGTCGTCTATCGGCGGAGGTTTGGCCGTCGCCGTCCTTGCCGGTGGCGGAGGGGACATGAGTGCCGGCGACGTACCACGACGGCCGATTGCTGGAGCTAAGTGGTTCTCTAAGTTAGATTTAAGGTCTGGATATCATCAAATCAGAATGGTTGAGGCTGATGAGGAGAAAACTGCTTTCAAGACGCATAATGGGCAATATCAGTTCAGGGTTATGCCCTTTGGGATGACCAATGCACCTGCCACCTTCCAGTGCTTAATGAACATTATTTTCAAAAAGTATGCAAGAAAATTTGTCCTGGTCTTTATGGACGATATTCTAGTGTTTAGTGGAACCTTAAAAGAACATCAAGAACATCTGAAACAGGTGTTGCAGACCTTGAGAGAAAATGAGTTGTATGCAAAGATGAGCAAATGCTGCTTTGCTACGCAACAACTGAACTATCTGGGCCATGTCATTTCTGACAAAGGGGTATCAACAGATCCTGAGAAAACAAAAGCAATGGAACAGTGGCCTCAACCAACTTCCTTCACTGAGTTGAGAGGATTCCTAGGGCTGACTGGGTATTATAGAAAGTTTGTTCCTCACTATGGCACTTTGGCAAAACCACTTACTTCTTTGCTCCAGCTTAAAACCTTCCAATGGACAGATGTAGCTCAGCTAGCTTTTCAGAAAATGAAAATTGCTATGTCATCAACTCCTGTGTTAGCTCTACCTGATTTCTCCAAGCCCTTCACAATAGAAACTGATGCATGCGACACCGCTATTGGTGCTGTGTTATGCCAGCAAGGTCACCCAGTAGCTTATTTCAGTAAAGCCCTGGGAGTGCAAAATCAGCAACTACCCGCTTATGAAAAATAATTTATGGCAATAATGATGGCAGTGGACAAATGGAGAGCTTATCTTAGCAGAGGACCATTTGTCATAAGAACAGACCACAAAGTCTCTGCAACTTGGAGGAACAAGTGCTACACACTGACTTGCAAAAGAAGGCAATGGCCAAATTAGCAGGACTACAATTCAAATTTCAGTATAAGAAAGGGAATGAGAACCGAGCAGATGATGCTCTCTCCAGAGTGGGGCATGCATTTGCCGTACAAGCAATCTCTCTTGCACAACCAGTCTGGGTCCAAGAAGTGGTGAATTCATATGCAGATGGACACTAGGGCACAAGAATTACTCACCAAATTAGCATTGGTACCGGATGCGAGAACCTGGATTTTCTCTAACACAAGGACTGTTGAGGTTCCATGGGAAAATCTGGGTGGGTTCCAATGCAGGACTACGTGCAGGACTCATTGAAGCTTTTCATGCATCGCCTATTGGTGGACACAGTGGGATGCAAGCTACATATCAGCGGGTCAAGAAACTCTTTCATTGGACTGGCATTAAACAAGATGTGCAGAACTTTGTGCAACAGTGCCAAGTGTGTCAACAAGCAAAGCATGAACATTGTAAATATCCAGGCCTGCTCAATCCCTTACCAATACCAGACAGAGCTTGGGAAGATGTAACTATGGATTTCATAGAAGGGTTGCCTAAATCAAATGGATTGATGTTATCTTGGTGGTGGTGGACAGATATTCCAAGTACAGCCATTTCATCCCCCTCAAACATCCTTACACAGCTGCAACTGTGGCTCAAATGTTCATGCAAAATGTGGTGAAATTGCACAACATGCCTCTTACTATAACCTCAGACAGAGACACAATATTCACCAGCAACTTCTGGAAAGAACTACTTGCTATCTGGGGACCTAAGTTGCAAATGTCTACTGCCAGGCACCCTCAGACAGATGGGCAGACAGAGAGAGTGAACCAATGCTTAGAGATGTATCTCAGATGTGCTGTGCACGATTCTCCTACTAAGTGGCATAACTGGCTGCCTTTGGCTGAGCTGTGGTATAATACCACGTATCATTCTTCTATGGGTTGCACCCCCTTTCTGGCTCTCTATGGGCAGGAACCACACATGGGACAGTTCCTAAGACCTCGGAAGATGCTTCCCCGATGTGCAACAATGGTTAAAGGAAAGACAGGCTTATTCCGAGCACTTGAAACAACACCTACAACGAGCTCAGCAAAAGTTCAAAGCAGATGCAGATAGAAACAGGTCTCCCCGAGAGTTTGTAGTGGGGGAGTCAGTATTTTTGAAACTCCAACCCTATGGACAACTTTCTTTGGTCAACAGACCCTGCCCCAAACTAGCATTTAAGTACTTTGGACCTTTCCAAATTCTGGAAAAGATTGGCCCTGCAGCATATAAATTGGATTTGCCATCCGATGCTCAAATCCACCCGGTGTTTCATGTTTCCCAACTCAAACAACAGGTACCAGACCACACACCGGTATTTCAGTCCCTACCCAAATTCCCTCCCCTGGACACTGAAGATTTGGCGCCGTCAGAAATTTTGGATCGACGACTGGTCAAGAAAGGTAACACAGCTCTGTTACAAGTGTTGGTGCGCTGGGGCGAGCTCTCAGCTGATTTTGCTACTTGGGACGACTACACTTCACTGCAGAAAAGATTTCCTCGGTGAAAGCTTGGGGACAAGCTGCATCTCAAGGGAGAACATCATCGCCGCCCTATTCGATCTGGCGATGCAGATCGGTGCAAGCAAGCACACAGGCACTGTGGCAAAACAGCAGTGGCTAAGATAGAATTCTAGTGTTGGGCCAATACCCTCTGTGCGGGCTGTGGGCGTGTAATAGGAGTAGCGAGTGTGTGTGTGTGTGTGAGAAAGAGGCTGTATAAAAGCTCTCCACTGTAGCCATCCGGCATCGACAATTATATGAAATGAGATAGTACTCTCCTCAATCTCCTCTGTGCTCTCTGCCTTTCTTTGCCTCTTGACCTTCTTCTTCCTCAAGTCGCTGCCCTCCCCACCAGTCCCAAATCCTAGGGGTTCGCCCCAAGGCAAGGGCGTGACAACCCAGCGACATCACCATTGACCTCCCTCCATCGCTAAGCTCTCTCACGATGGAGTGGTCCCTAAGAACCCTCAGCGACAAGTCCTCACCGTTGAGCACCGACACAGTGTGCCAGCGACCCTCTTGACAATGTCATTGGCGCGAGACGAGCGCGTCTCATCATGGCAAAAGTGTGTACGCAGGCCTCCATCGAGGCCCCTCGAAACATAGAAAGAGATGGCGGTCCGCTCTGTGGCCCCACCATGGTGCCTGGAATAGGCGAGCACGAGCAGGCTGAAGGGTTCGAGGGCGCCCCGGATCGCCGCCCCGCCACTGGTGCTACATGTTCTTAGACGTGTAGAACTTTCCCAGTCATACCTCAGCCCAGCGCCAACATCGGCGTCGGTGTCGATGGGGTCCACATGTTCTTTGCCGCGTTGTATCGCCCCCAGCAGCGTAGTAGTCGTGCCGGTCATCGTCGGAGCTCTCCTTCATCACGTGGAAAACATCGCCGCCCCCATTACGTGGGCCGCGGCCGCCACAACATCCATCATATCGATGCCCCTTGCATCGCCGACCGGGTCTAAGTCGATGCACTCCCACATCCCTGTCCTTGGTACACGGTGAAGCAACCCGGGGACAAGCTCATAATCGATAAATCCTTGGTCTTGTAGGTCATCACCATGACAGCATGGCGGTCATCCTTGGAGCCAATAACGAGCCGCCATACATCGCCGGAACCGTCGAACCACGCGATGGTCGGGTCCCGGAAGTCCTTCTCCCGGCGCCCGTGGCAGGTACATCACGGATTGTTCTCATACTTGGTCCGATTGATTAAGGGATCGGAGGGTCGGTAGGGAAGGCAAGGCATTGGACCTGGGCGGAGGCGTTGGTGGAGCCGGTGTAGAGCATGACGATGCGGCCGTCGGGAAGGACGGTTGCGGAGCCGGACCAAACGCCATTCATGTCATACCACTGGTCTGGGGACATGGCCACGGGGAGGTGGCGCCACCGGAGGAGGTCGCGGGAGGCGGCATGGCCCCAAGCGATCTTGTTGCCCCAGATGGCTCCGTCAGGGTTGTACTGGTAGAAGAGGTGATACCAACCCTTGTAGTACACCGGACCTGCATTTGCATGAACATGATTAGCATTAGAACCTTGTACTAACTGAATTAATCAGATTCCATCCTGGAGTTATCTCTAACAAGATTAGAGTAACAAGTGTGGTATCTGTACCGCTAGGGTCGTTCATCCAATTCTTCTCGGGCTGGAAGTGGAAGCCGGTGCGCTGCCACTGGAGCATGGCATTGCTCCACGGGAAGCCGGTGCGCTGCCACTAGTATCATGTATATGATACTAGCCACTATGAGTAACCACTATGAGTACTAACCACTATGAGTAGCCTAATTATAATCCATCCAGGCCATATTATCCAGCTCGATGATGATTATAGCCTTGTCGCACCCGATCATTGTTCTTTTTATTAAACCCCCTCTCCTTTTAATTAACTAAAATGCAGAAACAATCGTTCGTTACAGCATTACCACACAGGGCGAAAATTGTTACTACATAGAAAAGCGATCAGACCTATTATCTAATCTAAAATTAGCTTTGTGGTGAGCCACCAGACTAGCCTATCTACTGATCTGCATCAGCTTAAAATTAGGAAGTAGCTTGGTGATGGCTAAGACTTACTCCTTTAGATCCATATATAAGAGACGACCTACGAAACTAGTACCCACTCATTGTTCTGAGAAACAAACTAGTAGTGCTCCCGTCCTCGATGGCGTCTAAGGCGACTGGGGGGGGGGGGTGGGCGACGGGCGAGGTGACTGCAGGTGCGCCGCCTCACCTCTCCGGCGATCGACGGCGGGTAGGGGGCCGGTTTTGGGCGCTCACACACCTCAGCGAGGCAGCGGCAGACGGGGATTGAGACGAGACTCCGCCCGTCTCCGCCGTCGCCGACTCCCTCGACCAAATCTGCGAGCGGTTCAATGCGGCTACGGAAGAGGAAGTGGCGACTACCATCGACGAGGTGCTGCCCTTGATGATCCGGCAGGATAGGGCTGCCTGTGAGCGAAAGAGGAGATGGTGCGCCGACTTGTTCACCGGAGAACGTCGTCGGCGGTCAAGCCTTGGAAGGGCCCTATCCGAAGGTCGATCTTCCTAATCTCACAGTTTTCGATTTAGTTCGGCGGAGTCATGGATCGTCGTTAAGAGAAAGAAGAAGGCTCGCCAGACGGTGGCTCGATCGGCGCCGGCGGCGTCTGCGCTGGTCATGCCCGAAATTCCGGGCTTCGGGATTGCTGCCGATCGAGCGCGGCATTTGAATTCGTTGCTTGGCCGAGAGGGTTCAATTCAGTGTGCTCATGGGCCGAGTCAGGTTGGGCCGGGGTTAGCTGGGTATGAGGCCCAGGCTAAACCGGTGCCAACCCAACTTTTCCTGGGGGCGGACCGAAGCGAGCTGGGTGAGGTGGACAGGCCGGGAACGACTGGGTATGAGGCCCAGGCAGGTCCCATTCTGATCGCTATTGTGGGCTACAGAGGTTCCACAGTTCGATCGACGTACCCTGCATCGTCCTCGCCAGCTAGGGTTCTTCGTCGCCGGAGTCCGAACCTGCGTTCTGTTGGGGGTGGTCGGGCTTGGCGTATTCTTCCGCTTGGGGTGATGGAGGTCGCGGTGGTGCGCTGCTGCGGGAAAAAAACCCGCCGTGCCCCGGGTCCGGTCATGCGAGGCTGCGCCGCCCAGCGGTGGCGGCGGTGGCCGTGGCGGCAGTGCCGCCGCCCGGCCACAGGGCGCCATGGTGGGGCGCCCCCACCGGTTCCGGCTGTAGGTCGGGGCACGACCACGGTCGGTGCGGCTGCAGGCCGTGGTGGTGTGATGCCCGGTGCCAGACCGCCGGCGTATGGTCTTGCGGTCGGGCGTGGTGGGAAGCTTGGTCCTCGTCCACCGGCGCCTGGAGTGGCCGGGATCACCGCTGTAGGCTGGGGTGGCGCTGCGCCGAGGCTGCATCGGGGCTGGCGATCGGGCAACAACCGAGGCGGCCGCCGCCTCACATCGTCGCCAAGCCTTCCGCAGAACAGGGATGGGATGGTGCAGTCCGAGCACCGCCTCCGCCTCAAAACTCCGGTGTTGGAGGTTCTTACGCGCGCCGGAGTCGGTGGGAGAGGATGGTTTCAATGCTTATGGGGTTGGTCAGCACCGTGGCTCCTCGTCGGCAGGCGGTGGTCGAGGATATGCTTGGCGGTCACGATGGCTCGGCGGGCGACCGTTCATGGGTCCCCCAGGAGGTTTTGTTGAGGCGTCTGGCGGGCTGCTCGGCAATGAGGTGGTTTTCACGGTCATCGTGGTGGTCGTGGTGGTCGAGGTGGCGATACCGCCCGACAGCCTCCTTCGCTTTGTTGTCGGCGGATGGCGGTTGTGGGTCCGTTGAGGAGCGGTTTTGTCAGGTCAAGCTATGGAGGTGGTCTCGGCGCTAGCTAATGCTGAGATTCTCGGGAATGAGTCCGGGTTGACAGCGTCAGTGGAGGCAATAGACAGGGCTGAGTCGGAGAGGGCGTTCAAGTGGGCGCGTAAGAAAGAAAATGTTGTGCTATCGATGTGGTGGGAAGGGACATTTTATTGCTGAGTGTGTGGCTGAACTTTGTGGCACTTGTGGCAAACCGGCACATGATACTGGGGACTGTCTGTTTTTGCGAGATCAGGCACCGTCTCTCATGATGTATGGAGTGTACTGTGCTGAACTCACGTTCTTTGAGTCTCCTATGGAGAGGGAGGTTCCTGACGAGACCTTGAGTTTGTATTTGGGTTAGTCAAAATTACGGAGGTGAGGTTTCTGAGGCACAGATTGTCCAGAGGCTGAAGGAGTTAGCTCCAGGTGATTTCCAGTGGGAGCTTGTTAGTCTCGAGGAAAAACTGTTTAGGGTTGAGTTCCCTTCGGTTGAGGATCTATAGAGACTTCTGAGTTTTGGGATGTGCAAAGTGTCGGGTACTGATTGTGTCCTTGAGTTTCACGAGTGGAAGAGGGTCGAGCCTCAGGGCAAGCCTCTGACTCAGGTTTGGCTGCGTTTTTCTGGGGCTCCCTCGAAGCCGATGCAGTATGCTCGGGTCGTGGCTACTTTGGGTATTATGATGGGGAGACCAGAGCGAGTGGATATGGACTTTACCAGAGCTCACGAGATAGCCCGATTGCTGGTCAGTGTTCTGGATATTGAGTGCGTGCTGAGGTGGTCAAGTGGGCATATCGAGGCCGGATCTATAACCTCATGATTGAGTTTGAGGATGAGAGTCCTGTTCACGAGGCGCTAACGGACCGAGCATCGATATGCACGAGGAGATGATAGTTCGAGACTTAAGGAGGCGGTTCTTGGCGGTGGGCGAGAGTCATCCACTGCACGGGAACCGTTTCTCGAGACGTCGAGGATGGGACGGTACCACCCTCCGTGGTGCCCTCGACTGCTCTCAGATTTGGGTCCTTGAGCCGGCCTCTGCGCCTCGAGACTTTGGAGTGGCGGGTGGAGTCGATGAGGTGTTTGAGCACTCGTTACCTGTTTGGAGTTTGAGGATTCTGTGAGTCCACTTCTTGCGGTTTCGCCGATCACGGTCAGGAGTGAGGAGGAGGAGGTTCCCTCCCACATGCTCGTTGATTTTCCTCAGGTCACGGGTCCGGCGGTGGAGGTCTTTCTCCCAGGAGGGGGTCCGGGAATGGTGATCTCGGATCCCTCTCCTGCTGTCAGCGATCTGGGAGTTGCAGGAGGCGGTTCCATCTATTGATGGGGGCTCGGGGCAGGTGGCCTCGGCACCCTCTTCGTATCTTGCGGTGGTCGAGGTCTCGATGGTGGAGGTTGCTTCTTCGAGAGGGGGTCCGGGACAGCTGGCCTCGGCACCTTCCTCTCCTCTCGCCAGGCCGGAGATGCAGGCGCCAGCTCCACTTTCCGGAGGGGGCTCGGGGCAGGTGGCCTGGGGGCCTGGGGGCCCTCTTCTCTTGGGGCGCCCAGGGGGGCCAGCCCACCTAGGGCGCCGGTGACTCCTGCTGGCCGAAGGGCCGGGGTGGATGGGGAGCTCAGCCGGGAGGCCCGGGTTCCACCTTCCCCTGCTTGGTGCGGTCGAGTAGGGCCACTCGGGAGGAGGTGATTGCGTCTGGTGGTATTCGGATCCGGTCCACGAGGCGATGGTTGAGCAGCTGTCTCTAGGATCATCCGGAGGTGGGCGACATACATGACGGTGCTCCATGAGGGCGGCCAAGCTTCGTGGCGTGGAGGTCACTCTTTGGTATGTCGGTTAATACCTCTAACTCTATATTGCATTTTTCCAATGATGAGATCATTAATAATGCAAACCAGCTAGGAATTTCACTAGGTAGTAATGATAGTGAAATTTCAACCTGATAATGATATGTGGATTTAGAGGCTGGCGGGCTTTAGAGATGATTCATAACTTAGCTACGGTTAAACCCATGAATAATTCCGATATTGATGCTCAGGGGTCAGGGTGCTCGATAATTTTTGTGCGGATCTTGCTCATCCTCCTCCTGAGCCTGAGGAGGAGGATGAGCGTGTGGAGAATGTTGAAGTGTGTACTTTTGAGACTGGTTGTGAGGACCGGCTGGAGTGTATGGACATTCCTAAATGCAAATGGAAGCGGAAGATCTACCCGTATTCCATGATGCGTGGGAGTGCTTTCGGATCCGAGCGGCTAAAAAATTCCATGACGAGATGTGAAAGGAATCTTTTGGAATAGCAGAGGTCTAAAAGACTTGGCTAAAAGAAGGTTTCTTGCAGAGGCATCTATTTGAGCATAGGTTGGACTTTATCGCATTGTCGGAAACTGGTAGAGCTAACTTTTCGCCACAATTTCTCAATACTTTATCGGGCGGTATTGATTTTGGTAGCATTGTCTACCACCGCGAGGAAGGTGGGTGGGATCTTACTCGGAGTTAGATGCGATTTGCTAGAAGTCTGAAGTGTGGTCATGGGAGATTTTGCTGTTAAGTTTAGGAGTGCGGTCGAAGGCCAATGGGTTTAAGCGGGCTTTGGTGGCGGTATATGGTGCCTCACAACCCGAACTTAAACCGGATTTCTTGGCTGATCTGGTTAGGATTTGCGGTTCAGAGCAACTTCCTATCCTGGTGGGGGGTGATTTCAACATTATCAGAAGGCGTGATGAGAAGAATAATGATAATTTTGACGGCAGATGGTCGTTCATGTTTAATACTATGATTGAAAGTCTGGATCTGAGAGAGATAGAGCTTTCGGGCAGAAAGCTTACTTGGGCTAACGCGATGCCGAATCCAAAGTTTGAAAAGTTGGATCTAGTCCTGGCTAGTGTCGAATGGGAGCATAAATTCCCCTATGTAACAGTTCAGGCACTTCCGCGTGGTATTTCTGACCACACGCCTTTATCTCTTGACTCTGGTGAGGCCACCCATTTGGGAAATAAAAATGTTTTTTCTTTCGAGCTTGCTTGGTTTGAGAGAGAAGGCTTCTTTGATCTCGTAGCCAGAGAATGGGCTAAGGATGCAGGAGGTAGGTCTGCGCTTGAGCGCTGGCAGAATAAAATTAGGCACTTGAGAAGTTTCCTACGTGGGTGGGCTAAGCATCTGAGCGGGATTTATAAGATAGAAAAGGAACAACTCCTTACACTTATTCAGTCCCTAGATGTAAGCGAAACCACGGTTACGCCAGCCTCGGAGCTTCATGCCAAGCTTGACGCGGAAATGAGGCTGAAAGAGCTCCTTCGTGAGGAAGAATTAAAGTGGGCGCTGCTATGTCTTGAACTTGCGTTGGTTTTCCTTGAAGAGGAGAGGGTGATGCAGCAAGTGTAGCGTAAGTATTTTCCTTAGTTTTGAGAACCAAAGTATCAATCCAGTAGGAGGCTCCTCAAAAGTCCCACGCACCTACACAAACAAACTGAGAACTCGCAACCAACGCAATAAATGGGTTGTCAATCCCTTCACGGCCACTTGCGAAAGTGAGATCTAATAAATATAGTATGATAAGATAAATATATTTTTGGTATTTTATAATATAAATGCAAAAATTAAAGATGCAAATAAAAGTAGATTCAAAGCAAATATGATAAGAGATAGACCCGGGGGGGCATAGGTTTCACTAGAGGCTTCTCTCAAGATAGTGTAAGTATTACGGTGGGTGAACAAATTACTGTCTAGCAATTGATAGAAAAGCGCATAGTTATGAGATTATCTAGCCATGATCATTTATATAGGCATCACGTCCATAACAGGTAGACCGACTCCTGCCTGCATCTACTACTATTACTCCACACATCGACCGACTCCTGCCTGCATCTAGAGTATTAAGTTCATAAGAACAGAGTAACGCATTAAGCAAGATGCCATGATGTAGAGGAATAAACTCAAGCAATATGATATAAACCCCATCTTTTTATCCTCGATGGCAACAATACAATACGTGCCTTGCAACCCTTTACATCCTTTGGGTAAGGACACACGCAAGATTGAACCCAAAGCTAAGCACTTCTCCCATGGCAAGAAAGATCAATCTAGTAGGCCAAACCAAACTGGTAATTCAAAGAGACTTGCAAAGATAACTCAATCACACATAAAAGAATTCAGAGAAGATTCAAATATTATTCATAGATAAACTTGATCATAAACCCACAATTCATCGAATCTCGACAAACACACCGCAAAAAGAGTTTTACATCGAATAGATCTCCACAAGAGAGGGGGAGAACATTGTATTGAGATCCAAAAAGAGAGAAGAAGCCATCTAGCTAATAATTATGGACCCATAGGTCTGTGGTAAACTACTCACAACTCATCGGAGGGGCAAGGATGTTGATGTAGAAGCCCTCCATGATCGATTCCCCCTCCGGCAGAGTGCCGACAAAGGCTCCAAGATGAGATCTCGCGGATACAGACGGTTCCGGCGGTGGCAATTGTGGTTCAGGGTGCTCCTGGATGTTTTCGAGTGCGTAGGTATATATAGGAGGAAGAAATGCGTCGGTGGCATGAGGGGCCCATGAGACAGGCGCCCTAAGGGCGCGGCCTCCTATCTCGTGGCTTCCTCGGCAGCTTCTTGACTTGCACTCCAAGCTCTCCGGATCACGTTCGTTCCAAAAATCACGCTCCCGAAGGTTTCATTCCGTTTGGACTCCGTTTGATATTCCTTTTCTTCGAAATACTGAAATAGGAAAAAAAACAGCAATATGGGCTGGGCCTCCGGTTAGTAGGTTAGTCCCAAAAATGATATAAATGTGTAAAATAAAGCCCATAAACATCCAAAAGGGGTAATATAATAGCATGGAACAATAAAAAATTATAGATACGTTGGAGACGTATCAAGCATCCCCAAGCATAATTCCTGCTCGTCCTCGAGTAGGTAAATGATAAAAAGAGAATTTTTGATGTGCAATGCTACCTAGCATAATTCATAATGTAATTTTCTTTATTGTGGCATGAATGTTCAGATCCAAATGAATACAAAATAAAAGTTCATATTGATAAAAGAAATAGTAACACTTCAAGCATACTAATCAAAGTAATCATGTCTTCTCAAAATAACATGGCCAAAGAAAGTTATCCCTACAAAATCATATAGTCTGGCTGTTGCTCTATCTTCATCACACAAAGTATTTAATTATGCACAACCCGATGACAGGCCAAGCAATTATTTCATACTTTAATAATCTCAAACTTTTTTCAACTTTCACGCAATACATGGCGTGAGCCATAGACATAGCACTATATGTGGAATAGAATGGTGGTTGTGGAGAAGACAAAAGAGGAGAAGATAGTCTCACATCAACTAGGCGTATCAGCGGGCTATGGAGATGCCCATTAATAGATATCAATGTGAGTGAGTAGGGATTGCCATGCAGCGGATGCACTAGAGCTATAAATTTATGAAAGCTCAACAAAAGAAACTAAGTGGGTGTGCATCCAACTCGCTTGCTCACGAAGACCTAAGGCACTTTGAGGAAGCCCATCATTGGAATATACAAGCCAAGTTCTATAATGAAAATTCTCACTAGTATATGAAAGTGACAACATATGAGACTCTCTATCATGAAGATCATGGTGCTATTTTGAAGCACAAGTGTGGAAAAAGAGATTGTAGCATTGTCCTTTCTCTCTTTTTCTCTCATTTATTTTTTTCTTTTCTTTTCTTTTTTTCTTTGGCCTTCTTTTTTTTTCTTTTTGGCCTTTCTCTTTTTTTTCCTTTTTTTCTTTTTGTAAAGTCCGAAGTCTCATCCCGACTTGTGGGGGAATCATAGTCTTCATCATCCTTTCCTCACTAGGACAATGCTCTAACAATGAAGATCATCACACTTTTATGGATTTACAACTCAAAGCTAGAACAAGATATGACTCTATATGAATGCCTGCGATGGTGTGCGGTATATGCAATGAATCAAGAGTGACATGTATGAAAATTATGAAGGTGGCCTTGCCGCAAATACAATGTCAACTACATGATCATGCAAAGAGCAATATGACAAAAGTAATGCGTGTCATATGAGCGGAGCAGTGGAAAGTTGCATGTCAATATATCTCGGAATGGCTATGGAAATGCCATAATAGGTAGGTATGGTGACTGTTTTGAGGAAGGAGTATGGTGGGTGTATGGTACCGGCGAAAGTTGCACGGTACAAGAGATGCTAGCAATGGTAGAAGGGTGAAAGGTTGCGTATAATCCATGGACTCAACATTAATCAAAAGGACTCATGTACTTGTTGCAAAAATCTAGAAGTCATCAAAAACCAAAGCACTACGCGCATGCTCCTAGGGGGATAGATTGGTAGGAAAAGACCATCGCTCGTCCCCGATCGCCACTCATAAGGAAGACACTCAATAAATAAAATTGTGCTCCAACTTCATCACAAAGCGGTTCACCATACGTGGATGCTACGGGAATCACAACCCTCAACAGAAGTACTTTTCATAATCACCTCAACTAGCATGACTTTAATATCACTACCTCCATATCTAAAACAATTATCAAGAATCATATTGATCATAGCATCCAATTCTTTTTCTATGATAGTTTTTATTATACCCAACTTGGATGCTCATCATTCTAGGACCAACTTTGTAATAATAGAAAATACCATGCTGTTCTAAGAGACTCTCAAAATAATATAAGTGAAGCATGAGAGACTAGCAATTTCTTCAAAATTAAGACACCACCGTGCTCTAAAAGATATAAGTGAAGCACTAGAGCAAAACTATCAAGCTCAAAAGATATAAGTGAAGCACATAGAGTATTCTAGCAAATTCTAATCAAATATGCTTCTCCCAAAAGGTGTGTACAGAAAGGATGATTGTGGTAAACTAAAAAGCAAAGACTAATATAATACACGCGCTCCAAGCAAAACACATATCATGTGGCGAATAAAAATATAGCTCCAAGTAAAGTTACCAATGAACGAAGACGAAAGAGGGGATGCCTTCCCGGGGCATCCCCAAGCTTAGGCTTTTGGCTATTATTGAATATCTTGGGGTGCCTTGGGCATCCCCAAGCTTAGGCTCTTGCCACCCTTTATTCCATAGTCCATAAAGGCTTTACCCAAAACTTGAAAACTTCACAACACAAAACTCAACAGGAAATCTTATAAGCTCCGTTAGTGAAAAAAAAACAAAACCACCACATAAGGTACTATGAACTCATTTTTTATTTATTTTGGTGTTAAACCTACTGTATTCCAACTTCCTTGTGGTTTATAAACTAACTTACTAGCCATAGATGCATTGAAATAAGCAAAGCGACACACGAAAAACAGAATCTGTCAAAAACTGAACAGTCTGTAGAAATCTGTAACTAACGCAAACTTCTGGAAGTCTAAAACTCCTGCCAAAATAGGAAGTCCTGGACAATTTGTTTATTGAACATAAGAAAAACGAATCAACGCAAAAGCACGTTCCTGTGATTTAACAAAATTATATTCGTGCGCGCAAAGTTTCTGTTTTTCAGCAGAATCAAATCAACTATCATCGTAGGTTATCCTATAGGTACTACTTGGCACAAACACTAATTAAAAGATAAAAACACATCTAAACAGAAGCTAGATGCAAGATTTATTATTAAACAGGAGCAAAAAGAAAAAAACATAAAGAAAATTGGGTTGCCTCCCAACTAGCGCTATCGTTTAACGCCCCTAGCTAGGCATAAAAAGCGAAGCTAGATCTAACGAGTGCCATCTTTGGCACTAAATTCATAAGTAGCACGCATGATAGATTCATAAGGTAATTTGACTTTCTTTCTTGGAAAGTGCTCCATGCCTTTCTTTAAGGGAAATTGGAATCTAATGTTCCCTTCCTTCATATCAATAATCACACCAATCGTTCTAAGGAAAGGTCTACCAAGAATAATAGGGCAAGAAAGATTGCAATCTATATCAAGAACAATAAAATCTACGGGCACCAAATTTCTATTTGAAACAATAAGAACATCATTGATCCTTCCCATTGGCTTTTTAATGGTGGAATCCGCAAGGTGCAAATTTAAGGAGCAATCATCAAGATCATGGAATCCTAGAATATCACATAAAGTTTTGAATCGTGGAAACACTAGCATCCAAATCACACAAAGCAAAACACTCATAATCTTTAATTCTAATCTTTATGGTAGTACGTTCCCACTCATCATTAAGTTTTCTAGGTATAGGAACTTCCAAATTAAGTTTTTCATCATAAGATTGCATCAAGGCATCAACAATATGTTTGGTAAAAGCTTTATTTTGACTATAAGCATGAGGAGAATTAACAACAGATTGCAACAAGGAAATACAACCTTTTAAAGAACAATTATCATAATAAAATTCCTTGAAATCCGAGATAGTAGGTTCAATGTTATTAGAAGTTGAGGATTCTCCAATCTCACTTTTACCAAATTTAGCATCAAGATCTAAAGATTCTGAATTCTTGGGGCGCCTTCTAGGCAAAGTTGATTCATCATCAGTCCCATAATCATCAAAATTCATATTGCAAAACATAGATCTAATAGGAGACGCATCAATAACTTTAAGATCCTCATCATTATTTTCACGAAAACTAGAAGAACACGCTTTTATAAAGCTATCTTTCTTAGCACGCAATCTAGCGGTTCTTTCCTTACACTCATCAATGGAAATTCTCATTAATTTGAGGCACTCATTGATATCATGCTTAGGAGGAGAAGGTCTAAGTTTAAGAGAATCAACATCAAGCGAAAGTCTATCAACGTTCCTAGCCAAATCATCAACTTTGAGCAATTTTTCTTCAAGCAAAGCATTAAAATTCTTTTGACAAATCATAAATTCTTTCACACTATTCTCAAATTCAGAGGGCATCTTATTAAAATTACCATAAAAATTATTGTAGGAATTTCCATAATTATTAGAGGAATTACTAGGAACAGTCTTGCATTAAAGTTTCCTTTATAAGCATTGTTTCCAAAACTATTCCTACCAACAAAATTCACATCCATAGATTCATTATTATTCTCAATCAAAGAAGACAAAGGCATATCATTGGGATCAAGAGGAGTATTTTTAGTAGCAAACATCTTCATAAGTTCATCCATCTTTCCACTCAAAACATTGATTTCTTCTATAACATGCACTTTTTTACTAGAAGATCTTTCGGTGTGCCATTGAGAATAATTAGCCATAATATTATCAAGTAGTTTTGTAGCATCTCCTAACGTAATTTACATAAACGTGCCTCCCGCGGCCGAATCTAAGAGAATTCTAAAAGCAAAGTTCAAACCGGCATAAAAAATTTGTATGATCATCCATAAATTCAAACCATGAGTAGGGCAATTCATGAAGCATCAATTTCATTCTTTCCGAAGATTGGGCAACATGCTCATGATCAAGTTGTTTAAAATTCATAATATCGTTCCTAAGAGTGATGATCTTAGCGGGAGGAAAATACTTAGAGATAAAAGCATCTTTGCACTTGTTCCAAGAATCAATACTATTTTTAGGCAAAGACGAAAACCAAACTTTAGCACGATCTCTAAGTGAAAGCGGAAATAACTTCAATTTGACAATATTGTTATCCGTATCTTTCTTCTTTTGCATATCACACAAATCAACAAACTTGTATAGATGAGTAGCGGCATCTTCAAAAGGAAGGCCGCACATTGAACATTCATAACAAGATTAACCAAAGCGGTATTGATTTCACAAGACTCAAAATCATAAAGAGGAGCAATCGGAGTACTAAGGATATCATTATTATTGGTATTAGAAATCACACAATTTAGTATTATCTTGTGCCATGGCCACAAGTAATCCAACACACAAGCAAGCAGAAAAACGGCAAGCGAAAAAGAGGAGGAGATTGGGAAAGAGAGGGCGAATAAAACGGCAAGGGTGAAGTGGGGGAGAGGAAATCGAGAGACATATGGCTAATATTGTAAATGCGAGGGGATGAGTTTGTGATGGGTACTTGGTATGTCTTTACTTGAGCGAAGACCTCCCCGGCAACGGCACCATAAATCCTTTTTGCTACGTCTTGAGCTTGCGTTGGTTTTCCTCGAAGAGGAGAGGATGATGCAACAAGTGTAGCATAAGTATTTCCCTCAGTTTTGAGAACCATGGTATCAATCCAGTAGGAGGCTCCTCAAAAGTTGCACGCACCTACACAAACAAACTGAGAACTACGCAACCAACATAATAAATGGGTTGTCAATCCCTTCCACGGCCACTTGCGAAAGTGAGATCTAATAAAGATAGTATGATAAGATAAATATATTTTTGGTATTTTATAATATAGATGCAAAAAGTAAAGATGCAAATAAAAGTAGATTGAAAGCAAATATGATAAGAGATAGACCGGGGCCATAGCTTTCACTAGAGGCTTCTCTCAAGATAGCATAAGTATTACGGTGGGTGAACAAATTACTGTCTAGCAATTGATAGAAAAGCGCATAGTTATGAGATTATCTAGGCATGATCATGTATATAGGCATCACGTCCATAACAAGTAGACCGACTCCTATGCGCATCTACTATTATTACTCCACACATCGACCGACTCCTTCCTGCATCTAGAGTATTAAGTTCATAAGAACAGAGTAAGGCATTAAGCAAGATGACATGATGTAGAGGGATAAACTCAAGCAATATGATATAAACCCCATCTTGTTATCCTCGATGGCAACAATACAATACGTGCCTTGCAACCCTTTACATCCTTTGGGTAAGGACACCGCAAGATTTAACCCAAAGCTAAACACTTCTCCCATGGCAAGAAAGATCAATCTAGTAGGCCAAACCAAACTGTTAATTCGAAGAGACTTGCAAAGATAACTCAATCATACATAAAAGAATTCAGAAAAGATTCAAATATTATTCATAGATAAACTTGATCATAAACCCACAATTCATCGGATCTCGACAAACACACCGCAAAAAGAGTTTTACATCGAATAGATCTCCACAAGAGAGGGGAGAACATTGTATTGATATCCAAAAGAGAGAAGAAGCCATCTAGCTAATAACTATGGACATGTAGGTCTATGGTAAACTACTCACAACTCATCGGAGGGGCAAGGATGTTGATGTAGAAGCCCTCCGTGATCGATTCCCCCTCCGTGAGTGCGGCGAAGGCTCAAGATGAGATCTACAGAATCTGAGAAGGATTCTGGCGGTGTAAATTGGGTTTCGTGGTGCTCCTGGATGTTTTTGGGGTACGTAGGTATATATAGGAGGAAGAAGTACGTCGGTGACCGCCCGAGGGGCCCACGAGACAGGGGGGCGCGCCCTACAGGGGGGGGGGGCTCCTATCTCGTGGCTTCCTCGACAGCTTCTTGACTTGCACTCCAAGCTCTCCGGATCATGTTCGTTCCAAAAATCACGCTCCCGAAGGTTTCATTCCGTTTGGACTCCGTTTGATATTCCTTTTTTTGAAATACTGAAATAGGAAAAAAAACAGCAATATGGGCTGGGCCTCCGGTTAGTAGGTTAGTCCCAAAAATGATATAGATGTGTAAAATAAAGCCCATAAACATCCAAAAGGGGTAATATAATAGCATGGAACAATCAAAAATTATAGATACGTTGGAGACGTATCAGGCGCTCCAAGCCAAGGTCCGAAGAGTAGTCCAGGGGGACGCGAACACTCAATTCTTCCACATGATCGCTAATGGTAAGCATAGAAAGAAGAGGATCTTTCAGCTTGAACAAGATGAGGGAACGATTCTTGGACAGGAAAACCTAAAGCTGTACATTCTTGAGTATTACAAGCAGCTGTTTGGGCCTCCGGAGGATAAGCGTAATGTCATTTGGATGAGTCTAGGATTGAGGATGTGCCTCAACCGACTGCTGTTGAGAATGATATTTTAGCTGCTCCTTTCTCTGAGAAAGAGGTGTTTGAGGCCATTTCCCGGATGAAGAATAATAAGGCTCCTGGCCGGATGGTTTCCAGCTGAGTTTTATAAGAAGTGTTGGCATATTATTAAAGGAGATCTATTGCCGTTGTTCCATGATTTATTCTCTGGCCAGCTTCACCTTTTTTAGCTGAATTTTGGAACGATAACCCTACTTACCAAGAAGACAGAGGCAGTGAGAATCGAGCAATTCCGGCCTATCTGTCTTCTTAATGTTAGTTTCAAAAATTTTACCAAGGTCGGGACGAATAGGCTCACACAGATTGTGCATACTGTGGTGCAGCCTACTCAAACTGCTTTCATGCTGGACAGGAACATCCTCGAAGGGGTTGTGGTCCTTCATGAAACGCTCCATGAGATTCACACAAAAAAACTTGATGGTGTTGTTTTTAAGGTGGATTTCGAGAAAGCGTACGATAAAGTCAAATGGCCTTTCCTTCAACAGGCATTACACATGAAGGGTTTTGATGAAGCCTGGCGACGCCAAGTTGAATCTTTCACGCAAAAAGGGAGTGTTGGAATTAAAGTGAATGATGACATAGGTCATTATTTCCGGAACACACAAGGGCATGAGGAAAGGTGATACATTGTCTACTATTCTGTTCTACATCTTCTTTTACATGTTTGCAATATTGATATGTAGGGCAAAGGAGGCCGGGGTGGTGGGTGGCTTGTTGCCTCATATAGTTGATGGTGGTGTGTCCATCCTGCGATGCGCTGATGATACAATCATCTTTATGGAGCACGCGACTTAAAGCGAGATATATGAAGATGGTGTTATGCTTATTTTAACAATTGACCGGTTTGAAGATTAACTTTCATTAAAGCGAGTTGTTCTGTTTTGGTAGAGCCAAGGAGGAACAAGAGGCTTATAATCAATTGTTTGGATGCGAATTGGGAGCACTGCCTTTTACATACCTAGGCACTCCCATTCACCATCGTAAGCTGACAAACAGAGAATGGAAGGGCATCGAGGATCGGTTTGAGAAGAAAGCGAGCTCTTTGGAAGGGCAAAATCATGTCATATGGAGGCCGATTGATTCTTATTAATTCGGTGCTTACGAGTATGCCTATGTTTCTCTTATCCTTCTTTGAAGTCCCAGTTGGGGTTAGGAAAAGGCTGGACTTCTATCGGTCCCGTTTCTTACGGCGAGTGATGAACTCAAGAGAAAATACCGACTAGCCAAATGGGATATCATCTGCGGCCAAAGGACCAGGGGTCTTGGTATTGAGAATCTTGAAGTCAAGAACAGATGCCTTCTCGATGAAGTGACTGTATAAGTTATCGATTGAGGCCCGAGGCAACTTGGCGCAGATTCTCCGTAGCAAGTATCTGCAATCTAAGACTTTGTCGCAGGCGATAGTGAGACCGACTAACTCCCTGTTTTGGAAGGGGCTTATGAGAGTCAAAGCTGCTTTCTTTAATAGAACAAAGTTTATTGTCGGTAATGGCAACAACACTCGCTTCTGGGAGGATACTTGGCTTGGTGAAACGCCGTTGGCGCTTCAGTATCCGTCCCTGTTTCCTATTATGCAGCGACGTGATGCTCTGGTTGCAACGATTTTGCAGTCCACTCCCCTTAATATTCAGTTTATGAGGGTGCTTATTGGCGACCGGTGGGAAGCATGGCTTCATCTGGTGAGTAGACTGATGTAGGTTCAGCTCGCTCATTAGCCCTATCAGTTGTGTTGGAAGCTTACTAGGTCTGGAGAATTCACTGTCAAGTCAATGTATATTGATGTCATCAACTCTAGTGTTATTCCTAGCTCAAAACATGTTTGGAAAGTCAAGGTTCCTTTGAAAATCAAAGTGTTTATGTGGTTTGTACATAAACAAGTCATCTTAACAAAAGATAATTTGGTTAAGCGTAACTGGACAGGATCTACTAGGTGTAGTTTACGTGATCGGAATGAAACTATCAAGCACCTTTTCTTTGATTGCCCGTTGGCGAGAGTGTTGTGGCGCCGCGGTGCAAATTGCCTTTAACATTATTCCTCGAATTCGGTCAATTCGTTATTTGAAATGTGGCTTGTTGGGATAGAGTCCGAAACAGCTAGACAAATTCGCGTAGGAGCATGTGCGTTGTTATGGGCAATTTGGAACTGCAGAAATGATTTGGCTTTTAACAGAACAACAACTATTCATTTTTTGCAGGTTTTATTCCGAGCTACTGCGCTGATCCGTATGTGGTCCTTACTCACTCCGACGGAGGCCAGGGAGCGTTTGGTTATTGGATCTGTCCGGTGAGAGATGGTAGCGCGGGATGTCTTCAACCGGTTTGGATGGCGGTCATGTAATAGGATAGACGATTAGTTTACCTATCTTTCTTTTGCCAGCCGGTTGTGGCTTTTGGGCCTTTTGTTTTTGGCATTGTGGCTCTTTGTGAGCTAGCCTTTCATTTGTTTTCAGACTACAAAACCTTATTGAACTACTTTATTTATTTATAAATATGGTCGTATGCATCATTCTGATGCAGGTAGAGTCTCCCTTTTCGAAAAAAACTAGTAGTACTAGCTAGTTGGCTCAGGATGGATTACATCAATATACGTGTTTGTACATGTTCTGCCGCTTCTTTCGATTTGCCTCGCGATTCGTAGGGGCACGCGAGTGTGGGGCACTCGCCTGCCAAGTCCAGTCACGATTAGGTGCAGTAGTTGGATCTCGTGCGAGGCACAATTAGCTTTACGTTTCAACAATGAAACTTACGGTTTTTGCATATAAAACTGACAAGTTTCAACCAGTTTCAGACATAATTTTAAGTAATTTTTTATTAGTCATAGACAGAAAATAATTAATTTTTATCGTTCACTCGTACTAAGTTTCAATAATGAAACTTGACATATTTTTGTAAAGTCATCAAAATATATTCAAAATGGATCTTATTTGAAAGCGGTCGTCACGAGAAACATGAATATAAAAACAAAACTTCATTTGGATTTTTCGTTTAAAAGATATAGAACTTTGAAAATCTGAAGCCATAACAAACAGCCGGCACCAATGACCTTGGTGCCCCCGCACTCGCGTGCCCTATATCCTCGTCCACTTCAAATCCTTCCATGCCTATATGATTGAGTTGGGTTTATCGTTAATTAGTGAAAGGCACCCTTGCTCTGTGAAATAGAAATCCAGTTGGATTGGCTGGCCGGCCATGCATGTCGGTTTAAACTCTTCTCTTCATAGTACCATTGTTAGACCATTTCTAATCCATTTGCAATAGTTTTTTGTTGTCGTTGTTGTTCAGCATGCCCTAGTCGTATCACCAACTGATTCATGCGGATGGGCATGAACTGCTCTCTGTGCATACGTTAACTAGAATCGTTGCATCACGTCTAAGTTGTTTTAGTCCTTAGGCGTGGGATCGATGTAGGTTATAGAATTAATTTTTTAATACTGCGTCCATGATGCTTAAACTCAAGACCTCTTCGCTCGGATACCATATTGAATTCAATGCTTTAATTAACTTATCCAAAAGTCTGAACTGATGAAGAGAGACGGAAAATATATTTCGACACATGATGCATTCAAGTGTAGTACATATGACAACGTATGTGGACAATGGGCATGCCCAAAAGAACATACTGCGGTACTAGAAGCCATAGATTCCATTGAGAGAGATACAGGACCCCGCAAATAATTCAGCGAACCGAAACCTATGGGTTGCTCATGGTCATGGCGGCCCTTGACGGCCAGCTGTAATCTACTCCTCTCGTGGGTTACACTAAACCAACAAGAAACATTAGAAGACGGCGGGGGAGGATGGACTTGTGGTTAAGCAATGCCAAGTGGCAGCTTAGCTGCCGTTTTGGTCATGAGTCTGCCACCATTGATTGCACACACACACACACACACACACACACCACTTCCACGAGCTGCTGACTCACCATTGTCGGGAAGAGATTCTAGAGGCTGTACCAGAACCAATCAGCAGCTAGTTAAGCAAGCAACAAGTACTGGTCCTGCACTCTTGCTGCTGCTGCAGGATGCTAACCACTAATAAGTGGCAAGAAGTAGTAGCTTTTAGGCTCCACACATACTACTAATCAGTCAGAAGAAACTAGACAACAAGGGCGATTAAATTTTTTTGGTGATGGTAATAGTAGTAGTAATGAATAGAGGGAGATGGGATGTCACTTACTTCTGTCGTAGGAGACGGCCTTTTCCATGAAACCAATCAACCAAGAAGCTCTTGCAGATCCAGCATCCACATCATTACACCAGTACCATAATACACAATAATGCAGACATGGATTGGAATTAGGATAGAGACCTTTGCTCCATCGATGTGGTGACAGTTAAAGCTTTTCTTCCAGTATTCTTGGAGTTGAATGGAACCTAGCTACTCCTGGTTGTGGATCACTCCACCTGGCAGGTGCCACGTAGTGTCACTCCATCAATCGACAACGGGTGACAACACGTTGTCAGAGCATTGTTCACTCAACTTTGCACTGAAGAGACACAAGCTTGAGGCTGTTGAACGTCTGAAATGATGCTGACAAGGCCTAACAACATGCAATGGGTCGTGGATGATTCACGACGATAGGAAGAAATGGTGTGGGATCGATGACAGTTACTAGTAACATGTACACAAGATTTATTCGTTCGAAAAGAAAAACACAACAAAACCGTGACCAATAGATGACAGTGATAAGCAGAGATTAAGAGAGATCCGCACCACCAAAAATGCAGGCTAATGTATGTCACTCTCCTAGCTAGCTAGCTATATACAATCCATTGATGTCCTTTTGCGTCAAATTAACACTTTTACAGTTTTGTCTTACAGACATAGCAACATCAACATGACAATAATACACGTCGTGGGGATGGGATGATCCACTCCATTCGACTGAAGCCGCCCGTAATTCCCAGGCGCCAACTCCTGGCCAGGGCAGGTGCCAATTGTCACCCCACCCGATGTGCACCAGTCACTCACTTTACATATCCACATGCTTGTTCATCATTCTTGTACTTTATTAGACGACACGTAGGTGAGAGTTGTAAGAGAGCGGTTTTTGTACACCCTAGCACAATACAACCCCGCAAGAAAACATAGCAAAACATTTCAACAAATTCCGAAACTTTGTGGGGATTATTATGAACAAACATTATAGGTGCTGGCAAAATTTGATGGTCAAATGACACCCGAGGAGCTCTGTACAGATTTTTTTTTACCAAACCTTCTCAAACATGGAAATACATTTTTTTGACAAAAAAAATTGAGAATGTAGCTCCCATGGAATGAAAAAACAGGCCCCACAAATAATTGGGCAAACCGTAAGCGATGGCGTTTTTGTTGGACTCGCTTGCGCCGCCAGCATGGGCACCCACCTACCTTACTCTCCTATGGCCTTTCTTATCTGTATCAACAAAACAAGCCACACAAGATGGATGATGTGGATTTGTAACGGACATGGCATTGCATCCTCCTCACGTGCTCCTGTCCCCTTGGGCAACAATTCATAGCCTCTCGTACACTTTGACATACCTACCAGAGCCAATCAGCAGCAGTTAGCTAGCCAGTCCAAGCAACAACTTCTTTTTGGAGTACAGTAGGTGGTAGTGGGGCCGTCGGGGTAGTACTGGTCTATAGCTCCACATGAATGGATGGATGATCAAATGACCAATCCTTCGTGGATAAGAGAAATTAGGAGCTAGTACTCCAGGGAGCTAGCTTTGCGTGGTCACTGCTCTAGCTTAAGCTTGAAGGGTCTTGCTCTCCGTGGACACTGTTCTAGTTGCAGACTCGACATCATTGCTAGTACAATAATGCTGGTCCACGTGTCGACGAAGCCGATCCTAGCTAGTCCCTGCGAATACTAGTGTAGTGTCAAAAATACTACTCCCTCCGTTCCTTGATATAAGGTGTAGATTTTTAAGAAAAAATCCAAAATATAAGGTGTATTGCGTTGCACCACTCGTTTGGATAATTATTTTAGGGAGTTGATTACATTTCCTTATAAGAGGCAAGCTCATCTATTTTCTCATGTTAATTAGTCAGGTGTAATCTCGCCCAAAACTTGTGAAATTTTCCCTCCACGCGCGTTCTTTAATTTCCGTGCCAAAAACTATACACCCTATATTTAGGAACGCAGGGAGTATTATATTATGAGACAGAGGGATAGTAAGTATCCTCTTCGTCCTAAAATATGGTCCTCGAGGCAGGGTGTAACAAGTGGCGATAATTGATGGCAGCTAGCTACCTAGTCGTTGTGGTAACTGGCAAGCTTGTCATCCATGAAGCACTAACAACCAAAAACAAAATCTACATCACAGTCAAAAATTATTCAACAACTAGCAATAATGGATATAGGAAGAGAGACCGGGGCCTACATGTCATGCAAAGAGGGATGCATCCTGCTTGTGTGTGCGAGAGTGTCGTTGTCCAAGCTACCATGTGAGTTCTCCATCAAGTGCTATGGTTTTGCGAAGATTCATCCGCATCAGCCAGGTACAATAATGCGGGCGGAGGTAGGGACCATGAATCTGTGATCAGATTCGAGTTTACTCATGCAACTTCTCACACCCATCCATGGAATCCAAACTTCTGGCCATGGCTCTCTCTACCTGTCCTTTCTCTTTTCAGTCTTGCTAAGTCTCAGCCGACTGACTTCGTTTGGTCTCAGTCAATGTTATATCCGTGAGATCTTATATTAAGAACCATGCAAATTTTTTCTATTTTTTTTCTCTTGCATATTATGTCACTTGATTGAGATTTGAATCTCAGTCGACTGAGACCTAGCCACACCCTTTTTTTTTTGTGATGGACATATCAGGACAACTCCACCACGCGACCCTATCTTGTCCGGCTCCGTCCGTTTAGGGTAAAAGGGACAAAAGAGACGGCCCAGCGAACGGCCTCAGACGGACAATTGTCGGATTCCGTCCGTTCGACCCATCGGCCCAAACTTGCGCTCGGTTTGGGGTGAAAGCAGACGCCGGACGGCCATAACGCACGCCCTTGTCCCCCGTGGCCCGCTGTCGGGGACACTAGCGATCCTCCGCTCCCAACGCTTCACCCTCTCTCCCCGCCCGCCCGCCCGCGCCGCTATTCTTGGCCGTCTCCTCGCTGCGCAGCCCCGCCGTCCATACCAAACCACGTCTCGACATGGCCGCCACCACGCCCGCGCTTTCGCCGTAGTTTTGGTCGTCTATCGGCGGAGGTTTGGCCGTCGCCGTCCTTGCCGGTGGCGGAGGGGACATGAGTGCCGGCGACGTACCACGACGGCCGAGGCAGATTCCGACGAGAGCTCCAGAGCGGCCAGTAGCCGGCCGGCAACCACCCCTACTGCGTCGAGGTGATAATTGCGGCCTCTTCGTCACCACGGCCACAAGGTGTTCGACCTTTTGCCAACAAAGGTATGGACAGTGGAGACGAGTTTTTCTTCCATCATTTCCTTTGTTTATCGGACGATTCGTCGTCGGATGATGAAGATCTTGTGGTGGCTGCACTGGTCGTTCACCACCATATTCAATGGCAGCTTCCTCGGTACAGGGGGTCACTCCCTGGCAGTGCTCCTAACCTGAACCGGAACACGGAGAGAGGCCATGCCCTGCTCTATGCCGATTACTTTGCCAACACCCCGCTCTTCAAGCCTGATAAATTTCATCGCCGTTTTCGTATGGCAAGGCATGTGTTCAATCGTATCCGAGAGGGAGTGGTTGCTCATGACCCATACTTCGAGTGCAAGACGGATGCCCTTGGCAAGCTTGGATTCTCCTCTTACCAGAAATGCACCATGACCATCCGCATGCTTTCATATGGAATTCGAGCGATCTGGTGGATGAGTATGTGCGTATGAGTGAGACAACATGTCTGATGTCAATGTACAAGTTTTGCCAGCTGTGATCGAGGTGTTTGGCCCAGCGATTTGAGGCAGCCAACCGCCGCTGATACAGAGAGATTGTTGGCGACCAACGCAGCTAGAGGCTTTCCAGGCATGCTTGGCAGCATAGATTGTATGCATTGGGAGTGGAAGAACTATCCATTTGCTTGGCAAGGCCAGTACAAAGGGGCATGTTAACGGGTGCACTGTCATATTAGAAGCGGTGGCATCGCAAGATCTTTGGATATGGCATTTTTTCTTCGGCATGGCAGGTTCTCACAATGATATCAACGTCTTTGCAGCGTTGTCCGCCTTTCGCGAGGCTTGCAGAAGGCCACTCCCCACCTGTCAACTTTGAGATCAACGACCACCATTACAACAAGGGATACTATCTAGCAGATGGTATATATCCTCAGTGGTCAACTTTTGTGAAGACAATCTCAAAACCCCAAGGTGAGAAAAGAAAGAGATTTGCCCAAATGCAAGAGAGTGTTAGAAAGGATGTGGAACGTGCTTTTGGTGTGTTTCAATCCCGGTGGGGTATCGTTCAAACCACTGCCTTTGTCATGGGATGAAAGGAAGCTTTGGGAGGTGATGACTGCTTGTGTGATCATGCACAACATGATCGTCGAGGACGAGCGTGATGAGAGTATCTTCGACCAAGGATTTGATTATCAAGGTGAAAATATTGAGCCCCTGCACCAAGACCCGGCCACATTTGAACAGTTTGCCCAATTCCACCATGAGATGCGTGATTGGCACACTCATTTGAATCTTCAAAATGACTTGGTTGAGCATGTTTGGGATCACATTGGCAACCAATAGATGTAAAACTATTTAATGTTCAGTCAAGACAATTTTGATTTGGTTGTAAAACTATTTTATTAAAGACAATTTCAATTGGGTTGTAAAACTATTTTAATTTTTAGACAAATATTTGGGTTGGAAACTAGTTTTGATGCAAATTTGGACATTTTTGGCCCTGACGGACAGGGCCAGGGCAAATGAATCTTGACATGGCGCTGGTATCGCCACCACCGTCCCAGAGACAGATTAGGACCCGACCTAAATCCATACCTAAACGAACAGAAACCAGACAAAACGGACGTCCATTTGGGATCGCGTGGTGGAATTGGCCTCAACATTGCATGCTCGTGCAACATGACAGGCGGCAACAGTTGATATAGCTAGGAATGATTAGGAAGGCATGTGACGAGGCTAGCGGCCATAGTTATCTACGACAGTGATGAAGTCGGCCACAGAAATGAATGCACATGAGTGTTGTAACTGCACTCTATGACGCCATATATGACAAAGCACAAATAATACATCAAAATGAAATCGACGGCTTCTTCGGATCCTTCCCTGCACTCCATGTTTGTGATGAACACATATCACTGATTGTCATCTGAGCTCGCGGAAAAAAAGAAACTGACTAGTTGGGCCTGCTTGTCAGGCTGGCATAGCGATCACTGGTCAGGAATCCATGATGTGTGATTTGAAAAAAATATGAGAAATAAGAAAGTGGGGAAAGAAGATGAGTGTCCGATAGGTGGGACCCTCGTCCAACTCTGCTGGTCAAATATTGACTTGGATTAGTCTTCGCGATGCAACCTGACTGTAGGCCCAACATGTCGGATTCGCAGATTTCACAAGCTCAAGCGACGATCGGTACTGTCTGTTACTCCTTAGGCGCAAGTATGATGGTTCTCCATGAGTTGTTCATAAAGTGGTAAAGGTTTTAAATAATCTGCTATAGCACGCTATAGCACGCTATAGCGTCTATAAAAGATCTTGCACTAAGTGACTTTGGTCTAAATAAATGAACAAATATTTTAAATAGCGCGCTATAGCATTTGGAAGAGGTTTGTACGGTCCTGTTATCCCTCTGTCTCATAATATAAGATGTTATTACAACCGATATGTAAGTATATCGGTTGTAATAACATCTTATATAATAAGATTGAGGTATTTTAGAATGGAATGAAGCTACAGTCCTGGTTGGGAACGAGATCCTCTGACGTAGAACAAAACTACTGCAGAGGGACGTCCAACACGGATCACCGTCCGTGCAGCATCCAATGGCAACGGCTAAACATAGCAAAGCCATCGGCCCATGAACATGATGCGGCCCAGTCCAATGAGATGGTGCGAGGACGACAAAAACGCACGAGGTCGATGGAACGCGATAGCTTAAGTGAACACGGTGCCCTGCGGATCGATTTGTACGTAAATTGTAAATCTCTGCCTTTCTTTTGCCATCTTGAGATTTGCTTTAATAATAAGAGTGGAATTAGTCGAACTATCATCATCAGATTTGTTTTGAATTCGATAAATCTTTGTGCAACTCTGCGTTGATCTTTAATTAGGGCAACTCTAACGCGCCGCCGCAAATATCAGTGTGTCCGTTTGCATCGAAACAGACGAAAACACTAGTCCAACGTGCCGACCCAAGCCCAAAATCAATCCACGCGCTGTTTGTCCGGGCACATTTCCCGCCCAATCTGGCCACTTCTTCGTTGCCGCCCAATCTGGCCACCCTTGCGCGCTCCCTTGCCGGCGACAACACACCCTATCTATCTCGCGTATTCGCCATGGATTTCTTCAACAACAAAGGCAAGGGCAAGGCCAAGTTCAACGCCTGCGCCAGCTCGTCTCGCGCGCCGCCGCCACCGCCTCCGAACGCCTTCGCGCTAGTGCTGCGTGTGGGGAGGGGTCATTGGCCACGGGGCCGGCTCTACTTCCCGGTGCACCGGCCCGGATGACGACGCATAGGGTAGTGCCAGACGGCCCGCTAGGTGGCGGCAATCTTATTTTTTTAGTTTTTAATTTATGTTTAATTAAGTTTAAGTGAACTTTAGGCGGCGGTTCACCTTCACCAGAAATTTAATGTTTAATTATGTGCATATTTTGAAAGAAAATTGGGTCCATGCGAAAAATGCATCGGCCACTGTTGGACGCACCGGCCGACTCAAACGGAAAAAGCGGACATACGCTCCGCTCGGCCGACCAAACGGAAAATAGCGAGCAAAATCCGCACCCGTTTGCGTCGGCACATTGGAGTTGCGTCTTTGCGCGACGAGTGAATGGCAACGACGAGTCCGGCCAAGCGCTCCTTCAGCGAGCGAACGACGGCGGCGAGTGAACTGGCCAGATTAGGCGGGAAATGCGTCCAGAACGAACAGCATGCACACTGATTCTGGGCTTGGGTGGGCATGTTGGACCGGAGTTTTCATCCGTTTCGATGCAAACGGACATGCATGGCTCATTGTGTCGGCGCGTTCAAGTTACCCTAATTACAAGATCGATGCAGAGGAGCGCAAAGCTTTATCGAATTCAAAACAAATTTGACAACGACAGTTCGACTAATTCCACTCTTATTATTAAAGCAAATCTCAAGATGGCAAAAGAAAGGGAGAGATTCACAATTTACGTACAAATCGATGAGCAAGACACCGTGTTCACTTAAATCGCGTTCCGTCGACCTCGTGCGTTTTTGTCGTCCTTGCACCATCTCATTGGACTGGGCCGCATCATGCTCATGGGCCGATGGCTTCGCTATGTTTTGCCGGTGTTTAGCCGTTGCCATTGGATGCTGCATGGACGGTGATCCGTGTTGGACGTCCCTCTGCAGTAGTTTTGTTCTACGTTAGAGGATCTCGTTCCCCTGGTTGTGGGCCTCACCAAGTGTCAACTCGATCAATTAATTTGGCTGGCTGAAGGGACACTAGTAGAAAAAGGGGCTATCGTCCATCCTGGTTTAGCCCATTAGTCCCGGTTCAATCCAGAACCGGGACTAATGTGAGCATTTATCCCGGTTCGTGCGGCTAAGGCATTAGTCCCGGTTCACCTGTGCCCTTTAGTCCCGGTTTGTGCCTCAAACCGGGACTAAAGGTCAAACCGGGACTAAAGAGTAGACCTTTAGTCCCGGTTTGAGGCACGAGCCGGGACTAATGGGGTTGAGACCTTTAGTCCCGGTTCGTGCCACGAACCGTTACTAAAGGTCCCATTTTCAAACTCTCCCCCCCCCCCCCGTGGATCGCCTTTTCAATTTTAAAAAAAATAAAAGAAAATGATGGAAATGTCAAAAAAATAAAAGAAAATAAGTTTCCCATGTGATATGTGGTCTAGTTGTTGGAAAAATTTGCAAATGTGAATTTCGACTTTATTTGCAAAATCTCTCTGAAAGTTGTAAATATGGGCATAACTTTTGCATACTAACTCGGAACCCCGTTAAACATTTTCAAAATCCTCAAAAACCTAACAGAAAAAAAGTTACGGGGCTTTTAATATCTAGAGTGGAAAAAATCAACAAAATTTCAAACTGTGGTCAAACAATGGTCAAACCATGGTCAAACTGATTATTCTAGAATATTAGTGTTACTAAATAATTTATTCAGTTATTTTGAATTTTGGTCAAATCTGGTCAACCTGTGGTCAAACTATGGTGAAAACATGGTCAAACCATGGTCAAACTAATTATTCTAGAATATTAGTGTTACTAAATAATTTGTTCAGTTATTTTGAATTTTGGTCAAATCTGGTCAAACTGTGGTCAAACTATGGTCAAACCATGGTCAAACTAATTATTTAAAATAACTATTGTTTTCTAAATAATTATTGTTTTTGAAAACAATAGTTTGAAACTCAAACAGTGAAATGTGTCAATTCAATCTCAAGCAAAATTCCTGAGGGTTAATAGGATTGACATCTTACTATTGTCAGGAAAACAACAAGTGCAGACTTGGAAACGAGGGAGAATAGAACCCGGAAGTTAAGCGTGCTCAGCTGGGGGAGTGGGAGGATGGGTGACCGTTCGAAGTTAGTTGATTTGGTTTTATGAGGTTGATTAGAGAAGAGGCTAAATTGAGCAGTGATGAGGGGTGCTGATTAGAGATTAGGGATTAAAATAATTCAGAAATTTGAAAATAAAAAATTATTCAAAAAAAAATTCAAAAAAAAAATATCAAAAAAAATTTAAAGTCCCACGTGGCCGCGGGGGGAGGTATTAGTACCGACCCTTTAGTCCCGGTTCACCAACCGGGACTAAAGACCCTTACCAACCGGGACAACAGGCCCTTTTTCTACTAGTGGGAGAAATGCATGGATGAACCCGGGTACATATGAACCCACTTCAAATAACATATTTTAAATGCCAAAAATCTACTTCCTCTGTCTCATAATATAATATGTTACTGCAACCAATATGTAAGTATGTCATGTGTAATAACATCTTATATTATGGGGCGGGAGGAGTAATTTTTTTTCCAGATAGAATGAAGCTACACATGAGGTTGTGGGCCTCACCAAGTATCAGCTTGATCGATTAATTTGGCTGTCTGGATGGTGCTACCACGTCATGCATCCATTTTTAACTCTTACTGACTTTGTAACTTGGCAGGGTGCACCATGTGGCGATAATGGATAGCAGTTAGCTCACTAGTTGTAGTAACTTGCAAGCTTATCATACACGTGTAACCATACTTCCTATGCTAAGTACAAAGGAGCAAACTACTTCCTATGCATTGCTTCATATGTATTCATCTCAACAATCTTCGATAGGTACTAAAAAGATTTATAAAAAACATTGACATTGGTTTGACAAATATTTGCCATGTACTTGAATGAAAATCTACCATGTGAAAAGAAGGTGTTTTATCACCTTCATATGTAAGCATCTAAACAATCTCAACCCTCAACAATTATTCTATAAGCAATCATATAATATAATTTAGTACGTGATTATTAATTCATATGTACATACAAATTCCTATGCATGCGATTTACAATACAAATCAACAACAATAATGTTCCCCAATGTTTACAACTAATCTACATAGGCTAAGTCAACACGCATTCATCCCATTTCCCATCGTAATTTCAAATCAATCAAAAATATAGCAACACATAGCAAATGTACCCGGGCAAATGTACTAGTATGCAATGTAAAAGGAGAAGGAGGCCACATTTATTTCAAGCAACCGATTTGCGCTTCAAAGAAAGAAAATAAGCCGGCCGGATAGATCTAAATAACACGCACGCCGCACGTCAAACATGAGCTAGCTAGCTGTAGCATGCAAACCACATGTACAGACACTACTCTCAGCACACATGAAACAAGCACTCAAAGAAGTCCAGTCCTAAATCCATGCATCTTTCGATGCAGTCTTCCCTCTCTCCTTTCAGTTCCACCGGAAGGATTTCTCCCTGCATCTTGGCCCGGCTGCCGGCGCCAGTGCCGCCGTCACGCCGGACATTCCAGATGCAGACCAAAGAGCACGCGTAGGCGTCCCCGCCTCCCTTGACGCATCTATCAACGCAGCCCCGTCCGGCCTCCACCTTCGCCGCCGTCACGGCCAGCAGTAGAAGCCCGGCGAGCAGGAGGCACCACAGAGCGCTACCATTACGCTTGGAAGAACCCATGGTTGCTTTGCTGCTTCCTGCCTGCGACTATACTACTTGCTACTTGGCTACAACAAAAGGCTACTGCGGGATGAGATGGGCATGGACGGGGAAGAAGATGCAGTATGTATTTATGCACGGCGAGGGGGGCATGACGACGACGACGTGCATGGCAACGTGCGCGGAAGGCGCGAGATGCTCGGTGTGGCAATCGATCCGACGATTGCGCGAGGGCGCGTGGGCGCGCACGGCGTCCCGTGCCCCGACGAGTTGACAAGAGCTCGTGTTCCTGAGTTGCCTCGACCCAAATAGTTGCGTCCATGCATCAACCGGATAAAAAAAACGGCGCCTGTTCCCCGCTTTCATGCAATTTGTCGGGTGGGTTCTACGCAATGGATCGATATTATGTTCATCACATTCGATTTTGAGATGTCAATCCATTTCGTCCGCGCGCGTCTGTTTTGATCGACGCAGACAGAAAAATCGTTCCAACGCGTCGACAAAAATAAACGCACGTCCGCTTTTCGTCCGACGACCAATTTATTCCCGGCCCATTTTTGAGCCTCATTTGCGTCGGCACGGCCACAAAACCGACGCGCGCGGCGCCCGCCTACTCCTTCTCCCTGGCCCACTAGTCGGTACATTGACCATCCTCTCCCACCCCAAGGTTGATAGCAAACCCTCTGACCCCGTGTCGCCATCGCCGCCCATTTTCCGGTACCTCTGCCAACAATAGTGCCGACACATCTTCCCCCAACGCCGCCATCTCCTCCCACGTTGCCACCACCACCATCTCACCGACGCAGCTCCTCCCTCCCCCCCCCCCCCCACCACCTCCCCCAGGATGCCGCGAGCAGGAAGCCGCATCGCCGGCCCCGCCAGCTCCTTCGCCCTAACGCAGGAAAGCTCGTGGGACGCCTCCAGGCCAGCCACCTGGTCCAAGGAAGGCGCGCCTCGCTTCGCCGGCCGGCTCCTTCATCGATGCCCGCAAGCTGTTCGACAGTTTACCAAGGTACAAAATGGACTCCACCGACGAGTTCTTTTTTCATAATTTCCTTTGCGACTGCGGCGATTCCTTGTCCGATGATGAGGAGGTGACCTTGGCTGCCGTGTTGGTCCATCACCACCTTAATAGCCAGCGGCCGTTGTTCCGTGGCTTCATCCCGGGGCACATTCCGGCATTCAATCGCAACCGAGAGAGCGGCCATTTTCTTCTTTGGAAGGACTACTTCGACACAGACAACCCGCTGTTCAGACATGACAAATTCTGGTGGCGTTTCCATGTGGTTAGGCATGTTTTCAACCGTATTCGAGAAGGGGCAGTCGGATACGATGATTATTTTGAGTGCAAGGAGGATGCCCTTGGAAAGATTGGTTTCTCATCTTATCAGAAATGAGAAATGCACAGCTATCCGGATGCTTCCATATAGAGTGCCCAGTGATCTTAAAGATGAATACGTCCGTATGAGCGAGTCTACATGCCTAGAGTCACCTTACAGGTTCTGCAAGGCTGTGATTGCATTGTTTGGCCCTGGGTACTTGACGGAGCCCAATGCTCAAGATACAGCCCGCTTGTTGGCAAGCCTGCGGAAAAGCACCAATCAGTGTTGCAACATAGACTGCATGCATTGGGAGTGAAAGAACTGCCCTTCTGCTTGGCAAGAGCAGTATAAGGGCCATGTTAGGGCTTGCTCTGTCATACTCGATGCCGTGGCCTCACAAGATCTCTGGATCTGACACTCTTTCTTCGGCATGGCCGGATCACATAATAATATTAACGTGTTTCAACGGTCACCCGAGTTTGCAAGGCTTGCAGAAGGCAACAGCCCGCTGGTGAATGTTACCATCAACGGTCACAACTACGACAAAGAATACTACCTAGACGTCCCGTGCCCCGACGAGTTGACCACTGGTGGTAACATTTTTCAATCGTTTGGGGAGGCATGTATATGTGGATGGGGTCTCCATTCAGAAGATGGAGGAGTGTGCGTTCCACTTCCCCGTGCATGAGAGGTTGCAATTCAGTCCGCTTGCCTCGAGTAATACGTGTGGTGTTTACATACTTGCATCCACAGTTGCTTCCATGCATCGACCAGATAAAAAAAAGGGCGCCCTTTTTACATATAGTACACGTTCATGCATATATATCTTCCTGGAGGAGCACGAAACGCAAGGATGATGGTCCGGTGCTCCTCTATGTGGTCGAACAGGAGGTGTCGAAGGCCGGCGGCGAATGGCGGCTTGGCCTCCTAATCGGTTTCTAGGGTTAGGGGAGTGGAACTGTGGGAGGGGAGGAGGAAGGGTGCAACGCGAATGAGATGCAAGAGGAGGAGGACTGCTGGCGGGAGGGAAGGAAGACGGCCGGGGGCGGGAGGAGGCAAGGGTGGCGGCGCGAGGTGCGGGAGGAAGAGAGAGCCGCCGCAGCTGGGAAGAGGAAAGAGCGGCACGAGTGTGGGAGGAGGTGGCTAGGTTTTCACTCAACACGGTGCTGCTGCGGTTTTATACTTGTATATGAAATGACCAAAATGCCCCGGCAGGGGCAAGCACTAGTAGAAAACGGAGCTTTAAAACCGGTTTGTAAGGGCCTTTAGTGCCGGTTATGGAACCGGCACTAAAGTGTGGGCACAAACGCCCCCCCCCCCCCCCCTTTTTAGTACCGGTTCAGCACGAACCGACGCTAAAGTGCCACCACGTGGCGTGAGCTCGCGCCCTAGTATGGGGGACCTCCGGTAACTAAAGGTTTTTTGTTTTGAATTTTTTTTTGAAAATTTTGGAAAAAAAATGATTTTTTTTCGATTTTTAATTTTTCTGAATTATTTGATGATTTAGTCTCTAATCACCTCTCTTAACTGCTCAGTGTGGATAACTCATTCCAAATCATCTAACTTCCCGACGGTCACCCATCCCTCTCACTACTCCACTGAGCACGCTTAACTTTCGGGTTCTATTCTCCTTCATTTCCGAGTCTGCACTTGTTGTTTTCCTGACAATAGTAAGATGTCAATCCTATTAACCCTCAGGAGTTTAGCTTGAGCATGAAGACACACATTTCACCGTTTGAGTTTGAAACTATTATTCTAAAAAAACAGTAATTATTTAGTAACGCTAATATTTCTTGAATAAGTTTGACCATAGTTTGACCATAGTTTGACCACAGTTTAACCAGATTTGACCAAAATTCAAAAAATTGAAATAATTATTTAGTAACACTAATATTCTTGAATAATTATGTAGTAACATTAATACTTCTTGAATCAGTTGTTTGACCGGTTTGACAAGTATTATCCAAAATTCAAAAAAACATAAATTAGAGCATATCTTTTTTCCTTTTACAATTTTGTCATTTCAAAATTGTCCTAAACTCTAAACCCGGGACTTAAAACGTCGGAAACTCTATGCTAAACAGTAAAAACTAAGGGTTTAAACCATAAAACCTAACCCTAAACTCTGAAATCTAAACCCTAGCACTAAACGCTAAAAACGTCTAAAAAACGTCTAAAACGCCCAAAAACTCTATTTTTCCTTTGGAATTTTGTGATTTTAAAAAATTGTCAAAACGGAAAACTATTTGTTTCATCGGATCGATCTTTTTGTTCTGCAAATTTTGATATATTATATGTATTTTTCTGAATTAGGATGATTTAGTTATGATTTTTTCAAGTTTGAAAATTGCCCTATAGTCCCGGTTTGTGTCTCCAACCGGGACTATATGTTAGACCCCTTTAGTGTCGGTTTGTGGCGCGAACCGGTACTAAAGGTTGGCCCTTTAGTACCGTTTGTGCCACAAACCGACTAAAGAACTCGTCATGAACCCGACGGCGCCACCACCCCTTTAATCTGGTTAAGTGGCGCGAACCATGAACCAAGATTAAAGGTTTAACACGAACCGACACTAATGCATAGCCGTTCAAACCGGTACTAATGATACCATTAGTACCGGGCCAAAATCGAACCGGGACTAATGTGTCTCACATAAGGTCCTTTTTCTACTAGTGAAGGATATTTACATTCTGATGCAATTGGAATTTTATCCCACGGCTGATGTTGATAGGGTAAATATCCAACGACCAACATCAATTTGGATCGATGTCCGACGGTCCAAATTGCGTAAGTTCTGAGAGAGCTCGGGTTTAGACATGAATCTAACTATGGGATTCATGCTCTGCACCGCATGCATGTGCTGATGATTGCTTTGGTTGCGCGCTCGCACCCGAGAGTGGGCACAAGTCCATATACATACCCGTCAGCTACTTTGTTTAGAGTAGTATTATTGCAGAACAATGACCACAGAGAATCTACACGCCTCTTGCGTAAACAAACGGGGATCAATGGATAAAAATGGGAATTATTCGAGGTACTAAGTACACTCATGGACAAGTGTCAATGATGCCGGCCTAAGTCCCAGGGGGAACATTGCATCTAGATTATGTTTGATGGATAAAGAAAGAGAGATTGGAGTGGAAGTTTGAGCTGGCAAGGCATGTGGTGTGTGTGCCTAGCAAGGTGGGGACTGCCAATCAGTGAGGCCACGGGGGATGATGGTGATAAGATTCTGGATCTTCTCCTACCTCTACCTGTGTCCCTGACCACCTATCCCACCTAATGGCCGGAATTATTTGCCACCGCGGTTGGTGACATGGCATGGCACCAGAATGAAGATGATGCTTCCTTCCTCTGCCCCATGCTACTGGTTCTTGCCCTGATGCTTGCACGCATGCGTGTACTATGTTGGTTGATGCACGCAAAAAGAGAAAATAATATAGTGCGTTCTAGAAAAATAAATCATGATGAAATTAATGTTCATACATATAGTACAATCAATCAGTTGGACTGATAGATAGTTTCTTTGTGTGTTTTTGTGTGCGCACGCGTGTGTATAAGTGCAAGGACAAGCATGGACGGTAGATAGATACTCCCTCTGATATGTATTAATTCTCACTAGTTTAGTACAATTTTGTATAAAAATTGTAATAAAGCAGCGACAATTAGCTCAATATGGATCAGAGGGAGTAGTAGAGATCAGGCCCTATTGATCGCTGCTTATACACAGGCTCCTCTGCGTCTTTGGCTTCTTCTTAGCGGTGACTGATTTATTAAAATTCACTTTGTCCCGAGCTGCTTCCCTACACGTGATTTCTAGCTTTGCCTGCTTGCTTGCACTCGAGACAGGGCACAATAAGGTCACACACATACCCTCCAGCTAACTACTCCACTCCCTCCATCTCATAATATAAAAACATTTTTGGCACTAGTGTGGTGTCAAAAACGTTCTTATATTATAGAACAGAGGGAGTAGTTTAGAATAGTGCATTATCGGTGAGCAATTATCACACATAATCTAGGTAAACATGTCCTGCATAAACAAATGGGAGTTATTGGAGGTACGCCGTACACCTACGATGAGTGTCAATCATGGCTGCCGGCGGCCCGGCGCCCATCTCCCGCGTCTGCATTATGTAGTAGTACCAACTATTTTTGCTGGACAGATTGGAGTTTAATGGAGATTTGTGCTGGCAATGGCATGTGGACTGCGAATTAGTGTGCCCACGAGGGATGGTGGTAAGATTCTGGATCTTCTCTCTCCCTTGGTCCCATGACCACCCACCTGACCGACCGGAATTATTTGCCCCCGGCGGCGTCGATCTGTTGCATCTCCTGTTCTGGAAGAAGCAGCAGCTTCCTTCCTCTGTTGCCATGCATACCGGTTCTTGCCCTGATGCATGCATGGATGCTGGTTGATTTTCTGTTTATTTATGTGTTCGATGCTTCTATAAAGGAATAATATTATTGTGCTCAACAATGCTAATTCTTATACAAAACAATCATTGTGAATTCACATGTATTTACAATAAATTAGTTTGATTGATGGATAGTTTATTTTTCATTGTCCAGGGACAATAGATAGATGCTAAGTTCATGCGACTTCATCTGAAACCAGTTCCCCGAAAAAAGAAATCTGAAAAACAGTTTTTCGCATGCAAACCTAAGTAGTGTCTACAGGTTTGTTACCGGAATCATTTTGCAAAGCCCGGCAGATTAGCGAGAACAAAGACACATGCGTGAGTAGAACTCGGAGATTGGATTCCATGAACGGATACCAGAATTTGCATGAACTCGCAGAAAGTTTATGTTTTTTTTTTCTTTTCATTTCGTGCGACGTTTAGCTTTAGAGTTTTTGCATCAATATATTCTGTCCGGGCATCGGCAAGGCTGATAGCCCGGAACGAACTAACATTATATTGTTCAGAATTCCTTGCTTTTCCACTCCAGAGAACTCATGTTCTTTTGTGTGATCTCCATGCATGTGCTGATGATTAATTGCATTGCCTGCGATCTTGCGCCCGCAATTACTTATCCGTCAGTTACTTAGTTTAGAATAGTGCATTATTGGCGAACAATTATCGCAGAGAATCTACACTCCTCTTGCACAAACAAATGGGGTTTCTTGGTTAAAAAAATAGAAATTATTGGGGGTACTGAGTACTACAGTCATGGACAAGTGTCGATGATGCTGGCCTCAATCCCAGGGAGAACATTGCATCTGGATTATATTTGATTGATACAGAAAGGAAGATTGGACTGGAAGCTTTGAGCTGGCAGGCATGTGGTGTGCCTAGCTAGCAAGATGGGCACTGCGAATCAGTGAGGCCACGGGGATGATGGTGATAAGATTCTGGATCTTCTCCTACCTCTACCTGTGTCCCTGACCACCCACCCCCACTTGACGGCCGGAATTATTTGCCGCCCGCGGCGTCGATCTGTCGCATCTTCCTGTTGTTGACATGGCACCGGGATGAAGAAGATGCTTCTTTCCTCTGCCCCATATGCATGCTTCCGGTTCTTGACCTGGTCGGGGTGGAGCTCCCCAGCAGAATATATTTCTCAAGTTTGTAACCCATCGCCAGACTGATTAAAAAGAGAAACTACATAAGCACGTGTAATCGTGATAAGGGGTAGGAACGCCATGAGGAGGCGGCCTGCTTGTGTTTCTTCATCGGGTGCGTCCATAGCATGAGGTCATCAATGATTCGCCTGAGGGTGAGGATACTGTGGTGATTTTGCTGCTTGAAGGTCATAGCATTTCTGAAATCCCAAATCTTCACAGAATAATGAGGAGGACGGAGTGCCAGATTACCGCATCCACCTGTGTAGGTAGACGGCAGTCCCAGAGGTCATCGATGTTACCCGAAGGAGAGAGCCCTATCCGTTGCCAAATACGCCGTGTAAGCGGACAGTCAAGGAATATGTGTGAGCTGGTTTTCACCATCATACCCGCAGCGCGGGCATAGTGAGTCGGTGACAATATGCTTGCGTTGAAGGTTGCTTTTGGAGTTGAGTCGATCACGAAACAGGAGCCATGCAAAGATCTTCACACGATTTGGAACACATGAAGACCAGATGGCAATGGCATGCACGTCGTTGTCGTCGTCGTCGCCCATGATTAGCACGTATGCTGCCCTCATGGAGTAGCGTAGGCCACCATTGAGGTAGCGCTCGTCCGGTCCCGTCGATAGCTGGAAATCCTGCAGGAGAGACAACAAAGAGCACAACTCGGTAGCAGCATTAGATGTTAGGCGGTTCCGTAGGATTGTTTCCAAATCGTGGTTCAGAATAACAGCCACACGAGCGAGTGGTATAGTGGTGTGTGGGTAGAGGCAGGGGAATAAATTAGCAAGGGGTTGGTGGTGTAGCCAAGCGTCTAGCCAGAAATAGGTATTAGTGCCGGAGTTTGTGAGTACAAATGAGATGGCATGGAGTGCTGGCAATTGTTGATTTCGGCAAATAAAGGAGCGGCTATTTTGTGGAGCAATGAGAGCATTTGGGTGTTGCAAGGCGATCCAGTCCAACCAAGGTGTTTTTTCCGGTAGGAGTGCTTTGGCAGCAAATTTCATAAGTAAGCAGTTGTTCTGCTGATGTAGGTTTTTTAGACCTAGACCACCACAATTCTTTGGTTTACACACATTTTTCTAGGCAACTCAGCATTGAGCACCAGTGCAAGTTTCCTCCGCAGCCCAAGTTTCCTCTGCAGCACCAGTGCAAGCATTGATAGATAAGTTGTGTGTGTGTGTGCACGGGGATGGTAGATAGATAGATATAAAATCCATGTGACTTGCTGTGAATAAAATGATGTTCACATGCAAAAACCACAATAATTCCAACAGGTTACTTTATACAGAAGTAATTTGCAAAACCCGGTTACGTGAGTAGAACCAGATCGAGTGGTTCCGGCCCGTCTTGCTGATTAATTGTGGACAAAAATGATAAATCATTGCCACATCGGGGGCTGCATTATTGCAGCTTCGTTGCTTGCAAGTTTGATCTGAGGAGATTCTCCTCGACGGAGACGGTTAGAAATGAGCCGAGAGCCAACAACCAGCACACATATGCACACCAAGCGTATGTGCAGTTTAATCTTAATCCTCCCAGGTTCTTTAATTTATAGCCACGCATTACGTACAAATTCATTCATTCATCACGCAACTAAAATCATGCACATTTAGAGGGTCATTACTAGTTGTGTGAGACAATGCTTCATTAGCGCTGAGAACACACCTTTGAGCGCATTCATTTCCGTGGCACACTTCATCCGCCACACTTCATTTTGCGCCAATTGGAGGAATCCACAACCAAGAGTGTTCTTTGATTCAATGCTACTAAATATATATGATTGGTCTCTTGATTAGCTTAGCTAGGACATCGACCGCTTGCATGTTGCCTTGTCACCATCGACGGGGCAACCGGTCGATCGGATTCAAGCGTCAAGCTTGGGATCTTGAGGCTATAAACTCTCTCCTATGTGTCGTCCAAAAGAGTAGGGGGAGAGAGAAAGCCTGTGGATGTGTGTAGTACCTAACATGGCACATCGGACGGATTGACACTTGGCGCATGGCAAGCTCCAAATTTTGTGTGTGGCTCAAATCGAGTCGAGTGGATCATTCCATCCCTACCACCACATGGGACATTGTATATGGCTAGGACAGTGACACACATTGGGCCTGTCTTTTGGTGGCGCGGATTCCTGTGCATTATTGTACTTCGCTGATGCAACATGGAAACGACTTGTAATTAGGGTAGCTATCGGACAGTGGTCAGGTCACCACATACATTTCCTGCTCCTAAACTCTCCATATTATTGATCATCATCCGACTAATGCCTTGGTTTTTCTTCTGATTGTGTGGGCAAAGAATTATGGTGACGAAAAATGACTTTATTGTGTTTACTTGGTATAAAAGTTTTATCTTGTGTCATTCACTAAGATAGAGTTTTAGATACAAATAGCACTAAAGATTATTTATTTATTTTCTTGCAGAACAACACTAGTCGGTCTGGTACAGCCGCGTACAGATGCATGCATGGATCCCTCTAGAACTTGTGTACTTGTGGACCGTCACTGGAGTAGGCGCGAGTGATGCTTGTGGCGCGCATTTAGTGTGCACCCCAATGATCGACACGAGAGGCTACCGATGAACGATGAACATGAGGAGGACGATGCATATAATGCAGTGCCCATGTGCGACGCTTATAGCTTACTGGTAATGATGGAGGAAGCTACGAGCAATGCTGAATTAGCCACACATCCATCTAATCCCATCCCATGGCTTGGTTTGGTCTGACAAAACAATAACAAATGAATATTACTAGATACTCCCTCCGTTCGAAATTATTTGTCGCAGAAATGGATGTATCTAGACGTATTTTAGTTCTAGATACATCCATTTCCGCGACAAGTTATTCTGAACGGAGGGAGTACATAGGTGAAACATGTTTTGACATTGTATTTATTATGTATTACTGCAGTTGACATTTTTCTCAATAGACTTGGTCAACCTTTACCATGCTTAACTTCACAAAAAGTTATATATATATATTATTGCATGTAACCAAGGGAGTGATTATTACTGTTATTACAAATCCGGGTCTGAACTGTATATGGTTTGTATCATCTTGATGCGATGTTTGTGTCAATAAGGCTCCTGTTATAAAAAAAAAGTTAGTACTGATGGAAAGAACTATAGTATGAATTTCATCGTAGAATTAGAATCAGCTGACACCTGATGTGTGGTTCTTGCTGTATCCATGCCATGGGAAAAAAATATCATTGCTACGACAACCATTGCATTATTTCAGCTCGGTTACTTGTAGGTTGGACACGAGAGGCCACTCTCGAGAAGGATGACTAGACAGAACCCGAGGCAACAATTAACCACATACACATGAGCGTGCCAAGTGTATATATGTGTAGTTTAATCTTATTGGAACTTAGTCATCTCTCTACTTCGGGCTCCATAAACCGATCTACTTCCTCCGGTTTTTTTTAGGTTTTAGGTTTGTCCTTAGTCGAACTTCCTTAAGTTTGCCCAAGTATATACGAAAAGTTACTAATACCCACATCATCAACTATATATAGTCCAACAATATACTTTATGATGAGTCTAATGGAACTAATTTGGTGTTGTAGATATTGATATATTTTTCTACAGACTTGGTTAAATCTAGAGAAGTTTGAATTCAAATAAATCAAAAACTTCAAATATTTTCGAACAGAGAAAGTACTTGTTATGTGGTTAAAAGTACACTTGTCGACTACATCGCTTGATGTCACGCATATATTGCTTCTATAGAAAGCATAGCTAGTCGTGCTAACTGATGCCACTTGTACATGCTGCCCTGTCGTCGTCAATGGAACTCGGTGGCCGAGCTCACGACCTCGAAGTTACAACTCTGGCCTATGTGTCGTTCATTAAAGAGGAAGCCGGATGGAAAAGGGATTGCACGCGCGTACCAACTGACGTGGCACACGTCGGACGGAGCAACACTTGGCACACGCCATGACCAGGAGCTTGGTTCCGAGAAGTTTGGGTGGCTTGAATCGACTCAACTGAGTGGATCATCCTATCCCTACCACCTCATTATTGTACTGCATATGTCTTCGTTGATGCTGATGTGGGGTTTGATGAAAATAGTACAGTAATACACACTAGCCTGCGTTTGGCGGTGTGGATCCCTCCTAACCACTATGCCTATATCCCTCTATATGCATTCCTCTGCATTACTGTACTTCACTGACGCAACACGGAAAGGACTTGTAATTTGCTAGGACAGCCAGATCACCACATACTGACATACCTCTCCTGATCGTATCATATCCATATTGTCTTTGATCATCAATTCATATAAACCACCTAATGGTGTTGCTTTTCTTCCCATTGTGTGATCAAAAAATGATTTCCTTCTGATAACGTGGTAAAAGATTCATCTTGTCTCATTAACTAAGATAAATATATTCTCACAAAAAAACTAAGATAAATATTAACGTATTCTTCTTCTTTCAGAAACACGACTAGTCTTCGGTTACCATGCATGCATGTTACCTTGGCTGCAGGTGATGGATCGAGTGGCTCCTCTGATCCCATACAGCATCGTAGAGATGCAAGCATGCATGGGTCCCTCTAGAACTTGTGTGTGGACTGTCACTGGGTACTCCATGCGAGCGCGATGCATGATCGAAACGAGAGGCTGCCAGTGACGTAGGTACAGGAGGATGCAGTGGTCATGTCTGATGCTTACTGCTAATGATGAAAGAAGCTACGGGCGATGCTTAACCACAGAAGCATCCATCTAATCCCATCATGTGGTTTACTTTGGTTTGAAAGAGTGGCCGCCATGAAATGGCAAGTAATAATAGAGGACTGGAAGGTGTGTGGAGACACATGTTCACAATACGGCAAATAGTAATGCATAATGCTAACAGCGATCTTAGGGAAGACGAATCCGAGGAAGCCATCGGTTTCCGTTTTCTGAATTATTCGTGCATGAGCTCTCCGCCTTCTCTTCCACGGAATCTATGTTTGTCGCTACGTTCTACGTTAGCAGCACTATACCCTCCATCCCATAAAATAAGAGCGTTTTTTGACATTATACTAGTCCTGCCATGTAACATCACTACTTGCACAACAATACCCAATCCAATAATACAGAGATGTATTGGAATTAGGATAGACCTTTGCCGAAGCTACTACTACTAGTTGCTATTGGTAGCATCATGCAGCAGCATCAGGACCAGCAGGAGTGGTTGCTACGTACTGATCGATCTCTCTAGAACTTGATGCTGAACTGGCTGCTGACCGGCTCCGGCACAGCCTCATAATCCCTCCCCGACAAGGGTGAGTCAGCACGACATGGATGTCATATGGCGTGCAGCAGAAACGTACGAGGTCATTCATGAGCTGTTGGCCATTCATTGATTGAAGATCGTGGCCATCCATCTTCAATGGTCTGCCGTTGGTTTTGGTGATGGAGCAAAGCAGGCTTTCGTTTATGGAAGAGGCCGTGTAGGCAACCGAAAGAGTAAACTAGAACTACAGAAGCGTAAGGCCCTCTCCAACACGGAACCCAAAACCGCCGGCAAGCGTCCGGACTCTGGACTGAACGGTTCAAGCACATTTTGCCATTCAACATGGTAACCACCGTTCCGAGGACTGGTCTAGACGTTAGTTTTTTCGTAAATTGGAGACAAACACAGGGAGGGTTACAAGAGTCCGAACCATGGCCATGTAGAACTCTAACCGCTTCGACCCACTCAAATCCCTCTCCAATCCACTTCTCTGTCACCCCACCCCTGCCATCTCTTAATTTGCATCCGCATGCTCCTGTTCCGACGTATCGCTTCTTCTTGCTCTACATACTCTCTCCCCGTCCGAAAATATCATTTCTCCGACAAGTATCTCTGGATAGAGGGAGTATTTCTTAATTCATTCATTACTCAGTGTTGCTCTACATGTTGTACAACTAACACGCGCTGCCATGATGTACTACAGAAGCGAGCAGGTCATTCATGCCTATACATTGTTAGATGACATTAAAGGGTAGTATGTGTGAGACGACATATGCCGATTCTCACTCGAGTATCCTTGAATTTGGAATCAACGAATTCAAAAAGGGTGTGGCTAGATCTCAAGTCTAAGTCTAGTGACATAACATGTAATTTTTTTTTTTTGCATGGATCTTCACTAAGATCACATGAATATAGCATCGACTGAGACTAGGTCTCAGTCAACTGCGATTTAGCTGTCTCGATTCAAAAAATATGTTGAACATCCCGTTATCTTAGATGAGAATGGCCGGCTCCCACATCAATTTACGCAAACTGGTCTGAACCAATTCACTGGCAAAGGTGTGTCCGTTTTGGGGATCAAGTTGGTGATGCCCTAAGCTAATTAAGCTAAGTTAGCTGGGGCCCCATGATCGATCAACCCCATGAGCAGCGGTTTCGGTCCGCTCTCTCAACGGAATCTATAATCCAACCCGATCATGGAAGGATCTGAACGCAAACAACGTACTGCTAGTAGAGTTTCTTGGAACAATGAGTGAGTGCGACAAGGCTCGAGCTGGATAACATGACCTGGACAGATGATGATTAGCACTGACACTCCAGGCCCACAGCGGCCAATGAGGCCGCGCCAGGTAGGCCGCTAACGTTGGCATGGAGACTATAAAATGGAAAGGAGAAGCTCCTCGGCAGACACACACACATTCTCTTCTTCCTTGTTAAGATTAGCAGGGGAGCTTCTTGCTAATTGACCAATCACTTCCACACTAATCTCTCCTCTGCGTTTCACTTCAATTTTGTGCCAATGGAGGCCAGAGACGGCGGCTCAGCGCCCCTTCCGTGCTCCTACGCGCCGCTGCCGGAGGATGCCGAGGCCGCCGCGACGGTGGGGCGCACGCGCCGGACTGCAGGCCCGCTTTGTGCCACGCTGCTGCTGGCAACGGCGGCTGTGCTCCTCGTGGTCGCCACGCTCGCTGGCGTCAGGCTCGCAGGCCAGCTGCCTGCCGGTGGCATCGTCGTCATGTCTGGCCACCAGACGACAGTGGACACGACCCCCATGAGCGCCAGCAGCCGGGGGCCTGAGTCTGGCGTCTCGGAGAAGACGTCCGGCGCCGGCGCGCACGGCGGCATGCTGCGCGCGGACGCCGCCGGCGGCAACGCGTTCCCGTGGAGCAATGCCATGCTCCAGTGGCAGCGCACCGGCTTCCACTTCCAGCCCGAGAAGAACTGGATGAACGACCCCAACGGTACATAACAGACTTGTTGCAGTAATCTCTTTTAGATGATTCCACGATGGAATCCTGTCAATTTCGTTACAAAATATCCGTGCTAATAGTTGATACTTGTTGCAGTAATCTTGTTGATGCAAAACTCATTCTTTGATGCAAAATGCAAATGCAGGCCCCGTGTACTACAAGGGGTGGTACCACCTCTTCTACCAGTACAACCCGGACGGTGCCATCTGGGGCAACAAGATCGCCTGGGGTCACGCCGCCTCCCGTGACCTGCTCAGGTGGCGCCACCTGCCCGTGGCAATGTCCCCTGACCAATGGTACGACATCAATGGCGTCTGGTCGGGCTCTGCCACCGTCCTCCCCGATGGCCGCATCGTGATGCTCTACACCGGCTCCACCAACGCATCGGTCCAGGTCCAATGCCTGGCTTTCCCCACCGACCCCTCCGACCCTTTGCTCATCAACTGGACCAAGTATGAGAACAACCCGGTAATGTACCCGCCACCGGGTGTCGGGGAGAAGGACTTCAGGGACCCGACCACTGCATGGTTTGATGGTTCCGACGACACATGGCGGCTCGTCATCGGCTCCAAGGATGCCCACCATGCCGGTATGGTGATGACCTACAAGACGAAGGATTTCATCGACTATGAGCTTGTCCCTGGCCTGCTTCACCGTGTGCCGGGGACGGGGATGTGGGAGTGCATCGACTTGTACCCGGTCGGCGGCCTGAGGGGCATCGACATGACGGAGGCAGTGGCCGCGGCGTCCAACAACGGCGGCGGTGATGTTTTGCACGTGATGAAGGAGAGCTCCGATGATGACCGACACGACTACTACGCCCTGGGAAGGTATGATGCGGCGAAGAACACATGGACGCCACTGGACACCGACGCTGATGTCGGCATTGGGCTGAGGTACGACTGGGGAAAGTTCTACGCGTCCAAGACATTCTACGATCCATCAAAGAAGCGACGCGTGCTGTGGGGGTGGATCGGCGAGACGGACTCCGAGCGCGCTGACGTCGCCAAGGGATGGGCCTCCCTCCAGGTACTTGACATTTTCATCATCCTCTTCAAGTGCTTGATTAACACCTTCATTAATTGATTCTTAATACACTATCGCTTTGTTAGCACAAACTTGGATGGTTAGGAGTGTTGCAAGCACTTTTTGTTGGGTTTCCTAGACACGTCGGCATGATTGCAGAGCATGCAAATAATAATAGCAGCAACTTGGTAGGAATTATAGATAGATAGCAGCTAAAGAGATGTTGCTGTCATCTCGTTGTCAATTGTCCCCTAGTTTCCTTCAGCTTGCAAAGAGTTCCAGCTACTGTTGAGATGCTTCTCAATGCACAATGCCATTGTAGCTGTGTCCAACAAACAAACTCTTAACGCCCCATGTGGCCTAGTTGCATGCCAAGAACCACCTAACTGGATATAATAAGCATAGAGAATTTCTGTTAGCACGAGCCAAACTGGGATTAGACAAGAAGAGTGATGTCTTTGTCTTGAGTTACCTAGTATACCCTCTCTTTTGCTGTCATAGTGATGATACCTGGGTTCTAAAAGGAAAAGCAAACAATGATAAAAGGGTGGCAGTTGCTAGAAGGAACTGACATGGATGATGAAGAAGTTCAATTGTGACAGTTGCTAATGCCTTTTATTTGGATATAATGCAGTAGTATAGTATACACCAATGCAACTAGCTAATTGTGTGTTTCCTACAAGCAAAACTCATAACCATGAATCAATCATGCACCACCATGTGGTCTCGTGTGCACCAAACTATGATTAGACTAGAAAAAGGATATCTTGTCTGCTTGCCCCACAGTTAACTACTTCAATATATGCTGTCACAATGATTGGAGCCAAGAGGGTTCTCAAAAGATAATTAGTGCAAGTTGCTAATGTTTTCTGTTGTTACTGTTGCAGTCGATCCCTCGCACGGTGGTGCTGGACACCAAGACGGGGAGCAACCTCCTGCAGTGGCCGGTGGAGGAAGTGGAGACGCTCCGGACCAACTCCACCAACCTTGGAGGCGTTACCGTCGACCATGGCTCTGTATTCCCACTCAGCCTTCACCGTGCCACCCAGCTCGACATCGTGGCCTCATTTCGTCTTGACCCGCTCGACGTCGCCGCTGCCAAGGAGGCGGATGTTGGCTACAACTGCAGCACCAGCAGTGGCACGACTGGACGGGGCACACTCGGTCCCTTCGGCCTCCTTGTGCTTGCTGATGCCAGGCGCCACAGTGGCGACATGGAGCGGACCGGCGTCTACTTCTACGTCTCCAGAGGCCTCGACGGTGGCCTGCGCACACACTTTTGCCATGACGAGACGCGCTCATCTCATGCCAATGATATTGTCAAGAGGGTCGTAGGCAATATTGTCCCCGTGCTAGATGGCGAGGAGTTTTCAGTGAGGGTGCTAGTGGACCATTCCATTGTTGAGAGCTATGCAATGGGCGGGAGGTTGACGGCGACGTCACGGGTGTACCCAACGGAGGCCATCTATGCCAACGCTGGGGTCTACCTCTTCAACAACGCCACCAGCGCCCGGGTCAACGTCACGAGGCTCGTCGTCCACGAGATGGACTCCTCCTACAATCAGGCCTACATGGCCTCACTGTAAAAAGAAAATGCAAATATTATTTTTGTCTAGTAAAAATGTGATAGATAGCACATTGTATGTACTATTTTTAGACCAAGGAAGGTCGCTCTCATTTCTTCGTTGCAACTTTTCTGCGTCGTCTGATCGATCTCCACCAAGTCTTTTTTTTTTTCTCATTTCTGTTTTCTACCAATGACCACCAAGATAACTTTAAACAAATTTTGAATTCAATTTTTTTTAAGTAAACAATAAGTATATTTCTGCCCGATTAATGGAGGAAAAACATCCTACCATGGTGTTACAGCGAGGAACAACCACATCAGAGTTGGAGATTTTCGATCTCAGGACCTTCATGACACCTACACTGCTGATTACCACCACGGCCACAACACAGTTCAGCCAATACGACCGTCCTTGCTTTATTTGTTCAAGGTTTTGCGTTCAAATTCAAAATTTCAACAAAAAATTGAAATGGTAATATAGTTTCTTGGGGTGGACTGGAAAAACTGGTTACCGGTTTGGTTAACGAAATTATCGAGAGTAAAATCCTTGATCTGGACTCACCTGGAGGACTCACATGGTATGCGCTTATATTTTTGACATCAAAGAAAAATGTTCACTATTTCTAATTTTGAGTAGATTTTTTGTTCATATTTTCTTGTACTCCCTCCAATCCAAATGTTAGTTCGAAAATGCGACACTTATTTTGCATCAGAGGGAGTAGTACTTATGTCATCGTTGTCTTTGTTCTGTATTTTGAATAACAATGTTTGTGGACTTGTGGTCAACACTATTCAAAATTCATTACAAAAGGTTTTGCGTGCATGTGGTCTTGTTGTTTCATGCGACGGACGACGACCAATCTGTACATGATTGCTTTTGCACTCAAGGTTAGGCACAAGGTCAGCTCGTATATTAACTATAGTTTAAAAAGTGCAGTATCGGTGATTCAGTGAACAACTTGTCACATACAAACACATCTCCTGCATACCCTAACGGGAATTATTGGGTAAACAAACAAGCGGGAATTGTTGTGTAAACAAATGAGAATTATTGGAGGGGAGGTACTACTACACTCATGGACAAGTGTCAATGATGCCAAGCCCAACCTCAGGGATTTTGATTATATTAGATGGATAGACAATGGAAGATTGGAGTGGAAGTTTTGAGCTGGCAGTGGCATGTGCACTGCAAATCTTTGAGACCGTGAGGCCACCAAGAATGCTGATGATAAGATTATGGATCTTCTCCACCACTCACCTGATGGACGGAATTAGTGGCCTCTGCCAATACTAACATGCGCCATGGGTTCTTCTTGCCTTGATGCATGCATGTTTGGTTGCTGTCGAGAGAACCATCGGATTCGCTATTTATTCTTGTGTGCTCACCGTTCTAGAAAGGAAAAATAATGTAGTGCCTAATGCTAAGTAATTCTTCAAGACAAATCACTGCGAAATCAATATTCACAATGGGTTTAGTTTGACTGATAGATAGTTCTTATTTTGTTGCCTTTTGACGGGGGGTATACAACTAGTAGTTCACATGCAAACCTTTGTAGTGTCTACTACATTTTAGTTTATCGGAAGTAAGTAATTTGTGAAATCTAATTAATTAGCAAAAAAACAAAAAATACACGTGAGTACAACCGGTTTGTGTGGTTCCTGCCTTGCTATTGTTGTCCACAAACAAAACTGAATCATTGCCACGTCGAACAATGCATTATTGCAGCTGACATTGGTTGCTTGCAAGTTTGGTCCAAGGAGATTGTCATCGACGAAGACAAATAGATACAACCCGAGAGTCAACAAGGTAACAACCACACACACCCATGTGTGCATGCCAAGTGTATGCATAGTTTATTCTTAACATTCTCGAGTTATCTTGCTAAACGGACACCACATACATATTGATCCAATCATCAATATGTACTGATATGTGGAGGATAAGTGGGCAACATCAGAAAATGAGCATGGGTGCGGTCAAAAGGTATAGTGGCCGACAACCAGTAGAATTGGCTATGTCAACCATTCAAGTGGTGGATAGCTTGAATGTCTTGAAGGTGCCATATTAGTTACTGGATTTATTACCGAGAGCAATAATATGCTGCCACTTGTTACACACCGCCTTGTCAGCGTCAAGCTCGGAACTTCAAGGTTACAAAGTGCCCGTGTGTTCATTTTTGTGGCCTACATCGTTGTAGCCGTAGGTAACTATGGCCGATAGCCTCATCACGTGACTTCCAAATCATTGCTATTTGTACTAACTGTTTGCCACATGTCATGTTGCACAAGCACACAATGTTGGTGAGCCCACAGCAAAAAAAGAAAGGACATCTGACATGGCATGGACCATATGGAGGGACAAGTGGAGAGAGCCACGTCCAGAAGTTTGGATTCCAAGGATGGGTGAGAGAATTTGCATGATTAAAATCGAGTCTGATCATAGATTCATGGTCCCTACCTTCACCCGCATTATCTTACCTGCCTGATGTCGATCAATCTTCGCGGAACCATAGCTACGCTAATTAGCTCTTTCACACACAGATGCACTCTAGACCCCTCTTTGTGCGTTGTGTAGGCCCCCGTCTCTCTTCCTATATCCATTATTGCTAGTTGTTGAATATTTTTTGACTGTGATGTTGATTTTGTTGTTGGTTGTTAGCGCTTCATGCAAGGCAAGCTTGCAAGTTACTACAACGACTAGCTGCCATCAACTATGGCCACCTGTTACACCCTGCCTCGTCACACGGTTAGTAGTAAGAGTTAAAAAGGGATTGCTGGCGCGGTAGCAACCACCAGCCAACAGAATTAAGGCCGGTTTTAATGAGAGTATTATAGTTAGTATCATGCAAATGCCAACTAAGAAATTTTGATGAGGTGATGTAGAATTAAATAAAGAAAGAGAGGGTTGAGTATCATATTATGATAGGTATCATATTAAATTCTATACTACTATGTGTCATGCATGACAATTAATGAGAACACCTATGATACTAATCCATGATACACTATGGATGTAGTATTGTACACTAGTATCATATGCCTGATACTTAGTTATGATACTGAACCTTGGTGAGGTCCGCAGCAACGAGCCTAGTTTGACTCTATCGTAAGAAAATTAGATGATTGATTTCTTGATTAGCAATAGCTTAATTTGTACTCCCTCTTGTTTAGATCACTAAGTAGTGATCTAAACGCTCTCATATTTCTTTATAGAGGTAGTACAGTCCAGCTGGGACCAGTTCTGTTCGACACATGGACCTGCATTATTGTACTAGCAATGATGTCGAATCTGCAACTATACTTGTTTCTCGTTCGGTTGGTTTTCAAGCTTAATTAGCGTAGCTAGAACAGTGTGCATGCAAAGCCAGCTCCCTGGAGTACTACGTCCTAGTTTTTCTTATCCATGATGGATTGGTCATTTGATCTGCCATCCGTTCATGTTTGTTTTCCTGTGATTATGTGGAGCTGAAGCCACTACAGGACCAGTAACTAGCCCCACTACTACCTACTGTACACCAGAAAGAAATTGTTGCTTGGCCTGGCTAGCTAGCTGCTGCTGATTGGCTCCGGTAGGTACGTCCAGATGGATCTGTCCCTCTATTTTTTCACCGACAATGGTGAGTCAGCACCTCGCTGGTTGTCACTAGAGTACCCAGCACTCCATGCGAGCGGCGCATCCGGCGTGCACTGCATACATGGCAAAGTGTACGAGAGGCCATGAATTGTTGCCCAAGAGGACAGGAGTACACGAGGAGGATGCAACGTCATGTCAGTTACAAATCCACATCCAACAAGGTGTGACCCAAACGGTACTTGCCAGTGCCACCACCACCAGGCATTGTTAGCTAGCTTAACCCGGTCACATATCTATCCATCCCTGATCCATCTTGTGTATCTTGATTTGGTGATACAGATAAGAAAGGTCATAGGAGAGTAAGGTAGGTGGGTGCCCATGCTGATGGTGCAAGCAAGAGAGTCCCACAAAAATGCCATTGGTTTCGGTTTGCTGAATTATTTGTGGGGCCTGCTTATTCATTCCATGGAATCAACATTCTCATTTTGTGTATGTCAAAAAATGCATTCCCATGTTTTAACCATAGTTGCCAAGGATCTGGGTCGCCCGGATCATGGAACGAGGAACGGGTCGTGGGCGCCACCCTTCCGGGACGAGATGCGACGCCGGGTATACGCATCTTCAAGACGTTATTTTGGGACGTGGATCGTGTTCCCGATAGTTTTGGTTCGATTATCCAGTACGATACATGAAATAAATGGAAATATTTTGCTGTTTTTCTCCAAAATATTATGGATTTTCCCGTGATTCTTCCCTACAAACCTGGAGAGGGAAAAACCACGCCAGAAATTTTGCATCTATCACGACTCACTAGGGCGGCAAATTTTCTCATTTCCTATTACTTTTCCCCCACGGAGCATTAGCCCCAAACCTCTTCACCCACAAACCTTTCCAACAAAAATGGCTTCTAATCTCCACCGTTGTTCATCTGCCTCCTCGACTAAACTCTTGAGACCTTCTAGTCGACTTACCCGGTATCGGCAGTGGCATGAGAGCGTCAAGGGGCAGATTGACGAGCGCATGGCAGACGCGCGAACTCCAAAATCTTGACGACAATGCTTGGTAAACCTCCATGACTCACGCCATAGGTATTCTTGCAATTTCTTCTTTGCTGATATAGAATCATATCCATCGTTTTGGGTTCACGGTCCATCCAACGACCCTGGCCGACCCTGTGTCGTTCTAGGCCCTCGATCTGCGTTGATCGACCCCCGGTCAGGGAATGCACCCTCGTACCACAAACCCAGCTACTATGGTTTGAATTGAACAAGGAAGAGCAGACAAAAAATACACTCAACACAAACAACCATGTAGTAGTATTGGGTAATAAGTGGGAGGCGGCAGACATCGAGTTAAAGGAGTTACGGTTATAGGTGGCGATCTTGCAATATGGTCAGCTAAGTGGATTGTTCGATTAAAAAATTAGGTGGATTATTTCTATTGGAAACTTCATCTCCGGATCAGTGCTAGTAATGCCGATCGTCGCCATCTGTCTCTCCGGCTTGCCATCATCACTTGGGCAATTAGTCGGGTTCGCAAGCTTGAGTTACAACTCTCACCAACGTGTCATCCAATAAAGCGCACGGAGGAAAAAGCGTGTGGATGCATGAAGTGAGCGACTTCAAACGAGTGGAGTGGATCATCCCATCCCCACGACGCGTGTTTTTGCCATGTTGATGTTACTGGGTCCTCAAGACTACCAGAACTGTAATAGTGTTAATTTGATGCAAAAGGACATCAATGGATTGTATATAGCTAGCTAGGAGAGTGACACACATTAGCCTGCATTTTTGGTGGTGCGGATCTCTCTTCATCTCTGCTTACAATCACTACCGTCTATTGGTTGTTGTTTTTTTCGAATGAATGAATCTTGTGTACATGTTACTAGTAACTGTCATCGATCCCACACCATTTCTCCTTGCCGTCTTGAATCATCCACGATCCAATGCATGTTGTTAGGCCTTGACAACATCATTTCAGACGTCCTACAGCATCAAGCTTGCGTCTATGCAGTGCAAAGTTCAATGAACAATGCTCTGCCGACACGTTGTCGCCCGTTGTTGACTGCTGGAGTGATAATAAGTAGCACCTGCCAGGTGGAGTGATCCACAACAAGGAGTAGTTAGGATCCATTCAACTCAGAGAATACTGGAAAAAAAGTTTTAACTGCCACCACATCGATGTAGCAAAAGTCTCTATCGTAATTCGAATAGATGTCTCCATTATTGGGTATTATGGTCCTAGTGCAATGATGTGGATGCTGGATCTACAAGAGCTTCTTTGTTGATTGGTTACATGGAAAAGGCCGTCCTCCTAGGACAGACGTACGTGACCACCACCACACATCCCCTCTCTCTCTCTCTCTCTCTCTCTCTCTCTCTCTCTGTGTGTGTGTGTGTGTCTCTTTTCATTACTAATAACGATCACCAAAAAAATTACCCTTGTTATCTAGTTTCTTTTGACTGATTAGAGCAAGAGCCTAACTATATGCAGATTCCTTGACCGATACAATAAGAAAGAGATACAGAGAAGTTGAGAAAAAGTAGTATTCTTATAGCCAACCTTATAAATAACCTTATTGTACGAGTGGCTATATGTGAGAGTAGGGCATTTTGGTGGATGAGCTCTATGGAGCTCATTTTTTTGAAAAATTAAAAAAAATCACATTTTTGAAGTTTCATTTTCTTTAAAAAATAATAAATGTTTATGTGTTTTATATGTGTATAAAGTTTGACGGTGAAAAACTATATGGTCAGAGCTACACAAAAAAGACAAATTCATGCATTTTTTATTGTGAACAGTGCATGTACTGTCCATCATTTTGAAAATCATGATTTTGTGTTTTTTGTAGCTCTCGCCTTAATATATACCATCCTAAAATTTCCCACATATGTAGTATACATCCATATGAATGTGCGTGATTTTTTTCAGAAAATTCTGAATCTTCAAAACGCGATTTTAAAAAATTTCAAAACAAAGAGCTCCATGGAGCTTGTCCTCCATTTAGCATTTTCGTATAAATGATGGCTATATATGACATAGAAACATCATATAGCCAACAGTTGGCTATACTATTAACCATGCTCGTAATAGTATATGTGGAGCCTAAGCTACTACCGATTGCTACTTATTGGTAGTTAGCATCATGCAGCAATAGCAGCAGCAAGAGTACAGGACCAGTACTTGTTGCTTGCTTAACTAGCTGCTGAGTGGCTCTGGTACTGCCTCTAGAAAATCTTCCTGGCAATGGTGAGTCACCACCTCGTGGATCGTCATATGAGTATGCTGGTACTCCTTCAGGTGGTGACCAAAATGGCAGCTAAGCTGCTACATGGCATTGCTTAACCACACGTCCATCCTCCCGCACCATCTTCTAGTATTTTTTGTTGGTTAGTGTAACCAACGAGAGGAGTAGATTACAGCTAGCTGGCTGGGGCCGCTATGCATGACCATGAGCAACCCATCGGTTTCGGTTCGCCGAATTATTTGCGGGGTCCTGTTTCTCTCTCGACGGAATCTATGGCTTCTAGTACCGGAGTATGTTCTTTTAGGCATTCTCACTGTCCACATATGCTCTCATATGTACACATGCATGCATCATGCACCTTCCCCTGGTCATGCAAGCATAGATTCTAGCGTAGCATATGCACAGAGAGCAGTTAACGCCGATGGGCATGGATCAATGGGTGATACGACTAGGTCATGCATACGTCGGCTAGCTAGTGGAGAAACTAATTTAGCTGCCTGTTTATGTGGTCAAATTGCACTAGTTCCATTCCATGTCAAGAAATTTTTCACCACCCCATGAACCGCAATCTCTCGCTGTTGACGACATCTCTGGTGTCCCGTAACCACCGTTCCACCGCGCCTCTCGCCTCTCCGTGAGCCTCCTCATGTCATTACCCGCCAAGGCTCTTGGTGGCATCCCGCGCCACCTTCTCCCAAGCGGAGCAATGGCCATGCCCTTCAGCATCGACGAGGCCAATACTTGGGTCATGGCTCCTCTCCCCATTCCCCCATGTCCCTTATCCAGTTACCACGCTCTCCAGCTGGCGACACAAGCACAAGGTTTTGGTTTTTGGTTAGTGTATTCTTTCAGCTCTGACCGAGATGGCCGAAATCCAGCTATTTCAAAAATTATGGTAAAATCTCAGACGGAATAGCAAAACCAAAATTTTAATTTTGAAACAAAGAATGCCAAAATTTGATAAATATTTGAAATCAAGCGGAACAAGAGTTTTAAAATCCAGCATAACCCTGAGGAGTACAAATATAATGTTTGGGAAGACTCCAGAAGTTGTACTTGGCCAAAACAAAACTCAAATCGACCGAATTGTTTTGGCCAGATATGTACCGGGCCTGTCAGAGATGGCCGGATTTCGGCCAACACTTAATTTTCTCGGCCGAAATTCGAAACTCTCACAGAAGGAAGAACAATGTTGGCTAACATGAAGGGAAGAATTTAAGTCGGCATTGCCGCGGCCGGGCAATCCAACTGGTTTTCTACTAACAGAGCAAGCGTGTGTTCCCGCTAAATAACAATTATTATCCCAACTGGATCATGCATGAAATCCAGCCTGAGCCGACGGGCCGGCTAGTAGTATTATTAGTTTGTTTCTCGGAACAATCAGTGCGACAGGGCGTAATCATGATCGAGCTGGGTAACATGGCCTGGATGAACGATGATTAGCACTGACAGGCGCCACCGCCGGCCAATGGGGCCGCGCCAGGTAGGCCGTTAACGGGTGGCATGGAGACTATAAATACCACACGCAGAAGGGAGAAGCTCCACGGCAAACACGCACATGCACACACCTAGCTTCATCTGCTGTTAAGATTAGGCTTAGCAGAGGTGATAATTGATCAGTCCCACCAATTCCTCTCCCTTCTCTGGTGTCCTTCTCCTCCGCCGATCTCTTTCTATGTCAATGGACACCGGAGACCGTGGCTCGGTGCCATGCTCCTACGCGCAGCTGCCGGACGATGCGGAGGCCGGTCGCACGCGCCCAGGCCGAACTGGGCCACTGTGCACCGCGATTCTCCTGACGTTGGCCGCGGTGCTCTTTGCTGTGGCCGCGCTCGCCGGCGTCAGGCTCGCCGGCCAGCTGCCGGCCGCCGGTGTCAACTTGTCCGGCCACCCGAGCATGGTAGACGTGGCGCCTAGGAGCACCAGCAGCAGGGGTCCCGAGTCCGGCGTGTCAGAGAAGACGTCGGGCGCCGCAACCGTCGATGTCCATGGCGGCATGCTTGGGGCGGACGCCGGCGGCAACGCGTTCCCGTGGAGCAATGCCATGCTCCAGTGGCAGCGCACCGGATTCCACTTCCAGCCAGAGAAGAACTGGATGAACGACCCCAATGGTAACTAACATTTCCTCCATCCTCCATCATTACATCAAGGGGTGATTATTGATGTAAAACTCAATTCATTGATGCAAAATGCAAATGCAGGTCCGGTGTACTACAAGGGGTGGTACCATCTCTTCTACCAGTACAACCCGGACGCCGCAATTTGGGGCAACAAGATAGCATGGGGCCACGCCGCGTCCCGCGACCTCCTCCGCTGGCGCCACCTCCCAGTTGCCATGTCTCCGGACCAGTGGTATGACATCAATGGCGTCTGGTCAGGTTCTGCCACCATCCTCCCCGACGGCCGCATCGTCATGCTCTACACCGGCTCCACCAACGCCTCTGTCCAGGTCCAGTGCCTAGCCTACCCTACTGATCCCTCCGACCCATTGCTAATCAACTGGACCAAGTATGAGAACAACCCGGTGATGTACCCGCCACCGGGCGTCGGGGAGAAGGACTTCAGGGACCCGACCACTGCATGGTTTGACGGCTCCGATGACACGTGGCGGCTCGTCATCGGCTCCAAGGATGACCGCCATGCCGGCATGGTCATGACCTACAAGACCAAGGACTTCATGGACTACGAGCTTGTCCCCGGGTTGCTTCACCGGGTTCCAGGGACAGGTATGTGGGAGTGCATCGACCTATACCCGGTCGGTGGCGTGAGGGGCATCGACATGACAGACGCGGTGGCGGCATCGTCCACCAATGGCGGTGACGATGTGTTGCACGTGATGAAGGAGAGCTCTGATGATGACCGGCACGACTACTATGCGTTGGGGAGGTATGACGCGGCGAAGAACACATGGACACCGCTGGACGTCGACGCCGATCTCGGCATCGGGCTGAGGTACGACTGGGGGAAGTTCTACGCGTCCAAGACGTTCTACGATCCGGCAAAGAAGCGGCGTGTACTGTGGGGGTGGGTCGGCGAGACTGACTCCGAGCGCGCCGACGTCGCCAAGGGATGGGCCTCGCTCCAGGTACTTGACATCTTCATCATCTTCTTCTTGTACAAGATGTCAAAGTCAATTGATTGATTAACCTCCACTAGTTGATTCTTAAGAAAATGTTGCTTTGTGAGTGGTTTAATTTGCTTGACTGGGAGCTTGCATGCTTCCTTTGCTGGGTTCCACAGACACTTCGGGATGGTGGCAACGGCCGGTGGGCCATGGTCAATGAGTGCAAATAATAGTAGCAGCCACATGGGATGAATCATGGATATAGCAGCTACAGCAATGTTGCTGTCATCTCGTTGTCAATTGTCTCTTAGCTTCCTTTAGCTTGCACACAGTTTAAACTAGTTGCAGATACCTTCAACCTAGTGGTATGCCAAGACTGGTAATCTGGTGCAAGTACCTAATCATAACTGGATAATAATAAGTATAAACATTTTTCTGTTAGCATGAACCAAAGTGGGATTATATAAGAGAAGGGTGTGTCCTACAAACTCTGAATCAATCATGTGGTAGCATGTGATCTAGTGGCAGACAAAAGTTCTTAATTTGGTACTAGCAACAAACCAAAAACTAAACAATTCTTGCAAGTACCAACCAAACTGTGATTAGACAAGGAAAATGGTTGTCTTGTCTGCTTACCCTGCGGTTAGTTACACTATTTCTTTCCTGTCAATGATTGATACCTATGATTCTTTGCTGAATAATTAATTATAGTCAATGGCTAATTAATGTTTTATTTTGTCATTGCTACAGTCGACCCCTCGCACGGTGGTGCTGGACACCAAGACGGGAAGCAACCTCCTTCAGTGGCCGGTGGAGGAGGTGGAGACGCTCCGGACCAACTCCACTAACCTTGGCGGCGTCACCATTGACCACGGCTCCGTCTTTCCACTCAGCCTTCATCGCGCCACCCAGCTAGATATCGAGGCCACATTCCGCCTCGACCCGCTAGACATCGCCGTCGCCAACGAGGCTGATGTGGGCTACAATTGCAGCACAAGCGGTGGGGCCGCAGGGCGGGGCATGCTCGGCCCCTTTGGCCTCCTTGTGCTTGCCGACGCCAGGCGCTATGGAGGTGACGCAGAGCGTACTGCTGTCTACTTCTATGTGGCCAGGGGCCTCGATGGCGGCTTGCACACACACTTCTGCCATGATGAGACACGCTCATCTCGTGCCAACGACATTGTCAAGAGGGTCGTAGGCCATACCGTGCCGGTGCTCGATGGTGAGGAGCTGTCTGTGAGGGTGCTGGTGGATCATTCCATCGTTGAGAGCTTTGCGATGGGTGGGAGGTTGACGGCAACATCACGAGTGTACCCAACGGAGGCCATCTACGCCAACGCCGGGGTGTACCTCTTCAACAATGCCACCGGCGCCCGGGTCACCACCACCAGGCTCGTCGTCCACGAGATGGACTCTTCCTACAACCAAGCCTACATGGCCTCATTGTAAAAAGAAAATGGAAAATATATATTGTTTTTCTTTTAGAAAAAAGAGATAGGTAGCAGAATATTGTACGCATGTTTTTACACAAAGGAAGATCTCTCATTTCTTCGTTGCTCCGCTTCTGTGTTATATGATCGTCCCGACTAACCGCGATGATGTAGAGTCATATAGATGCGTACGTACTTACATTCCCGACATTATATTGAAGGAAAATGTTCACTAATTCTAGAGTGCGAGTAGGTGTTGTATTCAAAAAAATTTAGTTGTTTTGCCGTTGTTTTACAATCATGGACAAGTGTCAATGATGCCGGCCTCAATCCCAAGGAGAACATTGCATCTGGATTAGTATATTGGACGGATAGAGAGAGAAAGATTGAGTGGAATATTTCAGCTGGTAATGCCATGTGGGCTGCGAATTAGTGAGACCGTGAGGCAATCAAGCGCGCCGGTGATAAGATTCTCGGTCCTCTCCTAGCTGTGTCCCAGGCCACCACCCACCTGACGGCTGTGATTATTGGCCACCAGCGGCGTCGATCTGTCGCCTGCGCCATTGCTGCCATGGGTGCTGCTATGCATACTGGTTCTTGCCTTGATGCATGCATGTTAAATGGTGTCGAGACAACCATTGGATTCTGTTCTTGTGTGCTCGCCGTTTCTAGAAAGTTAAATTAATGCAGTGCCTAATGCTAATTGATTCTTCTAGAAAAATCATTGTGAAATATTCTCTAACAATTAGTTACTCCCTCCGTCCCATAATGTAAGACGTTTTTTGACACTAGTGGTAGATTGGTAGACAGTTTTTGTTTTCTTGTCTTTTGGCGGGGATAGACACACAGTTATTCGCATGCAAATGCAAACCGTAGTAGTGTCTACTAATTAGTTCGGGTTAAACTTTGACCATATCTATAGGACTAATTAAATATAAAATATATGCTAAAAAGTTATAGTATTTTAATTTGTATTCAAAAGAGGTTTTTTTTAGGTATACTTTTGGTCACGTATAGTTTACATTTTATTAGTTATCTTTGTGGTCAAATTTTGAGGCAAAATAAGAGGGGCCTTAATAGACCTGGACGAAGGAAGCACATGTTAACTTATCAGAAATGTGTAAATTGTGAAACCCAATTAATCAGAAAGAAAAGAAGGCATGTAGGCGGTTTTGTGTGGTTCATGTCATGTTCGTGTTGTCGACAAACAAAATAGAATCCTTGCCACGTTGAAAGATGCATTATTGCATCTTGCATTGGTTGCTTGCAAGTTTGGTCCGAGGAAATTGTCCTTGACAAAGACGGATCGACACAACCCAAGAGCCAACAAGGTAACAACCACACACATCCGTGTGTGCATGCCAAAAAAGAAACTTTATCAAGTTATCTTTTTCTAATTGCGCATTTTTGCATATATTTTTGCACGCGTCTATTAGTGTTGATATGTGGAGGTCAAGTGGGCAACATCACGCGGTGAGCACGGGTGGCGTCAAAAACTAAGGTGGCCGCCTAGCAGTAGAGTTGATTAGGCTGGCCATAGTGGGGGTAACATAAGTAGTATCATGCACTTGGGACTCGCGAACATGCTTATGTGACAGGGAATTAAAGAAAAGAGAGATGGTTATAGTAACATAGGTAGATACCGTAGCATAATAAGTGTGATGCTACTATGTGTCATGCATGGCAATAAATGAGACCACCTATGATACTAATATATGATACTATGCACTATAGATGTAGTATCATACACTAGTATCATGCATGATACTAGTATATGATACTCCCCACTATGACCAGACTTAGGTCAACCATTCTAGTGGTGGTTAGCTTGAATGTCGATAGTTGTGCGCTATGGTAGTACTACCTCCGTCCGGGTTTATTGGTCCCCATTGTATTTCGTGCCAAATTTTGATCATAGATTAAACTAACAAAATATCCACGCATGTCACGAAATATTATATTTTTGACAACTATGTTCAAATACGAATCCAATGAGATAATTTTTCTTGACATGTATTAACATTTTGTTAGTTAAATCTTTAGTCAAAATTTGGCACAAACTACAAAGGGGACCTATGAACCAGAACGGAGGTACTACTTATAATCATTGCCGACTGCAATAATACGCTGCCATTTGTTAGACGCCTTGTAAGTGTTAAGTTCAAAATTTCAAGGTTACAACGCTCATGTTTGTTCATTTTCGTGGTCGGCTTCATCGAGATCGTAGATAACTATAGCCGATATCTTTGTCACGTGCCTCCTAAGTCATAGCTAGTTGTACCAACAGTTGCCACATGTCATGCTGCCTTGGCAACGCAGAAGGTTTGAGTAATCGTTCAAGTTTTGGAGTGTCCACCTCAAAAAGAGAAAGGACATCCGATGTGGCATGGACCATATGGAGCGACACATGGCGTGAGCCACAGCCAGGAGTATGGATTCCATGGATAGGTGTCAGAATTTGAAAGGCTAAAATTGAGTCTGATGATAGATTCATGGTCCCAACCATCGCCCGCATTATTGTACTGCCTCGTGTCGATGAATCTTCAACAAACCATGCCTCTGGATGGAGAAAGACAGTGTAGCTAGGATAATGACACCCATTCACACACACATGCACGATGTTTTTTTCTCTCCCTTCCTCTCTCCTTGTATCCACTATCGCCTACCGGTTCACGTTTTTGCTTTGTTTTTTTTTCTTTCCAACAAATGAATCTTGTGTGCATGTTACAGGTAACTATCATTCGTCCCGTACCATGGCTTCTTGTCGTCTGCATCATTCACAATCCAATGCATGTTGTTAGGCCTTGTCGGCATCATCTCGGACGCTCTCCAGCGTCAAATTTGCGTCTGTACAGTGCAAAGTTCAATGAATAATGCTCAGTCAAAGCATTGTTGCCTGTTGGCAGATTAATGGAGTGACATGATGTGGCACCTGCCAGATGGCGTACACGTGGAGTGATCCGTAACCAGGAGTAGCTAGGTCCCATTCAACTCGGAGGGAATCATATCAGAAGACAACGCTTTAACTGGCACCGCATCGACCGAGCAAAGGCCTCTATCCTATTTCGAATAGAACTCTTCATTATTGAGCATTATTGCACGTGTGATGATGTAGATGCCGGGTCTGCGGGAGCTTCTCGGTTGGTTGGTTCATAGGACAGATGTGACCAACATCACACATCCCCTCTCCCTCCATCCATTACCATTACGAACACCCACACTTAATTATCCTTGTTGTGTTCCTGAATTATTTTGGAGGTGTTTGCTTAGGGTTAATTTTCACTTTTGCAATTTGGCTTATAACCCAAAAAGGCTTTTGGCAAAGCCAAGATTAAGCCCAACGATAAATACATGAGAAGACGAAGCTACTACTAATTGCTATTGGTTTGATCATGCAGCAGCAGGACGAGGACCAGTATGAGAGTAGCTGCTAGCCTACTAATTGCTATCGGTCTCTCCAGAACTTGTTGCTTGCTTAACGAGCTGCTGACTGGCTGTAGTATAGCCTCTAGAATCTCTTCCCGACAATGGTGAGTCAGCACGCCATGGATCGTCATTGGAGTGTGCTGGTACTCAAAGCATGCATGTGGCGTGTGTGCAATGCAGTGGTGGCAGAAGGAGAGGCCACTAATTGTTGGCCGATGGACAGGAGTAGACCAGGGACGTTCTAATAATTAGTCATGATCAAAACGGTGCTGCAGAAAAGGAGGCTTTCGTATGCGTGAGAGAGGATGTAACCACGGAAAGAGTAAATTGGAGGAGTGTAAGCTACTAGATGGCTGGGCCGCCATGACCATGAGCAACCCAATGTTTTCGGTTTGCTGAACCATTTGCGGGGCCTGCATCTCTCTCAGCGGAATCCATAAGCAACGTGTTGGATAGATTCAAACTTTTCATATAGTTTCATAGGGATAACTGTATGCACTCTTACATTCTATCACAGACGATGTTGTAGAACTACATGTTTGTGATAGATCATTTATCATATACGACTTACAATCATTAACTATTTATGATACGGCGCGCAACATTAACGTTACACCACAGAATAGCGTGTGTGATGGTAATGCTATGCCGCACGAGTAGCAAGGATAGATCGTTTGGAAATTTTGATATATCACTAACTGTTAGGTGACAACTCACGTCTGGGATAGACGCGGGGATCGCATACGCTTAGTTCTGCCAAACGTACATTCTTAAAATTATGTCGCGGGAACGAGGTAAAATTCGTTGTGGCACTAGTGTGTGACTGTGCCCCTGCTATGCTAGATTAGCTGTGGATGTGTCCTACCTTGCTTAGGCTAGGCTGAGTACTAGTTCATGTAGGTTTAAGTCCAAGTTCATCACTGGCTTTGTGTATATAAATTCAACAGCAGCGTCAACATGGTGAAAATAATATGGGTTAAGTGTGGTCCGGAAATCACCTAGTAGGAGGGAGAGTAGTCACGATTTTAGGTGGCAGTGGTCTTGCAATAGGATCAACTAGGTGGATTATTTTCCGTGGCCAACTTCATTGTCGAATCGTTGCTAGTAGTCTCTCTATCTTGCCAATCACGATCGTGCTCACGACCTTGAGGTTACAACTCGCCAACGTGTCGTCCAATAAATGTAAGAAGGAAGAAATAGTGCATGTCAGGGCGGAGCGACAATTGGCGCTTGCCATGGCCAGGAGTTGGGATCGAGGAATTTCGGGTGGCTTCAATTGTATGGAGTGGATAAATCCCATCCCCATGACAGTTATTGCCATGTTAATGTTGATGGGTCCACAAGACCGCAAGAACTGTTGTAGGGTTAACATTATGCAAAAGGACATCTAATGATCGTATATGGCTAGCTAGGATAGTGTCACATATGGGCCTGCATTTTTTATGATGCAGATCTCTCTCCATCTCTCGTTATATCCACTATCATCCCCTATCGATTAACGGTTTTGTTGTGTTTTTCTTTTTTCAAAGGAATGGACCTTTTGTGCATGTTACTGGTGACTGGCATTTGCCACACACCATTGCTTCTTGTCGTCCGCATCATCCATGGTCCAATGCATGTTGTTATTCCTTTTCAGCATCATTTCAGACATTCTCCAACATCGAGCCAGCATCGTTGCAATGCAAATTTTAATGAACAATGCTCTGCCGACACGTTGCCGCCCGTTGATCGATTGATCGAGTGACATGATGTGGCACTTGCCAGATGGAGTCCTAACACGTGGAGTGATCCACAGCCAGGAGTAGCTAGGTTCCATTCAACTCGGAGAAAATTGGAACAAATGCATTAACTGGCATGCACCGCGTCGATTTGCGCAAAGGTCTCTATCTTAGTTCAAATATAACTCTATACAATGTTGGGCATTATTGTACGGGTGAGGATGTAGATGCTGGATCTGCCAAAGCTTCTCAATTGATTGGTTCCATGGAAATGGCCGTCCTCCTAGGACAAACATATGTGACCACCACCACACATCCCCTCTCCCTCTATCCATTACCATTACGATCACAAAAAAGAAAGATTTAATTACCCTTCTTGTCTAGTTTCTTCTGACTGATTACTACTACTCCCTCCGTCTAGATGTGTAAGTTATTTTACGAAAACTAAATAATCTCAAAACACTTAAGCGCGGTGCATTAACTTCTACCTCGTTTATTGTTTCTTGACATATTAACCAATAAAAGATGAAAGGTGTGCATGCTTTTAATGACTTGAGATTACCAAACACGACATGCAGTGGTTAGTTCATTGCATGCAATACTATTAATTAGCAAATAAACATTAAGGTCTCTCGTTTTCCCCTCCTCCTTGGTCACGGTGCATAATCTAAAATGACTTACTCACCTAGACGGAGGGAGTATGTGTTGAGCCTAAACTACTACTGATTGCTACTTATTGATACTAGGAGTGCAGGACCAGTACTTATTGCTTTCTTAACTAGCTAGCTGTTGAGTAGCTCTGGTACAACCTCTAGAATCTCCTCCCGACAATGGTGAATCATTGGAGGAGTGTGCATGTGGCGTGCAGCCAGTGTGTGCAATGCAATGGTGGCATTGTCATGACCAAAATGGTCGCCGCCACTTGGCGTTGCTTAACCACACACCCATCCTCCTCTCCATCTTGTATTGTTTGCCGTCGTTGGTTTAGAGGTGCGAAAAAGGGGGCTTTCGTATGAGAAAGAGTGTGTAACCCACGGAAGGAGTAGATTACAGCTAGCTAGCTGGCTGGATGGGACCACCATCACCATGAGCAACCCATCGGTTTCGGTTCGCTGAATTATTTGCGGGGCCTTTTCTCGCTCAACGGAATCTATGGCTTCTCCACTAGGACATGCACATGGGCTGCTAGCTAGTGGGGAAACTAAACTAGAAGCTTGTTGGCTCGGCCATATTGCACTTGTTCCATGTCAAGAAATTTTTCTCCTTACCTAGTCCATCTGCCAAAAAATGTTTAGTTCCCCAAAAGATTTAAGAAACAAACCAAAAGAATTGATCGTTATCAAAAAGGTTTCAAGCGCGAACTAACCTGTGGTTGGATGGTTAGAGGGACAGTGGTATCCCCAGCCCACCAGGGTCCAAATCCTGGTGCTCCCACGGGCCACAAGACACTCTGGCTCGCGACAAACGCAAGGTGTTACACGAATTGATTTGCAAACTAGCATTAAGAAAGGTTTAAGAGTTAATTTTGGAACGGCTTTCTCACTATCTACCACGAAAAGGTTTGCCCATTTCGGTGAAGGAGGGGCGAAGATGGCGGCACACCTTCACCTCGATTTAGTGCTTATAGTCGTCTTTAAATGGTCGACGGATCCGATTGTAATTTTTATTATCTCTTGTGTTCTGCCATGAATGATTTTGACTAGATCAGAAGTTTCTCCCACAAAAACCTTTTTGTAGATAGGTTCTTGGTATAACTTTGCAGATGGGGTAGAGATGCTCTAACAATGCTAGCTAACCATACTAGTAGGAAAAATCATACTTGGAAAAATCAGTACTACTCCTACCACTTAACATGAAGAGAAGAATTTAAGCCGACGTGGCCGGCCGGCCAATCCAACTGGTTTTATATTCACGGAGCAAGTATGTCTTTCGCTAATTAACAACCAACCCAACTCAATCATATATGCATGGAAGGATCTGAACATGTACAAACACGTATCCAGCCTGAGCCAACGATTAGCATTTAGTATAGTTATGTTTCTGAAGAGAACAATGAGTGAGTGCGACAGGGCGTAATCATAATCGAGCGGGATAACATGGCCTGGATGGATGATGATTAGCACTGACAATCCAGCCCCGCCGCGCCGCGCCGCCGGCCAATGGGGCCGCGCCAGGTGCGCCGTTGAGGCAGTGGGGTGGCGACTATAAATGGCACCCGCGCGGGGAGCTCCTCGGCAAACACGCACAGGCACACACATTCTCCTCGTTCTTGTTAAGTTTAGCAGAGGTGATCATTGATCACTCCCACCAATTCCTCTCCCTCCTTTGGATTCTGCGGAGATCGAGGCATCCTCCGTCTCCTCCATCTCTGTCAATGTCAATGGAGACCAGAGACCGCGGCTCGATGCCGGCGCTGGTGCCGTGCTCCTACGCGCAGCTGCCGCTGGACGATGACGAGGCCCAGGCCGGGCGCGCGCGCCCAGGCCGGACCGGGCCGGTGTGCGCCGCAGTGCTGCTGACTTTGGCCGCGGTGCTCCTTGCTGTCGCCGCGCTCGCCGGGGTCAGGCTCGCCAGCGAGTTACCCGCCTCGGGCATCGTCATGTCCGGCCACCCGACCGAGGTCGACGCGGCACCGACGAGCACCAGCAGCCGGGGCCCTCAGTCAGGTGTCTCCGAGAAGACGTCCGGCGCTGGCGCCCACGGCGGCATGCTTGGGGCGGATGCCGGTGGCAACGCATTCCCGTGGAGCAATGCGATGCTCCAGTGGCAGCGAACGGGATTCCACTTCCAGCCCGAGAAGAACTGGATGAACGACCCCAATGGTAAACACTTTTGCTCTAATCTCGCTAGCTGTTAGAGATAACTCCAGGATGTAATCTGATTAATTCAGTTACAAGATTCTCATCCTGATCATATTCATGCAAATGCAGGTCCCGTGTACTACAAGGGGTGGTACCACCTCTTCTACCAGTACAACCCGGACGGCGCAATTTGGGGAAACAAAATCGCATGGGGTCACGCCGCCTCCCGTGACTTGCTCCGATGGCGGCACCTTCCCGTCGCCATGTCCCCCGACCAGTGGTACGACATCAATGGCGTCTGGTCAGGCTCCGCCACCGTCCTCCCCGACGGCCGCATCGTCATGCTCTACACCGGCTCCACCAACGCCTCCGTCCAGGTCCAATGCCTTGCCTTCCCTACCGACCCCTCTGATCCCTTACTAACCAACTGGACCAAGTATGAGAACAATCCGGTGATGTACCCGCCGCCGGGTGTCAGGGACAAGGACTTCCGGGACCCGACCACTGCGTGGTTCGACGGTTCCGATGACACATGGCGGCTCGTTATCGGCTCCAAGGATGACCGCCATGCTGGCATGGTGATGACCTACAAGACCAAGGATTTCATCGACTATGAGCTTGTCCCGGGGTTGCTTCACCGTGTACCGGGGACGGGGATGTGGGAGTGCATCGACTTATACCCGGTCGGCGGTGCAAGCGGCATCGATATGACGGACGCGGTGGCGGTCGCGTCCATGAATGGGGGCGGCGATGTTTTGCATGTGATGAAGGAGAGCTCGGACGATGACAGGCACGACTACTACGCGCTGGGGCGATACGACGCGGCAAAGAACATGTGGACCCCACTTGACACCGACGCTGATGTTGGCGTTGGGCTGAGGTATGATTGGGGAAAGTTCTACGCGTCCAAGACATTCTACGATCCGGCGAAGAAGCGGCGGGTGCTATGGGGGTGGGTCGGCGAGACCGACTCTGAGCGCGCCGACGTCGCCAAGGGATGGGCGTCCCTCCAGGTACTTGACACTTTCAACATCTTCTTGTTGCACAAAGTTAGTGAAATCAATTGGTTGATTAACCTCCGATTAATTGATTCTTAAGAAAATGTTGCTTTTGTGAATTTAATTTGCATGGTTAGGAGCGTTGCAAACACTTTTTGTTGGGTTCCATAGACACGTCGGCACGATGGCATGGCCAGGTGGACCATGGCCAAAGCATGCAAATGATAATAGCAGCCACTAGGGATGAATCATGGATAGACAGCATCATATATGGCAGCTAAAGCAATGTTTCTGTCATCTCGTTGTCAAGTGTCTCTTAGCTTCCTTGAGCTTGCATACAGCTCAAGCTAGTTGGAGCTACTGTTGGGATACCAAGATTGGTAATCTGTTGCCAGTTTGTTGATGACAATTTCTTTTAGCACGAAACCAAACTCGGGTTACACAAGAAAAGGGTTTGTCCCACAAACAAACTCTGCATACCCAACAGGAAATCATGTGGTAGCATATGCATGTGGTCTAGTGGCAGGCAAAGGTTGGCAATTTGGTGCTAACAACAAACTAAATTACTAAATAATTTCTGTTCGTAGCAAACAATTTGGGATTAGACAAGGAAAAGGGTTGTCTTGTCTGCTTACCCCAAAATTAGTTAGCAATTCTTTCGGCTCAGACGGCTAATGATACCTAGGATTGTTAATTCTTTGTTTTCCTGATACTGCCTAGGATTCTTTGCTGAATAATTATCAATTGTTAATTGATGTTGTATTTGTTATCTTGCAGTCGATCCCTCGCACGGTGGTGCTGGACACCAAGACAGGAAGCAACCTCCTGCAGTGGCCAGTGGAGGAGGTGGAGACGCTCTGGACCAACTCCACCAACCTACAGGGCATCACCGTCGACCACGGCTCTGTCTTCCCGCTCAGCCTCCATCGTGCAACTCAACTTGACATTGAGGCCTCATTCCGCATCGACCCGTTAGATGTCGCCGCAGCCAACGAGGCCGACATTGGCTATAATTGTAGCACCAGTGGCGGGGCGGCAGGCCGAGGCGCCCTCGGACCCTTCGGCTTGCTGGTGCTCGCCGACGCCAGGCACCATGGTGGGGATGCGGAGCGGACCGCCGTCTATTTCTATGTAGCGAGGGGCCTTGATGGCAGCCTGCGCACACACTTCTGCCATGACGAGACGCGCTCTTCTCGCGCCAATGACATTGTTAAGAGGGTCGTTGGCAACACTGTGCCGGTGCTCAACGGCGAGGACCTGTCGGTGAGGATTCTGGTGGACCACTCCATCGTAGAGAGCTTTGCCATGGGCGGGAGGTCCACGGTGACGTCGCGGGTGTACCCGACCGAGGCCATCTATGCCAACGCTGGGGTGTACCTCTTCAACAACGCCACCAGGGTCCGGGTCAGCGCAACCAGCCTCATTGTCCACGAGATGGACTCCTCCTACAACCAGGCCTACATGGCCTCAATGTAAAATGGAAACGGACAGATCATTTTTCTTTTTGATAGCATATACATATATGTGTAAATTCTTTTCTGATTTTCTCCTCGCTCCCCCTATCTTCTGTTTTCCTTTTCATTTTTATTATGTCCATTCATTGTCTAGGCCTTCCAGTAAGTTGTAGTTGAGCGAGTGGAAGAAGCCATGATATGCAAATCTAGAGTTGTACATGTACCACATCAGTCAAATTAATTTCAACAGAGATTTCATTTTGGTCTTTGAAAATTTCGGTTGGTTGGTTCAAACCGTCTCTCTCACAGGCTTCGTACAATTGCAGAAGGGCAGTGTCTATGTATGCACGCAAGCAGGAAACTGAATTTAAAACTCAAGTGTTGATGAACACAGATCCATGGTGTTGAAAGTGGCTGTTGAGTCTGAAAAAGTTCCCTCGTTTACTTACTCTGTGTACTGTCTTACTTAAGCCTGAGAGGGTAAAAGATAGACCAGGTGGTCGATGTGGAATTGTGGATGTAGTAATCCTCGCTGGTTCTGCAATCAGTAGAAGATTGGAAGCAAGTGCAGCCCAGTCATTTCTGCTCACTCGCTCAGCTCAGCCTTGATGGTGCCACAGTTCATTACCGACATACTCCCTCTGTCCCAAAATAAGTGTCTTAACCTTAATACAGTTTTGTATTAAAGTTAGTATAAAGTTGAGACACTTATTTTAGGACAGAGGGAGTATTCGATATACCATCAGACCACACCCTGCGTTCTTCACACCGCGTTTCTGTTCCAAGTAAGAAAGGGGAAAACAGAACAAGGATCAGTAATGAATTCATGAGACTTGTAAATAACCATTCATCAATGATCAAGATATTTTGACAACACAAGCAGTTGTGCACAACAACAGTCAGTGCTATTATATATTTTGGCCCATAGATTCGAAGTAATACAATTGCTCAAGCAATACGGATTAACTGCTTTTTTATATCCCAATGGAACATATTTTTCCTTATACAACCTGAAGAGTAAGACAAAAACTGATCATGGAAAGTAAAAACCACTCATATAGGATAACAAGGTGGAACTAAATTTTTGTGCATCCGTCTGCTAGAAAAGATAAAATAATTTTCGAACATGGGCCGCACGCGCTGTGGCCCGGCGAACCCAACCCAAAATTTATCTGCCCAGACAGTTGTGAAACCCAAAATTCGAACATGGGCCTGAAGACTGGGCCGGCCCATTATCTTTTTCTATGTGTTCTATTTTTATTTTTTTTCCTCTTCATTTCTCTTTTTCTTTCATGATTCGTTTTTCCTACCAATTTTACATTATTTTCCCTTTTCGTGGAAATTAAAATATTGAAACAATCTTCCAAAATTTCAATTTTGCCATATTTAGACAAAAAGTCAGAATATAATTTTTTTGTTCCTATCTTGTAAAATGTTCAAAATTTAATTAATTTTGTTCCCATTCCAAAATGTGTTCAAAACTAAATATGTTCCCATTTTTTTAAAATGTTTGTGAATCACAATAAAAAATCAAAATTGTCAAAATAACTTGTATTATAAAAAATATTGTAGATTTATAAAACATTCTTGTTTTAGTAGTGAAATATTCTCAAATTCAAAATAATGTTTGTGGTTCAAAAACATATGTTCTGAACTTTTTCTAAATGTTCAAAACATGTTCACATATTCAACAAATGTTCGTGTTTTTTACAAAAGGATCATGTTGTCAAAAAATGTTTAAGAATTTTTTGAAAAAATCTACCTATTTCAAGTGATGTTCGTCTTTTTCCAAAAATGAATGAAATTTTACAAAATGGTTCGTATTTTTTAAAACTGTTTGGGGTTTCAAAAATTATTCATGTTTCCAAAAATATTCGGTAATTCATAAATATAAAATTTTAAATTCGGAAAATTTCAGAAAAAAAAACTTGAATCTGATGCTACAACATATTCTTAAATATTAATTAGTTAGCAGGACCCATTTGTTCGAGTGACTAGCAGTCGATGGTCGAGTTTTTGAGGTCGCGAGTTCTATCATTCTATACGTCTTTTTGTTTTGTTTTGAGAAAGCCTATTTTCCGCATACAGCGCAAATAGTTGAAGTTCACACAGCACGCCCAAAACTGGGCCGGCCCATTTTCTTTTCCTCTGTTTTCTTTTTTTCCTGTTCTTTTCTCTTTTTCTTTCATGATTCTTCTTTTGTACAAGTTTTAGATTATATTCCCTTTTCTCGTAAATTAAAATATTCAAAAAATCGTTCAAAGTTTCGATTTTCTTTCATATTTAAAAGAAACAAAAATCTGAATTATTTCTTTTGTTCATCTCTTGTAAAATGTTCAAAAGTTATAAGAAAAATGCAGTTCCAGAATGTGTTCAAAATTTAAAAAATGGTTCCAACTTTTGATAAAATGTTTTTATATTACAAATGAAGATTTTCAGAATTAGTTGCATTTAAAAATATTACAGATTTTAAAAATTGTTTTCATGAAATATTTACAAATTCAAAATAATGTTCGTGGTTAAAAAAACATTTTTGAACTTGTTCTAAATGTTCAAAACACGTTCACACATTCAAAAAATGTTTGTGTTGTTTAAAAGGTTCACGTTGTCAAAAAGTGTTTAAGAATTTTAAAGAAAAATCTACCTGTTTCAAATGATGTTCATATTTTTCCAAAAATGAACGACATTTTTAAACATGGTTCGCATTTTTTAATTTTGGGGGGTTGCAAAAATTGTTCATGTTTTCAAAAATATTTGGCATTCATAAATATTAATTTATTTTCGGGAAAAAACAGAAAAATACATTTTTTTTTGAATCTGACGCTGCAACTTATTGTTAAATACTCCCTCTGTAAACTAATATAAGAGCGTTTAGATCACTACTTTAGTGTTCTAAATGCTCTTATATTAGTTTATGAAGGGAGTATTAGTTGGTGGGTTAGCAGCCCGTGGATGATTTTTTGAGGTCGCGAGTTCGATCCTTCAACATGTCATTTTTTAAATTTATATTATGCCTTACAAACATAGGTCGTTTTGGTGCCTGTTAATGGGCCGGCTCAGATGTGAACTGTTGGGCGTCCCACACACTATTTGACTATAAAAGAGAATATATTTGTTTGCTATAATTGAAATATATTGTGTGTACGTGTCAATGAAAGAGAATATGTTGGTTTGGCTCTAATTTTGAAGAACTGTGGGCACATGAGCGTTGAAAAAGAGAATAAACCCTGATAAAGAAGGTATTGTCTGGTTATGCATAGATTATGCTAATAAAACGGGATTTATGCGTAATCCATCCGGTTACATTATCGTCGGAGAGACTGGCCGAAGCTACGGTGCCCCGAGGGTCGCCGCGCAGCTACCAAATGAGGAGACAACCACTGCCCTAACACGGAGGTGAACCTGAAGGAAAAAAACACAAGTTGGCTGGTCGCCGCCATGCCGACTAATGTCACCACTATCAAGATCTCACGGGACAAACATGACTCGCGAAAGGACTACAGCTCCTCGCTCTGTCGCCCCACCATTGTGGATACCGTTGATACCGTTTTTGGTGAACACATAATTATCTCGATGATTCTCGAAAAAATATTTCTCCCCTTGCAACGCACGGGCATATGTGCTAATAATACTACACTAACACTAGACAATTCTAAAGACAGAATAAGTCAGGCCAAGGCTCATAATTCAAAGGCAGCTTACTCGTGATGAGAGTTCATACAAAGTAATATGACTATAGGTGAAATAGTGATGCAAGGAAACAAACTACTACTCCCTTATAAATAGTGAGGTTTTTCTCCACAAACTTGGTAAATATTTGTGAGGTTTGACTTTAAAAAATCTATATGCAACATTATGGAACGGAGGGAGTGTTATTCAAATTACTAACCTCTCCCTCTCGAGGTTCCGTTAAATATCACCACTTCATTTTCAGCTCGCTGACCGTGCACGTACTAAACTTTAATCTCTATGGTAACCCAGCCATGACCACATACGTCAAATTAATCTTACGGGTTTAGAAAGCATCTCAAATGCTGATTAGGTACTCCCTGCTTCCCGTAAGGTAAGACGTTTTACATTATGGGACGGAGTGAGTAGTATTTATAAGGAAGTTGAATCAATCATATGCCTACCACCATTCCACCACTAAACAAAACTAGTGTACCAATGCCAATTGTTTATGTAACTAATTGATGGTGTATTGATCAAAGCAATAAATTTCAACTTTAAAAAAGCACATGCCAAAACAAAGCAATAAACGCAGAGAAATTAACACGATGCACATTCAAATCTTTGTAAACTCAACAAGAGAACCATATATGTTGAGTATATGTGTTATGTGCATATTGTGTATTAGACGCCTCCTGGTTCCTGTATAAATTTGAAGTCCTCCACCTTTATACATCATATATACGTGTCTATGCACGTGAGCAATACATTGTGAAATTCATATATTCTACATGGTATCAGTTTCCGGGTTCTAACCCTAGCCTTCCGCCGCTGCCGCTGCCGCGTGTCTCCTCCGTGCTGCCGCCGCCGCGCGTCTCCTCCGCGCCGTCGCCGCCGCCGGCCGCCCCTCTCTCTTCCTACCGATCGCTTCGATCATGGCCTCCGCACTGTCACCGCCTGCACCACCGCCTCCGCCTGCCCCAGCCGCTCACTACGGCGCTGCCCCTCCGCCTCCGCATGGATTCGGGGCTCCCGTGTCCTGGTTGGGACACCAGTCAGCGGGTCAACATCCGCCCGTGGAGCAGCCAACGGGCCAGCTTTGTTTTGCCTCGCTGCCCTTGCAAGGCCATGCGTACGGCTATGCGAACGGCGCCATGCAAGGCCAGCCAACGGATCAGCCTTGTTTTGCATCGCTGCCCTTGCATGGCTATGCGTACGGCCATGCGTACGGCGCCATGCAAGGCACGTCGCCCGCGATGCCATCAGGCGCGCCGCCCGATCCACTCGCCCGCGACTGCCAACCGCATTGCTGCTGCTGCCGAATCGCGCCGACCGCCGCCGTCGGACCAGCGATGGCGTCCGCCGGCCCGTCCGCCGCCGTCTTCGCCGGCCCGCCGCCGGCCCCACCGTCGTACGGGGCGGCCGTCACCTACGACGCGCCCGTTCCCACATACGGGGCATACGGGGCTCCGCCCGCTTTCATGTTCGGGTCTCCGCCTGTGTACGGGGCTTCGCCCGCCAGCGTACGAGTCTTTCGGGTACTGGTGGAAGTCGTCGAGCCACTCGATGCCTGCGGCCCCCCCTGCGCGCCCGGCCCCCTCGGCGCATCATGCGTACTACGCGGATCCGCAGCCGTATGGCGAGTACTCACCGCCGCAGCTGAGTGGCGGTTACGGCTTTCCCATGGCGTCTTGGCCCCCCTCGCCGGTTCTGCCGCCGGCGCCTTGGGACCCGGTGCTCCTCACCGGGCTGTATGCCGCTCCTACGCCGAACAACTACACTGGAGGTGGTGATTGGTACATGGACACCTGTACCACGGCTCACATGTTTGCTCATCCTGATAACCTTGCCTCCTTCACTCCTGTCTCTACCGAGCGCCGCATCATTGTCGGTGATGGTTCCACACTTCCTATCACATATGTTGGGCACACTTCTTTTCTTTCTACTTCTACGCCGTTATCTTTGTCTAACATACTTGTGTCTCCTCATCTTATTAAGAATTTTATCTCTATTCGTTGTTTCACTCGTGAAAATCCTGTCACTGTTGAATTTGACGAGCTTGGTTTTTGTGTCAAGGATGCTCGAACGAGGATGGTACTCCATTGATGTGATAGCCCCGACGAGCTCTATCCGGTGCATTCGCCCTCATCCACCACCACAGCACCGGTCGCTCTCTCTGCTGGAGTTGATCTCTGGCACGCTCGCTTGGGTCACCCCAACCCCGTCACACTTTGTCATATTCTTAGGAGTTTCAGTTTCAGTTGTCATAAGATTGAGGACCACACCTGTCATGCATGTCGTGTTGGCAAACATGTTCGCCTCCCGTTCAATAACTCCACCACCATAGCTTCTTTTCCTTTTCAGTTGATCCATAGCAATGTGTGGACCTCTCCGGTTCCTAGCAATTCAGGCTATTTATATTATCTGGTTACCCTTGATGATTATTCTCATTATGTGTGGACTTTTCCTTTACGCAGAAAGTCGGATGCACTCTCCACTTTGACGGCTTTTTAGTCCTATATCAGCACGCAGTTTGGGCGTCCCATCCTTGCTCTTCAGACGGAAAATGGAAAAGAGTTCGACAACCTTGCTTTCCGCACTTTTCTGTCGCACCACGACACATTTTTTCGTCTCACATGCCCGTATACTTCACAGCAGAACGGTCGAGCCGAGTGCGTCCTTCGCACTCTGAACGACTGCGTTCGCACGCTCCTGTTCCATGCTAATGTGCCGCCTTGTTTCTGGCCGGACGCACTCGCCACTGCTTCTCTTCTCCTTAACCTTCGCCCTTGCCGCCCACGGTGGAACTATGCACCTCACCATCTTCTCTTCGGTACGCCCCCATCTTATGATGGCTTGCGTATTTTCGGGTGCCTTTGCTATCCTAGCATTACCGACTCCACTCCTCACAAACTCGCACCTTGTTCTGTCGCTTGCATCTTCATCGGCTACCCCTCCAACTCCAAGGGATATCGGTGCTACGACCCCGTCTCCCACCGCGTGTTCACTTCCCGGCATGTTTATTTTGATGAGCATGTGTTTCCGTTTCACCAGGTACCCCCCGCTGTTCCTCCCGCCACCGGTGACGCGGGTTCCTCGACGCCTCTCCCAGGGCGCTCGTGCGCCTCTCTTGGCCCGCCCCCTGGCTTTGAGGCGCGCCCACCGCATGCGGCGCCTCCTACAGCCGCGGCGCTGGCGCCCGTGGGCCCCCAGCCTCGGCGCCTGGCGCCTGGTGCCCGCGGCCCCTCGGTGCCCGGCACCCCGACGTTACGCCCGCGCCTCCCCAGTGCCCGCAGCCGCCCTCCCCCGGCACCTCCGGGCCCATGGCCCCCTGCCGGTGTCAAACCGCAGATCTCGGGTAGGGGTCCCGAATCAAGGCGTCTAGGCGGATGGTAACATGAGACAAGGGACACGATGTTTTTACCTGTGTTCGCCCTCTCGATGGAGGTAATACCCTACTCCTGCTTGATTAATATTGATGATATGGGTAGTACAAGAGTAGATCTACCACGAGATCGAGGAGGCTAAACCCTAGAAGCTAGCCTATGGTATGATTGTTTTTCGTCCCCACGGACTAAAACCCTCCGTTTATATAGACACCGGATAGGGTTAGGGTTACAGAGTCGGTTACAATGGTAGGAGATCTACATATCCGTATCGCCAAGCTTGCCTTCCACGCCAAGGAAAGTCCCATCCGGACACGCGACGAAGTCTTCAATCTTGTATCTTCATAGTCTTGGAGTCCGGCCCTGACGATAGTCCGCTATCCGGACACCCCTAGTCCGGGACTCCCTCAAGAGCCCCTAACCAGGCTTCAATGACGATGAGTCCGGGCGCGTTGATTGTCTTCGCATTGCGAGGCGGGTTCCTCCTCCGAATACTTCATAGAAGGTTTTGAACACAAGGATAGTGTCCGCTCGCAAAACAAGTTCCACATAACACCGTGAGAGAGAATAATTTTTGCACAGATCTGCCGACGTATCCCGCAAAGATGACATCACACCACGGCAAGGCCTTTATATGAATCGTTTTTTTACTGTTCCACCTCAGCGTGTTTAGCGAGGCGGTTTCCTTGGCACGCCTTATCAAAGCATAGATCGTGCCCCTTATTCCGGATTCTCATCAATACGGACGTGGGTAACCCATCCGCGCCATTGATTACGGCGCTTGGGAAATAAGCGAGTTTTACCAGCTGGTGGGGACGATAGCTTCGCCCGTCTATATAAGGGGATAAGGATCCACCTTTTCACCCTCGCCTTCTTCCTCCTTTGCTTATCCATTTCACAAGACTCAAGCTCCAGCGCCCAAGTCCGCACATCCCACCTCAACCTTTCTCCAATCATGTCGAGCGGGAGGCAGGTGGATGGCCTCCTCGGTCACGGAGGGGCACATCGCAAGATCAAGGGAGGCCGGATACTTGTCCGCAACATCGCGCACAGAGCTTCCCGACGAGGGCAGCTCATACCGACCCCACAGGCCCCGTGAGAGGGTGGTGTTTCTTCCCCACTTCCTCCATGGACTAGGGTTTCCTCTTCACCCATTTGTCCGGGGCTCATGTTCTACTACGACACGGACTTCCATGACCTGGCCCCGAATTTCATCCTCAACATCTCGGCGTTTATCGTCAGGTGCGAGGCTTTCCTCTGCATCCAGCCCCACTTCGCTTATGGCTGAAGATCTTCAACGTCCGGCCGAAGGTAGTGGGCGGCCGTCAAGCCAGTGCGGAGGCGCCATGGTTGGCAAGATGGCCAAAGTCCCATGGCTCAAGGCGCCTTCTGGAGACAATAAAGGGGTGGCAATCGGGGTGGTTCTACATCACCGAGCCCCGCAACACCAAATGGGTGGCGGCCCCCGAGTTCAGATCTGGCTTCCCCACACGGCTCTCGTCATGGAAGGAGACGGGCCTGACGTGGGGAAATTCGGACGAGACATCCGGACTTCAAACATGCGTCCGAAACCTGGTGGCCAAGAATCTTAGGCTTGTCGACGTAATCCAGGTGATGCTCATCCGCCGGATTCTCCCATGCCAACAACGGGCCTTTAACTTGTGGGAGTTTGATCCGGCACAGCACCAAACCTTGAGCCGGCTCTTCGACACTACGTACGAAGACGCCTGGAAGGTGTTGTTCAAGGGCGCTGAACCCAAAGATCCGCTTCCAAAGACCGCGGATACAGCTCGCAGCGTCCAGCCGGCGAGGTAAGTTATTTTACCCTTTACGGGACTCTTTTTTCATAGATTGACTCTACATGGGATCTAAAACTCCCTAATTTTTGACAGGACTGGCTGAAGACGTCCGGACAGATTAACTGTCCGGCTCCTTTGCCGGAAGACCCAGCAGACGCCCGATTGACGGGACTGCTGGCTCCGGCGCCGTACGTGGTGCTGGAGAAGAAGGCCAAGAAGGAGGCCACGGGAACTCGAAGGAGCTCCCGACGCCAGGTGCTGTGAGATTCCGAAGAGGAATCTTCTCCTGAAGACGAGGAGGAAGAAGAAGAAGCTCCTCCCCCAGCGGGGGAGGAGAAGAAAAGGAAGGTCGCCCCAACTGGGGAGGCCGGAGGGTCCAAGAAGGGAAGAACCCTTCCTCCGGACTTCTCCACCAACGTCGACGACGACGAGGAGGATTGGCCTACAAGGGCCAAGCCCCTGGCGAGATCGTAAGTGTCCGGATACTGATGGCTTTTTGTTATTGCAGAGTGTTCGCTAACATCGAACAACCATGCAGCCCGCCCAAGGGCGAGTTCGCCGATTCATCGAGCGGGTCCCTGGGCTCGTCGGAAATGGAGAGTACCTCGCTTCCGATCGCCTCCTCGCCTCACGCTGCGGGCGACGCCACAAGGGCCCCAAGGGGGCTTGGTCAAGAGGAGGTAGCGCAGGAGGTGCCACAAGGCGACCTCCCGGACTCCAGGCGCGCGGGGGCAAGACCCCCAGGGGCTCTAAGCCCGACCCTCGTCCGGACTCCATGCCGGAACCATCAGCGGTTCAGGAACACGGACAGCGGATCCTTCGCAAGAAGGGTAAGACGCCGGTGTCCTCCGTCCAACCGGAGGCACCGGATAGCTTACAGGAGGCGCTTAACGGCGCTTTCATCGAGGAGGAGCACCGCACTGTTATGAGTGCGGTGATCCGGACAGTTCAGTCCGCCAAGAGCGGACTGACCGAAGCATGTACCAGCCTTCTAACAGGCTTTGAGGTAAGTTTTAGAATATGTCAAAAATATAACTGCATAGACAGTAGCCCCTGATGCTTAGTTTGGTGTTCGGAAAGAAAAGCCGGACTAAGGATCTAAAAATATATACGCAGGAGTCTAACATAAGTATGTCAATATGGGAATGCAGGCTGCGCTGCTGACCTCTGCCGCACTGACTGTGGAGGTCAATGCATTGAAGCAGAACTTCGAGCGGTCCGAGAACGAGCTCGGACAAGCCAAGAAGGAGCTCGAGGACAAGGAAGGTAAGTAATACCTTATTAAAGAAATACCTTATGGAAAAGGCTTTGGTTGCAAAAAATAACAGGAATAACTTGGGTACTGCAGGGGCCACGAACGAGGTGGCGACCCTGAAGGAAGCGGTGTCCGTGGTCGAAAACAAAGCGGCTGCGGAACGCACCGAGCGAGAGAAGGGGGAGGCGCAGCTGGCCAAGGTACGACAAGAGCTCCAAGCTCTCATGGAAAAACACGAGAGTTTGGAGCATGACTCGAAGACTCGAGAGTCCGAGCTCGCCTCGGCTCTTGAGAGTGCCAAAGCTGCTAAGGCCGAGGCCCAAAAATCCCTCCAAGAAATTGAGTCTTTAAAGAAGATAGCGGCGGTAAGGCATTCTTTATGCAAAGCAAGCATGTGAAAGTGAATTACCTATTACTTACCCGGATTCGAGCTCTCCAGAGCATTCGCAGATTTGCCCCAGAAAGGCCCGACGCTGCCGCATTCTACCTCACCCAAGAGGGGAGCTCCACGGAGAAGGTGTTCTGGTCTCAGTATGCTGAGGCCGACCATCCGGTGCCCCTGAGCGACCAGCTGAAGCAGCTGGTCGAGCTCCACAAGGTCGCCGAACAGGCCATGAAGGGCCTTATAGCTCGGCTGTGGCCATTGGAGGCCATGCCCGGGAGCTACTTCGGCTTGGTGCAGCGGCTGGTGGATGCCTGTCCGCGGCTTGAAATCATCAAGCGCTCCGTCTGCATTGAAGGTGTCCGTCAGGCCCTTGCCCGTGCTAAAGTGCACTGGGGCAAGCTGGATGTGGAGAGGCTTGTGACGGACGGGCCACCGAAGGGCCATGAGCATCGCACGCCCGAAATGTACTATGAGGGCCTCCTGAAAGGTGCCCGCCGCCGAATAGCGGATGAGTGCTCCAGATGTAATCTTTGAATAAACTCGCATTTGTTATCCTGTACGCTGAAAACTTGTTCATATGCGCTAAGCAACGCTTATTAATTTAAAATATTACCTTCAGGCGGCCGCTTATCAAATTTGAGAGATGACAAGTCGTTGGCTTCAGCCCCATGCCACGAAAGTGCTGGGGTGTTCGGATAAACTTGAGCACTCTTGTTCCCATTCTTGGGTCCATCTAGGGAGGCGCTCAACACAACGAACAAGGCAACCAGACATATAATGCTTGAACACTCTCACTTAGCCATAGAATTCTAAAATTTTAAATTTCGGCGAAGCCCCTAGTATTCGGAAGACCGAGTTTGGGGCGCTATCCACGCCTTGGCCGGACAAATCCGGTTCCTCGCTCTAAGCGGCATAAGTCTTTAGGGACCCGGAAAAACCTCTCGAACAGCGACCGGCTCCCGCCCTATCATGACGGTCAGTTTTAGCTTTCTCCACTGAGGTGCTCGACCCAGCATAACTGGGGCACAATCCCAGTGGTTCTCCCGGTGCTACCTTAGCCGATATAGCGGAACGTAAGGTACCAAAACACGGGAGCCGGGCAAACCCAACTATTGACCCAAGACATGATTCGGAGCCAATTCATATAATGCTATAAGTTCGGGGTGCCGCATGCACTTGTGAAAGTGTTCGGACTTATCACACCATAATTTTGGGATACTTGAGCCCCTGGTGTATTGGCCGTACCAAAGTGTACGGTTGCAACATGTCATGAAATGAACACATGTATATATAAAGGAAGTAGAGCAATAATAAGCAAAAGCTGTGTATTGTTTATTCAAAAGGTACTGTAATGGAAGCAGAACGATACAAATCGTATGATAAGCAAGGGATGGGACTATCTAACATGTCCCCTCCAGGGTAAGCTGCTGGATGATATGTAAAACAGGTATAATGCTCGTAATAGAGACCACCAACACTCGACGTGGCTTTCCGCTTCCCTGGCTGTTGCATCGTGAGTTCGGCGATTCGAGTGCCGGACAGGACTTCTCAAAGACGGAGTCCTGAAAGTAAAAAAAAGGAAGAAAAAGAAAAAAGAAAAAGGAAGTGACACAAACGGGAGCCTCTGGTGCGGTCGAGCCGCATTCTTGGCGTGCCGTTGTCTTGCCCCTCCCCATATGCGCATGGTATCTCCAGAGCGTAATTATGTACGCGTAATACTACCTTCGCAATTTTGTGAGGGCTGGGGTTGGGGCCGGATTGCTACTCGTGCTTGAATCGTGCCAGGTGGTCTTGTTGCAGGTTACTCCGGGTGCGCTTGGCGGTGTCCGGACGCTTAGTGGCCGGACTCGAGAATTGCCGTGAGAGGCTGCTTTGCACCTCCGCCGCGAGGGCCGCCGTATGCTCCTCCGTTCGGAGAGAGCGTTCGGTGTTTCCATTGACCGTGATTACTCCTCGAGGGCCTGACATCTTGAGCTTGAGGTATGCGTGAGCGGCACCGCATTGAACTTTGCAAATGCGGTTCGTCCGAGCGGTGCATGATAGCCGCCATGGAGTGGGGACGATGTCGAAGATTAACTCTTCGCTTCGGAAGTTATCCGGAGATCCGAAGACCACTCGAGTGTGACTGAGCCTGTACAATTGGCCTCTACACCCGGTATGACGCCTTTAAAGGTCGTCTTTGTAGGTTTGATCCTTGAGGGGTCTATGCCCATTTTGCGCACTGTATCCTGATAAAGCAGGTTCAGGCTGCTACCGCCGTCCATCAGGACTCTGGTGAGGTGAAATCCGTCAATACTTGGGTCGATAACCAATGCGGCGAAGCCGCCGTGACGGATGCTAGTGGGGTGGTCCCTTCGATCAAAGGTGATCGGGCAGGAAGACCATGGGTTGAACTTTGGGGCGACTGGCTCCATCGCATATACGTCCCGTAGTGCACGCTTCCGCTCCCTTTTGGGTATGTGGGTTGCGTATATCATGTTCACCGTCCGCACTTGTGTGGGAAAACCTTTCTGTCTTATGTTGTTCGGCGGCCGGGGCTCTTCCTCGTCATCGCTATGCAACCCCTTGTCATTGAGTTCGGCACTTAACTTGCCTGCTTGCTTGAACACCCAACAATCCTGTTGGTGTGATTGGCTGGTTTTTTGGGGGTTCAATGTATTTGGCACAAGCGATCGAGTATGCGGTCCAAGTTGGACGGGCCCTGAGTATTTCTTTTGAATGGCTTCTTCCGCTGACCGGGTTTAGAGCCTCTAAATCCGGCATTGACGGCCGTATCTTCAGTATTATCGCCCTTAATGCGGCGCTTGTTCTTGTTGCGACACGACCTGCCATTGCTGTCCTTGGTATCCAGACTATCAGGATGTTTGGCCAAGTTGTTGCTTCGAGGTAGCCAGCTGTCCTCTCCCGCACAAAAGCGAGTCATGAGGGTTGTGAGGGCTGCCATAGATTTCGGCTTTTCCTGTCCTAGGTGCCGGGCAAGCCACTCGTCGCGGATGTTATGTTTGAAGGCTGCAAGGGCCTCTGCATCCGGACAGTCAACGATTTCATTTTTTTTGTTAGGAACCGAGTCCAGAATTGTCTGGCTGATTCTTCTGGCTGCTGAATTATGTGGCTAAGGTCATCGGCGTCTGGTGGTCGCACATATGTGCCTTGGAAGTTATCAAGGAATGCGGCTTCCAGGTCCTCCCAAAAAGCAATTGATTCTGCTGGCAAGCTATTGAGCCAATGTCGAGCTGGTCCTTTAAGCTTGAGTGGGAGGTATTTGATGGCATGTAGATCATCACCGCGGGCCATGTGGATGTGGAGGAGATAATCCTCGATCAAGACCGCAGGATCTGTGGTACCATCGTATGATTCGATGTTTACGGCCTTAAAGCCCTCGGGGATTTGATGATCCATTACTTCATCTGTGAAGCATAGTGGGTGTGTGGCGCCTCTGTATTGGGCTATATCACGACGTAGCTCATATGAGCTTTGTCTACTGTGTTCGGCCCGGCCGGTTTTGCTGTGTCCGGCGCGACGGTAATCATCCCGCATTGCTGGGCGCCCACGCGATCCGATCGATCTTGTATGTTTTGCCTTATCCTCCAATATATCTCGCAAGTCCGTAGCGTTTTCCGTGCCTTGGTACTTTTTGAGCGGCGTCGGGGTGTGGCTTGAGCGGAGGGCCGAGAGGCTTCTCTGTCGCGGCCACGAGGTGGCCGGTCTGCCATGTCGTGTGCCGGTGACTTGGGTGCTTCCTCCTCTAATCGAGGCAACGGCCTGCGTTTGGGGTAGCTTTTGGAGGGGCGTTCGAGTTCATACTCTTCGGCTGCAAGGTCTTCAGTCCATCCGCCGCCTAGCGTGTCTTGATCAGCTCTAAGTCGTTGCTGCTTTTCTTGAGGCTGCTTGCCGTGGCTATAAGCCCGCGTTTGAAACGCTCTTGTTCGGCGGGATCCTCGTGCACGACAAACTCGTCGTCGCCGAGGCTTGCCTCATCTTCGTGAGGGAGGCGATAATTATCGCCCTCAACCTCTTTTCTGCCGCACCGTCGTGCGGGCTTGCTTCTCCCTCCTCCCTGCTGAGGCCTGCTGGAGGGCGTTCTCTTCGGCACTGTCCGGCGTGTTATTATCTCCCGTGCCGGAATCACCGTTTTTATTGTGGCGGGATTTAGAGCGGCGCCGCTGACGTCGGCGGTTCGGCTGTTTCTTGGAGGGGTCATCCTCCGTTGTTCCATCTTCGTTCCTATCTTTTGGGATGTCCACCATATATATGTCATATGACGAGGTGGCCTTCCAAAGGCCCTCAGAGGCGCTGGTCTTGGTCGCCTCCGGCATCGCCGTCCATACCGCCGATGTCTTCGGAGTCGTAGTCTAGCATGTCGGTTAAATCATCGACAGTGGCTACCAAGTGGGTGGTGGGTGGGCGTTGAATTTCTTCGTCGTCCGCATCCCAACCTTCCTGTCCGCAATCCGGCCAGGGCTCTCCGGATAAAGAGAGAGATTTTAGTGAATTCGGAATATCGCCAAAGGGCGAGTGCTGAAAGATGTCCACGGCAGTGAAATCCATGACGGGCGCCCAATCAGATTCGATTGGCAGGGGCGCGGGGGGTTCAGAGTCCGGAGAGGAGTCCGGCACCCTGGAGTCGAGGTCTTCGCAAAGGACAGGGGTGGAGTTCGGCTCGATCGCTGTAGAGATTGTTGCCCCCGAGGCGGTGTCCAACCACTCGTCCTCGATCGGGGAATCCGGCTCCGGATTAAGGGTCGGAGCGGATACTGGTGCGGCCTCCAGGGCATTGTTCGGCTGCAGAGCTAGATCATGCCCATCGAGACAGTGCAGTGCGCTTGGCTGCAGCTCGAATCCGTCGAAGATCAAGTCTCCGCGGATATCGGCCGTATAGTTTAAACTTCCAGATCTGACCTGATGGCCAGGGGCGTAGCTTTCGATCTGCTCCAGATGGCTGCGAATTGGCCTGCAGCAAAGCCGCCGAACACGAAGATCTGTCCGGGAGAAAAGTCTCACCCTGGACCGCGTCGTTGTTGATGATCGAAGGAGCCATCGGGCCTATCGGTGACAAATACGTAGGAACTCTCAATGAAAGCACCAATGTCGGTAGGGGGTCCCGAACTGTGCGTCTAGGCGGATGGTAACAGGAGACAAGGGACACGATGTTTTTACCCAGGTTCGGGCCCTCTCGATGGAGGTAATACCCTACTCCTGCTTGATTAATATTGATGATATGGGTAGTACAAGAGTAGATCTACCACGAGATCAAGGAGGCTAAACCCTAGAAGCTAGCCTATGGTATGATTGTTGTTCGTCCTATGGACTAAAACCCTCCGGTTTATATAGACACCGGATAGGTTAGGGTTACACAGAGTCGGTTACAATGGTAGGAGATCTACATATCCGTATCGCCAAGCTTGCCTTCCACGCCAAGGAAAGTCCCATCCGGACACGGGACGAAGTCTTCAATCTTGTATCTTCATAGTCTTGGAGTCCGGCCATGACGATAGTCCGGCTGTCCGGACACCCCCTAGTCCGGGACTCCCTCACCTGTAGAGCACCTTTATAATCACCCAGTTACGTTGTGACGTTTGGTAGCACACAAAGTGTTCCTCCGGTAAACGGGAGTTGCATAATGAAAGTGCGTTATATCGACTAGAGGGGGTGTGAATAGGCGATTTTTATGAATTCTTCACTGAGGAATTTGCTGGTGAGGAAATTCCTAAGTGAAGAACTACTTGCAGCGGAATAAGTACTCAGAAGTAAACATAATAGAACACAAGCATAGTAATCATGATGAAATGAAGACAAGCACAGAGTACAGAAAGTGTAAACACAAGATAACACACGAAAGAAGACGAACAGACTAAAGAAATTGAACTGAGGAAATTGAGAAAGTCTTCAGTCAAAGTCTTCAAACAGATATGAACAGGCACACAACAACAGACATGAGGAAATGAAAGAGTTGAGGAAATAGAACCAGTAAGCTCAGTGAAGACAATGATTTGGTAGACCAGTTCCAACTGCTGTCTCAGTTGTACATCTGGTTGGCGCTAGCGGCTGAGTATTTAAACTCGAGGACACTCAGTCCCGGACACACAGTCCTCACCGTATTCTCCTTGAGCTAAGGTCACACAGACCTCGCCCAATCACTCGTGGTAAGTCTTCAGGTGACTTCCGAACCTTCACAAACTCGGTCACTCGGCGATCCACAATTCCTCTTGGATGCTCTAGACCTTGACGCCTAACCGTCTGGAAGAAGCACAGTCTTCAAAGGTAACAAGCGTCGGATCCACGCAGGATCAATCTCTTCAGTGATGCTCAATCACTTTGGGTTTGTAGGTGTTGGGTTTGGGTTTTCCTCACTTGACGATTTTCGCTCAAAGTCCTCGGAGGATGGGATGCTCTCAAATGACAAGTGTCAGTTTCTCTCGGAGCAGCCAACCAGCTAGTGGTTGAAGGGGGCGGCTATTTTTAGCCTAGGGAGCAGTCTGACATGATAAGACATAAATGCCCTTGTCTGATATGACCGTTAGGTGGGTAGATATTTTGGAACAGCTGGCGCATAGCGATGTCTACTACACAACCTTCTTCTTGTAGACGTTGTTGGGCCTGCAAGTGCACAGGTTTGTAGGACACTAGCAAATTTCCCTCAAGTGGATGACCTAAGGTTTATCAATCTGTGGGAGGCGTATGATGAAGATGGTCTCTCTCAAACAACCCTGCAACCAAATAACAAAGAGTCTCTTGTGTCCCCAACACACCCAATACAATGGTAAATTGTATAGGTGCACTAGTTCGGCGAAGAGATGGTGATACAAGTGCAAAATAGATAGTAGATATATGTTTTTGTAATCTGAAATAATAAAAACAGCAAGGTAACTAGTGGTAAAAGTTAGCGTAAACGGTATTGCAATGATAGGAAACAAGGCATAGGGTTCATACTTTCACTAGTGCAAGTTCTCTCAACAATAATAACATAGATAGATCATATAACAAGCCCTCAACATGCAACAAAGAGTCACTCCAAAGCCACTAAAAGCGGAGAACAAACGTAGAGATTATGGTAGGGTACGAAACTACCTCGAAGTTATTCTTTCGGATCAGTCTATAAAAGAGTTCGTACTAGAATAACACCTTAAGACACAAATCAACCAAAACCCTAATGTCACCTAGATACTCCATTGTCACCTCAAGTATCCATGGGCATGATTATACGATAAGCATCAGACAATCTGAGATTCATCCAACCAACACAAAGTACTTCAAAGACTGCCCCGGAGAGTCAAGAACGTGTGCCAACCCCTATGCATAGGTTCATGGGCGGAACCGGCAAGTTGGTCACCAAAACATACATCAAGAGGCACAGGATATCCCATTGTCACCACAGATAAGCACGGCAGGACATACATCAAGTGTTCTCATAAAAGACTCAATCCGATAAGATAGCTTCGAAGGGGAAACTCAATTCATCACAAGAGAGTAGAGGGGGAGAAACATCATAAGATCCAACTACAATAGCAAAGCTCGGGATACATCAAGATCGTGTGAAGTCGAGAACACGAGAGAGAGAGAGATCAAACACATAGCTACTGGTACATACCCTCAGCCCCGAGGGTGAACTACTCCCTCCTCGTCATGGAGAGCGCCGTGATGATGAAGATGGCCACCGGTGATGGATTCCCCCTCCGGCAGGGTGCCGGAACGGGCTCCCGAGAGGTTTTTGGTTGCAACAGAGGCTTGCGGCGGCGGAACTCCCGATCTATCTTGATATTCGATGGTTTTAGGGTACGTAGGCATATATAGGCGAAAGAAGTCGGTCGGGAGGTGCTCGAGGGGTCCACGAGACAGGGGGCCGCGCCCTGTAGGGGGGGGGGCTATCTCCTGGGCTCCTCGAGGGTCTTCTGACTTGATCTCCAAGCCTCCAGGATGATATTCTTCCAAAAAATCACGATGCCGAAGGTTTCATTCCGTTTGGACTCCGTTTGATATTCCCTTTCTTTGAAATACTGAAATATGAAATAAAACAGCAATATGGGCTGGGCCTCCGGTTATTAGGTTAGTCCCAAAAGTAATATAAAAGTGTATAACAAAGCCCATAATCATTCAAAACAGATAATAAAATAGCATGAATGCTTCATAAATTATAGATACGTTGGAGACGTATCAGCATCCCCAAGCTTAATTCCTACTCGTCCTCGAGTAGGTAAATGATAAAGAAAGAATTTATGAAGTGTGAATGCTGAAGGTGCACAAGTTTGATCAATGATAATTTCAATCACCTTTTCTAGCATGATAATATGTCATAACAATAGTTCATCTCATAAAACTTTTCATAATCAAGTAACAAGCAATTCAAATGTTAAAGCATAGACCATAAACTTTCTTGAAAACTAGCAAACTACATTCTTAGTCATCAAACAATTGCAATTCATCCTATTTTCAGGAAGGGTCTATGTCAGAGCTTTGATTTAGCAAACTCCACATACTCAACCATCATATAGTCTTCTACAATTGCTAACACGCACGCAATACTTGTGGTTCTGAAGTGTTAATCAGACACAGAGAAAGATTGGGGCTTATAATGTTGCCTCCAAACGTATTCACCTTTGGGTGATGTCAACAATAATAGTTCATGCTAACGTACATCCAATTGGATATATATATATATATCAGGATCACCCTAACACAAATTGCTTGACTCTTGCATAAAGTAAAAGACATAAAGTAAAAGATAGGCCCTTCACAGAGGGAAGCAGAGGTTGTCATGCGCTTTTAGGGTTGGATACACAAAATCTTAATGCGAAAGAACGTCACTTTATATTGCCCCTTGTATATGGACCTTTATTATGCAGTCCGTCGCTTTTATTGCTTCCATAACAAGCTCGTATAAAATTTATTTTCTCCGCACTAATATGTCATGCATATTTAGAGAGCAATTTTTATTGCTTGCACCGATGACAACTTACTTGAAGGATCTTACTCAATCCATAGGTAGGTATGGTGGACTCTCATGGAAAAAACTAGGTTTAAGGAAATTTGGAAGCACAAGTAGTATCTCTACTTGGTGCAAGGAATTTTGGCTAGCATGAGGGGGAAAGGCAAGCTCAACATGTTTGAATGATCCATGACAATATACTTTAACTGAGATGTGAGAAAACATAACCCATTACGTTGTCCTCCTTGTCCAACATCAACTCTTTAGCATGTCACACATAATGAGTGCTCACAATTATCAAAGATGTCTATGATAATATATTTATATGTGAAATCTCTCTTCCTTCAATATTCTTTCATGAATTGTTCAAATGACCAATACAATGCTTGCTAACCTTCAATAAATTTACAACCTCTACTTCTTAGATGTGAAGTCATAACTCCCCAAGGGATAAGCAAATGAGACATATAAAATATCAGATTTATGACGTTCAACTCATTCAACAATTTACTCATAGGATATAAGTGAAGCACACGAGTAAATGACAAACTACTCCAAAAAGATATAAGTGAAGATCAATGAGTAGCTAAAATTATGTTACTATGCGAAGACTCTCTCTCATTAAAGAATTTCAGATCTTGGTATTGTATTCAAACAGCAAGCAAAACAAAATAAAATGACATTGCCAGGATAGCACAACTCATGTGAAGAAGCAAAAACTTAGGCTCAACCGATACTAACCGATAGTTGTTGAAGAAGAAAGGTTGGATGCCTACCGGGGCATCCCCAAGCTTAGATGCTTGAGACTTCTTCAATATTATCTTGGGGTGCCTTGGTCATCCCCAAGCTTGAAATTTTGTGTCCCCTTAATTCCTCTCATATCATGGTTTCTCTATTTCTCAAAAGCTTCATCCACACCAAACTCAACAAGAACTCGTGAGATAGGTTAGTATAAACCAATACAAAATCTTATCATTTTCTACTGTAAAAAATCACTAAAATTATTATTCAACATTGCATACCAAATGCCTCTGCATATTTAATACTCCTATCCTCAAATAGAATCATTAAACAAGCAAACATATGCAAACATAACAGCAATATGTCAAAACAGTACAGCCTGTAAAGAATTCAAGAGTATCAATACTTCCCTAACTCCAAAAATTATGAGAGAAAATTCCCACTGTAGTAAATTTATCAGAGCTCAGTATGTAAAAAGTTTCAACATTATACCATTCTCTGACTTTTCTAGGGAATTTTTGCAACAGTGATAAACTTTCTGTTTTCAGACTGCAACATGTATACTAGCAAAATAAGCATGGCAAAGGCTATCCTTGACATTTTTATTGAAACTAAAGATGCAAAACATTATTCTAAATAACAGAAGAAAATACTAACAAGAGAAAATGGCACTCCAAGCAAAACACATATCATGTGGTGAATAAAAATATAGCTCCAAGTAAAATTACCGATGATCGAAGACGAAAGAGGGGATTGAAAGTGCGTTATATCGACTAGAGGGGGGGTGAATAGGCGATTTTTATGAATTCTTCACTGAGGAATTTGTTGGTGAGGAAATTCCTTAGCGAAGAACTACTTGCAGCGGAATAAGTACTCAGAAGTAAGCATAAGAGAATGCGGGCATGGTCATCATGATGAAATGAAGACAATCAAAGAGTACAGAAAGCGTAGACACAGGATAGCACAAGATGAAGACAATCAGACAGAAGAAATTGAACTGAGGAAATTGAGAAAGTCTTCAGTCAAAGTCTTCAAACACAGATATGAACGAATACTCAACACAGTAATGAAGAAATCAAAGGGTTGAGAAAATAGAACCAGTAAGGTTGGTGAAGACAATGATTTGGTAGACCAGTTCCAACTGCTGTCTCAGTTGTACGTCTGGTTGGAGCGGCTGAGTATTTAAACTCGAGGACACACAGTCTCGGACACCCAGTCGCTGAGCACGCAGCTCAGGACACCAAGTCCTCACCGTATTCTCCTTGAACTAAGGTCACACAGACCTCGTCCAATCACTCGTGGTAAGTCTTCAGGTGACTTCCAAACCTTCACAGACTCGGTCACTCGGCGATCCACAATTCCTCTTGGATGCTCTAGACCATGACGCCTAACCGTCTGGAAGAAGCACAGTCTTCAAAGGTAACAAGCGTTGGATCCACACAGGATCAATCTCTTCAGTGATGCTCAATCACTTTGGGTTTGTAGGGGTTTGGATTTTGGGTTTTTCCTCACTCGATGATTTTCGCTCAAAGTCCTCGGAGGATGGGTTGCTCTCAAATGACAAGTGTCAAGTTCTCTCGGAGCAGCCAACCAGCTAGTGGTTGTAGGGGGCGGCTATTTATAGCCAAGGGAGCAGCCCGACATGATAAGACATAAATGCCCTTCAATGATATGACCGTTAGGTGGATAAGATATTTTGGGACAGCTGGCGCACAACACAGCAACGGTCGGAAATTTGACTCTCAAATTCCTCAGGGCTATCATGTTCCTCACTGTGTAGGCAATCCGCACTGGCGAATTCCTAACTCCTCAGTCAGAACAAATTCCTCAGTGACCAGAAGAACTTCGTCTCTGTCACTGAAGAAATTGACTGAGCTGTATGAGATTTCCAAAGGCTTCACTCGAAGAGTTTGGTAGGTGTAGCATTTTGAGTTGAGCATCACATGGAAATTTTCCTTAGTATTTCCTCGACCCCCTCTAACAGTACGGTGTTTCCTATGACTCAAGAAAGAGAAAATGAAACTACGAAAACAAAAGTCTTCACGCTTCATGTTCCTCAAATGAATACCAAGTCTTCAAGGTCACACCAATTTCTTCACTTTCAAAGTCTTCAGGAAGTCTTCAGAATATCAAAGTCTTCAATCGAAGAACTTCATTTTTAGGAGTTGACTTTCTCTGTAAATATCAAACTCCTCATAGACTTATAGACCTGTGTACACTCATAAACACTTTAGTCCCTTAACCTATAAGTCTTCAATACACCAAAATCACTAAGGGGCTCTTGGTTGTCCTTGAATATTACCTTGGGGTGCCTTGGGCATCCCCAAGCTTAGGCTATTTCCACTCCTTATTCCATAGTCCATCGAATCTTTACCCAAAACTTGAAAACTCCACAACACAAAACTCAACAGAAAACTCGTAAGCTCCGTTAGTATAAGAAAATAAAACCACCACTTAGGTACTGTAATGAACTCATTCTAAATTCATATAGGTGTAATATCTACTGTACTTCAACTTATCTATGGTTCATACCCTCCGATACTACTCATAGATTCATCAAAATAAGCAAACAACACATAGAAAACAGAATCTGTCAAAAACAGAACAGTCTGTAGTAATCTGTATCAAACGTATACTTCTGGAACTCCAAAAATTCTACCAAATTAGGAAGTCCTAATAAATTTGTGTACCAATCCAGAGCAAAAAGAATCAGATCAAGATCACGTTTCTGTAAATTAACAAAACTAATTTACTGGGTGCAAAAGTTTCTGATTTTCAGCAGGATCAACACAACTATCACCGTAAGCTATCCTAAAGGTCTTACTTGGCACTTTATTGAAACAAAAGCTATAAAACATGATTACTACAGTAGCATAATCATGTGGACACACAAAAACAGTAAGGATAAATATTGGGTTGTCTCCCAACAAGCGCTTTTCTTTAATGCCTTTCTAGCTAGGCATGATGATGACAATGATGCTCACATAAAAGATACGAATTGAAACATAACGGGAGCATCATGAAGCATATGACTAGCACATTTAAGTCTAACCCACTTCCTATGCATAGGGATTTTGTGAGAAAATAACTTATGGGAACAATAATCAACTAGCATGGGAAGGTAAAACAAGCATAGCTTCAAGATTTTCAACACATAGAGAGGAAACTTGATATTATTGCAATATGTAAGAACACATGTTACTCTCTCATAATAATTTTCAGTAGCAACATGAATGAATTCAACAATATAACCAGAACCTAAAGCATTCTTTTCATGATATACGAGCATAGAAAATTTACTACTCTCCACATAAGCAAAATTCTTCTCATCAATAGTAGTGGGAGCAAACTCAACAAAATAGTTATCATGTGAGGCATAATCCAATTGAAAAATAAAATCATGATGACAAGTTTCGTGGTTATAATTGTTCTTAATAGCATACAAGTCATCACAATAATCATCATAGATAGCAACTTTGTTCTCATAATCAATTGGAACCTCTTCCGAAATACTGGATTCATCACTAAATAAATTCATGACCTCTCCAAATCCACTTTCATCAATATAATCATCATAAATAGGAGGCATTCTTACATCATAATAAATATTCTCATCAAAACTTGGGGGACTAAACATATCATGTTCATCAAACATAGCTTCCCCAAGCTTGTGGCTTTGCATATCATTAGCATCATGGATATTCAAGGAATTCATACTAACAATATTGCAATCATGCTCATCATACAAAGATTTAGTGCCAAACATTCTAATGCATTCTTCTTCTAGCACTTGAGCACAATTTTCCTTTCCATCATTCTCACGAAAGATATTAAAAAGATGAAGCGTATGAGACAAACTCAAGTCCATTTTTTTGTAGTTTTCCTTTATAAACTAAACTAGTGATAAAACAAGAAACAAAAAGATTCGATTGCAAGATCTAAAGATATACTTTCAAGCACTCACCTCCCCGGCAACGGCGCCAGAAAAGAGCTTGATGTCTACTACACAACCTTCTTCTTGTAGACGTTGTTGGGCCTGCAAGTGCACAGGTTTGTAGGACAGTAGCAAATTTCCCTCAAGTGGATGACCTAAGGTTTATCAATCCGTGGGAGGCGAGGATGAAGATGGTCTCTCTCAAACAACCCTGCAACCAAATAACAAAGAGTCTCTTGTGTCCCCAACACACCCAATACAATGGTAAATTGTATAGGTGCACTAGTTCGGCGAAGAGATGGTGATACAAGTGCAAAATAGATAGTAGATATAGGTTTTTGTAATCTGAAATAATAAAAAAAGCAAGATAACAAGTGGCAAAAGTGAGCGTAAACGGTATTGCAATGATAGGAAACAAGGCATAGGGTTTATAGTTTCACTAGTGCAAGTTCTCTCAACAATAATAACATAGATAGATCATATAACAAGCCCTCAACATGCAACAAAGAGTCACTCCAAAGCCACTAATAGCGGAGAACAAACATAGAGATTATGATAGGGTACGAAACCACCTCAAAGTTATTCTTTCGGATCGATCTATAAAAGAGTTCGTACTAGAATAACACCTTAAGACACAAATCAACCAAAACCCTAATGTCACCTAGATACTCCATTGTCACCTCAAGTATCCGTGGGCATGATTATACGATAAGCATCACACAATCTCAGATTCATCCAACCAACACAAAGTACTTCAAAGAGTGCCCCAAAGTTTCTACCAGAGAGTCAAGAACGTGTGCCAACCCCTATGCATAGGTTCATGGGTGGAACCCACAAGTTGGTCACCAAAACATACATCAAGAGGCACATGATATCCCATTGTCACCACAGATAAGCACGACAAGACATACATCAAGTGTTCTCATAAAAGACTCAATCCGATAAGATAACTTCAAAGGGGAAACTCAATTCATCACAAGAGAGTAGAGGGGGAGAAACATCATAAGATCCAACTACAATAACAAAGCTCAGGATACATCAAGATCGTGTGAAGTCGAGAACACGAGAGAGAGAGAGAGAGAGAGATCAAACACATAGCTACTTGTACATACCCTCAGCCCCGAGGGTGAAATACTCCCTCCTCGTCATGGAGAGCGCCGGGATGATGAAGATGGCCACCGGTGATGGATTCGGTGCCGGAACGGGCTCCCGAGAGGTTTTTGGTGGCTACAGAGGCTTGCGGCGGTGGAACTCCCGATCTATCTTGATATTCGATGGTTTTAGGGTACGTAGGCATATATAGGCGAAAGAAGTCGGTCGGGAGGTGCTCGAGGGGTCCACGAGACAGGGGTCCGCGCCCTGTAGGGGGGGGGGGCTATCTCCTGGGCTCCTCGAGGGTCTTCTGACTTGATCTCCAAGCCTCCAGGATGATATTCTTCCAAAAAATCACGATGCTGAAGGTTTCATTCTGTTTGGACTCCGTTTGATATTCCTTTTCTTCGAAATACTGAAACAGGCAATAAAACAGCAATATGGGCTGGGCCTCCGGTTAATAGGTTAGTCCCAAAAGTAATATAAAAGTGTATAACAAAGCCCATAATCATTCGAAATAGATAATAAAATAGCATGAATGCTTCATAAATTGTAGATACGTTGGAGACGTATCACATAGCACATCAACGGTCGGAAATTTGACTATCATATTCCTCAGGGCTATCATGTTCCTCACTGTGTAGGCAATTCGCACTGGCGAATTCCTAACTCCTCAGTCAGAACAAATTTCTCAGAGACCAGAAGAACTTCGTCTCACATCAAGAATATGACTGATCTGTATGAGATTTCCAATGGCTTCACTCAAGGGATTGGTAGGTGTAGGATTTTGAGTTGAGCATCACATGGAAATTTTTCCTTAGTATTTCCTCGACCCCCTTTAACAGTATGGTGTTTCCTATGACTCAAGAAACAGAAACTGAAACTACGAAAACAAAAGTCTTCACGCTTCATGTTCCTCGAACGAATACCAAGTCTTCAAGGTCACACCAATTTCTTCACTTTCAAAGTCTTCAGAAAGTCTTCAGCAATCCAAAGTCTTCAGTTGAAGAACTTCATTTTTAGAGTCGACTTTCTCTGTAAATCTCAAACTCCTCATAGACTTATAGACCTGTGTACACTCACAAACACATCAGTCCCTTAACCTATAAGTCTTCAATACACCAAAATCACTAAGGGGCACTAGATGCACTTACAATCTCCCCCTTTTTGGTGATTGATGACAATATAGGTTAAGTTTTCAACGGAGAAATAAACATATGAAGTGTAAATACTGATATTGAGGAATTTGATTCCAAGATATAGAAGAACTCCCCCTGAAGATGTGCACAGTGAGGAATTTGCTTTTGAAGCAATGCACACTTGAAGATTATAATCATGGAGATCTCCCCCTATATCTTGTAATTCATACACGCATTTGATAAATAATATGAAGAATTTGAAATGCATGATGAAATATGGTGACTGATGTAATTCAGCATGTGTGCATTAACATTAATGAGGAATAAGCATACAGAAGAAATCAGCAAAAGTATCATGCCACCATAGAGTTTAAGATTACAACTCGATCGAGCAAAGTCATCATAAGAACGAGAGTTGTAACTTAGCAAAAAAAACACCCATATAGGATAGACCCGCTTGAATACTAACTCAAATTTCCCCCCTTTGTCATCGAATGACCAAAAAGGTTGAAACTGAGGACTAACGCCCTAGAAGAATATCATGATGATGGAGGAGCGCTAGCGTTGTCAGGGTCTTGCGTCGTTGTAGGGCCTGCTGCAGTGTCGTCCAAGTCTTCATACTCGTCCGTGGCGCGTGATGAAGAATATGAGCTGGCCACCAAGGAAGGAACCTTGACCTTCTTGTATTTCTTCGGTGGAGGAGCAGACCAGTCGAAGTTTTCCTTGAAGCCCATTTGCTTCAGATATTCTTCACCATATAGATGTGATAGAATAGCCTAGGTGCGATCAAACACTTCATGGAGGTAGTAATGGTTTTTCTTCACTGCATTATGTGTAGAAGTCATGTTGTGAAGAATAGAGCCAAACTGACGCTTAACCCACTTGTGGTTTCGATCCACCTTCTGGTGAAGACTTATAAGCAGTTCACGGTCAGTCATCACACGAGGAGCAGTAGCTTGAGGACTTGACTTGGTAGCATTGGCAGCAGAATCATGAGTGGCAGAGTCATCATTGGTGGAGTAAGATGCAGCTTTGCGGAACTGACCATCCAATGGACGAATGCCTTCATCGATAACGGCTGGTGACTTGCCCTTCTCATCAGATGAGGAAATTGTCCGCTTAAGGACTTCAATAGGGGGCAAGTAGCTGAGGTGATTCTGAAAATCAGCCTTGTAGTTGAGTGAAGACCTTGTTCTGAGGAATCTCATGATCCACGACGCGTAAGGCTTCAGCTCAAATGGTGAAAGTGCAACATTCTCCAGAGTCCTCATGAAGAGATCATGATAGTTTATGGGGATGCCATGCATTATGTTGAAAAGCATATTCTTCATCATCCCAACAATTTCTTCATCGTTTGAGTCATGGCCTTTGATAGGACTCATGGTCTTCGTCAGAATACGGTAGATGGTTCTTGGCACATAGAACAATTCCTTCACGAGGAATTTGGTCCTTGGGGCTTGACCAGGCTTCAGCGGCTTCATGAGCACTTGCATATAGTGAGCAGTGAGTTCAGGCTCATCATACAGACAACGAGCACCGTCAGGTGGAGGACTGATTGGTAAGGCACGAAGCAATTCGGAGGCTAGTGCCTTGTAATGAGTGTTTTCAGTCATCCAGTCCAACACCCATGAGTTGACGTCAGCAGCATCACCTGTGATATGCAGAGTTGCGTAGAACTGAAGAATGAGCTCTTCATTCCAATCAACTATGTCAGAGCAGAAGTTGAGCAAGCCTGCATCATGAAGCATGCTAAGGACTTGAGAGAAGCACGACATTGATTCCATGTCCACATGAGGAATATGCTCGTGATCGAAGACTTTGTCCTTGTTGAAAAGCAGTGAGGAATAGAAGTTGGCTTGGCTGGCAGTCCAGAAACGCTTCCTTCTAAGACGAGCATTGTCATAGGGGTTGATTTCAGTGAAGAACACGTGCTCGCCGAAGAAATCATCAGCCTTGTATTTTTGCTTCTTGGAGAAGGAATCCTTTGGCTTGGGCTAAGGAGTGTCAGTCAATTGCATCACTACCTCAGGAATCGCAATCTCAGTTTCCTCAGGCTGAGGAATTTCAGGCTCTTCTGCAGCTTCAGCCTGGTTCTTCATTTCCTCATTGACATTTTCTTTAGCACTAGTGGCTGGAATTTCTTCATGAACACTTGGGGTTGCATGAGGTTCTTCAGATCCCATTTGCACTTCAGTGGTAGCAGGGGACTGAGGAATTGCTTAGAGTGGAGTGAACATTGGAGAGTTGGGGTGCTGTCTGTCCCAAAATTCATCATTGAGCATGGGAGTGGTATAGCCAATGTCCACATCCTCATCTTCTATTTCTTCAACACCTGCCTCTTCAGTAGTGAACTGAGGCATAGGTGAGGAAATGACTGGGGTTGAAGGGGTTTCATCCACTTCAATTTCTTCGTCCAACTGCTCTATCGAAGCAGCAGAAGGAGTTTGTTCATCAGATTCATTGGGAATGACATAATATTCACCAAAAGGAACAAGGTCCTTTGATGGCATGGAGGAGACTGGAATGGCATCAATTGGGTTGTAAATTGAGCTAGTCAGTGGCTTCATCTTCTTCGGAGCTGAAGAATTTGATGAAGTTGATGCCTTCCTTTTCTTCACAGCTGCACGTTCTGCAGCCTTGGTCTTCTTCGCATCTGATGCAGATGGAAGAATCGGAGTTGGTGTAGGCGCAGGAGGTGCAGAGGACTTTGGTTCATTTTCCTCAGGCGCAACTGATGCAGTTGCCCTGACTTGTTGACTTTTTTCAGGCGCACCACTAGTGGATGCCCTGGCAATATCTTCAGCGGCTGGAATGGAGTCATCAGCCCTGGCACTCTCAGTTTCTTCAGCAACCTGATTGTCATCAGCGGTGCTGGCATGTTCTTCAGTAGGCTGAGCAGATGCTTCATCCTGAGTAACTTCAACGTGCACAGGAGGAGCAACACTTGAAGTGAATTTCTTCGTCAGATTGACGAACCGCACCTTGGCGCCCTTCCAATCAGCATAGTAGCGATCGAACTCATCACTCAATTGCTTGATTTTAGCTTACAAAGCAATGAGCTGATTAGGGGTGAGAGTGAGGACATTGTCCTTGAGGTAGCGCTACATCTTGTATTGCGCTTTCTTCAGACTTCTGCCTTGTTCAAATTTCCACTTTTCTTCCTCAGTGAAGGCAGTCAAAACATGACTCTGACCAGGAGTGAGGTTCATCTCCGGCAAAGGCATGCTGGGGTCCTTGTGCCATAGGTCAATGTAATCGAGGATCAACTTTGGATCCAACATCAGTGGCACATTGCTACCTTTGGCTCTAGCGGCCCTGGCTTGCCTGTCTCTGATGATTTCGGCAAGTTCTTCATCATCAGCCTCATCATCATCAGAGGGCACTTGGAAGGCGATCTGCTTCTTGTGAGGACTTGGTCGAAGGCCTCGTACAACAGTGGCCTTTTTCTTCAGCAGAGAGGGGCCAGCTGAGGATTTTGGTGCAGCTGAGGAACTTGCAGATGCTCCTGAGGCAATTGAGATGCCTTGGGTCCTTTGGCACGTGGCGAGATGCACAGGTGCCGAGGATTTGGTCGGAGCAGCTGAAGACTTTGACGGAGGAGCTGTGGACTTTCAAGGAGCAGTCTGAGGAATTTGCCGTGAGGGCCTTGAAGAATCTGGCCTTGAGGGCATTGCAGAGGAGCTCGGCCGTGAGGGCATTGAAGGAGAAACGCTTGACTTATGCGCAGGCTTCTTATGCATTGCCTTCTTTGGCTGACTAGCAGAGGCCTCAGCAGAGGCAGCAGTAGCAGCAGCAGAGTCTGCGTTGAATTTCTTCACTGCTTCCTTTGCTTGCTTGGCCAGTTTGGCCTGGCGCTTTGCCCATTCATCAGCATAGTCCTCACCGTGCTTGAGGCTGGTGGGATCTGCCTCTTGGCCTGGTGCCAATGGAGGTCTTGAGCATGGAGGGTTGAACACGAATTTCTTCATATACTTGGGAGTAACATACATGTACTCCCTCCATTCTCGTGCCCATCTCCTCTCTATTCATTGTATGCGCACTTTGCACTAATTCTTGTCCTCCTTGCCAAACTTGGCCTCATCAGGAGTGCAGTATCCAGCATAAATGTCCTCAGGGATTTCAAACGCAGTATTGACCTCAGGCCTCTTTCCTCCCTTCTGTGGCTTCTTATCAGCCATTTTCTTCAGCTGAGGAATATGAACAACTGAAGTTTCTGAAGAGGTGTGCAACTTTTCTTCGAGGAACGCTGCAAATGAGTTAAGTTGATGAGAACCTAGTGATTCAGCAGTGGACATTTGTACCTGTGAACAGTGTATAGTTGCGAGGAATTTGGAGTGGTCATATGCGTTCTCAGAAGGTTTTTAAAAAATGAATAGGTTTGAGGAATTTGACTAGATGAGTCTTGAGGAATTTCACTAAGCGTTCTTTGTCTTAGGTTCCAGAGTTGTATAGTTTGAAAATCCACACAATTGAGGAATATTGAAGAAAATCATTGCTTAGAGAAACGAATCAAGAGCAGATGACATGTGAGGTGTTCATGTGTGTGAAGATTTGAATAACAAACACTTTTGAAGATTTTCAAGAAAACTTGAGAATCAGAGAGGGCAGTAAAAGTAACTTTTAATTACCCGAACTGAAGGACTATACGAACTGGGAAGAGTAGATGTGAAGTTCATCAAGTCAGATCTTCCACGCCCTAACTCGGCAGAGGAAGACGGCTACGGCGGCGGCAGAGTGAAGAAATCCGCAACCAGCGCGAGTACGACGGCGACGAGGTCGAGGCAGTGAAGCTCTTCCTCACCGGTGATGATGAAGTAGCGGCGGCGCTAGGGTTTCGGGAAGCTCGAGCGGGAGTGAGAGCGAGCGAGGTGAAAGTGAAGTGAGGAAGAGGCAGGGGTATTTATAGAGGAAGTGAAAAACTGTACGCCCGAGGAAATCGGACGAACGTGCCCCTGGCCCTTCTCATCCACTTGACATGTGTCACCCACGTACTGAGAGGAGGCGATCGTGTAGGATCGTGGGTGAATAGATAAGTATTGTCATGAGAATTGGAACGGTTTGAGCGGCAAAGCAGAAAATTTAGATAAGATAAGTTTAAAAATTCCGTTCGCAATTTCTTCAGCTGTCAAGGACACAGTGAAGATTTTGAACGAGTTTCAATTAGAACGCACATGAAGAATTTGTGAATAGACTGGGTTGAGTTAGCATAGAGGGGGAAGGGTCCGATCACATTCACTTAGCAGAAAAAATCAACTTGAAGAATTAGCAATAAGTGAATGCTGTAGAGGACATAAAACTCATATATATATATATATATATATATTCAAATGAAGAACAACATCGGAAAGAGTGAAGACAATGCAAAGTTGAGGAATTTGAAAAACTGGGGAATTTCAAAAACGAAGAAAAACTCAAACAGAAGATTTCCAACTTTGGTTGGTGGCGTAACCCACTGTATAAGAAAGCTGATTTCAGGCACCGCGTACAATTGTCATAGGGCTCTGAGAATCAATGTCTTCATTAATTTCTTCACACTTAGAGGGTTAGTCTTCATTGATTGAAGAAAAACGTTACTTCTTGTGTTGCGCATCTGAGTCATCAAGTCAGTATAAGCATTAGGATGTGTGTCCTTTTCAGAGAACATTCAAAGATTCTAGGATATTTAGCTCACACCACAACTTGCTAAATCTCTTCTCATCCAAGGGCTTAGTGAAGATATCGGCCAGTTGATCTTCAGTGCTGACGTGGTCGATGGAGATGTCGCCCTTCAACACATGATCACAAAGAAAATGATGACGGATCTGAATGTGCTTGGTCTTCGAGTGCTGAACTGGGTTATGAGCAATCTTGACAGCATTCTCATTGTCACAATAGAGAGGCACATTCTTCACGTTGACGCCATAGTCCTTGAGTGTTTGCTTCATTCATAGTAGTTGAGCACAACACGATCCAGCAGCAATGTACTCAGCTTCTGCAGTGGAGAGTGATACGCAGTTATGTTTCTTCGATGACCAACAGACCAAGGAACGTCCGAGGAAATGACATGTGCCAGATGTTGACTTGCGGTCCACGCGATCGCCAGCATAGTCAGAGTCTGAATATCCAATGATATCAAAAGAGGAGCCCTTGGGATACCATAATCCAAGTGTTGGTGTGTGAGCTAAGTATCGAAGAATATGCTTCACAGCCTTACGGTGTGATTCCTTCGGTGTAGCTTGAAATTGGGCACACATGCAAACACTAAGCATAATATCCGGCCTAGATGCACATAGGTACAATAAAGAGCCAATCATGGAGCGGTATACCTTTTGATCGAAGTCTTGACCATTTTCATCGATTACAGATGGCCATTTGTGGGCATTGGAATTTTGACCCCTTTGTAATCTTGCATGCGAATTTCCTCAATACGTCCTTGAGGTATTTCTCCTGAGATATGAATATCCCATTACATTGTTGATTTAATTTGAAGACCTAAAAAGAATTTCAGTTCTCCCATCATAGACATTTTATATTCTTCACTCATCATATAGGCAAATTCATCACTATAGCGTTGGTCAGTACAGCCAAAAATGATATCATCAACATATATTTGGCACACAAACAATTCATCATCATAAGATTTAGTGAAAAGAGTTGGGTCGAGTGAACCGGGTTTGAAGCCTTTCTTAATGAGGAATTCCTTCAAAGTATCATACCACGCCCGACTTGAGGCCATACAGGGCCTTGTTGAGTTTGAAGACTTTGTCAGGATTCTTTGGATCTTCAAAACCTGGGGGTTGAGAAACATATACTTCTTCCTCAAGCTTACCATTGAGGAATGCACTTTTCACATCCATTTGTTGTAAGATAATATCATGATGGTTAGCATAAGCAAGTAATATGCGAATAGCCTCAAGTCTAGCAACAGGTGCAAATTAAATGTTTCATCGAAGTCAATTCCTTCAACCTGTTTGTAGCCTTGAGCTACAAGCCATGCCTTATTCCTCACCACAAGGCCATTTTCATCTTGCTTGTTGCGGTAGATCCACTTTGTGCCAATAATGTTGTGCTTGCAAGGATCTGGACGTTTGACCAGTTCCCAGACGTTGTTGAGCTTGAACTGATGTAATTCTTCTTGCATAGCTTGAATCCACTCAGGCTCCAGAAATGCTTCATCTACCTTAGTGGGCTCTGTGATAGAGACAAAAGCAAAGTGCCCACAAAAGTTAGACAAGTGTGAGGCTTTTGAGCGTGTGAGAGGACCTGGTGCTTCAATGTCATCGATGATCTTCTCGATTTGCACTTCGTTTGCAATACGAGGATGAGCGGGTTGTCTTCGAGGAATTAGATCTGCATTTTCTTCAGGAGCATTTTCCTCAGCACCATTTTCTTTAGGTGCGCCAGCTCGACGTTCATCACGCTCGAATGAATTCTTCAAAGAGATTATTCAAAGGGGAATGACATCCTCAGTGGCTTTGAACTTGATAGAATCCTCAGGTGCTGGTTCATCTATCACAGAAGGTAGGTGCTCTCTTTGCGAGCCATTAGTTTCATCGAACCACACATCTACAGTTTCAACAACCTTGTGAAGAACGTTGTTGAAGACTTTGTAGGTGTGCGAGTCCTTTCCGTAACCAAGCATGAAGCCCTCATGTGCTTTCGGTGCAAATTTGGAATTGTGATGAGGATCTCTAATCCAACATTTAGCACCGAAGACTTTGAAGTAACTCACATTGGGATTCTTGTCAGTGAGGAGTTCATAGGCAGTCTTCTTGAAGAATTTGTGAAGATATACTCTGTTGATGATGTGGCACGCAGTATCAATTGCCTCTCTCCAGAAACGACGAGGCGTCTTGTATTCATCAAGCGGAGTGCAAGCCATCTCAACTAGAGTTCTGTTCTTGCGCTCCACAACGCCATTCTGTTGAGGAGTATAAGGAGCACATAACTCATGAGTAATACCAAGTTCATCAAGATAGTCATCAAGACCGGAATTCTTGAACTCTGTTCCATTGTCACTCCTGATGTGCTTGATCTTCACACCAGAGTTGGTTGAAGCCCTCGAGGAAAATTGTTTGAAGACTTCCTGCACCTCATGTTTGTAAGTGACAATGTGTACCCATGTGTAATGAGAGTAATCATCAACAATAACAAAGCCATATAGAGATGCATCATTTGTAATAGCAGAATAATGATTAGGACCGAAGATATCCATGTGAAGCAATTCAAATGGTCGAGTGGTAGTCATGATAGTCTTCGCTGGATGCTTGGCCTTTGTCCTCTTTCCAGCTTCACAGGCTCCACATAAGTGATCCTTGAGGAATTTGACATTCTCAATGCTGATGAGATGCTTCTTGTTCGCGAGCATGTGCAGATTCCTCATGCCAGCATGACCAAGTCGTCGATGCCATAGCCAGCCTTCTGAAGCTTTTGCAAGTAAGCATACAGCCGGTTGTGGTCCTGTAGAGAAATCAACAATGTACACTTCTCCTCTCCTAAAGCCTTCGAAGACTTTGGAATTGTCAGCTTCCATGATCGCAACACAACGATACTTGCCAAAGACAACAACCATATCAAGATCACAAAGCATTGAGACAGACATGAGGTTGTATCCTAAGGACTCGACAAGCATGACTTTGTCCATGTGTATGTCCTTAGAGATCGCAACCTTACCTAGACCCAATACCTGACTTTTGCCTTTGTCAGCGAAGATGATATGCTTCAGATGTGACGGTGATAAAGGAGCATCCATCAATAGATTCTTGTCACCCGTCATGTGATTCGTACATCCACTATGGAGGACCCACTCATTGGCTTTGGATTGTTCATCCTGCAGATGAATTAGTACAAATTACGAACTCATATACTTCATAAGTGAAGAATATGACATCAATATCATCAGATCAATTTCTTCGAGCAATTAGAACAGATAAACAGTATGAGGACGTGTGAAATGAAAGTTCATTTCATCATGATTAGCCTGCGTCCTATCAGGCACTTTTCAGGTCTCCAGCAAATTCTTCAGACGTTTTGAGCACGTCTGGAGACCTAACCCTGCATAAGAGATTAGTTCTTTTTCTTCACACCCACATCTGAAGGGGTGGCAAAGAATTCATCATTCTGCGAGCACCATATGAGAAAGGTGGCATAGACGCCAGTCCACTTCATTTCACATAAGAGGGGTTAGGGTAAGTGAAGGAAATATGCCCTAGACGCAATAATAGTTATTATTTATTTCCTTATATCATGATAAAGGTTTATTATTCATGCTAGAATTGTATTAACCGGAAACATTGAATATATAGACAAACAGTATGTCACTAGTATGCCTCTACTTAACTAGCTTGTTAATCAAAGATGGTTATGTTTCCTAACCATGAACAAGGAGTTGTTATTTGATTAACAAGGTCACATCATTAGTTGAATGATCTGATTGACATGACCCATTCCGTTAGCTTAACACTTGATCGCTTAGTATGTTAATGCTTTCTTCATGACCCATACATGTTCCTATAACTATGAGATTATGCAACTCCGTTTACGGAGGAACACTTTGGTGCTACAAAACGTCACAACGTAACTGGGTGATTATAAAGGAGTACTACCGGTGTCTCCAAAGGTACTTGTTGGGTTGGCGTATTTCGAGATTAGGTTTTGTCACTCCGATTGTCGGAGAGGTATCTCTAGGCCTTCTCGGTAATACACATCACTTAAGCCTTGCAAGCATTACAACTAATGAGTTAGTTGTGAGATGATGTATTACGGAACGAGTAAAGAGACTTACGGTAACGAGATTGAACTAGGTATTGGATACCGACGATCGAATCTCGGTAAGTAACATACCGATGACAAAGGGAACAACGATGTCGTTATTCGGTTTGACCGATAAAGATCTTCAGAGAATATGTAGGAACCAATATGGGCATCCAGGTTCCGCTATTGGTTATTGACCGAGAATGGTTCTAGGTCATGTCTACATAGTTCTCGAACCCGTAGGGTCCGCGCGCTTAACGCTTCGATGATGCTCATTATGAGTTTATAAGTATTGATGCACCAAAGTTTGTTCGAGTCCCGGATGTGATCACGGACATGACGAGGAGTCTCGAAATGGTCGAGACATAAAGATTGATATATTGGAAGCCTACATTTGGACATCGGAAAGGTTCTGAGTGAAATCGAATTTATCGAGTACCGGGAGGTTACCGGAACCCCCCGGGAACTACATGGGCCCATAGTGGGCCTTGGAGAAAAGGAGAAGGGGCAGCCCTAGGTGGCCGCCCCCCCCCCCTTTCCCTAGTCCTATTAGGACTAGGAAAGGTGGGCCGGCCCCCTCTCTCTCTTTCCCCTCCGGGAATCCTAATCCACCTAGCATTGGGGGAGTCCTACTCCGGAGGAGTAGGACTCCTTGGTGCGCCTCCTCCCTTGGGCCGCCACCTCCCCTTGGCTCCTTTATATACGGGGCAGGGGCACCCCATAACGCACAAGTTGATCTACGGATCTTTCCTTAGCCGTGTGCGGTGCCCCTTCCACCATATTCCACTTCGGTCATATCGTCGGAGCTTAGGCGAAGCCCTGCGCCGGAGAAGTCATATCGTCATGAGCTTAGGCGAAGCCCTGCGTCGGTGGAGCATCAATATCGTCCACCACGCCGTCAGGTTGACGGAACTCATCCTCGACACTTTGCTGGATCGGAGTCCGGGATCGCCATCGAGCTGAACGTGTGCAGAACTCGGAGGTGCCGTGACGTTCGGTGCTTGGATCGGTCGGATCGTGAAGACGCACGACTACATCAACCGCGTTGTTATAACGCTTCCGCTTTCGGTCTCACGAGTACGTGGACGGACACTCTTCCCTCTCGTTGCTATGCCATCACCATGGTCTTGCGTGATCGTAGGAAAATTTTGAAATTACTACGTTCCCCAACTGTGGCATCCGAGCCTGGTTTTATGCGTTGATGTCATATGCACGAGTAGAACACAAGTGAGTTGTGGACGATACAAGTCATACTGCCTACCAGCATGTCATACTTTGGTTCAGCGGTATTGTGAGATGAAGCGGCCGGACCGACATTACGCGTGCAGCTTACGCTGAGACTGGTTTCACCGCTCCGAGCACTCGTTGCTTAAAGGTGACCGGCGGGTGTCTGTCTCTCTCACTTTAGTTGAACTGAGTGTGGCTACGCCCGGTCCTTGAGAAGGTTAAAAGCGGAGTCTATTTGTGAAGTATCGTTGTGGTTTTGATGCGTAGGTAAGAACGGTTCTTGCTCAGCCCGTAGCAGCCACGTAAAACTTGCAACAACAAAGTAGAGGACGTCTAACTTGTTTTTGCAGGGCATGTTGTGATGTGATGTGGTCAAGACGTGATGCTATATTTTATTGTATGAGATGATCATGTTTTGTAACCGAAGTTATCGGCAATCGGCAGGAGCCATATGGTTGTCGCTTTATTGTATGAAATGCAAACGCCATGTAATTGCTTTACTTTATCACTAAGGAGTAGCGATAGTCGTAGAAAGCAATAGTTGGCGAGACGACAACGATGCTACGATGGAGATCAAGGTGTCGCGCCGGTGACGATGGTGATCATGACGGTGCTTCGGCGATGGAGATCACAAGCACAAGATGATGATGACCATATCATATCACTTATAGTGATTGCATGTGATGTTTATCCTTTATGCATCTTATCTTGCTTTGATTGACGGTAGCATTATAAGATGATCTCTCACTAAAAATTATCAAGAAGTGTTCTCCCGAGTATGCACCGTTATGAAAGTTCTTCGTCTTTGAGACACCACGTGATGATCGGGTGTGATAGGCTCTACGTTCAAATACAACGGGTGCAAAACAGTTGCGCACGCGGAATACTCAGGTTAAACTTGACGAGCCTAGCATATAACAGATATGGCCTCCGGAACACGGAGACCGAAAGTTCGAGCGTGAATCATATAGTAGATATGATCAACATAGTGATGTTCACCATTGAAACTACTCCATCTCACGTGATGATCGGACATGGTTTAGTTGATATGGATCACGTGATCACTTAGATGACTAGAGAGATGTCTGTCTAAGTGGGAGTTTTTTAATATGATTAATTGAACTTAAATTTATCATGAACTTAGTACCTGATAGTATTTTGCTTGTCTATGTTTACTGTAGATAGATGGCTCGTGCTGTTGTTCCGTTGAATTTTAATGCGTTCCTTGAGAAAGCAAAGTTGAAAGATGATGGTAGCAATTACACGGACTGGGTCCGTAATTTGAGGATTATCCTCATTGCTGCACGTAAAAATTACGCCCCGGAAGCACCGCCGGGTGACAGTTCCTGCTGCAGATGCTGAGCTGAAGTTGTGAACGTCTGGCAAAGCAGTAGCTGATGACTACTCTATAGTTCAGTGTGCCATGCTTTACGGCTTAGAACCGGGTCTTCAACGACGCTTTGAACGTCATGGAGCATATGAGATGTTCCAGGAGTTGAAGTTAATATTTCAAGCAAATGCCCGGATTGAGAGATATGAAGTCTCCAATAAGTTCTATAGCTGCAAGATGGAGGAGAATAGTTCACAAGGAGCACATACTCAAAATGTCCGGGTATAACAATCACTTAATTCAGCTGGGAGTTAATCTTCCGGATGATAGTGTCATTGATGTAATTCTCCAATCACTGCCACCAAGCTACAAGAGCTTCGTGATGAACTATAATATGCAAGGGATGACTAAGACAATTCTCGAGCTCTTCGCGATGCTAAAAGCTGCGGAGGTAGAAATCAAGAAAGAGCATCAAGTGTTGATGATCAACAAGACCACTAGTTTCAAGAAAAAGGGCAAAGGGAAGAAGAAGGGAAACTTCAAAAAGAACAACAAGAAAGTTGTTGATCAAGAGAAGAAACCCAAATCTGGACCTAAGCCTGAAACTGAGTGTTTTTACTGCAAACAGACCGGACACTGGAAGCGGAACTTCCCCAAGTATTTGGCGGATAAAAAGGATGGCAAGGTGAACAAAGGTATATGTGATATACACGTTATTGATGTGTACCTTACTAATACTCGCAGTAGTACCTGGGTATTTGATACTGGTTCTGTTGCTAATATTTGCAACTCGAAACAGGAACTACGGATTAAGCGAAGATTGGCTAAGGACGAGGTGACGATGCGCGTTTGAAATGGTTCCAAAGTCGATGTGATCGCAGTCGGCACGCTACCTCTACATCTACCTTCGGGATTAGTTTTAGACCTAAATAATTGTTATTTGGTGCCAGCGTTGAGCATGAACATTATATCTGGATCTTGTTTAATGCGAGACGGTTATTCATTTAAATCAGAGAATAATGGTTGTTCTATTTATATGAGTAATATCTTTTATGGTCATGCACCCTTGAAGAATGGTCTATTCTTGTTGAATCTCGACAGAGTGATACACATATTCATAATGTTTAAGCCAAAAGATGCAGAGTTGATAATGATAGTGCAACTTATTTGTGGCACTCGCCGTTTAGGTCATATCGGTGTAAAAGCATGAAGAAACTCCATACTGATGGGCTTCGAATCACTTGATTATGAATCACTTGGTACTTGCGTAACCGTGCCTCATGGGCAAGATGACAAAACGCCGTTCTCCGGAACTATGGAGCGAGCAACTGATTTGTTGGAAATCATACATACCGATGTTTATGGTCCAATGAATGTTGAGGCACGCGCGGGTATCGTTATTTTCTCACCTTCACAGATGATTTGAGCAGATATGGGTATATCTACTTAATGAAACACAAATCTGAAACATTTGAAAAGTTCAAAGAATTTCAGAGTGAAGTGGAAAATCATCGTAACAAGAAAATAAAATTTCTACGATCTGATCGTGGAGGAGAATATTTGAGTTACGAGTTTGGTTTACATTTGAAACAATGTGGAATAGTTTTCAACTCACGCCACCCGGAACACCACAGAGAAATGGTGTGTCCGAACGTCGTGTCGTACTTTACTAGATATGGTGCGATCTATGATGTCTATTTCCGATTTACCGCTATCGCTTTGGGGTTATGCTTTAGAGACGGCCGCATTCACGTTGAATAGGACACCGTCAAAATCCGTTGAGACGACGCCTTATGAACTGTGGTTTGGCAAGAAACCAAAGTTGTCGTTTCTTAAAGTTTGGGGCTGCGATGCTTATGTAAAGAAACTTCAACCAGATAAGCTCGAACCCAAATCGGAAAAATGTGTCTTCATAGGATACCCAAAGGAGACTGTTGGGTACACCTTCTATCACAGATCTGAAGGCAAGATTTTCGTTGCTAAATTCGGATCCTTTCTAGAGAAAGAGTTTCTCTCGAAAGAAGTGAGTGGGAGGAAAGTAGAACTTGATGAGATAACTATATCTGCTCCCTTATTGGAAAGTAGTTCATCACAAGAAATGGTTCCTGTGACAACTACACCAATTAGTGAGGAAACTAATGATGATGATCATGAAACTTCAGATCAAGTTACTACTGAACCTCGTAGGTCAACCAGAGTAAAATACGCACCAGAGTGGTACGGTAATCCTATTCTGGAAGTCATGTTACTTGACCATGGCGAACCTACAAACTATGAAGAAGCGATGGTGAGCCCAGATTCCGCAAAATGGCTGGAAGCCATGAAATCTGAGATGGGATCCATGTATGAGAACAAAGTATGGACTTTGGTTGACTTGCCCGATGATCGGCAAGCCATTGAAAATAAATGGATCTTTAAGAAGAAGACTGACGCTGATGGTAATATAACTGTCTACAAAGCTCGACTTGTTGCGAAAGGTTTTCGACAAGTTCAAGGGGTTGACTACGATGAGACTTTCTCACCTGTAGCGATGCTTAAGTCTGTCCGAATCATGTTAGCAATTGCCGCATTTTATGATTATGAAATTTGGCAAATGGATGGAAAAACTGCATTCTTGAATGGATTTCTAGAAGAAGAGTTGTATATGATGCAACCAGAAGGTTTTGTCGATCCAAAGGATGCTAACAAAGTGTGCAAGCTCCAACGATCAATTTATGGTCTGGTGCAAGCCTCTCGGAGTTGGAATAAACGCTTTGATAGTGTGATCAAAGCATATGGGTTTGTACAGACTTTTGGAGAAGCCTGTATTTACAAGAAAGTGAGTGGGAGCTCTGTAGCATTTCTGATATTATATGTGGACGACATATTATTGATTGGAAATGATATAGAATTTCTGGATAGCATAAAAGGATACTTGAATAAAAGTTTTTCAATGAAAGACCTCGGTGAAGCTGCTTACATATTGGGCATCAAGATCTATAGAGATAGATCAAGACGCTTAATTGGACTTTCACAAAGCACATACCTTGATAAAGTTTTGAAAAAGTTCAAAATGGATCAGGCAAAGAAAGGTTTTTTGCCTGTGTTACAAGGTATAAGATTGAGTCAGACTCAATGCCCGACCACAGCAGAAGATAGAGAAAAAAAATAAAAGATGTTCCCTATGCTTCAGCCATAGGCTCTATCATGTATGCAATGTCATGTACCAGACCACGGCGTATGCTTAGCTGTAAGCTTGGCAGGAAGGTACCAAAGTAATCCAGAATGGATCCTTTGGACAGCGGTCAAGAACATCCTGAAATACCTGAAAAGGACTAAGGATATGTTTCTCGTATATGGAGGTGACAAAGAGCTAGTCGTAAATGGTTACGTCGATGCAAGCTTTGACACTGATCCGGACGATTCTAAATCGCAAACCCGATACGTGTTTTATTAAACGGTGGAGCTGGGTTGGTGCAGTTCTAAACAAAGCATCGTGGCGGGATCTACATGTGAAGCGGAGTACATAGCTTATTGGAAGCAGCAAATGAAGGAGTCTGGATGAAAGAGTTCATTTCCGATCTAGGTGTCATACCTAGTGCATCGGGACCTATGAAGATCTTCTGTGACAATACTGGTGCAATTGCCTTGGCAAAGGAATCCAGATTTCACAAGAGGACCAAGCATATCAAGAGATGCTTCAATTCCATTCGGGACCAAGTCCAAGTGGGAGACATAGAGATTTGCAAAATACATACGGATCTGAATGTTGCGCACCCGTTGACTAAGCCTCTTCCACGAGCAAAACATGATCAGCACCAAGACTCCATGGGTGTTAGGATCATTACTTTGTAATCTAGATTATTGACTCTAGTGCCAGTGGGAGACTGAAGGAAATATGCCCTAGAGGCAATAATAAAGTTATTATTTATTTCCTTATATCATGATAAAGGTTTATTATTCATGCTAGAATTGTATTAACCGGAAACATAATACATGTGTGAATATATAGACAAACAGTATGTCACTAGTATGCCTCTACTTAACTAGCTTGTTAATCAAAGATGGTTATGTTTCCTAACCATGAACAAGGAGTTGTTATTTGATTAACAAGGTCACATCATTAGTTGAATGATCTGATTGACATGACCAATTCCGTTAGCTTAACACTTGATCGTTTAGTATGTTAATGCTTTCTTCATGACCCATACATGTTCCTATAACTATGAGATTATGCAACTCCCGTTTACCGGAGGAACACTTTGGGTACTACCAAACGTCACAACGTAACTGGGTTATTATAATGGTGTACTACTGGTGTCTCCAATGGTACTTGTTGGTTTGGCGTATTTGAGATTAGGTTTTGTCACTCCGATTGTCGGAGAGGTATCTCTAGGCCTTCTCGGTAATACACATCACTTAAGCCTTGCAAGCATTACAACTAATGAGTTAGTTGTGAGATGATGTATTACGGAACGAGTAAAGAGACTTACCGTAACGAGATTGAACTAGGTATTGGATACCGACGATCGAATCTCGGGTAAGTAACATACCGATGACAAAGGGAACAACGTATGTCGTTATGCGGTTTGACCGATAAAGATCTTCGTAGAATATGTAGGAACCAATATGGGCATCCAGGTTCCGCTATTGGTTATTGACCGAGAATGGTTCTAGGTCATGTCTACATAGTTCTCGAACCCGTAGGGTCCGCACGCTTAACGTTTCGATGACAGTTCATTATGAGTTTATAAGTATTGATGCACCGAAGTTTGTTCGAAGTCCCGGATGTGATCACGGACATGACGAGGAGTCTCGAAATGGTCGAGACATAAAGATTGATATATTGGAAGCCTACATTTGGACATCGGAAAGGTTCCGAGTGAAATCGAATTTATCGGAGTACCGGAGGTTACCGAACCCCGGGAACTACATGGGCCCATAGTGGGCCTTGGAGGAAAGGAGAAGGGCAGCCCTAGGTGGTCAGCGCCCCCCTTCCCCTAGTCCTATTAGGACTAGGAAAGGTGGGCCGCCCCTCTCTCTCTTTCCCCTCAGGAATCCTAATCCAACTAGGATTGGGGGAGTCCTACTCCCAGGAGTAGGACTCCTTGCGCGCCTCCTCCCTTGGGCCGCCACCTCCCCTTGGCTCCTTTATATACGGGGCAGGGGGCACCCCATAACACACAAGTTGATCTACGGATCTTTCCTTAGCCGTGTCTGGTGCCCCTTCCACCATATTCCACTTGGTCATATCGTCATGAGCTTAGGCGAAGCCCTGCGCCGGAGAAGTCATATCGTCATGAGCTTAGGCGAAGCCCCTGCGTCGGTGGAGCATCAATATCGTCCACCACGCCGTCGTCTTTTAACTCATCCCGACACTTTGCTTTGGATCGAGTCCGGGATCGTCATCGAAATTTGAGCGTGTGCGTAACTTCGGAGGTGCCGTGTTCGGTGCTTGGATCGGTCGGATCGTGAAGACGTGCGACTACATCAACCGCGTTGTTATAACGCTTCGCTTTCGGTCTCACGAGTGCGTGGACGGACACTCTTCCCTCTCGTTGCTATGCCATCACCATGGTCTTGCGTGATCGTAGGAAAATTTTGAAATTACTACGTTCCCCAACAGTAAGCATATGAATAAGCAGAGAAATTCTTCGAGGACTTATGAACATAGTGATTTGAAGAATAATCCACATATTCATAGCCCTTAGCTCTACCCTACGAAACAGAAGGATTAGGACGATGATGATCATATGAGGACTTTGATCCTTTTGAGGAATTTGATCCACGTGAGGAATTTGGTCCATATGAGGACTTGGATCCATATGAAGAATTTGGTTCGTATGAAGAATTTGATCTGGAGTTCCTATTCTTCACAGGTGGTGTCATGAGGACATTAACCTAAAACTTTCAAGGAAACTTTTGGGAACCCAGATTTTCTTCATAGGGGAACCGTTCCTGCAATTAGTCCCAACATATCTAGCAAATACTTCACCATTCTGATTTTTGAACAGTTTATAGTTAGAGTCAAATGACTGATCAGAAGAATGAGGAGATTCACATGTAAAGCCGGATAAGTTAGATGGATCAACTGGAGGTCCCTTTGCAGCAACCCATGAGGTTTTGGGGTACTGCTCGGGCTTCCAATATGTTCCATCAGCATTGAGTTTCCTCTCAAAGGCAATACCCTCTTTCCTAGGGTTTCTGTTGAGGATCTGCTTTTTGAGCACATCACAAAGAGTCTGATGCCCTTTGAGGCTTTTGTACATGCCTATCATGTACAATTCCTTCAGCCCTGCATCATCAACGACACTTGCATTGTCCTCAGATGAGGAATTAGTGATAGCAGAGACATACGAAGAATTTGTAGCATTAGAAGAATTTGAACATTCAGTTGAAGAATTAGCAGTTTATGTTCAATGCATTTCAGACATGGAGAAACAAATTCTTCCTGAATAGCGCTGATTTGTTGAGCAAGTAATGAATCGCGCTCCTTCTGAAGATCTTCATAATCCACTCTTAGCTTTTCAAGATCTTGCTTTCTTTGAAGAGATTCAGAAGAAAGCTTCTCGTGATCAGATAAGAGAGTGTTATGATGATCTTGAAGGGCGTCAAACTTGGACTGAAGTCTCTGAAGACTCTCAGCCAATGCTTTTGACTGATCCATTTCTTCACCCAACATATCATCGCTCTTATTTAGCATGTATTGAACTTTTTCCAAAGCTCTTTGTTGTTTAGTGGCAAGGGAAGCAAGTTTGACATAGATGGGGACAAATTCATCACCTGATTCATCATCACTAGACTCAGAAAGGTAGCATTCAGTTACCTTGGCACCCTCTGCCATAAGGCACGGTGAAGAGGATGACGATTCAGGTGCGAAAGTCATCTCCTTGAGAGAATCCTTGTAATCCTCAAACCAAGGATCATGACGAGTACGATGACCTTCGTAGACCTCAGAGAGCCGGTCCCAAATTACCTTCGCGTGATTGAGGTGCATGACATTCCTGAACTGATTTCAGGACAGACAGGAGTAGATGACATCGCCATCTTGCATAGATCGGTAAGCCCAATCTCGGTGATGGTCCATAGTTCGCTGTCCATGGCCATGAGTCGCTTCTTCATCATGGCCTTCCACCGAGGATACTCATGACCGTCAAAGATGGGGCAGGATACATTCCTCAATCCTGCAGTCGACATAACTAAAACTCTAGGCGGTTAAACCAAAATCACACAGAACAAGGGAGTACCTCGCTCTGATACCAATTGAAAGTGCGTTATATCGACTAGAGGGGGGTGAATAGGCGATTTTTATGAATTCTTCAGTGAGGAATTTGCTGGTGAGGAAATTCCTAAGTGAAGAACTACTTGCAGCGGAATGAGTACTCAGAAGTAAACATAACAGAACACAAGCATAGTCATCATGATGAAATGAAGACAAGCACAGAGTACAGAAAGTGTAAACACATGATAACACACGAAATAAGACGAACAGACTGAAGAAATTGAACTGAGGAAATTGAGAAAGTCTTCAGTCAAAGTCTTCAAACAGATATGAACAGGCACACAACAACAGACATGAGGAAATGAAAGAGTTGAGGAAATAGAACCAGTAAGCTCGGTGAAGACAATGATTTGGTAGACCAGTTCCAACTGCTGTCTCAGTTGTACATCTAGTTGGAGCGGCTGAGTATTTAAACTCGAGGACACCCAGTCCCGGACACACAGTCCACACCGTATTCTCCTTGAGCTAAGGTCACACGGACCTCGCCCAATCACTCGTGGTAAGTCTTCAGGTGACTTCCGAACCTTCACAAACTCGGTCACTCGGCGATCCACAATTCCTCTTGGATGCTCTAGACCTTGACGCCTAACCGTTTGGAAGAAGCACAGTCTTCAAAGGTAACAAGCATCGGATCCACGCAGGATCAATCTCTTCAGTGATGCTCAATCACTTTGGGTTTGTAGGTGTTGGGTTTGGGTTTTCCTCACTTGATAATTTTCGCTCAAAGTCCTCGGAGGATGGGATGCTCTCAAATGACAAGTGTCAGTTTTTCTCGGAGCAGCCAACCAGCTAGTGGTTGAAGGGGGCGGCTATTTATAGCCTAGGGAGCAGTCCGACATGATAAGACATAAATGCCCTTGTCTGATATGACCGTTAGGTGGGTAGATATTATGGAACAGCTGGCGCATAGCACAGCAACGGTCGGAAATTTGACTATCAAATTCCTTAGGGCTGTCTTGTTCCTCACTGTGTAGGCAATTCACACTAGCGAATTCATAACTCCTCAGTCAGAACAAATTCCTCAGAGACCAGAAGAACTTCGCCTCTGTCACTGAAGAATATGACTGATCTGTATGAGATTTCCAATGGCTTCACTCGAAGGGAATGGTAGGTGTGGGATTTTGAGTTGAGCATCACATGGAAATTTTTCCTTAGTATTTCCTCGAGCCCCTTTAACAGTACGGTGTTTTCTATGACTCAAGAAAGAGAAAATGAAACTACGAAAACAAAAGTCTTCACGCTTCATGTTCCTCGAATGAATACCAAGTCTTCAAGGTCACACCAATTTCTTCACTTTCAAAGTCTTCAGAAAGTCTTCAGCAATCCAAAGTCTTCAGTTGAAGAACTTCATTTTTAGGGGTCGGCTTTCTCTGTAAATATCAAACTCCTCATAGACTTATAGACCCGTGTACACTCACAAACGCATCAGTCCCTTAACCTATAAGTCTTCAATACACTAAAATCACTAAGGGGCACTAGATGCACTTACACATAATCTCATAGTCATAGGAACATGTATAAGTCATGAAGAAAGCAATAGCAACATACTAAATGATCAAGTGCCAAGCTAACGAAATGGGTCAAGTCAATCACATCAATCTCTAATGATGTGATCCCGTTAATCAAATGACAACGCATGTCTATGGTTAGAAAACTTAACCATATTTGATTAACGAGCTAGTCAAGTAGAGGCATACTAGTGACACTATGTTTGTCTATGTATTCACACATGTGCTAAGTTTCCGGTTAATACAATTCTAGCATGAATAATAAAAATTTATCATGAAATAAGGAAATAAATAATAACTTTATTATTGCCTCTAGGGCATATTTCCTTCACCGAGGCCATGTGCAAAACTAAAAAAGGGGCCCTATCTCACAAAAAAATGAACTAATGAGCAATTTAGTATATATCTTGCAGAAAAAATTGTAATGTATGTAATATAAAGTCTAACTCACCTAATTTTGGGTCCTGTGATCTTTAACCGAGGATGTAAGAAGTAAGAATGAATCTCTAACAAGTAACGATCCCAGCCAATACTTAATTATAAAATTAGGAATTAGAAGTAAGAATCGAAGTTAATCGAAAAGGACTCGCTAAGCTATCTGTAATCATCTGTAGCCACGAGCCCACAGCCGTCACCTCACGATTAGAGTTTTCAGTTTTCACGATCTTGAAACCCCTATCCCTTTAGGCTGTAGCGATGGAGACATTGATTACGGGCTTGATCGAGTATGAGGAGTCGAGGAGATCAGAGGAAGTTCCCGTTTCAGCAGAGAGCTGGTCTGTCGCTCGTTTTTCTTTTTTCTTTGGGAGAAAAACGTTGTCGCTCGATGCCTCGATGGATGCCCTCCGCTCGTCGCTTCGCTTCGACTCCAGCCCAGAGCAGCAGAGCCCACTCCAACGCCCAGCTTCATAAGACTAGGCTTCTGTAAAAAATTTGGGGCCCCCCAAAATTTTGGGCCCTGTGCGGCCGCACCTTTTGAACCACTGTAGGCCCGGCCCTGTTGCCAAGCCACCTAATGAAACTGCCTTCCGAGCAAGGTTTTAGATTCCGAATGAAACATTTTTCTCGTGGGGTGGGAGGGGGGGGGGGGCGGTAAACTCGGTTACCATGGTAACCACGAAATACCAACAAAAATTCGAGTGAAACTTAAATTCAAATTTGAATTCAAAATTTTTAAGATTAGAATACATAAGTCTGCAGCACAAAATTTATGATGCAGTAGTACTAGCGCAGCGGTAACAGGTCTGCCCCACTGCCACGCACCTGCAGGTCGCGAGTTCGACCTTCGCACGCACGTATTTTTTTTTGGAAATTACAGCATAGTGTGGCGTGCATTCTTCAAAAATCAAAAAGGAAAAAGTGCGACCGGCTGTGCTCGAACACATGACGCGCTGTTGCCAGAGTAAGATACTTACCACTAGGACACAAGTAAGCTTGTGTTTGAGCTAGAGATATATTGTATCTGAGCTAGAGATATATCTTATTTAACTGGAAGTTAGGAGTTTAAATTCAAAAGGTTCAAATTTTTTTGCTCGAGATACCTAATTATTGTGGGTCAGCGAGAAACACGGTTACCAGGCGGTAACCGAATTTATCACCCGGTACCCAAAACCATGCTTCCAAGGGCCGGAAGAATGGGCATAATGGGAAGATGACCATGCCTCTCTCAGGGCACATGAGGCAATGCGCTGCCGATTCGGCTCAGGTTCCGGGACTTCCATGGTGGCTGACGAGGAAGGTACCGTTCCTACAGCCTATGAAGTAAGTCGATGCCGGCGACATGCTCTTGCATTGCATGTGTCCAAGCTGGAGCTGAACGATGGTGACGAGCTCTGGCGGCTGAGGCAATATTGGCACGAAGCGCATTCTCCGCACCCACCAGTCATTGTCGCAAGTGTAGAAACCGACGAGTCAGGGTGGGTGAAGCTTGCGGAAACGGCGGAGGAAACCGCGATCGAATGCTTGGAGGTACCAGCGCGTGCAGACGGCCGCGGCGCGGACGAGGGTGGTGGGGAAGCCTACGCGGAGGAGGATCTCATTGAGAAGGTCGTTGTTGCCGAGCACGATGGATGCGGCGCCCGCCCCAGCCGCCGCCGCCGGCCTCGTCTCACCGTCGCCGCCCATTATGGAGCTGGGTTTTCGTCTCACGCGGCGGCACGGTACAAAGGGATTGAGCGAGGGAGGGTAAAGAGGAAAAACCTATTACTACTCGTCTTCCTGGGCCTGTTCTGGCAGTTAAGGCCCATCTCAAAGCGCAACTACCAGTCATTTGGACCCATCAAGGTCACAATATCTGGATGCTTGGCTAAAAAGGAAGTAGAATTGATATATGTACAATGTATTGGTTTGTACGTGTTGCAGCTATGCCACGATTCATAATCATATTCACATGATTGTCACCGGTGGCCCGAAATAAAGTTTGGTTGTGTGCAATTGCAAGATGCAGCGGCTATACTGATAAGAGCGACAATTTCATCGTCAAAAAATACATGTACATTGTGCTACCACCTTTACGAAAAAGGAATTGCTATAGAATTTTTATTTGGTTTTACAGTGAAGCTATGTAGGCCTGGTTGAAGGAGGAGTCCATCTCGTGAACGACGAGACTGGTGGCTGTGACATGGGCACCAGTGGCATTGTTGAAGAGGTACACCCTGGCATTGGCATGGATGGCCTCGGTCAGGTACACCCTCGATGTCGCCATCGTCAACCTCCCGCACATCGTGAAGCTCTCAACGATGGAGTGATCCAGCAGCACTGTAATTGATAGCTCCTCGTCGTCGTGCACTGGCACAACATTCCCGACGACCCTCTTGATGATGTCATTCGCGTGGGATGAGTGTGTATCGTCCTGGTAGAAATGTGTGTGCAAGCTGTCGTCGAGGAATCTGACGACATAGAAGTAGACTACAGTATGCTCTGTGTCACCACCATGGTGCTTGACATCGGCGAGCACGAGAGTGCACTCCACCCATCGCGCCACCGCAAGTGCTGTAGTTGTAGCCGACATCAGCCTCCTTAGCAAAGGCGATGTCTAGCGTGGGTCAAGGCGGAAGGAGGCCTCAATGTTGAGCGGGCTAGCACGGTAGAGGTTGAGAGAGAAGGCAGAGCCACGGTCAATGGTGACGCCACCGAAGTCGGTGGAGTTGCTCTGGAGGGTTTGCACCTCCTCCACTGGCCCCTGAAGGAGATTAATCCCCTTCTTGGTGTCCAGCACCACCGTCTGAGGGATCGACTATGACAGTAACAACATAAAACACTAGTGAGCAATTGAGACTAACTAATTATTCAGTCAAGAATAGTCTCAACCATTTTTGCGAAAAAACTTCAATCTATTCATCTTCAATCATGGCAGTACAACGAACACCAGAAATAATAAAAATTACATCTAGATCCGTAGACCACCTAATGACGACTACAAGCACTGAAGCGAGCCAAAGGCGCGCCACCGTTATTGCCCCTCACTCGCCAAAGTCGGGCAAAACTTGTTGTAGTAGACAGTCGGGAAGTCGTCGTGCTACGGCCCCATAGGACGAGCGCAGCAGAACAACAACCGTCGCCGATAAAGAATAGCGTAGATCGGAAGGATCCAAGCTGAAAACACATGAAAGTAGACGAGCTATGACCAGATCCGAGCAAATCCATCAAGGATAGATCCGCCGGAGACACACCTCCACACGCCCACCGATGATGCTAGACACACAATCAAGACGGGAACTAGGCGGGGAGAACATTATTTCATCTTCAGGAAGCCGTCACCGTCTCGTCTTTCTGAGTAGGACACAAATTCTAACAAAACGCGAAGATACAACTGAAAACAGAGCCCTCCCGCCGGCAAGGACTGAGATCCACCGCACCGCCAAAGCCCTAAGGCCACCGAAGACGAGGCGGACCGCCGGCAGTGCCAGCGGGAGGCAGGAAAACCCTAGACTTTTCTTGGGGGGAGTCAACAGGCTGGTTTTCAGGTCTCAACCATTGACACTAATGAAATAATAGTACTGATTAGTTGGACAGTAAGCAGACAAGACAGACCTTTTCCTTGTCTAGTCCCAATTTGGTTGGTGCTAACAGAAATTATTTTGTATTTAGTTCGTTTGTAGTACCAAACTGACAATCTTTGCATGCCACTAGACCACATGCTAAACAGCAGGACAGGCCAGAACCGCTCGATCTGATTCTATTCACGTAACCGGGTTTTGCATATTACTTCTGTATAAACTAACCTGTGGACTCCCTAAAAAACACTAAACTGTAGACATTATTGTTGTTTTTGCATGTGAACAATTGTTTTTCTCATATGAGCAACTGTTTTTGCACCAGTATTTTGGGTGACCAGGCCACTGTCCTAGCTGAGCTAAGGATACCTTTCCATGTTGCATCAGTGAAGTGCAATAATGGAGTGGAATTCAGATAGAGAGATATAGGAATAGAGGAAGACCAGTAGGGATCCACGCCACCAAACTACTAAGGGCAGACCCAATGCGTGTCACTGTCCTGGCTAAATCTCTCCGCCAGATTAAAATCTTGACTTCCATTTGTCCAAAATGAATGTCTATATATCTTTAAAACACGTATACAGATACATCTATATTTTTGACAAATGGAAGCGTATGTAATCTGGAACGGAGAATCTTCTAATATAAAAGACGCTCTTAATATTATGGGATGGAGGGAGTGTGTCCAATATGGTGGTAGCGATGGGATGATTCACTTGACTCATCCGAGCCACCCAAAATTCTCGGAGCGCAACTCTAGGCTTGTAACGCACAAGTGTCACTCCGTATGACGTGTGCCATGTTAGCTACTACACGCTTTCACCTAATCTTTATTGCACAACACGTCGGTGAGGGTTTTAGCTAGCCTCAGAGATTGTGAGCTCGATGCTCAAGCCTCACCCGCCGATTGCTCCATCGATGGTGACAACGCAACATCCATGTGGGCCTCGCTTTTTTTCTTTCTATTGTCCTAGCTAAGCTGAATTTCTTCGGATTGATCGAACAACACTCTTGGTTACAGATCCCTCCAAGTGGAACTCAATCCATCTACCTGTTTGGCGAACACTGCCACGTCAAAAAATGGATGTTTGATCTCAAAAATAAATAAATAAACTGGCTGTTTGGCAGACATTGTCACGTCAACAACTGCACGTACATTCCTTCTAAAGTACTCTTACTGACTATATGACGGGGCGAGGTGCGACATGTTGAATAAGGCTGCTCATAGTGGGACAGGCCGGAACCTGTAGGCATTATTGTGATTTTTGCATGCGAACAACTTCTTTTTTCCATATGAAGTCACATGAATTTTATATCTATCTACTATCTCTGCACATCACACTGACACACAAATAAACTATCTATCCGTCCAACTGAATGATTGTATATACATGAATATGAATTTTGCAATGATTTTTTTCTTCTTCTAGATGGGCACTACATTATTGTTCCTTTCTAGAAGTGGCGAACACACAAAGAAACACCAGTAAATCCCATGGTTCTCTCCACATCAACCAACATGCTACATCGCGACATGCGGCGAAGGTAGAAATATTTCCAAGGCATCGCCGACATAGGGATTCAGAATATTCCAGATGCACAACAATACAGAACGTGAAGCTCTGCATGGCGGAGGCCAAAGCTTGCCAGGTTGCTGCCTCCGTCACCGGTGTTAGAGGAAGGAAGCATCTTCCTCATCCTGGTGCCTCGTCAGCAAAGGCGGAAACGGCAGATCGACGCCTCACGCGGCAAATAATTATGGCCGTCCGGTGGGGTTGGTGGTCAGGGACACATGTAGAGGTAGGAGAAGATCCAAAATCTTATCACCGTCATCCCCTATGGCCCCAATGATTCGCAGTACCCACCTTGGTAGGCACACCACATGCCATTGCCAGCTAAAATCTTCACCTCCAATCCTCCTTTCTCTATCCATCCAATATAATGCAGTGTTCTCCATGAGCGTGCTTAGTACCCCAATAATTCCCTTCCTTTATCAAATAATTCCTATTTGTTTATGCAAGAAATCTGTATGAAGATTCTCTATGATGATTGTATGCCAATAATACACTATTCAAAACTAAGTAATCGACGGGTATGTATGTTGACCTGTGCCCAGTCTCGGACAAGGCAAAGCAATCATCGGCACATGCATGCAAGGCATGTATGCAGGTCCTTAATAAGAAAGTATGAAAGGAAGGAAGGAGCTAGAGATAAAAAATAAGTTTGCTAAAACACATTTAGATGTGCCCACACATATTGCACATCTAAGTTCGGAAGCGGATTTTTCCTAACTCGTTACGCGCGCAACGTATATCTGGTCCACCCATCTATCATAGATGTTAAATCAACATACAGCTGCTCCCATGCATGCATGTCAACATCAATAGGCCCTATACTAAAAATCTGACACGAGGTACAGAAGGCATTAGTGGGCTACTCCACCATATTTGCTAGCAAAATTAATATGTCACCATAACTTCTAAATAAACTGTGCAAATTTGAATTCATTTATGTATTTGAGTTTCTCACGGCTAGCTCAACGAAACAAGTCCAATATTGATATATCTCTAACAAAATTTCATAAACATTTAATCAAAGTTCAGACAAGCTGTTTATAAAGTTCTTTGGTTCCAAGTACATTTTCTAGCAAAGTTATTTAGTATTTCTAACAAAGTGCATAAACACTATTTATAAAGTTCTTCAACTCCTAGTCATGTCTATTTCACTTTGCAAATGAAAATGAAAAGTTCTTCACTATGCCCAACGAAGTTTCTCACTGAAAACACCGATAATCTTCTAAAAAACCATATTTCAATTTCATTTAAAAATTGTGTTGAAAAATTGTCCAAGCCTGATCTTGTTCTGAAGATCTTGGCGTCAGGAGTTCAAATATATAAAAAGTTTCAAGAATTTTTTTGATTAAACTGTCAAAGACAACTAAAAGTAACAAAGTTTTTGGAGAGAGGAAAGACAACCTAGGCATGCATGTGTGAGTCCATGGGAAAGAAAAGAGAGGCATAAGGGCATGCACAGGCAAAGGGCCCAGATCCATATGTTGGAGCAGCGGCTGTTATTGGCGTTGCGCACACAACCAATTAGAAAACGCCATATCCGTCTAAGTTCTATTATTGGCGGCTGTTATTTACATAGAGATTTGTGCAAACATTTGCTTTTGTATTTTTTTTCTTTCGAGTTTGATTGAGTCATTTAGATGTCCAATGACTATGGCACATCTAGATCTTCCCGAAGCAAACCCATAAAATATCTACTAGTAGTAGCTAGCCCAATTGGGTGCAAATGAATTCAGAACAATACAATGTTAGTTCGTTCCAGGCATCAGCCTTGCTAGTGCCCCGACACAATATATTGATTCAACAAACTCTGGAGCTGAACATGGCACGAAATGAAAAGGAAAAAAAACATAAACTTTCTGCTAATGGACGCAGTACAGCTCAGGTGGGTGGTTTTGGGACGAGATAAATACACTAGCGGTCATTGAAGTTGAGTCCTAAGCACGATACGGTCACTGAACTTTAAAATACGCTCATTACGGTCATTATATACGCAAAATGGTGATTATACGGTCACTGACTCTCTGTATAGCATTCGTATTGCACTCTGACCAATCAAACGACCTATGTGGCACTCGGTTTGGGCCCATCTGTCAGTAGGTGGAAAAATTAAATAAATAAACAAAATGTAAACAGCAGTATTTGGGATTCCAAGCCGTGGCATAGTGCATGGAAGGCCCGCGTGCTAGCCAATTGAGCAATTTGCTCCGATTTGCTCAGGTTGAGGCGCTCAACTTTTTATCAGATATGATTCCAAAAAGCAGTATGTGCCTTCTGTTCCACCTGTCAATCAGCCAAAGAAATAAAGAAAAGCTAATAAAATAATTATGCGCGGGTTGGTGGTTCGAAACCAGGACCTCACGCACAAATCCAAAGGCACGCTAGCAAATTGAGTAGGAGCTTAGTTTTTTTTTTGCCAACGGCACACACGCATGTGTGATATTTTCTTTGAGCAATCACATGTGCGATATAAATGAATCCACAGACAAAAAATATTCATGCAGATGAAAAAATAACTAAAAACATTTATGTACTATAAAAGTGTTTCTTTAATTGAAAAAAGTTCGTACAGTTTTAAAAATTTTGCATCCAATTTTTTAGAAATACTCATGTGATGTAAAGTAGTATTGCTTTTATAGGAATTTCCGTGTAAGGTACTGGTTTTGAATAAATACTTGATGCATTTTTAATATAAAGTTACACTAAGTTCTATAAAAATATATGCAAAAACATTTTTATAGGAATTTCCGTGTAAGGTACTGTTTTAAAAAATGCATGAAATTTTCTAGCAAAAGATGCAAACACTTGTTAAAAGTTGCATGAAAAAATATATCATTTTTTTGGGCACAATTACATAAATTTGATACAATGAAAGTAATTTTCAAAAAATATATATATGTGCACGCGCGCTTCATTTTCGAACAGGCATGTGCATTGCGTGAACGTCTTTATATAAAATGCCTAGCGCCTACTACTTCTATATTTGCTTCGTTGGCTCTAATGGCTACAGCACGCAAGCCTCAAGCGCGATGCGCGGGTTCGACCCCCCTGACTGCAGCTTGTGCGTTTCTTTTTTTTTATTTCTTCCCCCTAGTGACAGATGGGCCTACTGCAACATTTGCCACATAGGCTGCTATTTGACCAGTCAATTGAATGCCATGTAGATTGTTTGACCGGTCAACAGATTGCTATACAGTGCTCTACGGTGTGACAGTGACCGTATAATCATCACTTTGCGTATATAGTGACTGTAATGAGTGTATTTTGAAGTCTAGTGACTGTATTGTGCTTGTGACTCAACTTTAATGACCCTCAGTGTATTTATCTCTTTTGGGACCCAGTGAGAGGAGAAAAGATCGACGCCGCGGGCCGTCAGTTGGGTGGTTTTGGGACCCAGGGAGGAGAAGGTCCATAATTTTAACAGTCATCACTAGCATCGATTCTTGGTGGCCTCACTGATTCGCAGCCCACATGGCATTGCCAGCTCAAATCCTGCCCTCCAATCTATCCAGACGCGCTGTTTTTCCTGGGATGGGTGCCTGCTGTTGGAAATTCGCCACAGGATCGATCACATAATAACAACGCGAACACACGCGCACAAAAAGCTTGTAGCCGAGGGTACGTCTCGTACCCTTAATTTTCTTTATTTTTTTTCTTCTTTTCTCTTGATCACGATTACAAAACTCACGTAACACCCCGTGCATATATACACGGACGCCTTAGCTAGCCGGACACAAATCCTAGTCGAACACCAACTCCAAATACCAGACGCCAAAGCTAGCTCTAACCGGACTGCCAAAGGCCCATACTTTCCTAATGATCGCACTTAATACTAATCCTAACAGGACTCAAACGTGACTATACATACTGGTAATCTCAAACTTACCTTATTAATACTAACTTATGTTTGGATTACCTAAAACCTGCAGCCTGCGGGCATCATTGACGCTTGTGTTGAGTGTGATAATTCCTGTTGGGTTGTGCAGTAATTCCCACTTGTTTATGCAGGAGACGTGTAGGTAGGTTATGTGTGATCATTGCTCACCGATAATGCACTATGCTACACTGTTTGGTGGTCTCTTTTGCCCTGTCTCGAGTGCGAGCAAGAAATCATGTGTACGCAGAAGCTATGACCATCGAAAGAAAGAACAAGAACCCGCACATGCAACAAGGAATGAGCAAGTAGGAAAGGAGCCTGGGACAAATTGAAATCTAATAAATCAGTCACCGCCGAGCAAGAAGGCAAAGATGCAGAGGAGACTGAACTGGCTCGGGGCTCTAGACGAAAAGAAGCCCTTGGTTGTGAGCTCTACAGGCAGCTTAGGCGACTCCACCCCTCCGCCGCCGGCCGCTCCGGCCGCGGCGACCACCCCCTCGACCGGCCCTCTAGCTGCCATGGGGCCGGTCGGTCGCTCCGCCTCCGTCCCCGGGACCTCAGCAGGCTGGTGGCTCGACGGCGGCTGCTTCCTCCACCACGCCGGGCAGCATGCCCGGATACGTGAGGATATCTCCGTGGTCGGCGCCGACGAGGCACGTGGCGGGACTCGCCTTGGCGGTGGTTTCCTTGCCGCCTCCACCCCTTCGGTGCTGCGAGGGCTCCGGCCCATGGCGTCGGGCCGCCCTTCGCTTCGCCGGATGAGGCTCTCTGGAGTACTCGCTCACGGCCTTCTCCTCCCGGTATGTTCTCCGCTGTCCGCCGCCTTGGCCGCTTTGCTCGGTCTGGCTGGAGGTGCTGCTGCCTGCGCCACCGCCGCCGTCCGCCGCCGTCGTTCGCCTGGTCAATGGTTGGATCGGCTCGCCCTCTGCTTACCCGCAAATTCTTCAGTTTAGCAGTTGCTTGTTCTCCTTTACCGTGGCCAATCGCAATATTGCAAATTTTATTCTGTCACTAGAGGGAATTAATTACAGGGGCTTGGTCGTTCGTTTCCTTGCTAATGCCCCTCCGGTCGGCCAGCCTATGCCTAATCTCTTTGCTGCCTTCGCCCAATCCTGGCCTTCTGCCTCTGCTGACTGGGCCGGTCTGCCTTTGGCTTTTCCCGCTGTCGCGGCTTCGGGCGTTGACAGTGGCTCTGCCGCGCGGCCTGTTCTCCACTCGTCGGTCCGGACAAGCCTCACGGCTGTGACTTTCGCCTCGCTACTCCCAAGGCTGCTCGTCGCCACGCGCACCCATCTCCTGTAGTGATTCCCGTGGGCACCTTTTCAGAGATTCCCTATCTCCTCTCTGCCCGCGCCACGTGGGCCGTCCGGGTGCCGTATCCGCAGCAAATCGACCTCTCGCGTTGGATTTTTCTGTGCCAGGCCTCCTTGCGCTGCCCATTGGCCCGCCTCAGCTCGTTCAGCTGGCCGCCTGCCCGGTGTCATCGGCGCTGGCTACGTGCATGCATGCACCTCCGCGCCTTTTGGGGCCAGAGCCCTCCAGCGCTTTGGCCCACCAGCAAGCTCCGCAGGCCATGACCGCTGCCCCCCAGATCCCGCTGTCGCCTTCCTGGTCAGCTCCCACCCCCCCTCTGCCGACAGATCGCGACGACGAGGTCCAGGTCAGCGCCCAGGCCACGAGACGCGACAACGCTTTGACCGAAGATGCATGCCTGACGCCTCCTCGACTGCAGCTCTCCCACGCCCGGCAGCCAGGCCTCCTCAGCGCATCTTATGCCCATGCCCTCCTTTCTCCTACTTATAGCATGCAAGCCCCATGCATGCACGTACACTCCTCCTCCCTCCCACCCAAGCGGCTCAACCCAATGGACCGTTGCTACCGCTGCCTAGCTCTCGATCACAGGGTGCGTGACTGCAGAGACCCCGTGAGGTGCCGTCGCTGCTGGCGCGTGGGCCACACCCAGCATGGGTGCATGGCTATTTTACCCACCCTTCCCCCCGTGCCAACAACCACTCCACCCAACCCGCAAGCCCCCAACCCTAGCGCCCAACCATTGCCCCTCACCGTGAGCTCCTCCTCTCACACCCTGCCTCCCCAGCCATGGCGGACTTCATCCCCCTTGACCTATCCTCCTCTGAGGACGAGCTATCCCAGGCCCAAGCCCCCCCTCCCAGCCGCGCATCTTCTCTTTGCCCGAGCAAACCCGAAGCAGCCGGCCGGGGCGACGCGCCGAGGAGGAAGAGGACCCGGAGGAAGTCGAGTTCGAATCGGGGAGGAATCCACTGATTCGGACGCGATCCGATCCGTTTTCCTCGGTTCCCCTCCAAGGCACCGCCATGACTTCTCAATGTCTTCATGCCATTCACGCCCTAGAGCACTTGAAAACCTAGCTTTCGCCATCGTAAACCCACCGCACCCTCTCCGCGAGCTGTATCCGCCGTGCTATCCACACCGGGCTGGCAACCCGCCATCATCATTAGGGCCGCCTCCTTCGGGCCGGTTTGGTTGTCTTTGGCTCGGCCTACGAGCGCGAGATCTCCATCCTCAACAGCCCGCTTTCGTGCCCGATAAACACCGTGAGCCTTGTTCGCCATGAAGACACCGAGAACCGCTTCCTTTTTCGCCTTGGCACTGTCTCCGCCCTCCACATCGAAGATTTCCCACTTGAATATTGGTTCACTCCCACTATCATCAACTCCATTGTTCCCTTTGCTTGCCCCATTCAAATTGATCCCGTTTGCCTCACCGGTGTGGACTACTCCGCTGTCCTTGTGTCCGTCAAGTCACGCACCCTAACCGACGTGCCCCACACCATTCCGGTCCACGGCTTCTCCGGCCTTGGGGCCATTGCTTCCGTTCTCGTCGTGCACTCCCAGGAGCTCCCGCCGGACCCCGCCTTCGCGGGCCTCGACTCCGACGACGACAACAACGGCGGTGGGGATGGAGGGGACTCCGACTTCCCGGGTGGGATGGACCCCAACCTCTCCGCTCCGCCGCCTCCACCAACGGACGAGGGCCACGACGACCGGGTCGTGCAGCTGCCGGGCGGCCTAACCATGATGGCGAATCACAAGCCGCTGGTGTGCGCCGTCCCGCTCACGGCAACGCGCCCGAAGTCGGTGCAAGTCAAGCTGTTCAAGGGCTTCTACGACGTCCGCGTCCAGGGCGCCAACGGCGAACGCGGGTTCTACCGCATCCCGATGAGCCCGGCGGGCTCGCCCAAGCTTCTTGTCGCGAACCTGGCGGCCTGCTCCATCGGCTTCGTTGAGCGGGTGGCCACGGTGGGCCCCTCCCGCGCTCCCTTCACCGACGCCGAGATCATCTGCCGCGACCTCCGCGCCCGCGACTCCACTCCGGGCTGTGATGGGGAGGAGCAGGTCATGCAGGCTGTGGCTCGATTCGATGCGGGCCTCCCACCGATCCAGGCCTCGCAGGCGCTGCAGATCGCTCCAGGGGATTGCACCGGACAGCCGCAGCCGCCGCTCTCTCCGCCTCCCTCTTCCGGGATCGCCGAGCTCCCACCCCGTGCGGCCTCCCCCACGATTGTCTACTCTCGGCGCAGTGCTCGCATCCGGAAGGTGGAAGCGGCCCACCGCATGACCATGCTGGAGAAGGCCACCCTTCGGAAGGAGATGAAGATGGGGGGGAAGACGGCGATGGCGCCTCGCTGCAACCAGCTGCTTCCGGCGGCGGAGCTCATGGAGATCGCCGCTGAGGGGCCCCCACCGCTGCCATGCAAAGATGCCCTGCAGTTCGCAGCAGCCTGCGGCGTCCCCGAGATCGACCTCAACATGGTGCCCTCCGGTGATGATGTGTGACGACCCATGCAACACTTCTCGTCGGCGGCGCGACACTCTACCCGCCCCTTCCTCGGACTACGGCTCCTCGCTCCTTTTTAGCTGTAGGTCTTTCTGTAGGATGTGCCGCCGGCATGTTGCCAGCTACCCCCTCGCCAACCCCACCCCGTGTACTCTCCTTTTTCTGTGTTTCTTTGCTTTTCTCTTGGTTAAATGCGCCGCCTTCGCTAATGTACTCAACTGTTCCATCGTTCAATCGTTGCTGCCACCTCGGACTAGTCTTTGTCGTTTCCTACGTTTCCAATGATTAGAGAGATTTTAGTTACCTCTTGGAACGTCCGAGGCTTAGGTAGACACAAGAAGTGTACCGACGTTAAAGCAGCCCTATCCTCGAACCTTAGTTCCGTAATCTGCCTACAAGAATCTAAACTCCAGGACATCTCACCTTTCAAAGCAATCTCCTTCCTCCCTCCTAATCTTAGACGCTTCCACTCCATCCCCGCAAACGGTTCAGCCGGTGGAATCGTCATGGCATGGGACGAAAGCTTCCTCTCCTGCTCTAAATTCCTTGCGGCTAACTACGCCCTCACTTGTTGGTTCGAGGCTAGGGCCGAGGACCTCCCCTTTGTGGTTACCAATGTTTATGGCCCATGTGATCGCGCATCAAAGCCGAGCTTTCTTCAATCTCTCATCGACCTTAAGCCTCTGATCTCCTGCCCTTGGGTGATCATAGGTGACTTCAACATCCCGCTTAGGCCCTCTGACAAGTCCTCTCCTAACTTTAACATGATGGAAGCCAACCTTTTCTCCTCCACCATCCATTCCCTACAGATGCAAGACCTCCCTCTACTAGATAGGAGATACACTTGGTCAAACCAACAGAATGTGCCCATTCTGGTTCGCCTGGATCGGGCACTGGCCAACATCGAATGGGCCTCCAGGTTTCCGGACACATCGCTTTCGTCAACCACTAGGACAACCTCGGACCACGTCCCCATTCGTTTAACGGCGGCCACAGCAATCCCAAAGTCTCCGGTTTTCCGTCTAGATCGCTCTCTTCTCAACATCCCTCTCTTTAAGGAGCGAGTCATCACAAATTGGACAAGTGTCGGCCCGCGCCATGACCATCTGGGCTCGGCCGGCATCCTTGCTCTTAAGCTCAAGCGCACTCGCAGCATGGCCAAAAAATGGGTGTCGAACAGCCGTTCCCCGAAGACCCTTGTGCTTAACTGCCACACTACTATCAACTTCCTAGACAAAATGGAGGAGGCTAGGCCGCTGTCACAACTTGAGTCCGACCTTCGCCTCGCTGTTAAGCTTTCGCTTCACCGGCATAATGCGACGGTTGCAGCCTATTGGCGGCAGCGGGCAAAGTTGAAAGATTGCCTTCTTGGCGACGAAAACTCTGCCTATCTTCACATCTGTGCTTCGGCCAGACACCGCAAGAACCAAATAAAATCTCTGGAAGATAATGGCACGACCTTCACAGCGCACCGTGACAAGGAAACCGCACTCCTCAATTTTTTTAAAAACCTCGTTGGAACTTCTCCGGCCGTCTCCACGGCATTCGACCTGCCAAGCTTGCTCCTCCCAAACTCCATTAGTTCTGCTCAAGCCTTGGAGCTCACTCGGCCTTTTACCCGGAAGAGATCAAGGAGGCCCTACAGGCCATGAAGGATGACGCAAGCCCGGTCCCGATGGCTTTGGCCCAGCTTTCTACAAATCAAACTGGAATTTGGTTAAATTTGACCTCCTACGCCTTATGAACGATTTTCACGCTGGAACTGCGGATCTCAAACGGCTAAACTCCGCGCATATTGTGCTCCTACCCAAAACCGCGGATGCCTCAAAACCCGAGAATTTCAGGCCCGTGTCGTTGCAAAACTGCTCGGTCAAAATTGCTGCCAAGTGCACAGCTAATAGGAATATGCCCTTATCGACCATCTAGTGCACTGTGAGCAAACGGGTTTCATCCGGGGCCGTGGCATCGCGGAAAATTTCCTCCATGCAACGGACATTGTGCAGACTTGTTTCAAACGACGTCTCCCAGCAATTGTCATCAAGCTTGACTTTCATAAAGCTTTTGACTCGGTATCTTGGACGGCACTGGATGCTATCTTACGAGCAAAAGGGTTCCCCCCAGCTTGGTGCCGATGGGTGGACCACCTAAACAACTCTGCTTCCTCCGCAGTTCTCCTGAATGGGAAGCCAGGCCCTTGGTTTCAGTGCCGCCAGGGCCTGCGGCAAGGTGACCCCTACTCCCCCTACCTCTTCATCCTCGTCGCTGATGTCCTCAAACGGCTCATCACCCAGGCTTCCACCCATGGCATTCTTTCCCACCCAATCGCGTCTGACATCCCTTGCACTGTTCTCCAATATGCTGATGATACTCTCATCGTCCTGCCGCCGGACATAGCTCAGCTGCGGGCCCTCAAAGCCATCCTGCTGCAGTTCTCGGACGCCACTGGCCTCAAAATAAACTTCCACAAAAGCACTTTCGCCCCAATCCATGTGGACTCGGAACTCTCTTCTAGACTCGCGGCCATTTTGGGATGTCCGGTTGCCTCTTTCCCACAATCTTACTTAGGATTGCCCCTCCCTACCCACAAGCTCCATCTTGCCGACTTTTTCTTCATCATCGACAAGATTGACCGGAGATTGGCAGGATGGAGAGGCCTGCTACTATCGTTGGCAGGGAGAGCAATTCTTATGCAGTCCGTGCTCGGGCCCTCCCAATCTATGCGATGAGTGTCCTTCTTCTTCCCGCAGCACGCAGTGCGAGCCATTGAGAAGCGTTGTCGGGCCTTCTTACGGACCGGCCAAGACGCGATCACCGGTGGCCAATGCAAAGTGGCTTGGGATATTGTGTGCGCCCCCTTCATCAATGGAGGACTTGGCTTCCTTTCGCTCACGCAAATGAACCGTTGCCTTCTTCTAAAGCACATATCGAGGCTGCACGATGTTCACCCTTCGAGGGAACCCTCCTACATTGTCTCTAAGTATGGTTGGTCTGAAACCAACGACGTGAGCGCGACCAGCACTCATCACACTCCAATCTGGCGCGACATCATCAAAGGGCTTGGCCTTTTTAGGGACACCACCAGGGTTCAGCTTGGCAACGGGGCCACAACCTCCTTCTGGTTTGACCTCTGGCTCCCACACTCCACCCTCACCTTAGCCCAGCTTTTTCCTGCACTGTTCTCCCACTCAAACAGGCCCAACACCACCGTGGCTCGCGCTATGGCTTCGCCCGACCCGAACCTGGAACTAACCCCGCGGCTGTCCCACACAGCAGAATGTGAACTGAATGATCTATGCAATGTGCTGGCCACCGTAAACGTGAATTCGCAGGTGCCGGACTGCAGAACTACAAGGGAAGCAGGCAAGCCACTCACTACTAAACTGGCTTACACGGCGGTTTGGAAGACGATGCCCGCCGACGCCTTCACCTCGGCCATCTGGAGCAACTACGCCCCGAACAAGTGCAGGCTCTTCATCTGGCTTGCCAACAAGGACCGCCTATTTACCAACGCCAGGCGCTTCCGGCGGGGTATAACCACTTCCGATGCTTGCCCCTTCTGTACGCAATGTGAAACTATCGAGCACCTCTTGTTCGAATGCAGACAGCTTCGCCCCCTGTGGGCGGAACTGGATAGCCTTTGCCCGGATGTACCGCATGGGCTCCGCAACGCCTGGGACGGAAACTTCACCAACAAGACAAGGTCAACTGTTCTCATGGCCGTTCTCTGGAACATTTGGCAGAGGAGAACGCCAAAGTTTTCCGAGACCTCCACCTCGATCTACACACGATCGCTGCTAACGCGGCAAATGATCTTCGCCTTTGGTCTCACCGCTGTAAAAATGCCCAGAAACAAATAGTGCTTCGCGACTGGGCCACCATGTTGTTCCACTTAGCTGCGAGATTGTAGCCTCCGGCTCTATGTAATTTTCTTTTTTTTTTCGGCTCTCTCTCTCTCCAACCCCCCTGCTATTCTGGCTCTAAATGCTCTGTAACACTTCTTGATGGTCGCAATAAAGGGTTCAGACAGGCGTAAGCCCGCCGTTGACGCGTAAAAAAAAAACTGTATATGCGGCGGCCGGTCGTGCCTGCGCATTTCGGGACTGCGCTTAAAACATGGGTGGAACCCCTAACAGCTTGTGGCTTCCATTTTCTGCTTTGAACCCTACCATTCTGACGGATAATGTATCCCTGGTTCCAGTTTAAAATTGAAAGCCCCTGATGATCTGCAACAAAACAAAAAATCCCCTAGCCCTGAGTCAAAATGGTGTTTCTGGATTCTGAATACACTACTGTGTTGTGCGTGACTAGGCACGAAGCCGGCCCAGCGTTCGGCCGGCGCGCCGACGTAAAACGTTTGCAAAAGATAAATAAATGCTGTAACAGAACATGGCATGGGTTTAAAAAAAACTAAACTCCTCCAAATTAGAAGCTGCGTACGGACCATGTTTTTCAGATTAGCCATTTTAATTTTGATCATTATTCACAATTTGTAATTTTTTTTGATAAAACTGCAAAAGAAAATACGATATGTTAGACATTTTTAAAATTTGCAAATATTTTAAAAGTAACGAATACATTTTGAATTTGTGAACATTTTATGAATTCACCAATAGTTTTTGAATTCACAAAAAACGACTTCAAGATCTTTATCCAACATTCAAACAATTTTATATGTCAAAATATATTTTTAATACAATGCACAAAATTTACAATTTTTGAAAAGTTAACAATATTCGAATAGACTTTTTCTATTACATTTTTATAAACACATTGAAAATATTAAATTTAATTTATCGTTTTCGAATGATAAAAAAAAGTTACATGAAAATAAACAAAAGAGAAAAAGGAAACAAAAAATAGGGCGCCCGTAACACGCACTGGGCGAGGCCAAAGCGAGTTGTGGTGTGCACAATTTGTTTGCTCGCGCCACACAGTCCGGGGAGTGTGAGGTGCCGTTGGATAGGGTAGATCCCGGGGCACACCCGCTTTCAAGCCTGTTTTTTATTTCTCTGAAAAAATATTATGATTTCACATATTATTTTAATAAAAATTAAGTATTTTAAACAATAGGAAAACGATTTGAGAAAATAAGAAATTGGACATCATCATACATATCAATTTTCATCTGGTATTTTCTGTTGAGAACAAATCTTCACGCACTTCAAACATATTATCTATATTTTCAATATTTGTATCATGTATTTCAAAATAGCAACAAGGTATTTTAAGGACATTCATCAAATATTTGAAAAATAATCATCTTGTATTAAAAACATGTTTACCATTATAAAAATGATGAATGCTATAAAAACAATTCACATACTAAAAGTTGTTAATGATTTTAAACCATTATAAACTTTGAGATTTTATTAAAATGTTCCAAAATTTATAAAATGATTATAAATTTTAAGAATGTTGACGAACTCTAAAAAATGATTCTATAACTTTCATGAAATCTAAAAAATGTGCAAAAAAATTAAATTTTTTAAAGTTATAAAAGATAAAAAAAGAAAACCATTCCAATATAAAAAGGGTAATAAAAACAACAAAACAGAAGAAAGTGGTAGAAAATGAAATAAAATAAAATAAAATAAAAACGAAACAAGAAAGAAGAAGAGACATCTCCAGAAAGTACATGCATGAACCCATGGGCATCTAAACCAACTTCGGAAAACTAATTACTGAAGGCGAAAAAATTCTTTAAAAAGTTTTGCACAGACATCTTCACATTCTATGTGCGCATAGGAAGTTCCGCGGAAAATAACAGTTTTTTTGCCCTGTGCAAAAAAGACAAAAAATATGTCATAGAATGCTATTTAGAAGCGCTGAAATTTATATTTTTCAGCGGAGGCAAAATAAAAAGAGATTTTTTCACAAAACTTTGTGCCGTGCACACATGTTGCGAAGATATATGCGTAAAATTTTGTTTCAATTTTTTTGGCATTTCAAAACGAATCTAAAATGCATATTTTTTAAAGCAGGTTCAAATCTCCCACTCAAGCAAACCCCCTAAAGGAAGAATGGACAAATCTCCCACTGGGCCTTGGCTATAGTGCCTCCGAGGGCATTCTAAGATCCTCTGAATTTGTACGGATTTTTTCAGGGTCCGTAAATATATATATTTTTCCTGCAATGCAAAAGAAACTGGCACTAACCTCAGTTAATAGGCTAGTTCCACAAAACTGTAAAAACATTATATAATGGAAGCATAATAAGCATGAAACATACAAAACAATAATATAAGCTAGATCTAGTGTATCTTGCAAAAGAATCATGATCTTGTTTGAGTTGATGTTAGTCACTGCATTCTGAAAAGCTATCCTTTTGTAATGCAGATCTAGTGATTTCTTATTATAATCAAAAATTTATGTTGACGGATTACTGAATTCCTGAAATAATGTTGAGATGAGTTAGTTTTGCTGAAATGGCTGGTTAGTTATTGATGTAATGATGCTAAAATCATGCGGGGAATGGTTAAAACGTTGGTCGAATGTTTTATTAGCGTCAAAAACTTCATCAAATTGTGCACGCACATTTTTTAATCATGTATCTTAACTATTGTCGTATCCTCACAGTCTTAAGTAGGAGGTTACCACATCTGCATGCTACCAAACGAAGTCTGAACTTAGCATGTCTCTGCACATTTAGGCTATCAAAAGCCAGCAACTGTATGTATTCAACATGTCTGGGGAACAACATTTTAGTGTCATGCAGGGTACCATACACACCCTTACAGCAAGGATAATAATATAGCCAGTACTTTGCTATATAAAGCTGCCATGTCGTCAAAGCCTAATATTATTAATTACTCATATAATATCAATGGCTATAAAGTTGGCTATAAGATTAATCCTTCTTTCCACTTTCTCTCTATCTCTTTCCTCTAATTTACTCTTAACTAGGAGCATATGTAAAGCTTGGATCTTGCATGAGAGTCCACTCCTTCCCTTTTTTTCTTGTCTCTCTCCTTTCCACTGGCAAAAGTAACATGTAAGCATGCTTTAGCGAGAGCGGCGTTTTGGCTCCTAGGTGCATATGCATCCATTGTTGAAATACACATTTCAGAAAGTTAAAAAATTCGGAACAAAAATCCCGTGTGTATATCCGGACATTTTATGTGCTTTCACAAGGTTTCGGTGAAAAACGCCATTTTTTGTGGCTTGTGTAAAAAAGATAAAGAAATGCCTCATGAATAGTTAGAATGAAGCATCAGAAATTGTCTTTTTTACACAAGCCACAAAAAACGTCGTTTTTCACTATAACCTTGTGCACGCACATAGAATGTCCGGATATACACCACTAGTGGAAAAAAGGCCTTTGGTCGCGGTTCGCAACTGCCATTAGTCGCGGTTGCGCAACCGCGACCAAATAAGCGCGACTAAAGCCCCCCACTTTAGTCGCGGCGGCTTAAGAACCGCGACTAAAGGCACGTCCACGTGGGCGCCAGGTGTCGTCGGCGGAGGACCTTTAGTCGCGGTTCTTCCCAACAACCAGCGACTAAAAGCCGCCACAGGTTTAGGGTTTTAGCCACCCCCTAAACCTGTTTTCTGTTTAATTTGTATTGTTTTATTTCTTTTGTGCTTTATTTTAATTTTGAAGGAGTTTCATATATTCTACGGTACTACATACATGCATATGAATGTACAATCTCAAATAAATTTGAAATTAGAACCAAAAAGAATTCAAGAGGAATATACAATATATATTCAATATCATCGGATGACCATATACAATTTTGAACAAGTTTCCATACATGATTTAATCCATATAAAGTTCTACGTCCTCGTAATAGTGTTCTCCTTTAGGATGGAGGACTTCCCTGCTGAACCATCCAGCTAGTTCCTCTTGAAGTGGTCGGAAGCGAGCTTCTAGACTAAGCATCATCCGGAGGTTATTCCTCTGAGCATTGGTATCACTCGGAACCCGCTCAGAGGTGTATCTCCGGATCCTCTCCTGAACATAGTATCCACATAGATTGGTCTCCGGTGGCTGAATATCCCCAGCATTCTTAGGCTTTAACATTTTGAATTCTAGCTCTTTTTGAATTCACCGACCTTTGTATCTACGAACCGTCTCCAAACCCTACGAGGCAAAGAAAATTAAGTGAACAAGAGAGTTATTAGTTACTTGATATTAGGAAATGAGCGAAATAGGCCGATCGATATAGAGCGCAAATGAATGAAAATAATTACTTCTGCAGCATTCTTCTCATGTCGGCCCAAAGCTTTGGATCCATATTCAGAGAGTCGTGGACGAGACATTACGAGGTGTTAACTTTAATTACTAGCAGAATCCGGTGGAACCTGCGGACACGATACATGCACAAGACGTCATGCATAACTCATCGATTAGCCGGCCACATACCATGCATGGAGTAAACAAAAGAGAATTAATGTGCTCAAGACAGAAACACTCACCCAAAATGGTAAGGAAATAGAATATCACTTTTGAGTTCCTGCTTTGTAAGAAACTGCCACAGGTCTGCCTCCACGTCGTGAGGTGGCGCTCCAACACATGTCCATTAACGATGTGTGGGTCAATGAACCCAACATCATGGATGTTCCTTACTGCATTCCTTAATCTTCATTCTGCATGTATAATAGCGGACACAACAATATAGTTAGGACATATATATAGTGCAGGCAATATGAACGAGATGGGGTAGAAATTAATAAATCACTTACGTAGCGTAGCAACCGATGATAGATTTGTCGAGCTCGCGAGATTGAAAAGCTGGAACAATTCACTCGATTGCAATTTGTACATAGTAATGTTTGAAGTGATGCTCATGTCTAACTTCCGCATAAATATATTCTTTGGCGTTTTATTTTTTATGTAACCCTTGTACCAATTTAGCAGACCTTTCATTTGGTCAGTAGATCATTTTCCTGCGCAGGCTCGACGAGAGGCCCATTCTTGACATATGTAATTACTACCTCCTTCACTGGCGCCTCATCAAGGCCTAACAGTTCACGAAGAGTAATACCTAAGTTGGCCGCTTGTTCTCTGGCACTCGTTACAGTCAATCCATGTGTTGTCGCAGCTTGTATGATCTCGGGGGCATCCGGGGCTTCCACTATAAGCGGGGCAATCGATTGTTTACTTTGTTCCCCGAGCTGGGCAACTTGTTTCCCGCTTTTTTACTTTCGGCCTTCTCCCGCTCTTTGTTCTCCTTGAACATGAGTGCACACTGCCGAAGTTCACGTGCATAGTCGTCAGGCTGATTCTTGTGACTTGGGCGGTGTGCTCAAAAATGACTTAGCCCACTTCTTTTGCTCATCGAATATCTTGGCTTGGGCTCGGGCTCTCTTTTCTTCTTGCAGTCCGCCTTCCATTTCTCATAATGAGCAGTCAGCGGCAGCGTCGACTTCCTCGGCACTACGTTCCCAAGGCCTTGTGGGGCGAGGCTTGATGATGGCTCCGGTACCTTTGTGGTCTTAGGTACATAAGGGTCCGGGTTAATAATCCAGGACTTACGCTTCTTTGTCGGAGGTGGATTGGGGCGGCGTCGATCACCCGCCGGACGAGGAGGCCAGAGGCGGCTGATCACCCGCCGGACGTTATGGATCGGGGCGGCGTCGGTGGCGTGGCGGAGGTGTAGGTGAACCGCCACCACCACCACCACCACCACCACCGCCACCGCCACCACCACCACCGTGAGGGGTGGACTTGTTGTCCTTGGCGCCTCGCACAGAAACTTGATAAACTTCTTTTGCCATAGAATGAAATGGCGCTTGACATCTCAAGTCTTTTCTCCCCTTCGTGTAGCAATGTCAATCTCCGTGTCCTCAAACCCTTGGACTATGTCCTCCACCGTGACACGAGCATAGCCATCTTGAATGGGGTTGTTGTGGTGGAGTGCTCGAATAAACATGGTAAAGCACTGCCGATGGCTACCTTCATGGACATGTTCCCGATAGGATAATACAGATGACATTCTTTCATCTCCTTTATATAAATCCACGGGGTAGCGAGGAGGCTCCGGTGCAGTAATTTCGACCACCGTGAGGCTCCGGTGCGATAATTTCGACCACCAGAGGCTCCGGTGCAGTAATTTCGATCGTCGGTGCATCTGCACCAGCCGGTGGGGCCTCCGTGGAAGCCACGCTGCTTCTCCGCTGCTGGCTTCCGAGATCCGCTGGATGATCTTCATGCTGCACCAGAGCTGCATCTCTTTCGGCTACTAGTACACTCATGGTTTTCTTCATCACATCCATTTCCGATGCCAACCGCGCCACAACATCTGATTCCCGATCCATCTTTCTCTTACGGCTTCTGTAACCGTACGGGTCATCGTCACAGGGAACCCTATTTTCCACGGAATGTGCCCCATGCCTCGTACACGTCCTCCGTGTTCAGGATTCCCGAGGGCTTTTGTCGGTAGCGTCGTTCTCTCTGTTGAACTTGATCTTCCCTGTTGAGCATCCTTCATTGCGTCAATAAGGGCTTGGGTGGGTTTAATTAATTTGCCCGGTAAACACACTCCCCCTGTCTCCGGGTTCAGCGTTCCCCATGCCCGTACCACCAGCTTTTGGCCCTTGGGTCCCATCCCTCCGTACTGGACGGATTCCTCGCGCCCTCATCTCGTTCTCCATCTTCTCCAACCTAGGCACCAAAATGCGATACCCTCCTGGCCCCATAACATGATTGTACTCCTTCTTAGCCGCATTTTCCTTATTTTTTTCGATATTTCAATGAACTGCTCCGATTTCTTTTGCTTCACAAATTCTGGCCAATCATGTTTCAGTTTCTCATATTGTCCATTGAAATCCGAGTCTTGTTACGCTTGACAAAGTCACGGGCTAGATTTTGCTTGAATTTCCGAATCGTCGGCCATCTTATGAAGAGCGAACTGTTTGACTAGCCTCCTCCTCTCCTTGTTTTCCTCAATCTTGTTACCCTCCTCATCTAATTTGTTGTATTCCGGAGGTAGAACGAAATGTTCCATAAGCTTCTTGAAGCAATCTTTTTTTGTTCTCTTATCGACAAAAGTGAAACCATCAATTCGTGCCTTCTATGGCTCATTCCACTCCTGGACGGTGATCGAGACGTTGTCTCTAAAAATGGCTCCGCATTGGCTGACAAACTTGGTGGCGTTCTTGCGGGGCTCCAGCGGCCTGCCGATTGCACTGTCGACAACCTCGATGGTGCATGTTTCTCCTTGTTTCATCGTCTTGGTTGCGCCACGCTTTGGACGGCGTACTCGATTGTTTTGACGATCCGCCGAGGGCTAAAATAAGAAAGAGAGTCGCGGCGTTAGTACACACATATTTATTCAAATCAGTTAGTTTGTATCACCGGAGGCTCAATGTATATATATACCTCGGCCGGAGGTGGTTGCTACTTCCATTTGAAGATAAATGCGTTTATCGGCGTTTCTTGACATCTTCTTCTTGTGGCGCCCTTCATCTTCACCGTCAAGGTTCAGATAAGAAGAGATATCATCTTCTTCTTCTCCGGTCGGCACATATTGAATATCGCCGTTTATGATGCCGAACATATGTGCTTCACCGTCCGGATCATAGTTGTCCATAATCGGGTCAGCTCTATCGTCCGCCATTATGTCAGTCCTGAAAACATGTAGTAAAAACAAATTAATTAAGTGAAGAAGAGGCGGTGGCGGTGGCGGTGGCGAAAGGGCGGTGGCAAAAGGAGGCGAGAAGGGGTGGGAGAGGGTGTCGCGGTGAGCGCGAGACGGGCGGCAGCGACGGCGTCACGGAGAGGGGAGGCGAGGACAACACACACGGAGAGGGAGGCGAGGACAACAGACAACCACGTCTTCACGGAATGGGCGATATCGGGATGGTCAAAGGGGCTTGCCTGGTTGCTCCGGCAAGGAGGGGTCGTTGTCGACGTAGTCGATCACAGAAGCGACATCGGTCTCGGGGTCTACGGAGAGAAGAGGGGCAATATGATGTGCGGGAGTGACCTAACATATGGCTACACGATAAAGGTGAAGGGGATTCAACCGAATGTTTTCCCGGTTCGGACTAATGTCGGATAGAAGACCGGAGGAGAATTCCATGTTCAGATAGTTAGAGGCATCTGACATGTATGTGGGTAGCGTATTCGGGTTCGTCTCGTCGTTCTGAGCAACTTTCATGTATAAAGTTTTTTGATCCGACCTACGGTTTATTTAATATGATTTTTCAAAGTTTTAAATAGTTATTTGGAATTAACAGATTTAAATAAAAGGAAAACAGGGTTATGACATCAGCATTAATTACTTTTAATTATTATCATTTTTAATTTTTATTTATACATATTTCTTTTGTTCTTCTTTTTTTAACAGGGGGCCCCATCGGTAAGTGGCCTAGGAGGCCACGTGGGTTAACGCGCAAGGGCGCAGGTGCCTGGTCGTAGGTCTCAGCCCGGCGCGAAGCGCCAAAGGCCGGCCTGAACGGGCGAGGCCCGACGAGCGGCGGGGGTGACGGCGAAGCGGCGATGGGGGCGGCATCGGCCTCGGGCGCCATGGGTGTCGAGGAGAGGCGGAGAGGCGACGTGACGAGGCCGGGCGTCGGCGTGAGCCGCAGCGGCGGCAGGCGGCACTGAACGGGCGCCCGGCGACGGAGCGCCAAGGGTCATGCCTCGTTCCAGCACGGATCGAGGAGGTGCCGGGCGCCCGTCGGGAGGGGACGAGAGGCGAGGTGAGGCAGTCCAAATGAAGCGACGAGGCCGGCCGGCGCGCTGCTGCGGGCGAGGGCGACGGCGGGCGGCGCCGAGGGCGACGGTGACGGCGGCGGGCCGAGGGCGACGGGCGACGGCGGGCTGCGCCAGGGCGCGAGACGAACAGCGAGAAACGGCGGGCGCGCCGAGGGCTTGTATTTATAGCCTCTTTAGTCAAGCGGTTACACGAGGCCCGCGATTAAAGGTACCCTTTAGTCGCTGGTCGCCGCCCAACCGCGACTAAAGGGGTTTTGGCGGTTTTTTGCGATCCGCCCCCCTTTAGTCGCGGTTGGGCGTGCGACCATGACTAAAGGTACCTTTAGTCGCTGGTCGCCTGCCCAATCTGCGACTAAAGGCCTTAGGCTGCCACACGCCCAAAAGTTTAGTCCCACTCGCTAGTTGAGAGAGCTCGAGAGTGGTTTATAAGCGCTGCTGCGCCACCCTCTCGAGCTCCTCTCAACTGCAGGCTTCGAACCTAATCATCACTAGCTATGTGCTGTGGGCCTACTAGGCCTCCTGCGGGCACGAATCACAGCCCATGTAGGGTTTCTAGTCGTATTCAGGCCGTGGGGGTCCAGATGGCGGCACTATTTTTTTCCAGTTTTTTGTTTTGTTTTCTGCATTATTATTTATTTTTGTTGTTTTTTGCTTTATTTTTTAATTCTTTTTGCTTTTAGTTTTAGAAAAATTATAAACTTTTACATTAGTGCCATTAGTTTTCAAATTTGAAAACACTTTTTTGTTTTCTTTGTTGCTTTATTTATTTTATTTTGTTTCTACTTACAACAAAATACTTATTGTTGCTATTTTAGTTTTCTGCATTATTATTTATTTTTTGTTGTTTTTTGCTTTATTTTTAATTCTTTTGCTTTTAGTTTTAGAAAAATTATAAACTTTCTGTTAGTGCCATTAGTTTTCAAATTTGAAAACACTTTTTTGTTTTCTTTGTTGCTTTATTTATTTTATTTTGTTTCTACTTACAACAAAATACTTATTGTTGCTATTTTAGTTTTCTGCATTATTATTTATTTTTTGTTGTTTTTTGCTTTATTTTTAATTCTTTTTGCTTTTAGTTTTAGAAAAATTATAAACTTTCTGTTAGTGCCATTAGTTTTCAAATTTGAAAACACTTTTTTGTTTTCTTTGTTGCTTTATTTATTTTATTTTGTTTCTACTTACAACAAAATACTTATTGTTGCTATTTTAGTCGCTGGTCGCTTGCCCAACCCGCGACTAAAGGTCACTGCAGTTTAGGGTTTTCCGCCATTTCTTCCCTGTCTTCCGCCTCTTTCTTCCCGCCACTTTCTTCCCGCCTCCTGTCTTCCCGCTCCCATTTTTCCGCCATTTCTCACTACATATATGTAGCCCGGCTTGGCCAGCATTATCACATCTCTACAATCTCTCATCACTCTCTCATGGCTTCCACCGCACCCACTCTAACCTACCAGCAGGTGGAGGAGCTTTCGCCTCGAACTACCCTTGACTACCAAGACAACGACGACGGCGGCTATGAAGACTACGAGTATGCATATTATACGCCTAGGCAGGAGTATGACTAAATCACTCCAAATTTCATGTATCATCAGTGGTATCTCAAATCATTCAAAATGGACACCAAACACATCACGGGTAATATAATTCACATGATCCATTCAACAAAGTTTGGTACAATAAATTATTACACATCATTTCTTCCCTTGTGTCCCTGCTTACGATTGTGCCGTATCCATGGAGCATCCTCATCATTTAACTTAATGCTTGGGTCGGTGTTCACTTTGAAGGGCGGAATTTCAGCAAACATATTATAATCTTCGACATATGCATCTTGTCCTCCACTCCCACGATGTTTCTTTTCCCTGAAAAGAACAATGTGGCGCTTTGGATCATCGCATGATGTACTGATCGTTTTCTTATCTTTCCGTTTCCTCGGTTTGCTACTCATGTCCTTCACATAGAAAACCTGAGCGACATCTTTCGCTAGGACGAATGGTTCGTCAAGGTAACCAAGATTGTTGAAATCCACCATTGTCATTCCGTATTGCTGGTCCACCTTTACCCCACCTCCTGTTAGCTTGAACCATTTGCACCGGAACAAAGGGACCTTAAAGGAGGGTCCATAGTCAAGTTCCCATATCTCCTCTATGTAACCATAATATGTGACCTCTTGCCCATTCTCGGTTGCTGCATCAAAGCGGACACCACTGTTTTGGTTGGTGCTCTTTTTATCTTGGGCGATCGTGTAAAATGTATTCCCATTTATCTCGTACCCTTGGAAAGTCGTTATAGTCGAAGATGGTGTCTTGGCCAACATGTACAGCTGATCTACAACATCATTGTCATTCATTAAATGTTTTCTCAACCAACTGCCGAAAGTCTCCATGTGGGCCTTCCTAATCCAGGATTCAGGCTTCCCGGGTTGTCGAGCGTAAAATATTCTTGTGTTTCTCAAAGTACGGAGCCACCAAGCTGGAATTGGTCAAGATCTGATGTGGTGTGCTTCAACAGAGAATGGCAGTCCATACATATCGTTGATTTCATTCCGATCGTGCCTTTTCCACTTAGTCTCCCCTCGTGCGCGATCGAGGAAGACCAATCGGCTTAAGGTCAGGAACAAAGTCAACACAAAACTCAATTACCTCCTCATTTCCATAGCCCTTGGCGATGCTTCCTTCTTGCCTAGCACGTTTACGAACATATTTCTTTAATACTCCCATGAACCTCTCGAAGGGGAACATATTGTGTAGAAATACAGGACCGAGAACGAAAATCTCTTCGACTAGGTGAACCAGGAGGTGCGTCATAATATTGAAGAAGGATGGCGGGAACACCAACTCGAAGCCCGACAAGACATTGGATCACATCGTTACGTAACCGTGGTAGAACTTCTGGATTGATTACCTTCCGAGAGATTGCATTGAGGAATGCACATAGCTTCACAATGGCTACTCGAACATTTTTCCGGCAGGAGCCCCTCAAAGCAATCGGAAGCAATTGCGTCATAATCACGTGGCGGTCGTGAGACTTCAGGTTTTGGAACTTTTCTCCGCCATGTTTATTATTCCCTTTATATTGGGACGAGAATCCAGACGGAACCTTCATACTGCTCGGGCATTCAAAAAGATGACCTTCTCTTCTTTGGTCGAGCGTAGCTGGCACGACCTTGAAACCATTCCGGATGCGGTCATCGTGGTCTTTCAAACGTTGCTTTGGTCCTGCCGTGCTTCCTTTGTATCATTTGTCTTCCCATACACGCCCAAGAAGCTTAGGAGGTTCACGCAAATATTCTTCAGAACGTGCATCACGTCGATTGCGAGCGGACATCTAGGACTTTCGAATATTCTAGCTCCCGAATATAGATTTCTTCTTCCACATGGCTGCGTGCCCGTCGGCTCCCTTCGAACTGATTGTCCGCCAGACCCTTTCCAAAGATGACTTTCAAATCCTTGACCATATCAAATACCTCAGCACCGGTCGTTCCGCAGGCTTCGCCGGTGATCTGCCTTGCCGTTGTAATGCTTGCCTTTCTTTCTTCTTTGGATGAATTTTGGAAGAAATCGACGATGCCCAAGGTACACGTTCTTCTTACAATTTGGCAAATGTACACTTTCAGTCTCATGTAAGCAGTGCGTGCATGCATTGTATCCCTTATTTGACAGTCCCGAAAGGTTACTAAGAGCAGGCCAATCGTTGATGGTTACGAAAAGCAACGCCGCAGGTCAAATTCCTCTTGTTTGTGCTCATCCCACACACGGACACCACCCCACAGCTGTAAAGTTCATCAACTAATGGCCTTAGGTACACATCGATGTCGTTGCCGGGTTGCTTCGGACCTTGGATGAGCACTGGCATCATAATGAACTTCCGCTTCATGCACAACCAAGGAGGAAGGTTGTAGATGCATAGAGTCACGGGCGAGGTGCTATGGCTGGAGCTCTGCTCGCCAAAAGGATTCATGCCATCCGTACTTAGAGCAAATCTTATGTTCCTTGCGTCAGCTGCAAAATCTTTGAACCATATGTCGATCTTTCTCCATTGCGTTCCATCTGCGGTGTGTCTCAACTCCCCGTCCGACTTACGGTCCACTTTGTGCCATCGCAACAACTTGGCATGCTCTTTGTTCCTGAACAGACGTTTCAACCGTGGTATTATAGGAGCATACCACATCACCTTGGCGGGAACCCTCTTCCTGGGTTTCTGGCCCTCAACATCGTCACCAGGGTCATCGCCTCTGATCTTATAACGCAATGCAGTGCATACCGGGCATTCATTCAAATTCTCGTATTCATCGCGGTAGAGGATGCGATCGTTGATGCATGCATGTATCTTCGTAACCTCTAAACCTAGAGGGCGCACAACCTTCTTTGCTTCAGTGCGATCTTTGGCGGGCAACTCGTTATCCTTTGGAAACATATTCTTCAACATTTTCAGCAAGTTTTCAAATGCCGAGTCAGCTACACCTGCCTCTGCCTTCCATTTCAGCAAAACCAGTGTGCAGCCCAGCTTTTTCGCACCATCATCGCATCCGGGGTACAACGCCTTTCTGTGATCCTCTAACATGCGATCCAAATTCTCCCTCTCCTTTTCAGTTTCGCAGCGTCTCCGTGCATCAGCAATGGTCCGACCAAGATCATCAACGGGATCATCACGTGCCTCTTCTTCACCTTCCCTTCACCTTCAGCATCCTCCATGAAAGTATCACCGAAATGAGCAAGATAGCTTTCATCGATGAAATCATCCCTTCTTCATCTTCTTCCATTATAACCCCTCTTTCTCCATGCTTGGTCCAATAATTATAGCTTGGCATGAAACCCTTCAAGCAGATGCATGTGAACAACTCTTGAGGAAGAGTAACCCTTCTCATTCTTACAGATAACACATGGACAGATAACAAAACCCCCGCTTGTTCGCATTAGCCACTACGAGGAAATCTTTCAAACCCGTAGTGAACTCGCCGGAGAGTCGGTTACCGTACATCCATTGCCGATTCATCTGCATTATTATAATATAAAATATATAATTAACCATCATGCATTTGTTAAACTAACTAGCTACAAACAATATAAATTAAACAATGAACTACACACATGCATATTGACACATCAAAGGTTCATCAAGTTGCTAACCGCGATCGAAGAGTGTGGCTCCAACACTTCATGTCATGTTTGTTTCATGCTCTTGGGGCATTTCATCAAACACCTTATGTGCATAAGAGGAACCAAAAGCAAACCTACACCCACTTGTGAAGAGAATGGCTCCAAATGGCTAAGTGTTGGCTGCTTTGGATGGGTATATATAGGGAGGGGCTTTAGTTGCGGTTGGCACAGCAAACCGTGACTAAAAAGGTGCCCAAACCTTTAGTCGCGGTTGTCCTGGCCAACCGCGACTAAAGCCCTCACGTGCACCAGCTGGCCACCGAGCGCCCTGGGCCCAGGCCTTTGGTCGCGGTTCACCTCCAGAACCGCGACTAAAGGTCCCATTAGTCGCGGTTCCTACAGCTTCGCGACTTATGGGGCTGGACGGAAGCCTGTTTTTCCACCAGTGCACGTGAGATTTTTGTTCCGAATTTTTCAACTTCTCAAAATGTGTATTTCGACAATGGGTGCATATGCACGTAGGAGCCAAAGGCAATTACCGTGCTTTAGCCTACTAGTATACTTGCTCTTAGAGGATATTAGAGCAAATATTAGTCCATTTATTCTAGTTGTGATGAATAGTTAAAACTCACCACTAGGGATCCTTACATGCACCTACAGGAAGTTTCCCTAAGTTTCTATTTGTGTTATTCTTCTGACAAGCTAATATGCTATATAGCATGCATCGATCCAACATTTAAAGTATATTGGAGAATTGAGATTCATGTACACGGGTATTGTTAATGCACAGTAAACCTGTAGGATACACTAAGAAGAAACGTGACGAAACTGGAAAAAAATTGGTGATGCGCTCTTCTTTTAGTGATACATAGAGAAACCATATGTAAAACCTAAGACTCAAGGAGATCGAGCGAAATCTGATGTAACATTCAGATACCCGAGATAACCTTATGTAATGCTCTGACACAAAACAATCTTCACAAAACTAACAATGCATCACACATCTCTAGATGACTATGGATGTTGGATCTATGCATGATAAGTGCATGGTAGAAAATCACTCTCACGGAGAGATGGCATGGTCCGCCATAACACATTTAAGGCAGTAAAATTGAACCTGAACCCAACCGTCTCATGCATCCCCACTCGTGATCGATCGGATATCGTGTTTGGGACGTCCATTGATCCAATCGGGCGACGAATCTGCTCTTCGCTACCACTCCGACTCCATTGTTGCACCGCTGCCAATACCCCCACTGCTTCTCCTATCCCTTAGACCCTCACCCTCTGTATCCGTCCATGTCACGGTATTCTCGCATTCTCTCGCAGCACCTCCTCCCCTCCCTGACCGCTCGTTCAAGCGACATGCGCGAAACAACGCTCGCGTCACCATAGCCATTGGAGGGACTTCAAGCAACAGCGCCCCTCACCAGCAAGGCGGTGGTGCAATCTCTCCTTATATATCCTTCCCTTTATACTCCACCTCCATGCTGCCACCTCCCGATGTCGCCTTCCTATACCGTTGTGTTGCTCTGTGTCAGTCGAACGTGATAGGTAGATAATAGGATGAGCACTATATGATGGGAAGGTGAGTCTAGCTAGAACATGGCAGCGAAAACTTCCTGGTTGGCTATCTCTTCTTCCTCATCATGTCCGGCGTTCCCGCTCCTTCGACCTTAATTAGCTGGGAACACCAAGGTATTTTTTTGGCACTCATCTGCAGGTCACGACTTTGATTGTATGCTCTATTTACTGTTGGTTATATGCTGCCATTCAATCTAAAAAATTTAATATGATGCCATCATCTTCATAATTGTGTTCTGCACATGTGCTTAGTTGTGTTCATTTCAGTTTCACGGTGTGGAAGGAACCAACCATAGTAATTGTATTGGTTGTTGCAGGATTACACGAGTCATTTTTCGACATGATTTTTGTGTCCTATGAACATTTTACTTCGTACAGGTATACAATTGTAATCCTTTCGATTTCATTGTTCACTTTTGTGTCGATTTCATTGTTTATATTATGTGATACCTTTCAGTTTTTTCATGAGGCTCGTTGGTCCATATTTTCTTATGATTAAATGTACATCAAGTAAAGTTTTGTGTTCATTATTATTATTGCTTGAATTCTCAATGTTCCATGTGTTTGTTCCTTTTCGTCTCAATCAATTAGGCATAAATGGAATCCAATTGTTATTTACTTCAGCAATATAATCCCATCATGTATCAGTGTGTCGCTGCTTAGGGAATGATGACAATCAAAGAGTTTTGCTAGATTCCCAGTGACTTATATTTGCATATGGATGAACTAATAGGTGATCCAGTTAGTTCTATTCCGTCTTTTCTGCTTTCATTGTCTCATTCGTAAGCAAGTACGGAGAAAACTTGTGTATATATTTTTAAAAAGTCAAACTTTAAAAACTTTGACCAAGTTTATAGAGAAAACTATTCATATCTACAATAACCAAAATATAAATTATGACGACATCTTATGAGGAATCTAATGATATATGTTTGACATTCTAGATGTAAATATTTTTCTCCATAGACTTTCTCAAAATTGTGAGCTTTGACTTTTCATAAAATCTATATGCACTACATTATGTAACGAAGGGAGTATTATTGTACTAAATCACAAGGCAACCAGTTACTTTATGTAATTCTTATTTCCAACTCAACAATTATTTCTATGTTATATATTGAGTTTCGTGAGACTATTGGATTTCGTCTCCCAAACATTTTGACCCTCAAGTTCTTATGTAATCCGGTGACATGTATCTAATTGGGAGGATGTCTGAAGAAGCTATTCTGGTTCAAAAATGGGCTCATTCTCATTAATTGAGCCCTAACATATTTAGGCAGCCTATTTAGCGGCAGCGTAAGCATGGCCCGCTTGAAACAAATCAAGAGCTGACGTCCTTGGCCGAAAGTGAAAGGAGCACCTCACTCCAATTTATTATGGTAAAAACAATTGACAATAAATACTCCCTCAGTTCCTAAATATTTGTCTTTCTAAAGATTTCAACAAGTAACTACATACGGAGCAAAATGAGTGAATCTACACTTTAAAATATGTCTGTATACATTCGTATGTGGTAGTCCATTTGAAATATCTAAAAAGACAATATTTAGCAACGGAGGGAGTACAAGAGAGGCCTCCTGGCTGACCTTCCTCCATTGCTCCCTCAATAATTATGCTCACCGAACGACACAGCGTACACATGGCAATGGAGCTCCCTGTGGTTCCGTTGTCCTTTTGCCTTCATTCATGCATGATGATATTGGAGGTGTGTTACATTTTCTTCCGACTTTCATGTTCTCTCTTGGTAAATTTATGCCCTGCGTCAGTTCTTATTGTTCTTCCTTCTTGTTTTCTTCACTGGTTGGTAACTACAGGCTGTAGTCTACAGCAACCATGTTCTTGCCTATGATTGGGGATTTGTTTTATCAGTGTGCTTCTTCCCTCTTGTGTTGTAGGCAATTAGGCATAGAAGAAAAGCGCTACCCCACGTCACAGACGTTTATTTGGGGATTATTGCTAGAACCCCAAGAGATGCTGAATTGGGAAGGAAAGGCATTGGCATGTGCCCAACCAGGGAAGCTAATTGGGAGTGCCGCTTTCTCTTCATGTTGTAAACTGTTCTCTAGCCGAAGGTAGGATTTACCACATCAGTCCCTTCTATATACACTTTTTCTTCAATATCCGGATGATTTAGTTTGATGATCCAAATGCCATGTGTGTTAGAGATAGGAGGATTTACCACTAGTAGAAAAAGGGCCTATTGTCCCGGTTGGTGAGGGCCTTTTGTCCCGGTTCTTGAACCGGGACTAAAAGGTCGTTACTAATGCCTTAGACCTTTAGTCCCGGTTCTAACACGAACCGGGACAGATGGGCCTCCATGTGGCCGGTGCGCCGAGCCCAGGCAGGAGGGCCTTTGGTCCCGGTTAGTGGCACCAACCGGGACCAAAAGGCATCCACGCGTCAACATTTCAGGGGCTGGGGTTTTTGTTTTTTGAGGGGGAGGGGGTTGGGGTTTTGGGGATTAATTTAGGTGTTCCATATATTGTGTTAGCTAGCTAATTAATATAGAGAAGTGTCCTCTCTTATGTCCGTGCTTGGTCGACGCTACGTACTATACATAGAGAGGCCCTCGACACGCTAGCTAGTAAGAAAATGAAGGAAATCATTAAGTACAGAAGTTCGTCATGCATACCGAGAGAAGTGATCGATCGACCTCTCCTTCTCCGAGAGATTGGTCGAACAACAAGTTTTCGTATTATCTATCCGACGCTACTGGCTACATACATATACAATATGCAAGATCTCTTACAATCCCCTAGCATTTGAAATCAACATCCAGACGTGGTCAAGAAAGAATCCCGCCAATTCCTCTTGAATTGCTTTCATGCGATCTTGTAGTAGGAGTTCATTCCGCATCTGCCACGTCTAATTTGAAGAAGGGGGTTAATACATATATATGAATGAAACTCAACAAAAATGATGGTGTAATAAAATGAAATTGTGAATATTATTGCTTCAAGACTTCATATTGTCTTTTAGAGTAGCCCCACTTATTTTTCAAAGTCGCGTTGTAGATGAACTCGCACACGTAGTATCCACAGTAATTATTCTCTTGTTCCTGCCACAAGCACTTTACGAGAAATAGAGGTCAATCAAACTCATAATGAAGCATTATAAATGACATTGATGAAAGTATAGCTATAGAATCAATGGGAGATGCGGGCAACTAGCAAGCTAGTAGTACTTACTTTCGGGTATGTATATCGCAGCTCCTTCGGCAGTCCCGGAGCTTCTGCGGTGAACTGTTTCCAAACCCTGTAAGACAAAGAAAATAATTATTATTACTTGAGATATCAGGAAATGAACAAAAAGTTGCCGATATGGTGCGATAATGATCGATTGAACTCACTTGTTGAGCATTTTAGTCATGTCCGCATAGGTTTTGGGATCTTTTCGTCTCGAGTCTAAGACGGTTACTAGTCCCCACTCAAGCTTAATCTCTAGAAGAACATAGTGGAAGCTGCGCACGCATACATAACTCAACAGTTACATTACTATAACCTCGCTCGAGTAATAAGGGAAACCGAATATGCACACGACAGTAACACTCACTCGAAGTTGTAAGGAAAGAGTATTAAATCTTTGTTTTGATTTTTGATCAACGATTGTAGCAAGTTGGCCTCGGCCTCTTCGGCGTTCTTTGTAACCAGAAATTCATCTATGATACTTGTGTTAATGAACCCAACACTAGTAGAAAAAGGACCTTATGTTAGACACATTAGTCCCGGTTCGATTTTGGCCCGGTACTAATGGTATCATTAGTACCGGTTCGAACGGTTATGCGTTAGTGCCGGTTCGTGTTGAACCTTTAGTACCGGTTCGTGCCACGAACCGGTACTAAAGGGGTGGTGGCAGGCTGGCGTCAGGCCGGGGCCCCACGAGCCCCTTTAGTCCCGGTTTGTGGCACAAACCGGTACTAAAGGGCCAACCTTTAGTACTGGTTCGTGCCACGAACCGGCACTAAAGGGGTCTAACCTATAGTCCCGGTTGGAGACACAAACCGGGACTATAGGGCAATTTTCAAACTTGAAAAAAATCATAACTAAATCATCCTAATTTAGAAAAATACATATAATATATCAAAATTTGCAGAACAAAAAGATTGATCCGCTGAACAAGTTTTCCGTTTCGACAAGTTTTTCGTTTCGACAATTTTTTAAAATCACAAAATTCCAAAGGGAAAATAGAGTTTTTGGGTGTTTTAGACGTTTTTTAGACGTTTTTAGTGTTTAGTGCTAGGGTTTAGATTTCATAGTTTAGGGTTAGGTTTCATGGTTTAAACCCTTAGTTTTTACTGTTTAGCGTAGAGTTTCCGACGTTTTAAGTCCCGGGTTTAGGGTTTAGGACAATTTTTGAAATGACAAAATTGTAAAAGTAAAAAAAGATATGCTCTAATTTATGTTTTTTGAATATTGGTTAAATCTTGTCAAACCGGTCAAACAACTGATTCAAGAAGTATAGAGTGTTACTAAATAATTACGCAATAATATTAGTGTTACTAAATAAGTATCTCAGTTTTTTTAATTTTGGTCAAATCTGGTCAAACTGTGGTCAAACTATGGTCACACTACTTATTCAAGAAATATTAGTGTTACTACATAATTATTGTTTTTTAGAATAATAGTTTCAAACTCAAACAGTGAAACGTGTGACTTCATGCTCAAGCTAAACTCCTAAGGGTTAATAGAATTCACATCTTACTATTGTCAGGAAAACAACAAGTGCAGACTTGGAAACGAGGGAAAATAGAACCCGAAAGTTAAGCGTGCTCAGGCTGGAGTAGTGAGAGGCATGGGTGGCCGGCCGGGAAGTTAAATGATTTGGAATGAGTGATCCATACTCGAGCAGTTAAGATGGGCGATTAGAGACTAAATCATCAAATAATTCAGAAATGACAGAAATAGTACTTACAGACAGTAGCAAAAGACTGTTAATTTATCGAGGGCCTTTTGATTGAAGAACTCGAAGAACTCCTCAAATGGAAAAGGCAACAGATCAGTTCCAACGAGGTCGTGCTCCTCTTTAATTCTCAGATACAAAGTATTCGTCCCCCCAGACTCTCTGCAGGTTTTCATGTACCAATTATGGAATCTTCGCATCATCGTTGTTAGAGATTTTCATCTTTGACGAGAGGCTTCCTGTACTGGTATCTGTGTTCGTCCACCTTCAAGAAATCATAATGTACATCGTCGGGCAGGTAATCTCCAAGATTGCTATAACCGGGCACCATCCCCGGAGCATTAGCGATGATGTCGCTAGAGACATTGAGCGGGGGGAACGATTGGTTTGCTTGTTCGCCGAGCTGGGCAATTTTTTTCCCAGCGGCTCGTCGTTCTTTTAACCTTTGATCACTGACAGTACTTCCCAACAGCGACGCTTCTTGATATGCCTTTTGAGTAATGCACTCATAGTTGGTTTTCGGCGGAGACTTTGGTGGTTTCCTCAGGGCATCGATAGTGCGCTTTGATTTCACCGGATCTATCTTGTCCTCCGGAGGTGGATGTCTCTTTGCTTTCAACCCTTCAAAGAAGTCCTTCACTTTGGTCGGCACGATCTTCACGTTTTCCTCCTCGGTCCTCTCGTACGGTAACTTCTCTAGAGGCTTGAGAGGTGGACCGTATCTGTATTGCCTCCCGCCTCTGGCTGTACTGCTAGACGCCGGAGCAGACGAAGCGGCTGCGGCTGTCTTCTTTCGTGCTTGCTTACGAGGCGGAGGAGAAGGACTACGACGCGCCGGAGCAGCCGGGGCGGCGGCGGGTCTCTTCCGCCCTTGCTGGCGAGGCGGAGAAGGAGGAGGCTGCTGGCTGCTCGGGCGCGCCGGCGCAGGCGGAGAAGGAGGCGGAGTGCCGCCACGCGCCGGAGAAGGATGCTGAGTGCCCTGATCGTCACTCGCCGGAGGAGGAGGCGGTGGAGGAGGCGGAGTGCCCTAACTCGCCGGAGGAGGAGGACGAGGCGGAGGCGTCCAGTTCGGAAGGTTGATGAACTCCTTTCGCCATAGGCATGGAGTATTCAGAGCAGAACCCAGCCGAGTCTCCCCTTCACCGGTAGGGTGGTCAAGCTGGAGGTCCTCAAATCCCTCCGTTATTTCGTCCACCGTCACCCTAGCATATCCTTCTGGAATCGGATGATAGTGAAAAGTTGCGCCGGGTTCAGAAGGTCGAACAGAGCCGACAGCCGCCTTGACTTTTAAGTTCTGCCATTGCGTCATAAGGTGGCAATTTTGAGACTCCGTGATAGCATCCACGGGGTAGCTAGCAGGAGCCGTCAAGACATGCTCCGGCTGAAGCAGCTCGGTGGAAGCCACGCTGCTTCTCCGCTGAGATGGCGGGGTAGCTTCGGGGGAAGCTTCGACAGTTCATTTGCTGCGATTTGCTTCTCGTTCTCGTTCCTCTATCGCTTGTACCCTTCCGTGCAGCGCCTGCAGTTCGGTCTGCTGCACTTTCTTCCTCCTCTCCTGGAATTTGTAACCGCCTGCGTCCGGAAAACCAGCATTCCATGAAACAGAGCCTAGCGTGCCTCGTGTCTGTCCAGGGTGCTCAGGATTCCCGAGGGCTATTGTGAGCTCGTCGTTCTCTCTGTCTGGAACGAACGTCCCTTGCTGCGCTGCATCGATATAGTGCTGAAGCCTCTTGACTGGTATTTTCATTTGCTCGTCCGTCCAACGGCACTTCCCTGATACAGGGTCCAAGGTTCCGCCAGCCCCGAAGAACCAAGTCTGGGAACGGTCTGGCCAGTTCATTGTCTCTGGTTCGATCCCTTTATCAAGCAGATCATTCTCAGCCTTGGCCCACTTAGGCCGGGCTTTGAGGTAGCCACCTGACCCCGTGCGATGGTGAAGCTTGTTCTTCGTAGCATTTTGCTTGTTTGTCGCCGACATCTTCTTACTCTTTTCCGATGTCTTGTGGGCCACAAATGCGGGCCAGTGATCTCTGATCTTCTCATATTTGCCGATGAATTTTGGTGTCTCTTCTCTGTCGATAAACCCTTTCAGCTCCTCCTTCCACCTCCTGAATAGGTTTGCCATCTTCTTAAGAGCAAAAGACTTGATTAATTGCTCTTTAACTGGCTTCTCCGGATCCTCCTCTGGGGGTAGGGTGAAATTTGACTTCAGCTCAGTCCAAAGATCATCTTTCTGCATATCATTGACATAAGACACCTCAGGGTCTTCGTTCTTAGGCTTATACCATTGGTGGATGCTGATCGGGATCTTGTCCCTAACAAGAACCCCGCACTGAGCAGAAAATGCATCTTTTGTCTGGATGGGTTCAATCGGTTGGCCGTCGCGGGCGATGGCTGTGATCTCAAACCTTTCATCCGAGCGCAACTTTTTCTTCGGGCCTCGTCTCTTTACCGAAGTTGTGCTCGATCCGGAGGGCTAGAAAAAAGAAGAAAGACGAGAGTTAATTAATATGTGTACATACCAAAACAGTGAATGCATCAATTAGCTAGTCAGCACAGGCTTAACTAATATATATATACCTGGCCGGACTCGGTTCGGTCACCCGAGCCGTCATCACGGTCTCCTTCTTGCACCGTCATTGGGTCACCGGAGCCGTCCTCACGGTCTCCTTCTTGCACTTGCATTGGGTCACCGGAGCCGTCCTCACGGTCTCCTTCTTGCACTTGCATTGGGTCAAAGGAGCCATCATAATCATAGCCTGCTTCTTCACCCTGTCCTTCCAGACCATCGGTGTCGTTGAGAAACGAGAAGACGTCATCACTTCCTTGTGCGATTATGTCCCCAACATCGCTTCTATTGCTTCGTCTCCGGTGGTGTCCATAGTTTCTAAAAATATTTAAAACATGGCAATTATTATTCAAACATGACAGATGGATATATTAGTGGCAAACATAGAACTAGCTAGCTAATCACAGTAAGGAATCATATTAATTAGTGGCCTCGACGCTGCTTCTCTAGGGTTTGGGGTATCCTCGAGAGTTTTTGTCAAGCGAGAGGGCCGGGGGGTGCTCCCGTGGTATAAGTTATCACGGTCGAAGTTATCCGGGAGGGGGTTATATCGACAACGACGACATACATACATGGGAAAATAATGTTATCGGGGAGGGGGGTAGGTCGACCCCCCCCCCTCGTGTTGAAGTTATCGGGACACGGGGTATATCGACAGCAAAATACCCGATAAAAAATAAGAAGAAAAAAAAAGAAGAAAAAAAAGAGGAGAAGAAGAATCTATTCCTTTCTTCTCTTCTTCTCCTCTTCTCCTCTATTCCTTTCTTCTTCTCCTCTTCTTTTTCTTCTTTTTTCCTCTTCTTATTTATTTCTCCTCTTCTTCTTTCTTCCTCTTCTTATTTTCTTTTTTCCTATCATTTTTTTCTTCTTCTTCCTTCTTCCTAGCTAGTTATATAAAACTTTTCTAAAAATGTACCTTTTGCATATATAAAACTTTTCCATAGATCATCATTTCTCATATATATCCATCTATAGCCACATACAAATATAAATGGAAAAAAATGCTATGAAAAAAATACATATATGAACAAAAATACATATATACTTGGTAAATATTCTATGAACATCATTTCTCATATATATCAATGCATACATCCATGGATCATCATTGCTCATATCTGTAAAAAATGCCCAAAGCCATCTAGCATTTCATCAAACACAATCTATATGCACTGCTCATTTCTGTAAAAAAATCAGAAATTTCAGAAAATTGGACAGAGCAAGGGGCTGCTGCTGCTCCACTCCTTCTCTCCTTCTCCTCTCCTTCTGCTCTTCAACGCGTCGGGGCCGGCGGCGACCATGGAGTAGGGGCAGAGCAAGGGGCGCTCGGGACCATGGGAAAGGGGGGCTCACTTCGAGGGGGGCGGCGATGGCAGGAGTCCGGCGACGAGGACGGCGGCCTCGGGGCGGCACGCGGTGACGGGGACGGCGGTCTCGGGCGGCACGCGGCGACAGGGACGAGGAGGGTGGGCTCGGGGAGGCACGCGGCGACGGGGACGAGGACGGCGGGCTCGGGGAGGCCGGCGACGAGGACGGCGCAGGCTCGGGGAGGCGACGGCCTTGGCGGCGGCGGCGACGACGGTGAGGTGGAGCAGACGGCGTCGATGAGCTCGGCGTCGTCGGGGATGGGGCAACCATGGCGAAAACTGAGAATTTTTCACAAGTGTTTCTTATATAGTCGAAGCATTGGTCCCGGTTTGTGGCACCAACCGGGACCAATGCACCCCTTTAGTCCCGGTTTGTGTCACCAACCGGGACTAAAGGTCTCTTTTCAGCAGCCCAAAGGGCGGGAAGCAGAGGCCTTTGGTCCCGGTTGATGGCACCAACCGGGACTAAAGGTGGGGCATTGGTCCCGATTGGTGCCACGAACCAGTACCAATGCCCCCCTTTAGTCCCGATTTTTCCCACCAACCGGGACCAACGGCCTTGCCCGCGGCCAAAAGTTTAGTCCCACCTCGCTAGTTGAGAGGGCTCGAGAGTGGTTTATAAGCGCTGCTGCGCCTACCCTCTCGAGCTCCTCTCAACTGCAGGCTTTCGGGCCTAATCTCACACTATGCTGCTGTGGGCCTATTGGGCCTTCTGCGGAACTGAATCCTGGCCCGGGTTGGGTTTCTAGTCGTATTCAGGCCGTGGTGGCCCAATAGGTGGCCGTTTTATATTATGTTTTTCCAGTTTTTTTGTTTTATTTTTTGCATTATTTATTTTCTTTTGTTTTTTGCTTTATTTTTTAATTCTTCTTGCTTTTAGGTCAGAAAAATTATAAACTTTCTTTTAGTGCCATTAGTTTTAAAATTTGAATAGTTAAAATTTGAATTCTTTGAAATTTGTGTGAATCACAAGTTTGTGATTAACTTTACTATAAAAATAGTTTTTTTCATTTTTTTTGTTTTGTTTTTTGCATTATTTATTTTCTTTTGTTTTTTGTATTTATTTTTTAATTCTTTTTGCTTTTAGGTCAGCAAAATTATAAACTTTCTTTTAGTGCCATTAGTTCTAGAAAAATTATAAACTTTCTGTTAGTGCCATTAGTTTTCAAATTTGAATTCTTTGAAATTTGTGTGAATCACAAGTTTGTGATTAATTTTACTAAAAAAATGAGCATAGATGCGCCTATAGAGAGAATTCAACCTAAATTCATAATAAATTTCCTGAAATTCAGTATGAATTTAGGTCAAATTCCTTGTATAAGGGCATCTATTTTCACTTTGAGAGTAGCTCAACAAGGCAGAGAGGGAGGGGCTTATAAACCGGTGTGAGCGTCCTTCGGTTGGCGAGGTGGGACTAAACTCTGACCGCAACGAGGACCAACCCTTTAGTCCCGGTTTGTGGCACAAACCGGGACTAATGGTCATGGGCCAGGGGCGAGGCGCATTTGTCCCTGTTCGTGCGTGGAACCGGGACCAAAAGGTCCAGACGAACCGGACCAATGGCCCACATGGCTGCCCTCTTGAGTGTTCTTAGTGGGAACATAGTTGACAAGGAGCGAACCGGGATTAATGGTATTACCAGGGCCGAACCATAAGACATTAAATCATTTCAAATGAAATCTGAAAAAGTTGAAAGTTGGCATGGTATCATAATTTCACCCACATAGCACGTGCATGTACAAAACGGACAATGGTATCATACTCGTCTGTTACAAAGTTGGCATGGTATCATCATAATAGTTGCGGGAGAAAGTCTTCACTTTTTCTTCACTTGTGTCATTTGCTTATTGCGCCGTAACCATGGATAATCTTCATCGTTTATCAGGATGCTTGGGTCAGCCTTGACTTTGAAGGGAGGAATTTCATGAAGCTTTTCATAATCTTCAGACATGTCTGTCTTGCCCTCCGCTCCCACGATGTCCCTTTTTCCTGAAAGAACTATGTGGCGCTTTGGCTCATCGTATGATGTATTAAGCCGTTATCTTTTTCTTTTTCTCGGTTTGGTAGACATGTCCTTCACATAGATAACATGTGCCACATCATTGGCTAGGACGAACGGTTCGTCGGTGTACCCAAGATTTTCAGATCCACTGTTGTCATTCCGTCATGGGTCTACCTGTACCCCGCCTCCTGACAGATTGACCCATTTGCACTTAAACAAAGGGACCTTAAAATCATGTCCGTAGTCAAGTTCCCATATGTCCACCATGTAACCATAATATGTGTCCTTTCCCCTCTTGGTTGCTGCATCAAAGCGGACACCGCTGTTTTGGTTGGTGCTCTTTTGATATTGTTCAATCGTGTAAAATGTATTCCCATTTATCTCGTATCCTTTGTAAGTCTATACAGTCAAAGATGGTCCCCTGGACAACAAGTACAGCTCATCACAAACAGTCTTGTCACCTCTGAGACGTGTTTTCAATCAACTGCTGAAAGTCCTGATGTGTTCACATGTAATCCAGTCATCGCACTGCTCCGGGTATTTGGAGCGCACACTGTTCTTGTGTTCATCGACATACGGGGTCACCAAGGTAGAGTTCTGTAGAACTGTGTAGTGTGCTTGAGACCAAGAATATCCGTCTCTGCATATTATTGAGTCCCCTCCAAGCGTGCCTTTTCCACTCAGTCTCCCCTCATACCGCGATTTAGGGAGACCTATCTTCTTAAGGCCAGGAATGAAGTCAACACAAAACCCAATGACATCCTCTGTTTGATGGCCCATGGAGATGCTTCCTTCTGGCCTAGCGCGGTTACGGACATATTTCTTTAGGACTCCCATGAACCTCTCAAAGGGGAACATATTGTGTAGAAATACGGGCCCCAGAATGACAATCTCATCGACTAGATGAACTAGGACGTGCGTCATGATATTGAAGAAGGATGGTGGGAACACCAGCTCGAAACTGACAAGACATTGCGCCACATCACTCCTTAGCCTTGGTATGATTTCTGGATCGATCGCCTTCTGAGATATTGCATTGAGGAATGCACATAGCTTCACAATGGCTAATCAGACGTTTTTCGGTAGAAGCCCCCTCAATGCAACCGGAAGCAGTTGCGTCATAATCACGTGACAGTCATGAGACTTTAGGTTCTGGAACTTTTTCTCTGGCATATTTATTATTCCCTTTATATTCGACGAGAAGCCAGTCGGGACCTTCATACTGAGTAGGCATTCAAAGTAGATTTCCTTCTCTTCTTTGGTAAGAGCGTAGCTCGCAGGACCTTCATACTGCTTTGGAGGCATGCCGTCTTTTTCGTGCAAACGTTGCAGGTCCTTCCGTGACTCAGCTGTATCTTTTGTCTTCCCATACACGCCCAAGAAGCCTAGCAGGTTCACGCAAAGGTTCTTCGTCACGTGCATCACGTCGATCTAAGAGCGGACCTCTAGGTCTTTCCAGTAGAGTAGGTCCCAAAATATAGATTTCTTCTTCCACATGGGTGCGTGTCCCTCAGCGTCACTCGGAACAGCTAGTCCGCCGGGACCCTTTCCAAAGATTACGTGTAAATCATTGACCATAGCAAGTACGTGATCACCGGTATGCATGGCGGGCTTCTTTCGGTGATCTGCCTCGCCTTTAAAATGCTTGCCTTTCTTTCGACGTTGATGGTTGGTCAGAAGAAATCGACGATGGCCCAGGTACACATTCTTCCTGCAGCTTCCCAGGTATATACTTTCGGTGTCAGCTACACAGTGCGTGCATGCGTGGTATCCCTTGTTTGTCTGTCCTGAAAGGTTACTGAGAGCGGGCCAATCGTTGATGGTCACGAACAACAACGCCTTTAGGTCAAATTCCTCCTGTTTGTGCTCATCCCACGTACGTACACCGATTCCAAACCACAGCTGAAAAAGTTCTTCTACTAATGGCCTTAGGTACACATCAATGTCGTTGCCGGGTTGCTTAGGGCCTTAGATGAGAACTGGCATCATAATGAACTTCCGCTTCATGCACATCCAAGGAGGAAGGTTATACATACATAGAGTCACGGGCCAGGTGCTGTGATTGCTGCTCTGCTCCCCGAAAGGATTAATGCCATACGCGCTTAAAGCAAACCATACGTTCCTTGGGTCACTTGCAAACTCATCCAGTACTTTCTCTCGATTTTTCTCCACTGCGACCCGTCAGCGGGTGCTCTCAACTTCCCGTCTTTCTTACGGTCCTCACTATGCCATCGCATCAACTTGGCATGCTCTCCGTTTCTGAACAAACGTTTCAACCGTGGTATTATAGGAGCATACCACATCACCTTCGCAGGAACCCTCTTCCGTGGGGGCACGCCGAAAACATCACCAGGGTCATCTCGTCTGATCTTATACCGTAATGCACCGCATACCGGGCATGCGTTCAGATCCTTGTACGCACCGCAGTAGAGAATGCAGTCATTAGGGCATGCATGTATCTTCTGCACCTCCAATCCTAGAGGGCATACGACCTTCTTTGCTGCGTATGTACTGTCGGGCAATTCGTTATCCTTTGGAAGCTTCTTCTTCAATATTTTCAGTAGCTTCTCAAATCCTTTGTCACCACAACATTCTCTGCCTTCCATCGCAGCAATTCCAAAGACGGTACCGAGCTTTGTGTTGCCATCTTCGCAATTGGGGTACAACCCTTTTTTGTGATCCTCTAACATGCGATCGAACTTCAGCTTCTCCTTTTGACTTTCTCATTGCGTCCTTGCATCGACAATGACCCGACGGAGATCATCATCATCGGGCACATCGTCTGGTTCCTCTTGATCTTTAGCAGCTTCCCACGTTGCAGCATCATTGGGCACATCATCTGGTTCCTCTTGATCTTCAGCAGCTTCCCCCGTTGCAGCATCACCGTATTCAGGGGGCACATAGTTGTCATCGTCCTCTTCTTCTTCGCCGTCTTCCATCATAACCCCTATTTCTCTGTGCCTCGTCCAAACATTATAGTGTGGCATGAAACCATTGTAAAGCAGGTGGGTGTGAAGGATTTCCCGGTCAGAGTAAGACTTCATATTCCCACATTTAGGGCATGGACAACACATAAAACCATTCTGCTTGTTTGCCTCAGCCACTTCGAGAAAATCATGCACGCCCTTAATGTACTCGGAGGTGTGTCTGTCACCGTACATCCATTGCCGGTTCATCTGCGTGCATTATATATAATTAAGTGTGTAAAAACCATTACAAAACATCATGAATAGATAATTAAGTGACCAAATTAATAGAAGTTCATCATCACATTAAAACCAAAGTACATACATAGTTCTCATATAACAACATAAAGCTCTCCAGAGCATCTAAATTAATTAAACCATACATTGAAACTATGTAAAACATTTCAATGCAAAAACAAATGCGATCATAATCGCAACCAAGGTAACAATTGATCCAACGGCATAATGATACCAAGCCTCGGTATGAATGGCATATTTTCTAATCTTTCTAATCTTCAAGCGCATTGCATCCATCTTGATCTTGTGATCATCGATTTACATCCGCAACATGCAACTCCAATATCATCTTCTCCTCCTCAATTTTTTTTATTTTTTCCTTCAAGAAATTGTTTTCTTCAACTAAATTTAACCTCTCGACAATAGGGTCGGTTGGAATTTCCGGTTCACATACCTCCTAGATAAATAAAATCTATGTCACGTTGGTCGGCATAATTTTCATAAACAATAAATGAAGCAATAGTTATAAAGATAATATATACCACATCCGAATCATAGACAAGACGAGGGCCGACGGGGGCGGATACCAAAACCATCGCACTATATAATAACAAGCAATAAAATAGTAAGAAAATTAGACAAGTATCTATCTAAAGCAAGATTTTTTTCTTTCAGAAAGAAGATAAGAACAAGAGGCTCACCACGGTGGTGCCGGCGACGAGATCGGCGCGGGCGATCGACGACAGTGAAGACGGGGACGGGGCGTGACGGGCCGCTAATATAAACCTAGACAAATCTCGGGAAAAATAGAGTTCGGAGGTCGTGCTTCGAGAGGAGAAAGCTTAACTAGTGTGGCTCGGGCATTTCATCGAACACCTCATGTGCATAGGAGGTGAGCTAGAGCACCACAAAGCCCTCCCTCCCGGCCAGAGAAAACAGAGCGGTGGAGTGCTCTGCTTTCATGGCGAGGGGTATATATAGGCACCTCAATGGTCCCGGTTCGTGGCACGAACCGGGACTAAAGGGAAGCCTGTTGTCCCGGTTCAAGCCACCAACCGGGACCAATGGTGGTGGGCCAGGAGCCAGGCCCATTGGTCCCGGTTTGTCCCACCAACTGGGACCAATGCATGGCCCACGTGGCCCGGCCGGCCGCCTGGGCTCACGAACCGGGACCAATGCCTCCATGGGTCCCGGTTCTGGACTGAAACGGGACTAATGGGCTGACCCGGCCTGAACCAAAGCCCTCTTTTCTACTAGTGTACTGTCAGATATCATATTAGGCTAACCTAGCTACTTAGGAATGTGGGGTGCATGCTAAATTGTAAATCATCATGCTTGATTTCTGGCTGACAAGCATAGTGCGTTATTTTGTCCGGTGAAATCTGTACAAACATTGCCTCCAATTTGAAGCCAATATTTTTGTTTTGTAGGAACAAAATGAAAATGCTAAGAATAATATGTGTGAACATGGAAAATTGCAAGAATACCATTCACTTATGGCCCATCTGATTGGCTGGCTATTTCTTCCACCAAGTTGCAAGTCTATGCAATGACACCAATGAAATTGCTCTCAATGATACATTCTCCCGGTATGGCAATGTTACAAAAGATATTAACTTGTTTGGACCTTGTTTAGTGCTGGATAGATACGTGGTTTGTGTTGATTACAATCCCCCTCTGGTTGATGGATTCTTCGAAAAATTAAAGGAATATATCATCTTATGATACGGAGATCCAAATGGTAGTCTCATCAAGTTCTCTTTATAAAATAAAGTACATGTGGCATTCGAGGATATGAGCTGTGAGGTAAGGCAGATGTATGTACCTTTTTTTGACCAGTTTACCTTGCCATATTTTCATTTGCTTATGTTTATGTACCTATATAAATTCTCACTGGATGTGCTCATGTTCTGGGAACTTCACCTCTGTTTTTATTCTTTCTTCCGAAACAGCTTTATCGTGTGGCTAGATATAGAATGACTTAGAAGTGAGTTACAAGTGAAGAGAACAAATTTACAAGACAATTAACAATTTTGAAAAGACAGTGGAGCTCCAACCAGGCGATGCGGCTGTGTAGAAAAACCTAGACGACGTGTATGACCAGAGAAAGGAACCTGAAATAAGCCATCAACAAATTCTACAAAGTACCACTCCTTTGTTCTAACAACAAGGTCATGAGGCCAAACCAAGGCGAGTGAAAAAATAGCAGCACGTCATTGATGGCGCGCGTTGCCGCGCCCGTCTAACTATACGATAAATTATACGAATTTCTATAAATATATATGGGCACATGAAATATATTATACTTGTAAAACATAACCTTATATTAGTCAATAATTAATGAAGATCACATATATACTAAGATAAAAAAGTAAGGTTCACCTACACAAATTGGCATGGGATGACAACATACAAATCCATGTATTCAGTAAATAAAACCAATCCATAGTGCCAAGACAGATAATAAGCCGCGGCAAAAATAAACATGCAACAGGAGACATAAATTGTCATTATAGATTGTATACATGGTGCATTAATGAAATGTTCACATGCCTCTCTACCCAAAGGGGCGCCATGTTCTGCCACAAAGAAGAATTAGGCAGGCCTGGTGCGCCTAGACATTTCATGTGTGGAGTGTGCCACGCTCACGAAGAAGAATGCTAACAAGGATTTCACTTGATTAGGAAATCAAGTAGTAACTGATATTCTACATACCATAAATGGGATATCCTACGGTGGAATTCGGTAGAATAATAAAAATATCTTTACATAAGCATAAATGGACATTTCTATTATCAGTGGAACACTTAGCTTCTGCTTCATTTCACATACTCAAATTTGATTATTTGTCGGGTTACCCCAGATTTCCAACCGCTGCAATCAGGCGAAGCATGTGCAGATGGCACCTGTACCAAGGCCTTTGAGCCAAGCACCTATCAAGATTTTTCTAACATATAAACTGGAGCATGATTCTAAAATATAAAAATGATTGTAGAAGGCAAATGGAGCTACACTTGGTCATACATTGCAAATTTAATTATATGAAAGCGACCAGAAGAGTTACCACTACATTAGCTACAAAATCAATAGAAATTTTAGTTGATTTAGAGGATGCATACCAATCACGGCACTTGAAGGTGCAACATCATCAAGCTTTCACTGAAACCGTGAAAAACACATAGGTGAGAACTAAGCTGAAAATGCAATATAAAGAGTATATATATTATGATATAATTTGTACATGCATGCTCCTGACATTACCACTACAGTATCATAAGGGATAAAAAGAATGTTGCCGACACTATAAGAAAAGAAACATTACCACTATAGTAGATCGCATTTTTATGCTCAACACTTTCTTTCCATAGTTCTTCTGAAATCGGGGTTCGCCATCGTCATACTTCCAGTAGGACTTTTTTCAGTACTCTGAACACAAGGAGAAGGGTTCAGCACGTTATGAAGTGTCAAAGTTCAGAAAAACTGCTAGGCCTTGAATGCACGTTTTGACACTGACTCGCCCCTAGCTCGCTTAATCGTCAAGCTTGTTTTGTACAGACACTGTGCGGCAGGTACAACAAGAGCTCACTTGGCTGAAGAAATCAAGGGAAGACTAGGAGAGCAACCTGTACACCTGTCCAACATATCACAGCAACATCAAAAAATCTAAGAGACCAGAAGGGGAACCCGGATCTCACCTGCCTGAAGAAAGACACGAGAACGAGCTGTGGAGGTTGGAGAAGGGAGGCGACTGGGCGAAGACGGAGTAGTTTCACCACGAGCCCTCGAGCGCATCGACTGAAGCCGGACCCGCGCCTCCGGTCGATCACAGCGGGAGCCTCGTCTTGGCCGGACCCCGCCTCGCATTATGGCTGGATGGATGCAGACCGGCCGCTCCTCTGCGCGTGTGTCGCTGGATCCCCTTAGCGAAATTTGGATCCAATCTCAAAACTGAAGCCATGAATATTTCGTGGTACATAAGCGATTATCGAAATCTCACCGTAGACTATTGGAACCTCATCGTGGTAACCAGGCCAGGGGCCACTGGTGTCTCAGGAGAAGAAAAAATTGAGGATGACAACGCATCTTCTTGTCGTGTCCATCTCACTCCCTCTGAGCCGCCTGGAGGAGGTCCTTGGATCGTGGATCCAAAAGAATAAGCTTGGTTTTGGGTTGTGGATCCAGGAGCTCAGCATTACCGGCGCCTGGGTGCTCGAACGAGGTTGGATCCAGAGATGGCGCGACAAGGAGTAAAAATCTGGTTCAGTCCTTAGTGGTGTAGAGCCTCAACAGATCTGAGGGTGGATCCCCTCCCTGATGAAATCTTAAGGGTAAATAAGAGGGCGGCGGCTGGGCAAAGATGAGGAGGCGGCCGGCCGGAGACGAGGGCGGCGCAACATGTATCGCGGAGAGGTCGGGGGTGTTTTTTTTTGTTTTTGTTTTGAGAAGGTCGGGGGTGGGAATTGAACAAGAGAGACGAGAGGTCGGGTTGGAAGGGATGAGACACAAGCCAGCAATAGATCGTTTTGGACCCTCAGTGGGATGAGAAAACAGGCCCATTTTACCACAGGGCACGGTTTCGGCCTCTGGAGCAGCAGCCCACAAGATAGCTGGGCCAGATTACACATAGTGCGGGACCGAACGCTTTGTACATCAGATCTGACGGCCAGGAACGTTCAGATCGCGTAAACGGACGGCCGAAAACCCAAATCACTGTGAGGGCAGGGTTTAGGTGCGGTTATACTGTTCTTAATAATAATAATGACAATAGGAGCTGTATGTATGCATAGGTAGAATCTTTGCCTGTTAGACAAGAATTTAGAATTTCCTTTGGGCTAGCAACAATGTTAGATGCATTGCGATTGTTTAATTAAAAATATTGTCAATAAATTTTGAAGTATTTGTATCACCTATTTTTATTTTCTTAAAAATTCCTGTTGTCTTCACTTAATATTTCTATTTCAGATTTCCTATAATGCGAGAATGAGGCAAATGGGGGTCCTATTAATCACAAAACATATCCAACTATGCATTAAGCATTTCAATTCAAATCCCAAACACATGATGCCACGGCTCGAAACAACTACAAGTCTATTAGACCTAAGAAAAAAAAAACCCTGAACACCCTAATTATATGGAACAACCAGATTCCTCTCTTCAATTATTTGCGGAGCCTGTGGATTCTCCTTCCCTCTGCCTATTGCTCCAATGGCCGGTGGCGGGGAGGAGAATCTCAATGTCTCCGCTCTAGTTAGTACTTTAGGTTAGGCTTTTTTTAAGCCCTCGCAGGTGCAACACTATTGCGGATTATATTGGCGAGTTTGCCTTCCGGGTTTCGATCCTCCTCGAGTTCGTCCGTTTGGACATATTGGCGAAGCTCCAGTGTAAATTCATGTCGCCCCCTTGGGGCAGTGAGGTTAGGGTTTCTCGTCATGTGGTGAGATTTGGTGTGAAGTGTTTCAGATCTATCCAATGGTTCAACAACGACAACTATGGCTCCAGGGCGCTGGTCCTTAGGAGCATGTCCACGAAGACTTCTCGGCCGTCATCGACAAGATCATGACGGCTCTGGTAAGGAAGCAGCAACAGCGGCGCATTGGCGCCTCGTTCTAACAGTAGTAGTGGTCGTTCGATGGTCTCAGAATCTTTTATTGTGTTTCAGATATTTTGTATTTTCGATAGACTTTTATAACATATCTGGTCATCTTCACCAAAAAAATGTAGGAGGCAAGCAGAGCCTACCAGCAAGCAAAAAATTCAAAATAATGTAAACAAATGTATACAAGTTATTGCGTATATATACCTAACAATTAAGAGTCAAAATAGACGTCCGCAGCAAGATCTAGTATTCATGCAGATTAACCAACAGATAAATGTTTCCTTATCCCTATATAGCTATTTCCGTCCGAATATTCGCATAGTTGCCCTAGTATCGTTCAAATTTCTATTTTTATTGCTCCATCGGAGATTATTGAAGGGATGCAAAAAAAAAAAAGTGTGGTGTGGCTAGCTAGGATACAAAAGTTGTGTCGTGTGGCTAGCTGCTAGTGTGTTTTCTGCTAGCTATTTTCCGGCAGATGTATGTAAGGCCATGGGCCGCGCCCGGAGCACTCCGTGGGACCTGTCCTCCTCGATCACATAGGGCATGTGCGTCCCAAACACCCTGTCCCACGTAACGAAGAAGGGCTGCGAGAAGTTGTATCCACTAGTGCGCAGCTGATGGTGGACATCGTGGTACGCCGTGTTGTTCCAGAAGCACCGGTGGAACATGTTCCCCGGCAGCCACATGCCGCAGTGGTCGTCGACGGCCTTGACGGTGCAGAGCGTGAAGAAGAAGATGGAGACGCGCGGGGACATGCCGGAGGCGAGGAAGCCGAGCGCGCCGCCCATGGTGTCGAGGAGGAGGCCCTCGATGGGGTGGTTGTACAGGGCGCCGAAGGCGTAGGGCACGACGAGGCGGTGATGCCACGAGTGGACGTGCCTGTACAGGAACCTGTTGAGGTGCATGCACCGGTGCCACACGTACTGCCACCCGTCGAGCACGGCCATGGCCACTCCGATCTGGCACGCCACCGTCAAGCACGTCCCGGTCCAGGTCCGCTGCGGTGCTCTGCCGGCAGCCGTCGCGCTGCTCTCGCCTACAAGCTGTGCGCACATAACGTACGCACGTACGCAATGTTAGATGCGTTTTCTATTTATCATATTCAATTCCCTCCGCTTAAAATAAATATCTCAACTTTATACTAATTTTAGTACAAAGTTGTAAAGTTGAGATGTTTATTTTATGACGGTGGTGTATGGTAAATGTACAGTTCGGTGTATGCATGCAGAGTTGTTAATCTTACGGTGAACATGGCGGCGGCGGTGGCGGCCTGGAGGAGCTGCTGCAGGACGACGCCCTTGACGGCGTCGCGCTTGGACACCAAGTTCTTGCCGTTCTCCTCCTTCCTGGGGTGTAGCCTATACCTGTCCATTGACTGGCACTGGCCAAGCCACATGTACACGCCGGAGTACACCCAGTACACTGCTATGGGCACAACAGTTGCCAGCACTTCATCACAGAATAGCTTCATGTTACTTACCAGTCTAGACTCTAGTAGCAGCTTTGCTTTGCAAGGACGGGCTTTCCTTTCCTCTTTGAGGAACTAGCTGGATGGGCAGTGTTCCTACTAGTCGTTGCATCGCGGGTTTATAGCCATGTCACTAGCGGATAATGCCTAACGGTGGACGGGTGCATCGGCTCCCTTTAAAAAAAACTATTTTCCACCATGCAAAAAAATTTGAAAGAATTTATACACACACAAATACACGAATAACACATACAAGAATAATTTCATGACAATATACTTTCATACGTGGCGTAGACAAAAAAAACAAATTTTCATAACAATATACCCTTATTATGGGGCCAGGATTTTGTTTTTTTTGTGCTGCTTGCAAATCAAAATATATTTGAATGAAAATTCACAGATCCATCATGCATATGTTTAAGTTTCCACGGTATTTTTTTTTGGATTTTTTTGAAACTTGGAAATATGATTTTTGAATCATTTCAAAAAAAGGGAGCCAATGCCCCCGTCCACCATTAAGTCGCTTCCTGTCACTAGCTTACTACTGGTCGTTGAAGCCCTGACGTTCCACACACGGAATGACTGGAGACTCGTTCAAGCCTGGCGTTCCACATACGGAATTTAGTCAATATATGTGCATATTTTATTTTTTGACTAGAGTAGGACTTAATTATGAAAAGACTCTGTGGGCAAATCAGCCCTTCCAAACTCAACCAGTTATAATATGGATTTTAGTCGTTTAAAGCCGTGCATATATTAATTGTCTCTCAAAACACGCTTTCGCCACACTTTATAATAAAGCCAGACTGGCGAACTGATACAAGGTGATGGGGAAATGCTAACAGGTAGTACAAAAGACCAAGAGTAGCAAATATCACCAACTCTGAGTCAAGCAAGAGAATAGGGGAAACCCTACCCCGCGAAGAACCACTCGAGACTACCGACTAGGAACGAGACCACGCCACCAAGGCGCAGACCACCAAACACCATTGCACCACACACACCAAGCTATCGCCGAAGAGAACCACCCGCCCTCTCGCTCCGGACCGTGCAACGCCGATCCTTCCTACAAACAGCGAGGACTGAGAACATAGACAACAAGGTCACATGTAGAAGTTAGGAAACAGACGGCACTACACCATGCCATAGTCAAAGAAGCTTCTCTCCAGGGAGAAAGCTTCTCGCCACGAGTTGTGACCAGGAGGTGTCTGAGCTTCAGGGCGATGATCCCAAGATGGTAATGACACTAGGCGAAGCCACCGAGACTGAAAGTACAGACTAGGGTTTTCACCCGAAGCCCTAGCATGACGAGCGGAATCGTAATGACACCCCCCGAGGGAAGCGACACACACATGCATTGTCATTGCCTATGTTGGAGCTCAAATTTTTCGCTCGGAACCTCACCAGTCCCAAGGGAAGGACCGCTGCCGCTAGATCGATGCCTTCAAATCAAGACCTCCAGAATAATACTAGGATGCTGCCACCGCTGAAGCCATGACAACACCAAGACCATCTACCACCCACCCACGCTATCCACGCAGCCAAGGAGGGAACCACCACAGTTGCAGTGTTGCTAGTTGTAGAGCCAAATGCGCAACATCACCTTCCAGGGCCACCGCTCCATCAAAGGAAGATTTTCGTGTTTTGACCATTTCCTTGTAGTTTGTCCAGATCTGACCCCATTTGAACAAATTTTGAAATATGTTCCTTTTTCCTACCGCCACGAGGCCCGGCAGTAGGATTACCTAGCCTACCGCCAGAACCTGCGGTGGTAGGAAACTTATCCACGTCAGCAGCGTTAACGACCTCCGTCCCCCACCGTTCTACCCTACCGCCGCTGATCCTGGCGGTAGGCTGTCTGAACCTACCGCCGGGGTCCCTGGCTGTAGGATATGGACACTTATAAGCCTGTGGGCCGGCCGCACCACCCCCTTCTCCCCCCCAAGAACAGAGTAGTTCCTCTCACCCCTCTCTCATCTCCTCCACTCCCCCAACTCTGATCTTCATCGTTTCTTCACCATTTTGGCGGATCGAGATGGCCCCGAAGAAAGAGAAGTAAGCTTCTTCGATCCCTCCAATTAGTTTTAGTCAAATAGCTTCGGACTCATTGCTTTATTTGATTCAAATCACTCCCCTTTTTGAACTAGATTTAAGTTTTTTGAACCCTAGGATTGATTTAGGTAGATTCTAGATGTTATATTGTGTTCAATATGAACTCTAGTCACTAGTTGGTATAGATATGTGAAGATGAACCCTAGTTCATATTATTTTTGGAGGATTTTTTATATGATGCATGTTGGAGGAATTTGTTGTGATATGAAGATGCATGTTGATATGCTACGATGCAAGTAGTGGATGTAGTTGGAGAACAAATATTGAACCCTCAAGAATTTTTTGTGTTAAATTTTTTTATGATATGATGAATATTGGAGATATTAGTTTTGATATAGGATGCATGTGGATATTATATGATGCAAGTAGTGGATTTTGTTGGAGTAAAAATCATTAACCCCTCAAGATGCACCCTAGTTAATGGTTTTTTGTTTCTGAAAACAATATGATATGATGCATGTTCGATGTTGTTGGAGAAATATGATATGATAGGATGCATTTGAACCTTGGTGATTGCATCTTGATATATGTATTTTATTATCTTTTAACCTTGGTGATTGCATCTTGATATATGTATTTTATTTTGTGAAGGAAATATGCCCTAGAGACAATAATAAAGTTGTTATTTTATATTTGCTTATATCATGATAAATGTTTATTATTCATGCTAGAATTGTATTAACTGGAAACTTGATACATGTGTGGATACATAGACAAAACACCGTGTCCCTAGTAAGCCTCTACTAGACTAGCTCGTTAATCAAAGATGGTTAAGTTTCGTAACCATAGACATGTGTTGTCATTTGATGAACGGGATCACATCATTAGGAGAATGATGTGATGGACAACACCCATCTATTAGCTTAGCATAATGATCGTTAAGTTTTATTGCTATTGCTTTCTTCATGACTTATAAATATTCTTTGACTATGAGATTATGCAACTCCCGAATACCAGAGGAATACCTTGTATGATATCAAACTTCACAACGTAACTGGGTGATTAAAAAGATGCTCTACAGGAATCTCCGAAGGTGTTTGTTGGGTTGGCGTAGATCAAGATTAGGATTTGCCACTCCAAGTATCGGAGAGGTATCTCTGGGCCCTCTTGGTGATGCACATCATGATAAGCCTTGCAAGCAACGTGACTAATGAGTTAGTTACGGGATGATGCATTACAGAACGAGTAAAGAGACTTGCCAGTAACGAGATTGAACTAGGTATCAAGATACCGACGATCGAATCTCGGGCAAGTAACATACCGATGACAAAGGGAATAACGTATGTTGTCATTGCGGTTTGACTGATAAAGATCTGTGTAGAATATGTCGGAACCAATATGAGCATCCAGGTTCCACTGTTGGTTATTGATCGGAGATGTGTCTCAGTCATGTCTACATAGTTCTCGAACCCGTAGGGTCCGCACGCTTAACGTTCGATGCCGATTTGTATAATGAGTTATGTGTTTTGGTGACCGTAGATTGTTCGGAGTCCGGGATGAGATCACGGACATGACGAGGAGTCTCGAAATGGTCGAGAGGTAAGGATTGATATATTGGACGATGGTATTCGGACACCGGAATGGTTCCGGAGTGTTTCGGGTATTTATCGGAGTACCGGGGGGGGGGGGGGGTTACCGGAAAACCCCGGGGGAAGTAATGGGCCACATGGGCCTTGGGAGGGAGGCACCCCAGCCCACAAGGGGCTGGCGCGCCCCCCACTTGGAAGGGTCCGAATTGGAGTGGGGAAGGGGGCGGCGCCCCCTTTCCTTTTTTTTTGAGGAATGGACAGATGGACAGTAGGAAAGGCTCCTACCGTGTTTTCATATATATATATGAAGGGGGGGGGGGGTTACAATGTTTTTTACATTTTTACAAGTAAGTCCCACCCAGCCCAGACAAGTTTGGGTTAGGTAGGGGAGGAAGAGGGGCTACTACTAGTGTAACTCAGAAATAAAAGAAGAAATGAAGGCAGGGTGAACACCCTTTGTCCTATGTTGGAGGAGGCCGAAATCGTCCTTAAATCTTTTCAGCCACCCATCGATGGTTGGAGCAATCCTCCTGAAATGTTTATTATTTCTTTCCTTCCACAAACTCTAAGCATCCACCAAGAATATGTCAAAGAAGAGCATGCGCCCCCAAGAATTTTTAGCTTGTTGAAGAAGTTGGAGACGGCAGGTGAAGGAGGGCCAATTAATTCCAAGTTTGTGCCAGCAGGATCGACTGAAAGGGCAAGTGAAAATCATATGATCCACCGTTTCCTCATCATGGGTGCCAGAGAGCAAACAACTGTGGTCATCACCTATATCATAGTGTCGACGCTTGAGCATGTCACGTGTGTTTAGTCTATCATTCATGAGAAGCCAGCCAAAAACTTTTATCCTCATGATGCAGTGAGAGCACCAGAGAAGAGAGAAAGCTGGATGGGCGTTTGCGTCTCGAAAGTAGAACCTATAGTAGTCGGCTGGTTGATAAACGGTTTTGCCCCAGGTATAGTACCAGACATCATTGACAGACGTTGACGGATGCATGTGCGAGGAGAGCCGCTGGATGTCTCGCACCTCGTCCAAGGCTTGTGGGGAGAGCGGTAGGTGGAAGGCCTCGAACAACGCCGTGCTCTCCAAGAAATCCTTGGCGGTCCAATCCTCATGCATGGCAAAGGAAAATGCGCTGGGATGCGAGCTTTCTAATATGTCTCCAGCCCAAAGATCTTTCCAAACTAGAGCAGTTGTGCCCGAAACCACTCGGACCTGTGTGATCCCTCAGAAGACGGGGGTGAGCTTTAGGATGTCACGCCACCAGAACGAGCCAACAAAATCTGTGGCATGAGGAACTTTGTTCGCATAATACATGTCCCAAATAAGATGCACCCACGGGACGTCGAGCTTGTTGTAAAACTTGTGTAGGAATTTCATGAGCAAAGCATCATTTTGCAACTTTATATTGATAACACCCAAGCCACCATGCTTTTTGGGTTTGCAAACCATGTCCCAGGCGGCAAGGGAGTTGCATTTGTCCCCCTGCTCCGTCTTTTTGGTCCAGAGGCATCTCCTTCTAATTTTATCGAGCATCTCAATCAGCTTGGGTGAGAACTTGAGCGTGCACATGGCATAAATGAGGAGGGATGTGATGGTAGCATTCAGCCAAGAAAGTTTACCACCGTAGGACATGATTGCGATCGTGGAGGTGAGGCGTCGTTCAGCACTACATACCAGTGGCATGAGGTCTAGGATGGTCGGTTTGGTTTTGCCAAGAGGGAGCCCAAGATAGGTAAACGGCATCGAGCCAACTGAGCACCCAAATAATCTTGCAAATACCAGGGCAGTTTCATCCGACAGGTTGATTGGGATGAGCGTGGATTTATGGAAGTTAATCCGGAGGCCGATGGAGGACGCATAGTCCACAAGGATTTCTTTGATGACCGCAGCTTGTTGAGGGCATGCAGGCATAGCCAGGATCGTGTCGTTGGCATATTGGATTACGGGGTAGTCCATCTGGCCAACGCAAGGGAAGGGCAGCTGAATTTTCCCTGCCTAAACACGTCGTTTATAGCTGCTTGGAGGAGATCAGCTGCAATCACGAAGATCAAGGGGGATAACGGGTCACCCTGCCTTACACATGTGCGGCAATGGAATTGATGGCCGGGTACACCATTTAATAAAACCGACGATCTCCCGGTTGAGAAGATGCATTTGATCCAAGAAATCCACTTGTCATTGAAGCCCAAATGTTTCATAATGTTCAGCACAGGAGCGTGTTCAATTGTATCGAAGGCTTTGGCAAAATCAATTTTCAGCAAGATAATTTCCTTTTTTGAGGCATGGCATTGATGAATATATTGGAAGTCCCAAGCAAGGCAATCCTGTATCGTTCTCCCCTTTATAAAACCATACTGGTTCTTGTGTATGATCTTTAGAATGACTCGTTGCAGACGGTTGACAAGCAGCTTAGTGATCATCTTAAGACAACGGTTGAGGAGTGTGATCGGGCGGTAGTCATTGACAGTTTCAGGCGAATTGGACTTTGGGATTAAGGTTATCAGGCCATCATTTATGCTAGTGAGATCCAAGTCCCCTTGATGGAAAGCCTCACGAAGATTGTAAAAGTCTTGCTTGATAATAGGACAACATGCTTTAAGAAAGGCCTGATAACCCACAAGTATAGGGGATCAATTGTAGCCTCTTTCGATAAGTAAGAGTGTCGAACCCAATGAGGAGCTAAAGTTAGAACAAATATTCCCTCAAGTTCTATCGACCACCGATACAACTCTATGCACGCTTAACGTTCGCTCTACCTAGAACAAGTATGAAACTAGAAGTACTTTATAGGTGTTGTTGGATAGGTTTGCAAGAATATAAAGAGCACGTAAATAAAAACTAGGGGCTGTCTAGGTAAAGAAACAATAAATTTAGTATAGCGAGTGTGGAAAAGTGGTGGTAGGAGTTGTGAAATTGTCCCTAAGCAATTGACTACGTTACTAGACCGATAGCAAGTTTTATGTGGGAGAGACCACTGCTAGCATGTCATCCCTGACTTGGAATTCTACGCACTTATCATTGGAACTATTAGTAAGCATCTGCAACTACTAACGTTCATTAAGGTAAAACCCAACCATAGCATTAAGATAAATTGGTCCCCCTTCAACCCCGTATGCATCAATTTTCTATGCTAGGTAGAAGCTTCTGTCACTTTTGCCCTCCAATACATAGTCCTATCAACATACAACTAACCCTATGGTGTGATCCACGCGCGCGCTCATATGATGGGCACCAAATGATAGCAACATAACCACAAGCAAGTTAAACCAATCATAGCAATTCACCAATTACCGGTAGGACAACGAAAATCTAGCCAGACATCATAGGATGGAAACACATCATTGGATAATAATATGAAGCATAAAGTACCATGTTCAAGTAGATGGGGGAAGGTGATGAAGATGTTGGTGAAGATGACGACGGTGTTGGTGAAGATTGCGGTGACGATGATGGCCCCGACGGCGTTCCGGCGCCACCGGGAGAGAGGGGGACAGAGCCCCCCTTCTTCTTCTTCTTCCATGACATTCTCCCTAGATGGGAGAAGGGTTTCCCCTCTGGTCCATGGACTCCATGGCATAGGAGGGGCGAGTGCCCCTCCGAGATTGGATCTGTCTCTCTGTCTCTCTCCTGTTTCTGCGTTCCGTGATTATGCCCTTTCACCGTTTCTTAAATTCCCGGAGATCCGTAACTCCGATTGGGCTTCATTTTGGACACGATCTCTATCCGGAAATTAGCTTTCTTGCGGCGAAAGAAGGGCACCAACCGCCTTACGGGGTGTCCACGAGGGCCCAGGGCGCGCTAGACCCCCTGGGGCGCGCCCCCTGCCTCGTGGCCCCCTCGGCCGGGCATCATCTCGCGTTGATTCTTCTTCCCAAAAATCATAAATATTCCAAAAAAATCTATGTCAGTTTTTATCCCGTTTGGACTTTGTTTGATATGGGTTTTCTGCAAAACAAAAAACATGCAACAAACAGGAACTAGCACTTGGCACTGGATCAATATGTTAGTCCCAAAAATAGTATGAAAAGTTGCCAAAAGTATGTAAACGTTGTAGAATATTGGCATGGAACAATCAAAAATTATATATACGACGGAGACGTATCAACATCCCCAAGCTTAATTCCTGCTCGTCCTCGAGTAGGTAAATGATAAAAAAGATAATTTTTGATGTAGAATGCTACCTAGCATAATCTTGATCATGTAATCAAATCATGACATGAATATTAAGACACGAGCGATTCAAAGCAATAGTCTATCATTTGACATTAATACAGTAATTTAGATAGATTAAAACTGCGCATCTTTCCAGCCCTCTCAGTCTATTAGCGTTCGGGGCCATTGGATCTTCAGATTTAAGCATTTTCTGCCGTTCGATTGCTCTTAATCACTCGTCCACCCGCTCCATTCGCTGCGAACGAGCAATTTCCGTGCTGGGCCGCTGCTCCGGTGGCATTTTTGAGCACCTGCGGTAAACTTGGGCCTACTCGGCTTCTATCACCCTCCCCGTGAAGCCAGAAAAAGGCCTATAGGTGTCCCCTCTGGCTCGTGCAAAAAGAATCACCCCTCAAAAAGAAACTTCTGACTTGGAAGGGAGACAAGGGACCCACGCTCACCCAGACCTACGCTCGGCGAGAAAAAATTTCAACCAGGCGTACGTTCTCGCTCGCCAGCTCGCCTCTGTAGCTGATGCGGCAGGGAGATGTGAACGGGTGCTGCGGCTGTTGAGTGACGCGTCGGGCGATTCAAGCAATCCGCTAGCATTGAAGCAGGCAGTAAAGCATCAGTTCCTGGATGTCAGTAATGGCAGCTGAGGTGGCCCCTTCACGGCGACTAATGGAGGTACGTTACTCTTTGCTCCCTACACCTTCATCCACGCCTCAAGCTCTACCCTGTTCCCCTTCTTATCCCGGCAGGTTGCGAGGCTTCATGATCTATACGTACATGCAAAACTAGGTGCGGAGCAGCCGCTGCCACTATCTCCACCTCCACCATACCTCCTCCATCCACCTTCCATCTTGCCACTCCGCCGTCCGCGCCACACGAATGATAGCAGTGGCAGCGATGAGCTCGAGGTTCCTGTCTGCCCTCCGTCCACACCCTCACAAGAACGCAGACCGGGGGTAACACACAGATATTTTCTCGGCGCGCGGTGCCATGGCTGTACTCTCCGTTCAAGCGTCGTGGCCTTTCCCTCGGGAGTGCCACCACAAGGAACATGCAGTGTTGTTGCTGCCATCGCTTGGATTGATCTGTTGTATCATGTATCTAATTCCACTACATGTTCAGGTGCAAGCTGACACTCCTTCCCCCCTAATTCTTTCATGTTTTTTTTTTGATTTAATACACGTTGATCTGGTGTATAAGGCGAAACGAGCTATCCTCATTTCCGTGTAAAAATGTTGAGTGTAAATTTACATGATCGGATGGTGCAGCTATAGAGGATAATGTACCTGACAATATTATGTTCTTCCAGTGATATGTGCATCTGTGGTACAGTCCTATAGATGAACTATGCCGCCTTTTCTTCTAAAGAAAGTGGTCACGGGCAACAAAGCTTGGAGATGAAAAAATGGGACGTTCAGGACAATTCTGTTAATAACAATTAATCAGTGAGAATTCATCCACAAGTCAGAGGACGAGTTATGCCCAGTCTATAAGTAGCTGCTGTATCAATCTGATGTTCTTAACTGCGATCAAGGTAGGCACTAATTTAAAATAAAGTTATTTTCAATTTTCATATATCTTATTTCTGTTTATTCAAAAACAGTTATCTAGGTTTTGTGAAACTGTATTGTGTTTCTTCTTTGCCTTCAAAGTATTGGGTGTTTAGTTTGTGGAGGTCTTCACTCTAAAAGAATATCTGCTGCAGAATAAGAATCAAGGAACTCACTTTGACAACAGTCAATTCAGTCCTGCAGGATCTACTTTTATGAGGGTTTTTTTCCTGAAGCTCACAGGGATGTTACAGTACAGTTTTCTAGCCTAACAAATTACTGTGCATCAAGATTATGCACAACTATAATTTTGAAATTCTTAGTTTTTTACTCTGTAAATTGACTTGGTACGGTTGTCCCGAGTTACTATCTATATGGTTTTGGATGATATTATTTTTTGCTTATTGTCTACTCGTTCATTTCTTATGGTGCCTTATTTTCCTTGAAGTAATCACCAATAGGCTTTTTTTTTGAGGGTACATCTTGGTTCCTTGTCATTTATCTTAACTTTGATTGAACTGGAAATGCTTGGATGTGGACAAGGTTTTAACTAGCTGAAAACAGTTAGCATATGCTCCATGAACAAGATCATTCTTGCAGTTGTTCCTCGATAGTAGCCAACACCAACTAATTACGAGCTTACATGCTTATGCACGGCTTATTATCTTGGTTACCTAGGCTCACTATGTTGTACGTTATGCTAGAGTTGTTGATGTCTGGCTTATGAACTAGAAGTTGTATGACTCATTTCACCAAGTCTGCACATATTGCTATCCGTTTATATGGCATGTCATACTAGGGTATTACAATTTAATTTTGATATGCAAAGAACCAAAAATTGATGCATGATATGTTAGATATCCTCAATAAATAGGGTATTACTACTTCACCAATACTAATGCTGTTCTTCCAGTTCGATGCATTACTTAGTATGGCCCAGCACTGCAATATATTTCCATTATTTGTACCATATAAATTTTAAAATATATCTTGTAGCACTTTATTTATGTAAAATTCTATAATTCCATAGTAACAATTGCCGGGCGCGGCAACGCGCGCCATCAAAGATCTAGTACTTCAAGCATACTAATAAAGCAATCATGTCTTTTCAAAATAACATGGCCGAAGAAAGTTATCCCTACAAAATCATATAGTCTGGCTATGCTCCATCTTCACCACACAAAATATTCAAATCATGCACAACCCGGTTTTAGCCAAGCAATTGTTTCATACTTTAGTATTCTCAAACTTTTTCAACTTTCACGCAATACATGAGCGTGAGCCATGGACATAGCACTATGGGTGGAATAGAATATGATGGTGGAGGTTGTGTTGAGAAGACAAAAAGGAGAAAGTCTCACATCGACACGGCTAATCAACGGGCTATGGAGATGCCCATCAATTGATATCAATGTGAGGAGCAGGGATTTCCATGCAACGGATGCACTAAGAGCTATAATTGTATGAAAGCTCAAACTGGAAACTAAGTGGGTGTGCATCCAACTTGCTTGCTCATGAAGACCTCGGGCATTTGAGGAAGCCCATCATCGGAATATATAAGCCAAGTTCTATAATGAAAATTCCCACTAGTATATGAAAGTGACAAAATAAGAGACTCTCTATCATAAAGATCATGGTGGTACTTTGAAGCACAAGTGTGGAAAAAGGATAGTAACATTGTCCCTTTTATTCTTTTATTCTTTTATTCTTTTTTTTTTGGCGGGCTTCTTTGGCCCCTTTTTTATTTAGGCTTCTTTGGCCTCTTTTTTTTTGGGACAATGCTCTAATAATGATGATCATCACACTTATATTTACTTACAACTCAATATTACAACTCTATACTAGAACAAAGATATGACTCTATATGAATGCCTCCGGCGGTGTACCGGGATGTGCAATGATCTAGCGTAGCAATGACATCAAAAAATGGACAAGCCATGAAAACATCATGCTAGCTATCTTACAATCATGCAAAGCAATATGACAATGAATGCTCATGTCATGTATATGATGATGATGGAAGTTGCATGGCAATATATCTCAGAATGGCTATGGAAATGCCATAATAGGTAGGTATGGTGGATGTTTTGAGAAAGATATAAGGAGGCTTATGTGTGATAGAGCGTATCATATCACGGGGTTTGGATGCACCGCCAAAGTTTGCACCAACTCTCGAGGTGAGAAAGGGCAATGCACGGTACCGAAGAGGCTTGCAATGATGGAAGGGTGAGAGTGCGTATAGTCCATGGACTCAACATTAGTCATAAAAACTCACATACTTATTGCAAAAATTTATTAGCCATCGAAACAAAGTACTACACGCATACTCCTAGGGGGGAGGTTGGTAGGAGTTAACCATCACGCGCCCCCGACCTCGACACAAAGGAAGACAATCAATAAATATCTCATGCTCCAACTTCGTTACATAACGGTTCACCATACGTGCATGCTACGGGAATCACAAACTTCAACACAAGTATTTTTACTAATCCACAATTACTCACTAGCATGACTCTAATATCACCACCTTTATATCACAAAACTATTGCAAGGAATCAAACATATCATATTCAGTGATCTACAAGTTTTATGTAGGATTTTATGGCTAACCATGTGAATGACCAATTCCTGTCATCTCTGTAAATAGATATAAGTGAAGAAAGAGAGTTAATTCTTTCTGCAAAAGATATGCCCACGCTCTAACAAATATAAGTGAAGCAAAAGAGCATTCTACAAATGGCGGTTTTCTATGTGAGGAGAACCAGGCAATCCAAACTCCAAATGATATAAGTGAAGCACATGAAGCATTCTATAAAGCCATACTCAAAAGATATAAGTGAAGTGTGCTACCTCTTGAGCACTCCGTTGGTTTTCCCTTGAAGAGGAAAGGGTGATGCAGTAAAGTAGCGTAAGTATTTCCCTCAGTTTTTGAGAACCAAGGTATCAATCCATTAGGTGGACACGCTCAAGTCCCTTGCACCTACACAAAGAAATAAGAACCTTGCAACCAACGCGATAAAGGGGTTGTCAATCCCTTCACGGCCACTTGCAAAAGTGAGATCTGATAGAGATGATAAGATAATATTTTTGGTATTTTTTATGATAAAGACTAAAAGTAAAGAAAGCAAAATAAATAGTAATAGGAATAACGATGGATTAATATGATGGAGAATAGACCCGGGAGCCATAGGTTTCACTAGTGGCTTCTCTCGAGATAGCATAAGTATTACGGTGGGTAAACGAATTACTGTCAAGCAATTGATAGAATTGGGCATAGTTATGAGAATATCTAGGTATGAACATGTATATAGGCATCACGTCCGTGACAAGTAGACCGACTCCTGCCTGCATCTACTACTATTACTCCACACATCGACCGCTATCCAGCATCCATCTAGAGTATTAAGTTCATAAGAACAGAGTAACTCTTTAAGCAAGATGACATGATGTAGAGGGATAAACTCATGCAATGTGATATAAACCCCATCTTTTTATCCTCGATGGCAACAACACAATACATGTCGTTTCCCCTACTGTCACTGGGATCGAGGACCGCAAGATTGAACCCAAAGCTAAGCACTTCTCCCGTTGCAAGAAAGATCAATCTAGTAGGCCAAACCAAACTGATAATTCGAAGAGACTTGAAAAGATAACCAATCATACATAAAAGAATTCAGAGGAGATTCAAATATTGTTCATAGATAATCTTGATCATAAACCCACAATTCATCGGATCTCGACAAACACACCGCACAAGAAGAGTTACATCAAATAGATCTCCAAGAGAATCGAGGAGAACTTTGTATTGAGATCCAAAGAGAGAGAAGAAGCCATCTAGCTAATAACTATGGACCCAAAGGTCTGAGGTAAACTACTCACACATCATCGGAGAGGCCATGGTGTTGATGTAGAAGCCCTCCGTGATCAATGCCCCCTCCGGCGGAGCGCTGGAAAAGGCCCCAAGATGGGATCTCACGAGTACAAAAGGTTGCAGCGGTGGAAATAGGGTTTTGGCTCTGTATATGATGTTTCCAGGGTATATGAGTATATCTAGGCGAAGGAGGTCGGTCAGGAGAGCTACGAGGGGCCCAAGAGGGTGGAGAGCGCGCCCAGGGGGGTAGGCGCGCCCCCTGCCTCGTGACCTCCTCGTTGATTGCTTGACGTCCACTCCAAGTCCTCTGGATCACGTTTGTGCCGGAAATCACGTTCCTGAAGGTTTCATTCTGTTTGATATCCTTTTCCTTCGAAACACTAAAATAGGCAAAAAAAACAACAATTCGGCTGGGCCTACGGTTAATAGGTTAGTCCTAAAAATAATATAAAAATGTATAATAAAGCCCATTAAACATCCAAAACAGAATATATAATAGCATGGAAGAATAAAAAATTATAGATACGTTGGAGACGTATCAAGCATCCCCAAGCTTAATTCCTGCTCGTCCTCTAGTAGGTAAGTGATAAAAACAGAATTTTTGATGTGGAATGCTACTTGGCATAATTTTCAATGTAATTCTCTTATTTGTGGTATGAATATTCAGATCCAAAAGATTCAAGATAAAAGTTTAGTATTGACATAAAAGTAATAATACTTCAAGCATACTAACTAAGCAATTATATCTTCTCAAAATAACATGGCCAAAGAAAGTTCATCCCTACAAAATCATATAGTTTGGTCATGCTCCATTTTCGTCACACAAGAATGCTTTCATCATGCGCAACCCCGATGACAAGCCAAGAAATTGTTTCATAGTATTCTCCTTTCGGATCTATGACCTGGTCGAGCAAAAATCCGGCTATTTCCTCTTGAAGTGCTTGTATGCGCTCGGGGGGTAGGAGCTTATCCCGCACCTCTCTGAACTGTTAAGAAGGAGATAAATAATATGCATGTGTGTTAGTTGTGTGACTAGATATCGATAATGGTGTGAATAGTGTTCTGACAAACGTACCCACTCCTGTCTATCAGATCTGCTCCTTCCGCACGTCATCATGCGAATGTTCTCGCAAACGTAGTATGCACACATATTATTCCCTTTCGCCTGCCTCAGGGCCTTTACAAGAATGGAATTGAATCAGATAATGATTAATCAAGCATAATAATTAATTAATGATATTGAAACAAGAATTAAAGAGATGGTAGCTAGCTAGTACTACTTAATTACTTACTATGGCTCGATGCCAAAACAATTTTTTTTCCATTCTCCTGGAGTCACCGCGACGAACTTTGTCCATGCCCTGCCCGCCGGCAAAGAAAATTAATAAAGGGGTTATTAAATAGTTCATATCAGGAACTAATAGTTAATTATGATTGAAATTACCTGTTGACTATCCCCTTCACGATGGTGTAGTCTTTATTTTCTTTAGTTAGTGAGTCCAGTAATTCAACTTTTCCTTCCTCAACTTTAATGTCTATCAAGACCCAATGCCAACTGCATACGCATTACGTTTGCATGTCTTAATTATTGGGCATGTGCATAAAATTAATCAACTACCGTAAACCGTATACACTAAATTATTAACATCTAGCTAGCTAGTAAGCAAAAACAGAATTTGTAGTACAAGACAGTGTGACTCACGGGCAGTTGTAAGGAAGTAGTATATCTTCGAAGGTATTGAGGCGCTTCAAGAACTCTAGCATGCTTTCCTCTACAGCAGCTTTACAATGTTCAATCTCCCATATGTCCTGATTAATGGTATTTGGGTCAATGAACCCAACGCCATAGCGTCCAGCTTTTTCATTTCATACATCTTCATCCTGCATAATAATGGTAATAATGGTCCTTCTTGACATTCGCCATGAGGGACACACAATTGGAAATCTTGGTCATGTTCATGTACCATTGATGCAATTCATACATTCTTGTTGGGAGGTCCTTGACCTTGTCTGGATGGACCAAAGGTTGGCCCCAGGCATATTTCCATTTTATTTCCGATTCTTTAAGCGGAGACATGGGCTCGATTTCGAGGAGTTGTCCAACAGAGATCTTGAGCATTTCAGCCTGCACTATATGCTCCTCCATTATTACCACATCGCCCTGCTGGGGAACGCTAACGGTTTGCCCACAATAATATTTGGTGCGCGTACTCCTCTCATGTGTTGTTGGCACAACAAGCGGGGGGATCTCTTGTGCAGCCTGTTCTCCCAGCTGGGGAACGGTTTTCTCGCATTTTTTGCCAGCTGCTTGTTGGCTCGAGCTTGAGCTCGCTTCCTTCCGTAGCCGTGCTCGATGTAGCTTCCTGATTTGACGCTCATAGTCTGAGTCAACAGGCTTGGGAGCTGGTACGCTAGCCATACGAATGAAGTGGTCAATCGCTTTCTCGTGCACTTTCTCCTTTGGCGGCGGTGCCGATTTCGGTCCAAAATGGGCGCCCACTTGGGCTTGCACTATGGCTGTGTTTTGCTCCTTAGTCATGTCGTAAGGCCTCACGAGGAAGAGGAGCGAGGCTTGGACCATATTTATATCGCTTGTCTCCGCCTGTACTTCCTGAACTACCTCGACTCGCACCGCAACGCACCAAAGCTGCGGCATGTCTCTTCTGCGATTGCTGAGACGGCGGAGACGGCTGACGTGGAGTTGGACCAGGAGAAGTGGCCTGACGATGTGCCGGACTTGAAGCAGGAGGTGTGGCCTGACACGGTGCCGGACTTGCAACCGGAGAAGTGGCATGACGCTGTGCCGGGCTTGAAACCGGAGGAGTTAGCTCACGCGTTCGGGGACTTGGAGGAGGTGGCGGACTTCGAGGAGGAGTCGTCTCACGCGTTCGTGGACTTGGAGGAGCGGGAGTCTGCTGACTCGGTGGCGGACTTCGAGGAGTCGGCAGACGACGCGGTGTCGGTGGACTTCGAAAGATTATGCAATCCTTTCTCCATAGGATGATACGATGTATGGCCTCTCCGAGTGTGCGCTCGTCTTCACCTCCAGGAATGTCAAGCGTTAGCCCGAATATGGGTCCACCACTTCATCAACCATGACACGAGCATAGCCCTCTGGAATCGGGATGCAATGGTAGGTTGCTTCGGGGGTAACTGGAAAAGCAACGCCGTCCGCCACCTTCATGGATATGTTCTTCATTTTGGAGTGTAGCTCACAGTTAGTGTTCTCTATGATGTCATCCATGTGGTATGTATCCAGCAGCAGGTGTCGCCCGGGGCAGAACCAACGCTGCTTCTCGGCATGGATGGGACGGTGCTATCCAATGCTGGACGATCATCCGCTTGCTGCTGCCGCTGCTGAGACCCCCTTTCCTGGCTAAGTGAGTCGATCTGCTGCTGCTGCTGCTGGAATTTGAGTGCCAGGTCCGCGTGCCTTGCTTCTAGGCCTTGAAGACGTTCTGCGTCCTGCTTCCTCTGCTCCTCCTCCAGCTTCCTCTTCTTCTCCTCCTCCATCTTCTTTCTTGCACGGACCTGTAGTCGTCATTCCAGTCCGAAAAGCCCTCATACCAGGGAATAACACCCTTGCCTCGTGTTCTTCCCGGGTGTTCAGATTTCTGTATGCCAGCGTAAGCTCGTCGTTTCTCTCTGTTGGCGTGAACACCCCGCCGAGCTTCTTCTATTGCGTCAATTATCTTTTGTTCGGCTCCTTTTAGACTTGCCTTCTTCGAAACCATGCCTGTCTTCGGGTCCAACGCCCCCCCATGCGCATAGAACCAAGTTCTGCACCTGGGGGGCCAGTGCCGGGTAACCGGAGTGACCCCTGCATCCTCCATCTCTTGCTCAGACTTATCCCACTTAGGCAATGCCACCGCGTAGCCACCTGGACCCAGCCTATGGAACTGCGTCTTTCTTGCGGCATTTGCCTTGTTTTTCATCGACCGTTCCTTAGATATTTCTGAATCCTTGAAGGTCACGAAATCGTCCCAATGTTCTCTTTGCTTCTCCAGTGTTCCCTTCAAATCTGGAGCCTTCCTTTCATTAGCGATGTAGTTGGCCCATACAGTTTTCTTGTGGGTGTTGAGTGCAATTGCCATCTTCTTAAGAGCAGCGGCCTTGACTTTGTCCACATCTGCTTTAGTGAAATGATCTGGTAGGGTGAAATGTTCCATCAGAGATTTCACTAGGTCTTCTTTGGCTCTGCCATCGACCCAAGTAACACCTGGACGTTTAGTCTTTGGCTCTTTCCATTCTTGAATGGAGATCGGGAGTTTGTCCTTCACAAGAACTCCGCACTGACGAGTCCACTTGTTCGCAATGTTCTTAGGCGTGAGGGGTTCGCCACTAGGTTTGATGGATTCGATGTGGTACTTTACACCATCCTTCAACAATCTGCCCGGGCCTCGCTTTGTCTTGCTGTCTGTAGAAGCAGATTTGCTCGATCCGGAGGGCTGAAAGAAGAAAGATCGATTCGTTAATATATCTTCAATAAAAAAAACATGTGATGATCACCATGATGCATGCTTATATAAATATACCTCGCCGGTAGTATTTGTTATATGAAGATCATCATTGTTTGTGTCATCACAAACATTGTCTGTGTCATCATCATTATCATAGTTCATGACTTCATCAGCCCGGTCGTCGAGATCGAATATCTTTTCATCACCCTCTCCGGTATTGTTAAGATATTGGGAGCCGTCATCTGCTTCATTCAGATCATCTAGCCTGTGAGGGCTGCGTATGATGTCGAACAATTCCTCTTCTCTCTCTGCCGGTATTGTCCGCCATAGCTTTTACTTTACTAATAATACATAAGAAATATAAAACAATTTAGTATTCAAATTACAATGCATGGATGCAATTAATCAATAAGGAAAATCTGAATCTCGAATACATCCTCTCGAATATATAATCTCGAATACGTCATCGTCTTAATATATATAATCTCGAATACATCGTCTTGAATACTATATATCGAATACATCACTGGCTCTAGGTACCTAATAAAGATCGAGTACTACAGAAGAATCTAGGGCGCCACTCGCGGTTCCTGGGGCGCGGGCGGTGCACACTGAAAGAGAAGGAACCATCACAGGATCATATCTCCGGTCATCTGCCCAAAGAACCCGCCAAGTAGTGGAGAACTCGACGTCGTCCATAGCAGCCATGTAGCGATGGACGTGCTCATCTTCCTCCCTGACACGGCGACGCACCACCTCCGGCGGCGCCGGCTCCCTCTGCACCGAATGTGGCCCACGCGAACGCCACCAAAGAAGATCAGGGTCGACGACGGGACCCGAGGTCGGGTTCCTCACCAAGCGGCGCGCCCCTCCAGGTAGCACCTCCCAGTGCCAGCCTGGCGGAGCCCAGTCCCGGACATGGGTCCCCTGAAGCATGACGTCGTCGCGAACGGGTCGACGGCGAGGATGCGGGCTGGGCATATCGTCGAGAACAAATACTATATGCCCGCAAAAAGTAACATTTTTTAAATGATTGGATTGTGATAACTAAAATTATATATTTATGCAAATTCTAACAATTTGACATTAATCTAATTCATCTAAATAAAACTAATTCTAATATTTCATTATTATATAACTAACATTTCCATAACAATTCTAATATTTATATAACTAAAAAACAGAAAAATTGCTAATATTTCTATAACTAAAAAACAGAAAACATTTATAACATTTCTATAAAACTAACATTTCTAATATTTATATAACTAAAAAACAGAATAATTTCTAACATTTCTATAACTAAAAAACAGAAAAATTTATAACAAACAAACTAATGTGTGTACTCTGTGTGTGTAGTGTGTGTGTGTGTGTGTGTGTGTGTGTGTGTGTGTGTAGTACTGTGTGTGTGTGTGGACATTGCGGCCGGGGCGAGCTCACCGGCGAGGCGACGACGGGGCAGCGACGAAGGGGCGACGTGACGGGGCGGCGACGACGGGGCGACGGGACGGGGCGGTGACGATGGGGCGACAGGACGGGGCGGCGACGACGGGGCGGGCGGCCGGAGCGACGGACGGGCGGCGACGACGGGTGGGGCGGGCGGGCGACGGGACGACGGGACGGGACGGCGGCGACGCCGACGGGGCGGCGACGAGGGGCGGGGACGGCCGGGGTCGGCGACGAGGGGCGGGGGCGGCGACGATCGGGGCAGGGCGGCGCGATGGAGGGAGGAAACAGAGGGAAGAACAGAGGGAAACTGAATTTTTTTCAAGTGTTGTATATATAGGATGGACCTATAGTACCGTTGGAGCCACCAACTGGTACTAAAGGTCTGTTTTGGCCAGGCCAAGCGTGAGCGCACCCCTTTAGTACCGGTGGTGGCTCCAACTGGTACTAAAACCCCTTTAGTACCGGTTGGTGCCACCACCCGGTACTAAAGAAATCTTATTGGCGCGATCTTGATAATAAGTTTAGTCCCATCTCGCTAGTCGAAGGGCTACCGCCTGGTTTATAAGCCCCGGTCACGGTAGCTCTCTCGAGCTCCTCTCCTAAGCAGACCTCTGGCCTACCAATTCATTGCTGCCATGTGGGCCTCACTGGGCCTTGCAGGCCTGCATCCTGCCCAACAAAAGGCTGAGTTTCTAGTCGATACAGCCGCTTTGGCCCAAAGAGGGCGGGCTTTTTATTTTCTTAATTTTTTTGCTTTTTATTTGTTTTATTTATTTTGAGTTGTTTTTGCTATATTTAGAGTTTCTTTGTGAATATTTTTGCTTTAGGTACAAAAATTTACAAACTTTGATCTGTTAGTGCCGGTAGTTTTCAAATTTGAATAGTTTAAATTTTGAATTATTTGAAATTTGTGTGAATCACTAGTTTGTGAATAACTTAACTTTGGAAAAAGATTTTTGAGTGATTCTTTTTTCTTATGTTTAATATTAGTGTGTTTTATCATTATATTCAATTTGGTAATGCTTAGGTTATTTAAAAAATGAAATGCCTTTGTGACATTTCAGTTTTCGTCGGAAACCCTGATACTATGAAAAAGATTGTCCATTTTGTACACGAAGTGTATCCAGTTTTTGCCGTAACCCTCTCTACTTTTTTGCACATGCTATTTGTATGAAATTATGATACCATGCCAACTTTCAACCTTTTCTGAGTTCATTTCAAATGCTTTTCAATTTCAGGGTCATTTAGCTGGAAAAAATCAGTAAATGCATGAAAAAGAATTTGTTTGCACATAAAATTTCTTCGCGTTTCAAATGCCAAAACACATAATTAACTACCGAACTATTACAGACATTCCCTCCTGGGTGTGAAACACAGAAGAAAGTGATGATAGTGAAGCTGATCACATCCCAGATCTTTGGGTGTGAAACTTTTTCTTCTCGTGTGTCCCTTTGCGCCGTAGCTGTGGAAAATCTTCATCATTTAACTGGATGCTCGGGTCAATATTCACTGTGAATGGAGCAATTTCATCAAACTTTTCATAATCTTCTGACATGTCTGTCTTGTCATCCACTCCCACGATGTTTCTTTTTCCTGAAAGAACTATGTGGCGCTTTGGCTCGTCGTATGATCCATTCGCTTCCTTATCTTTTCTTTTTCTCGGCCTGGTAGACATGTCTTTCACATAAAAAACCTGCGCCACATCATTGGCTAGGACGAATGGTTCGTCTGCATACGCAAGATTGTTGAGATCCACCGTTGTCATTCCGCATCATGGGTCTTCCGTTACCCCGCCTCGGGTCATATTGACCCATTTGCACCAAACCAAAGGGACCTTCAAATCACCTGATCCATAGTTAAGTTCCCATATGTCCTCTATGTAACCATAATATGTTTCCTTTCCCGTGTTGGTTGTTGCATCAAAGCGGACACCACTGTTTTGGTTGGTGCTCTTCTTATCTTGGGCGATGGTGTAAAATGTATTCCCATTTATCTGGTACCCTTTGAAAGTCAATATATTCGAAGATGGTAACTGGGACAGCGAGCACAGGTCATTTTGAATATCGCCATCATTCAGGGCACGTTTCTGCAACCAACCGGCGGAAGTCCTCGTTTGTTCGCGTGTAATCCAGTCGTCAGACTTCTCCGGGTGTTTGGACTGTAGAAAATTCTTGTGTTCCTCCATATACGGAGCCACCAAGGCGGAATTCTGTAGAACTTTGTAGTGTGCTTCAGTGAGAGAATGCCCGTCCATACATATTATTTGATGCCCTCCTAGCGTGCCTTTTCCTTCCGATGCTGCCCTTATGCCGCGATTCAGGAACACCAAACGGATTAAGGTCAGGAATAAATTCAATACAAAACTCAATGACCTCCTCATTGTGATGGCCCTTCGAGATGCTTCCTTCTGGCCTAGCACGGTTATGAACATATTTCTTCAAGACTCCCATGAACCTTTCAAAGGGGAACATATTGTGTAGAAATACATGACCCAAAACGTTAATCTCTTCGCAAAGGTGAACTAGGACGTGTGTCATGATGATGAAGAAGGATGGTGGGAACACCAACTCGAAACTGACAAGACATTGCACCAAATCATTCTCAGAACCTTGGTATGATTTCTGGATCGATTACCTTCGAGAGATTGCATTGAGGAATGCACATAGCTTCACAATGGCCAATCGAACGTTTTCCGGTAGAAGCCCCCTCAATGCAACCGGAAGGAGTTGCGTCATAATCACGTGGCATTCATGAGACTTTAGGTTCTGGAACTTTTTCTCTGCCATATTTATTATTCTCTTTATATTCGATGAGAAGCCAGACGGTACCTTCATGCTGAGCAGGCATTCGAAGAAGATTTCCTTCTCTTCTTTGGTAAGAGCGTAGCTGGCCTGACCCTGATGTATGTGGTCTTTTCCGTGCATACGTTGCTGGTCCTCCCGTGCCTCTGGTGTATCTTTTGTCTTCCCATACACGCCCAAAAAGCCAAGCAGGGTCACGCAAAGATTCTTCATCACGTGCATCACGTCGATTGGAGCGGACCTCTAGGTCTTTCCAATATGGGAGGTCCCAAAATATAGATTTCTTCTTCCACATGGAGTGCGCGTCCGTCGGCGTCCTTCGAACAGGTTGTCCGCCAGATAACTTTCCAAAGATTACCTTCAAATCCTTGACCATATCATGTACATCAGCACCGATGCGGTGGCGAGGCTTCGTCCGTGATCCGCCTCACCTTTGAAATGCTTGCCTTTCTTTCTTCACGGGATGCCTGCTCGGAAGAAATCGACGATGTCCAGGTACACATTTTTCTTACAACTATTCAAATATATCTGTCGGTATCATCCAAACAGTGCGTGCATCCGCGGTATCCCTTGTTTGTCTGTCACGAAAGGTTCTTGAGCAGGCCAATCATTGATGGTCACGAACAGCAACGCCTTTAGGTCAAATTCTTCCCCCATGTGCTCATCCCACGGACGTACACCTGTTCCATTCCACAGTTGTAAGAGTTCTTCAACTAATGGCCTTAGGTACACATCAATGTCGTTGCCGGGTTGCTTAGGGCCTTGGATGAGCACTGGCATCATAATGAACTTCCGCTTCATACGCAACCAAGGAGGAAGGTTATACAAACATAGAGTCACATGCCACATGCTATGGTTGCTGCTCTGCTCCCCAAAAGGATTAATGCCATCTGCGCTTAGACCAAACCATACGTTCCTTGGGTCACCTGCAAACTCCTCCCAGTCCTTTCTCTCAATTTTTCTCCACTGCGAACCATCAGCGGGTGCTCTCAACTTTCCGTCTTTCTTACGGTCTTCTGCGTGCCACCACAAACGTTTCAACCGTGGTATTATAGGAGCATACCACATCACCTTGGCAGGAATCTTCTTCCTGGGGCGCTCACCCTCGACATCACCAGGGTCATCGCAACTGATCTTATAACGCAATGCACCGCATACCGGGCAAGCATTCAAATCCTCGTACTCACCGCGGTAGAGGATGCAGTCATTAGGGCATGCATGTATCTTTTGCACCTCTAACCCTAGAGGGCAGACAACCTTCTTTGCTTCATACGTACTCTCGGGCAATTCGTTGTCCTTTGGAAGCATATTCTTTATCATTACCAGGAACTTTCCAAATCCCTTGTCAGATACACCATTCTCTGCCTTCCATTGCAGCAATTCAAGTGTGGTGCCCAACTTTTTGTTGTCAGCTTCGCAATTCGGGTACAACAATTTCTTGTGATCCTCTAACATGCGCTGCAACTTCGTCCTCTCCAGATCACTTGCGCAGTTTCTCTTTGCATCAGCAATGGCCCGACCTAGATCATCAGCGGGCTCATCTGATGCCTCTTCTTCAGCTTCTTTCTGCATTGCCGGCTCAGCTTCTTCCCCCATTGTTGTATCATCGTATTCAGGGTACCCATGGCCAGGATAGCCATCGTCGTCCTCTTCTTCTTCATTGTCTTCCATCATAACCCCTATTTCTCCATGCTTGGTCCAAACATTATAGTGGGGCATGAAACCAAACTCAAATAGGTGGATGTGAATGGTTCTTGACGTAGAGTAACTGTGACCATTCTTACAGCCAGCACATGGACAACGCATAAAACCATCCGCCCGCTTGTTTGCCTCAGCGGCAAGCAGAAAAGTATGCACGCCATTAATGAACTCGGGAGAGCATCTGCCATCATACATCCATTGTCGGCTCATCTTCATTACACAACACCGAATAGACCAAATTAATACAAGTTCATACATAAAGTTCATACATAAAGTTCATATACAACACTTAATTAAATGCAACATACAAATAACTCTCTAGCTAAAGAATTTAAATGCAACAACAAATGTGATGAAGATCACAATTAAGGTAACAATTGATCCAACAGCATAATGATACCAAGCCACACTATCAATGGCATATTTTCTAATCTTTCTAATCTTCAACCTCATTTTCTCCATCTTGATCTTGTGATCATCAATGACATCGGCAACATGCAACTCTAATTCCATCTTCTCCCCCTCAATTCTTTTCAATTTTTCTTTCAAATACTCGTTTTCTCTTTCAACTAAATTTAACCTCTCCACAATAGGGTCGGTTGGAATTTCCGGTTCACATACCTCCTAGATAAAAATATCTATGTCAACTTGATGGGCATAATTTGTCATAAACACGAAATGCAACAACTAGTTTTAAAAGAGAATATACCACATCCGAATCATAACAAGGACGAGGGCCGACGGGACGGATATCAAAACCATGGCACTATGTATAACAAACAACGTACGGGTAAGATAATTATACGAGTAACTATATATCCAAATCACATAAATATCAATTTGGTAATGTAAAACATTCATGAACAAGAGCCTCACCAGAAGGTGGTGCCGGCAACGGGACGGTGCGGGCGATCGACGGTGGTTACGACGGAGATTTAGAAGGCACTAAGTAAACCACACCTACATATGCAAACTAAGTGTTATTTTTGTGCTCAAATTGCATATAAATCAAATACGAGCAAATATAATTATTCCTCCCAAATTAATCACTATACAAAGCATTGCAAGAGCTAATCTAGCAATGAGAGTTGAAAGGACAAAGTTGCTAACCTTTGTGATCATTTGAATGGATGGGGGCCTTCAAATCTTGACAAATTTTGGGCAAAATTTGTGAGGAGCTCAAGGAGAGAGGGGGAAGAACAGAGGAAGTGAGGGGAAAGGGGAAGAACAGAGTGGCTCGGGGGGGACGAAGGGTTTATGTACGTCGACCTTTAGTACCGGTTCGTGCCACGAACCGGTACTAAAGGTGCGGACGGGCCCCAGACTGACAGCACCCTGCCACCACCATCTTTAGTACCGGTTCGTGGCACGAACCGGTACTATAGGTTCGCCACGAACCGGTACTAATAAGAACGGCCGGCTAGCCGTTGGAACCGGTACTATTGGACACATTAGTGCCGGATCAAAACCAAACCGGCACTAATGTGTCTCATATTAGGTCCTTTTTCTACTAGTGATACAAGATTGAAGACTTCGTCCCGTGTCCGGATGGGACTTTCCTTGGCGTGGAAGGCAAGCTTGGCGATATGGATATGTAGATCTCCTCCCATTGTAACCGACTCTGGGTAACCCTAGCCCTCTCTGGTGTCTATATAAACCAGAGGGTTTTAGTCCGTAGGACGAACAACAATCATACCATAGGCTAGCTTCTAGGGTTTATCCTCTCTGATCTCGTGGTAGATCTACTCTTGTACTACCCATATCATCAATATTAATCAAGCAGGAGTAGGGTTTTACCTCCATCGAGAGGGCCCGAACCTGGGTAAAAACATCGTGTCCCTTGTCTTGTGTTACCAGCCGCCTAGACGCACAGTTCGGGACCCCCTACCCGAGATCCGCCGGTTTTGACACCGACATTGGTGCTTTCATTGAGAGTTCCTCTCTGTCATCATCTTTAGGCCCGATGGCTCCTCCGATCATCAACAACGATGCAGTCCAGGGTGAGACTTTTCTCCCCGGACAGATCTTCGTATTCGGCGGCTTTGCACTACGGGCCAATTCGCTTGGCCATCTGGAGCAGATCGAAAGCTACGCCCCTGGCCATCAGGTCAGATTTGGAAGTTTGAACTACACGGCTGACGTCCGTGGAGACTTGATCTTCGACGGGTTCGAGCCACAGACGAGCACACGACACTGTTACGATGGGCATGATCTAGCTCTGCCGCCGAACAGTTCCGCGGAGGCCGCACCCATGTCCGCTCCGACCCTTAGCTCGGAGCCGACTGCGCCGATCGAGGACGGGTGGCTGGACACCGCCTCGAGGGCTCCAATCTCTACGGCGATCGAGCCGAACACCAGCCTTGTCCTCTGCGAAGCCCGTGACTCCAAGGTGCCGGACTCCTCTCCGGACTCCGAACCCTCCGCGCCCCTGCCAATCGAATCCGATTGGGCGCCGATCATGGAGTTCACCGCCGCGGACATTTTTCAGCACTCGCCCTTCGGTGACATTCTGAATTCACTAAAGTCTCTCTCTTTATCAGGAGAGCCCTGGCCGGACTATGGTCAGCAAGGTTGGGATGCGGACGACGAAGAAATTCAAAACCCACCCACCACCCACTTCATAGCCACGGTCGATGATTTCACTGACATGCTCGACTTCGACTCCGAAGACATCGACGGTATGGACGCCGATGCAGGAGACGACCAAGAACGAGCGCCTATAGGGCACTTGAAGGCCATCTCATCGTATACATGGTGGACACACCAAAAGAGGGGAACGGCGATGGAACAACGGAGGATGACCCCTCCAAGAAGCAGCCTAAGCGCCGACGTCAGCGGAGCCGAGAAAGTTTTGGCCGACTTCGTCGCCGAATGGACTGAAGCCGAACTACCTAAAGAGTACGGCACATATTCCAACTGGATCATGCACTTCGACGGCTCCAAAATGTTGGCTGGTCTGGGGCTCCAACAACGCAGCCGAATATGAGGCCCTTCTACATGGTCTCTGGATGGCAATCTCCATGGGCATTCAATGCCTAGAGGTGCGCGGGGATTCGAACCTCGTGATATCCCAAATAAATGGAGACTTTGATGCCAAGGATCCGAAAATGGCAGCTTATGGCAACGCCGTCCTAAAAATGTCAGCTCGGTTCGAGGGGCTCAAATTTCACCATATAGCTCGGGAAAACAATCAGGCAGCAGACGTCTTGGTGCGCATTGGCGCAAAGCGTGATGCTGTCCCCCCTACATCTTCTTGGAGAGGCTGTTCAAGCCATCCGTATTATGGGAAGGGGAAGCCGTAAATAACAACCCGGACCCAACCGCACTGCCCGACACCGAACATTCTGACACAACAGGAGGCTCTGCCAACGAAGTAACATCTTCAGCCCACGTAATAATGGCAGTCATTGCCCCGTGGACAGAACCATTCCTAGCCTACCTAACCAGGCAGGAACTTCCCGAGGACCAAAATGATGCACGCTGCAAAGTGCGGCGATCTAAAGCCTATAAAGTCCATGAGGGAGAGCTTTATAAGAAAAGCACCACCGGAGTCCTTCAAAGGTGTATCTCCGAAGAGGAAGGGCGGAATCTTCTGGCTGAAATTCATGCCGGACTCGGCGGGCACCACGCCGCAGCCCGGGCCCTTGTAAGCATGGCCTTCCGTACAGGATTTTATTGGCCAACGGTGCGGGCAGATGCTCAGGACTTAGTCCAACGATGCGTCGGTTGCCAGCTCTTTGCTAACCAAAGCCATATGCCACCCACCGCCCTCCAAACTATACCCATCACTTGGCCCTTCGCGGTCTGGGGGCTTGACATGGTTGGACCCCTTAAAGGAGGAACCCACAAGCAAAAATACTTACTGGTCATGGTGGATAAATTCACCAAATGGATAGAGGCCAAGCCTGTTAAGAGGCCGAATCCGGACCGATGATAGACTTCATATCAGGGGTCGTACACCGTTACGGCGTCCCCCACAGCATCATCACTGATAACGACACGAACTTTACGGCCGACGAGGTCAAACTCTGGTGCAAAAACATGGGCATCAAGCTCAACTATGCTTCAGTCTATCACCCACAAACTAACGGTCAAGTCGAGCGAGCAAATGATCTAACCATGAGCGGCATCAAACCCAGATTAGTGCGGTCCCTCAAGGAATCTAACACGCACTGGGTAGAGGAGCTTGACTCCGTACTCTGGGGGCTACGGACCACGCCGAATCGCACCACCGGATACACACCATTCTTTATGGTATACGGCGCAGAGGCGGTTCTGCCCTGCGACATAATTCATGACTCACCTCGCGTGCGCATGTACGAAGAAAGAGAAGCCGAACTCGATCGGTAGGACAGTTTGGACGCCTTGGAGGAGGAGCATGACGTGGCAAAATCCCGTTCCGCATTTTATCAACAGCAGGCTCGAAGATACCAAAGCAGAGAAGTACGGGCCAAAACTTACAATGTTGGCGAGCTAGTTCTACGCCTGCCGGACAAGAAAAAGGACAAACTCAAGCCCAAATGGGAAGGTCCCTTTATTATTGACCAGGTCCTGACTGGTGGAGCGTACCGTCTGCGAGATGCATCGGATAACCGACTCGAGCCGAACCCATGGAACGCAGCCCGTCTCCGAAGATTCTACGCCTAGCGCCGGACTCTGTGTTCGTCTCCTTCCTCTGTCTATTTTTTACACATTAGCTATCTTTTATTTCTCTACTTCTCCCTCCTTTTCTCTTACAGCCTTTAAGGGCCTGCTCGCGCCTTTGTTCAAGACATTAAATTGACGCGCTTATCCGCTACATTATACCTGGGGGCTTCTTTAATGTAAGCTTATTTATACGGGCTTCATGCCCAACACATGTGTCACACTTCCGCATGTACCTTTTATTCACCATTATATGCATCGATATGACTTAAGTTTTGGCCAAGCTGGGTTGCCTGGCTCCTGTGCTTACCCCTACGTTCTCGATTGTTCGGCTAGGCGGTAAAGGGAGCACCTCTGCAATTGTTACTGCCGGGTCAGCCGGATGTGTACCTCAGACTGGGTGAAGCCAAAAGCTAGCGTTCTTAAGGGAATATTCGGTCGGTGAACTAAATATGATTTCTCACTTGTTTATTTATCCGCCCCCAGATGCTTTTCTGCTTTTTTTCGCAGTCCGGACATGCACTTTAGGGCATGCCTCCCAGGGAAAGGAACCCCTAACGGAACTATTCTCCCTGGAAGATGTTTCTTACTAACCATGTAATATAACATAACTAGTTGGGCACTTGTCTATTCAAGCACTAATGACCCCTACGCCTGGTCTCCACGCATGCCCCGGTTCTTACATAACCGAGAGGGTATTCGGACACACTCCGGACTATCGGGTCTCGAGGTTGAAGCGAAAAGGTCCGCCATGACAAACGATCTACAATCCGGCTAGAAAGAATTGTTACATGTCATCTTAAATTACATAGTCAATTTGACTGGGTATATTCCTCTGCAATACCATCCAACAGGCTGTCTAGTTTACAGTCCTGTTGGGAATATTTGGCGGCCAACTCTATCTGGCCGTACACTAAGCTCACAGGGATCTCCTTCCCATCGGGCCCCACAGGTCCGACCTCGGCCATGTGGTTTGGGTCCGCCTTCGTGTACCGCGTCTTCACCATGGCCCAGGCCTCCCTGGCGCCTTGACGGCAGGCCGATATCTTCCATAATCGGAAGCGCTGCCGCGCTCCCTTAAGCCTCTCTGCAAGCTCTCCATGGCCTTTGGGCATGGAGACAGATGGCCACAAGGCCTGGGCGACGCCTTTCATCACCTGCCGAACTTCGTTAAATGCGGTTGTAAGAGCTCGGGAAGAGGGTCACCCGTAGAACCGGGCATTTCCTCTGCAGGACGACCTGTGAGCATACCTACAGACATAACTCTGTTAGTCGACTTCCTCGCCGAACTCTTTCTCAAAAGTTCGTTCAAGCACTTACTAAACATGCCGCGTCGAAGCCGCCAATTCTCCTTAACATAGTCCAACAGTTGGGCACGAACATCCTTTAGTTCCTCGCCCAGCTGGGTGTTGGCATCTTGGAGATTTTTCTTCTCCTGCCTCACCTTCGTAAGCACGCTTGTCGGTGTCAAAATCGGCGGATCTCGGGTAGGGGGTCCCGAACTGTGCGTCTAGGCGGATGGTAACATGAGACAAGGGACACGATGTTTTTACCCAGGTTCGGGCCCTCTCGATGGAGGTAAAACCCTACTCCTGCTTGATTAATATTGATGATATGGGTAGTACAAGAGTAGATCTACCATGAGATCGAGAGGCTAAACCCTAGAAGCTAGCCTATGGTATGATTGTTGTTCGTCCTACGGACTAAAACCCTCCGGTTTATATAGACACCGGAGAGGGTTAGGGTTACACAGAGTCGGTTACAATGGAAGGAGATCTACATATAAGTATCGCCAAGCTTGCCTTCCACGCCAAGGAAAGTCCCATGCGGACACGGGACGAAGTCTTCAATCTTGTATCTTCATAGTCCAGGAGTCCGGCCAAAGGTCATAGTCCGGCCATCCGGACACCCCCTAATCCAGGACTCCCTCAACGCTCTCGCCGGCCTTTAACCGGCGCAAGAGTTGTTGCTTGTCCGGATCTACTCCGGCGCCATCTGCAATGTTATTATCAGATTTGCACACATGCCGCGCTTCACAACATACTTATCTTTCGAAGCATATATTACCAGAGGGGGTCTCCTTGGCCTCCCCTGCCGTGGCTAGTGCGGCCTCAAGTTGGGCTTTGCACTCTTCCAGCTCCTGGGACAGTTGAGTATTCTTTTCTGTAAGATCCTGCATAACAAATGATCCTTAAATAAGTTGCTCTAACTGTTTCAAGTCTCAGGGCTATTGACATATATAACCATCAAATTTTCTCACCCGTTTGTCCTTCACATACTGCTCCGTGGCTCTGGCTAGACCATTTTGAGCGGCACGGAGGGACGCATCTCCCAAATTGAAGGCATCAAATGCCTCCTGGGAGAAACAAGCGTTGCGAAGAACTGTCCGGCGGCGCCTGTGATTCATGGCATGCACTCTCCACCTTGGAATTGGTGGCGGACAGTCTGTCCGCATCCTTTGTCGAAGGAGCGCCCGACACACGCCTCGTGTTCGCCTCTGCTTCTGGACCGGGATTTGGAGCCTGGCGGGTGCAGGCGCGATTGGCAACCTCTCCAGATATAGTCCGGCGAGCCCTCTTTTTCCTAAAAAGAGCACAGGCGTTAGTATGCATCGCAAGAATAATACCTTGGAATAAGGCGGCGCGCCTTACTGGTGCACCGGTGCCTCGACCCAGACTGCGTGTCTTTTTAGCCTGCCCGCCCTCGCGGTCCCTTGTTGGCTAGTCGCCGCAGGCTCGGCATTCCGCCTCAAGATCCTCCCCCGCGAAACACCATTGGTATGCGGTGATTAAAAATAAGCACGGACGGATCATTTTCGAAGTATTGAGACTTCGGTCTCAGTTACCTGTGAGGCGGGGAGCAGTCTGGGATAATCGGCTGTAATAGCCACCAAGGTATTGTCGATGCTCAGTTGGTAAAATACCCCATCGATCAGCTCCACGAATATGTTCGGATCCTCTTGGGAGGCTGGATCGAGAGACCGTTCCGGATCCTTGGGTTGTGGAGGAAGGCTGTTTATATCCTTTACGGCCTGGCGCAGTTCCTGCGTCGGAATCACAAGATGAGATACTTAACCACGGGAATATGGAACGGATGAGCAAAAAGAAGTGTCTGCTTACCCAGTTTGGGGGATTGTACATAGAAAATCCGCCCTGTGGATTGACGCAGAGATATTCCTCCTCTTCTCCCTTGTACAATGCGGACAAGATCTTCGTCAGAGCGGCAACCGATCCCGGCCCCTTACGGCCGCAGCGGGTGGCATCATCCTCCCCGTTGAAATCCCACATGGGGTGGCCTCTATACTGAAGCAGCTGCACCCCCCGCATAATACATGTGGCCATGACCTCAATCGTGGTCAGTCCGGAATGAGCTAACAATCTTATCTGGCTCATCAGGTAAAGGACGTCCTTGTCATTTTCCTCCTGAGGGCTCCGTGGACGCCAGCTTAGGCGCTTCTTCAGAGGAGCACTATCGAACTCAGGGAGGCCGATCCGAATAGGATCCGGCAGTGGGACGTCTTCTATGTAAAACCATTCTGAAGGCCAGTCTTCGGACGCCTTCTTTGGGGTTCCGGATAGATATCCGGTCCCGGCGATGCGCCATAGTTCGGCTCCGCCCACTTGATATATCGACCCCTCCTGAGAACGGGCACAAGGTAGAACAACTTCTTCCACAGCGCGAAATGAGCCTCGATGCCCAAAAACAGCTCGCAAAGGGCTACGAAGCCCGCAATATGCAATATGGAGGCAGGCGTAAGGTTGTGCAGCTGGAGGTCGTAGAACTCCAGGAGCCCCGGAAGAAACGGATGAATTGGAAATCCGAGCCCTCTTATCAAATAAGGGACAAGGCATACCCGCTCTCCTTTTGAGGGATTGGGGACGCTATCCGCTTGCTCTCCACCATTATAGGTGGCAAGCCCGGCTCGAACCGGGACCATGTAGGCTGGGGGGAGAAACCCCTTGGCTTGGAGCGTCACTAGCTCGCTGTGCGGGACGGAGCATCTCTACAAATCTCCAGGCTGAGGGCTGGGAGGGCGAGAGGAGGAGCTGCGTCGACTGACCATGATGGAATGGATCTTTGTCGGATGCACTCCGATGAATGCTCGCGAAGGGAGGATGGTGTGATTCGGATCTAAATCCTCGTCTCTTTAATAGACAGCTCATTTGTGCAGCTAGGGGGGTAAATGTAAAACACCCTGGCTTTTCGCATTCATTTGACACGTGGAAGATGGCCATTATTGGGCGCGGAAGCCAAGGAGCGAAATATTCACAAGGAGCCGGACACTATTCAACAGGTACATGGAATTTGGAGAAGAACCCGCCTTGCTATGCCGAAGACAAATCTGCACGCCGGACTCATCGTCATTGAAGCCTAGTTCGGGGGCTACTGAGGGAGTCCTGGATTAGGGGGTGTCCGGATAGCCGGGCTATAACCTTTGGCCGGACTCCTGGACTATGAAGATACAAGATTGAAGACTTCGTCCCGTGTCCGGATGGGACTTTCCTTGGCGTGGAAGGCAAGCTTGGCGATACGGATATTTAGATCTCCTCCCATTGTAACCGACTCTGGGTAACCCTAGCCCTCTCCGGTGTCTATATAAACTGGAGGGTTTTAGTCCGTAGGACGAACAACAATCATACCATAGGCTAGCTTCTAGGGTTTAGCCTCTCTGATCTCGTCGTAGATCTACTCTTGTACTACCCATATCATCAATATTAATCAAGCAGGAGTAGGGTTTTACCTCCATCGAGAGGGCCCGAACCTGGGTAAAAACATCGTGTCCCTTGTCTCCTGTTACCATCCGCCTAGACGCACAGTTCGGGACCCCCTACCCGAGATCCGCCGGTTTTGACACCGACAGTCCCCTTTTTATTTTCTTTTTATTTTCTTTTTGGGCCATTCTTTTTTTTATTTGGCCTTTCTCCCCCTTTTTTTGGGACAATGCTCTATGAATGATGATCATCACACTTCTATTTATTTACAACTTAATGATTACAACTCGATACTAGAACGAAGTATGACTCTATATGAATGCCTCCGGCGGTGTACCGGGATGGGCAATGAATCAAGAGTGACATGTATGAAATAATATGCATGGTGGCTTTGCCACAAATACGATGTCAAGTACATGATCATGCAAGGAAATATGAAAATGATGAAACGTGTCATGATAAACGGAACGGTGGAAAGTTGCATGGCAATATATCTCGGAATGACTATGGAAATGCCATAATTGGTAGGTATGGTGGCTGTTTTGAGGAAGATATAAGGAGGTTTATGTGTGATAGAGAATATCGTATCACGGGGTTTGGATGCACCGGTGAAGTTTGCACAAACTCTCAAGGTGAGAAAGGGCAATGCACGGTACCGAAGAGGCTAGCAATGATGGAAGGGTTAGAGTGCGTATAATCCACGGACTCAACATTAGTCATAAAGAACTCACATACTTATTACAAAAATCTACAAGTCATCAAAAACCAAGCACTATGCGCATGCTCCTAGGGGTATAGATTGGTAGGAAAAGACCGTCGCTCGTCCCCGACCGCCACTCATAAGGAGGACAATCAAAGAACAACTCATGTTTCAAATTTGTTACACAACGTTTACCATACGTGCATGCTACGGGACTTGCAAACTTCAACACAAGAATTTCTCAAATTCAAAATTAATCAACTAGCACAACTTTAATATTACTACCTCCATATCTCAAAACAATCATCAAGCATCAAACTTTTCTTAGTATTCAATGCACTTATAAGAAAGTTTTTACTAATATTGGATGCCTATCATATTAGGACTAATTTCGCAATTTAAGCAAATTACCATGCTATTTTGTAGGACTCTCAAAATGATATAAGTGAAGCATGAGAGAACAATAGTTTCTATAAAACAAACCACCACCGTGCTCTAAAAGATATAAGTGAAGCACTAGAACAAAAACTGTAAGGCTCAAAAGATATAAGTGAAGCACATAGAGTATTCTAACAAATTCCGAATCATGTGTGTCTCTCTCAAAAGTATATTCAGCGAGGAAGATTGTGGTAAACTAAAAACAAAGACTCAAATCATACAAGACGCTCCAAGCAAAACACATATCATGTGGTGAATAAAAATATAGCTCCAAGTAATGTTACCGATGGACGAAGACGAAGGAGGGGATGCCTTCTGGGGCATCCCCAAGGTTTGCCTTTTTGGTGTACTTGGATTTACCTTGGGGTGCCTTGGGCATCCCCAATCTTAGGCTCCTGACACTCCTTGTTCCATAATCCATCAAATCCTTACCCAAAACTTGAAAACTTCACAACACAAAACTTTGCAGAAAATCTCGTGAGCTCCATTAGCGAAAGAAAACAAAACACCACCTCAAGGTACTGTAATGAAATCATTATTTATTTATATTGGTGTTAAACCTACTGTATTCCAACTTATCTATGGTTTATAAACTATTTTACAAACCATAGACTCATCAAAATAAGCAAACAACACACGAAAAACAGAATCTGTCAAAAACAGAACAGTCTGTAGTAATCTGTATCTAACGCAAACTTCTAGAACTCATAAAAATCTACCAAAATTGGACGACTTATATAATTTGCTTATTGATCTTCTGCAATTGGAATCAGTATTTTATCACGTTATGGTGATTTTAAACAATTGTTTTCGTGAACCGAAAGTTTCTGGAATTTTCAGCAAGATCAAATAACTATCATCCAAAAGGATCCTATAGGTTTTACTTGGCACAAACACTAATTGAAACACACACAAAAAATCTAACTTTATAATTTCAGATTACAAAAACCTATATCTACCATCCATATTGCACTTGTATCACCATCTCTTCGCCGAACTAGTGCACCTATACAATTTACCATTGTATTGGGTGTGTTGGGGACACAAGAGACTCTTTGTTATTTGGTTGCAGGGTTGCTTGAGAGAGACCATCTTCATCCTACGCCTCCCATGGATTGATGAACCTTAGGTCATCCACTTGAGGGATATTTGCTACTTTCCTACAAACCTCTGCACTTGGAGGCCCAACAACGTCTACAAGAAAAAAGGTTGCGTAGTAAACATTGGTAAACTACTCACACATCATCGGAGAGGCCATGGTGTTGATGTAGATGCCCTCCGTGATCAATGCCCCCTCCGGCGGAGCGCCAGAAAAGGCCCCAAGATGGGATCTCATGGGTAAAGAAGGTTGCGGCGGTGGAAATAGGGTTTTGGCTCTGTATATGATGTTTCCAGGGTATATGAGTATATATAGGCGAAGGAGGTCGGTCAGGAGAGCTACGAGGGGCCCACGAGGGTGGGGGGCACGCCCAGGGGTTAGGAGCGCCCCCTACCTCGTGACCTCCTCGTTGATTGCTTGACGTCCACTCCAAATCCTCTGGATCACGTTTGTTCCGAAAATCACGTTCCCGAAGGTTTCATTCCGTTTGTACTCCGTTTGATATCCTTTTCCTTTGAAACAATGAAATAGGCAAAAAAATAGCAATTCGGGCTCGGCCTCCGGTTAATAGGTTAGTCTAACAAATAATATAAAAGTGTATAATAAAGCCCATTAAACATCCAAAACAGAATATATAATAGAATGGAACAATAAAAAATTATAGATACGTTGGAGACGTATCAAAGTGCAATGCGCATTCTATAAATCAACGATGGACTATCTCATACTAGCATGGTGCATCAAAGAAAAGTGAAAACTAAATGCAAAAGACGCTCCAAGATTTGCACATATCGCATGAACGAAACGAATCCGAAAACATACCGATACTTGTTGAAGAAAGATGGGATGCCTTCCGGGGCATCCCCCAGCTTAGACGCTTCAGTCTCCTTGAATATTTACTTGGGGTACCTTGGGCATCCCCAAGCTTGAGCTCTTACCTCTCCTCCTTCTCCTCCTTCTCCTCACATCGAGACCTCCTCGATCTTCGAACACTTCATCCACAACTCAACATAAAGCTTGGTAAGATCCGTTAGTATAATAAAGCAAATCTCTACTCTAAGTACTGTTGTAAACCAATTCATATTTTGTTCTTGCATTGTAGCTACTGTAATATAACTTTTCCATGGCTTAATCCACTGATAGAAATCGATAGTTTCATCTAAACAAGCAAACAATGCATCAAAAACAGAATCTGTCTTAAACAGGACAGTCTATAGCAATCTGAACATTCACCATACTTCTGGTACTCCAAAGATTCTGAAGAAATTACGAAAAATAAACAATTTGTATAGAAAGACAGTGCAAAGAGTTTCAGAACCGTTTGACGTTCCAGTAAAAAATGAAAAATCACGCACTACAGCCAAAGTTTCTGTCTTGCACCGCACAAACCAACAAGCAATGTAAGCATCCTAAATGCGAATCTTGGCACATTATTTTTATTTTTAAACTATATAAAAGCACACAACAGAAATAAATGACCCTCTAAAACTTCCGGGTTGTCTCCCTGGCAGCGCTTTCTTTAAAGCCATTAAGCTAGGCATAAAATGCTCAAGTAATGGATCCACCCGGATCCCAAGGTATATCAAAGCCAATTTTCATTAACAATGATTTCTGATTTAGTAGTGGTCACAAAGCAACATATATCAAGCAATGACGAAGTCTAACTCTCTTCCCATGCATCGGCATGTCATAAAAGAACAATTCATGCACACATAGTAAAGGCCAATGCATAGTATAAACAGTTTCTTGCCATTTTATCGTATTGGAAACGTGGAGAGGCGGAGATGTAGTTCCTCTCTCATAATAATTGCAAGTATGAGTAGCAAGCACATGCATATTATATCTATCAAAATCATCATGTGTAGTAGTAAAACGCAACACATCAATATAATCCTTAATAAGCGCAAACTTCTCCGATATAGTGTAGTCGGGAGAATTCAAAAAGATAATAGGACTATCATGCGTGGGTGCAATAGCAACAATTTCATGTTTGACATAAGGAACTATAGCAAGTTCATCTCCATAAGAATAATTCATATTGGCATCTTGGCCACAAGCATAGCAAGCATCATCAAAAAGGGATATTTCAAAAGAATCAACGGGATCATAGCGATTATCATAGCAATCATCCTTCGATAAGCACGAAGGGAAATTAAACAATGTATGGGATAAAGAGTTACTCTCATTAGAAGGTGGGCATGGGTGATCAATCCGCTCTTCCTCCTTTTGTTCTTCGCTCTCCTCCTCATCTTTTTCATCCAATGAGCTCACAATGTCATTAATTTCTTCTTCCATAGTTTCCTGCAAAATATTGGTCTCTTCTTGGACAGCGGATAATTTCTCAATAAATGCATCAATATCGGAATTGAATTCATAATTCTCATAGCAATATTTAAGTATAGCAAAATTTTCAGGTGTGTAAACAGCATCATAAAGATTTTCACACTCTTTAAACAAAGATTCTATTTCATAAGCACCCATAAAAGAAACGAATTCTTCTATTTGTTCGACATCATAGTAATCATATATTCCATTAGCATAAGAAGCCAATGTTTTAGTTTCATTAAATTCGCATGAAAAGGGAAGGTGTGGAGCCTTCATCCTAGAGCAACAAGTATAATCATATCTCAAGCATAGTTCCCGCGCATACCAATGCAACATATAAATTTGATCCCATAATAGTTTCCCTTTTTGAGTCAAGCGATAATCCCTAAAGTATTCAATTTGATCCAACGTGTCTCCCATTATATAGTTGAATGGGGTTTTCTCAGGATTATCAAAGTAGTACATAATACTTTTCACATAATGAGCATCGAGGGTTTTAGGAGGTTCCCCATCTCCATGAGCAGCAACTACACCTAATTGTTTTGGTATTTCGTGTTCCATATCCATAACTAAAGATAGAGAACAGCTTAGAACAGCAAATAAAATCTACTTATTGATAAAGCAAACAAGCACACACGAGAATATTCACCCCACACTATAACTCCCCGGCAATGGCGCCAGAAAAAGGTCTTGATAACCCACAAGTACATGGCATCAATTGTAGCCTCTTTCGATAAGTAAGAGTGTCGAACCCAATGAGGAGCTAAAGGTAGAACAAATATTCCCTCAAGTTCTATTGACCACCTATACAACTCTACGCACGCTTAACGTTCGCTTTACCTAGAACAAGTATGCAACTAGAAGTACTTTGTAGGTGTTGTTGGATAGGTTTGCAAGAATATAAAGAGCACGTAAATAAAAACTAGGGGCTGTTTAGGTAAAGAAGCAATAAAGTCAGTATAGCGAGTGTGGAAAAGTGGTGGTAGGAGTTGTGAAATTGTCCCTAAGCAATTAACTACGATACTAGACTGATAGCAAGTTTTATGTGGGAGAGGCCACTGCTAGCATGTCATCCCTGTCTTGGAATTCTATGCACTTATGATTGGAACTATTAGCAAGCATCCGCAACTACTAACGTTCATTAAGGTAAAACCCAACATAGCATTAAGATATATTGGTCCCCCTTCAATCCCGTATGCATCAATTTCTATGCTAGGTTGAAGCTTCTGTCACACTTGCCCTACAATACATAGTCCTATCAACATACAACTAACCTTATGGTGTGATCCACGCGCGTGCTCATATGATGGGCACCAAAGGACAACAACATAACCACAAGCAAATTAAACCAATCATAGTAATTCACCAATTACCGGTAGGACAACGAAAATCTACTCAGACATCATAGGATGGCAACACATCATTGGATAATAATATGAAGCATAAAGTACCATGTTCAAGTAGAGGGTAAAGCGGGTTGCGGGAGAGTGGACAGCTGTAGATAGATGGGGGAAGGTGATGAAGATGTTGGTGAAGATGAGGACGGTGTTGGTGAAGATTGCGGTGACAATGATGGCCCCGGCGGCGTTCCCGCGCCACCAGGAGGGAGGCGGACAGAGCTCCCCTTCTTCTTCTTCTTCTTCTTCTTCTTCTTCTTCTTCCTTGACCTTCTCCCTAGATTGGAGAAGGTTTTCCCCTCTGGTCCATGGCCTCCATGGCATGGGAGGGGCGAGAGCCCCTCCGAGATTGGATATGTCTCCCTGTCTCTCTCTATTTCTGCGTTCCCTGATTCTGCCCTTTCACCGTTTTTTAAATTTCCGGAGATCCGTAACTCCGATTGGGCTGAATTTTGGACACGAGCTCTATCCGGAAATTAGCTTTCTTGCGGCTAAAGACGGGAACCAATCGCCTTACGGGGTGGCCACGAGGGCCCAAGGAGCGCCTAACCCCCTGGGGCGCCCCCCGCCTCGTGGCCCCCTCGGGCATCGTCTCACGTTGATTCTTCTTAACAAAAATCATGAATATTCCAAAAAAAAAATCTCCGTCAGTTTTTATCCCGTTTGGACTCCGTTTGATATGGATTTTCTGCGAAACAAAAAACATGCAACAAACAGGAACTGGCACTGGGCACTGGATCAATATGTTAGTCCCAAAAATAGTATAAAAAGTTGCCAAAAGTATGTAAAAGTTGTAGAATATTGGCATGGAACAATAAAAAATTATAGATACGATGGAGACGTATCAAGGCCTCACTAAAACCATTAGGTCCGGGTGCTCGATCAGCCGGCATTTCTTTAATCACCGCATCAATCTCATCGTGGGTAAATGGTTCAGTTAGTTGGTCTAGATCATCGTGGCGCTGCAGAATGCGGTAGGTTGAATTTCGTTTATGCTGGTCTTGAGATACCCAGGCGATCAGTGTAAGTTTGGAACAGGAGCACTTCTTTGCCTGCGTGAGTGTCGACGAGGGAGCCATTTTCTTTTCTGAAACTTGCGATGTTGTTACGACGGTACCTTTCAGTAGCAACAGCCTGTAAAAAAATTGTATTCTCATCTCCGAACTTGATCCACCTAATGGTGCAGCGTTTCTTCCAGTAATGGTTCTGATATTTAAGTAGGCGCAGTAAATGTTTCTTGATGATATTCTGAAAGTTCGTCTCCGGTATTGTTAGATTTCTGCTGTTTCCTAGTTCATCAAGATGCGCAAGGGTCTCGTTGCAGTTAGCAATGGCTACTAAAAGTCGTGAAAGGTTTTTTCTTCAAAGTTTTAGGGCGTGGCGCAGGGCTTTGAATTTATGACAAAGAATGGTCGCAGCATTGTGGGCTCTAACTGGTCTGCTCCAAACCTCTTGGACAAGATCCATGAAGCCAGGGTGTAAAATTCAAATTGGCTCAAAACGGAAAACCTTGCTGCGAGGAATGCAGGTTTGGATGGAAATAATACAGGACACGTGATCAGAGACAGGCTTACCAAGAGGCTTGACCAGGGTGTTGGGATAAACATTAGTCCAATGCAGCGAAGTGAAGAACCAATCTAGCTGTTCAAGGAGCGGATCTTGTTGCATATTGCTTCAAGTATATGATCGGCGTTTTATTGGTAATTCAATAAGGCTCTGCTTACGGATAATGTCATTGAAAGTGCACATGTCGTTTGGACACCCCCTGGCTTGTTTCGATTGTCAGGCGCACAAATATAATTAAAATCGCCAACTAGAAGCCAATCTTGTGTACTAGGTATATCCAGATTATAGAGCCGGTTGGTAAACGTAATACGCACGTCACCCGAACAGGGACCATATATGTTAACTAGCGTCCAAGAATGAGAGGACAATGGGCTAGTAAAATTAATGACCAAGGCAAAATCAGACGAAAACACCACATCACCAGTAAACACAGAGCTTTTCCATATAGTAATTAGGTCCCCCAAAGCTCCTTGAGATGGAACATATGCAGACTAATCAAATTGTCTAGGACAACAAGATTTAATAAAGGATAACTCAAAAGAGGATTTCTTTGTCTCTTGAATGCAAACGACCGAGCAACCACTAGTTCGAATGGCGTTATTAAGACCTAACTGCTTATCATCAGAGTTGATGCCACGGATGTTCCAACAAAGGACCTCCCAACTACGCAATAGGGGCATGATATACAAGCGAACTAGGCCCTGGAAGTGCCATCCTCACAAGGCAGATCATCAGTATTCATGGTACCACTACTAGGAAAATGCTTATACATAGAAGTTTACCAGTAGCGCTTGTTTGTGTCCCCATGCTACTGGTAATTACCAGTAGCACTGTGTACAAAGCGCGCTACTGGTATGGATTAGCAGCAGCGTTGGTTTCTCTTAGACACGCTACTGGTAAGTGTGGCACACCACACTACTAGATAAAAAAATATTAGTAGCACGGGTTGTAAATCCTGCGCTACTACTAAGTGAATAGCTACAGCACTGGCGATACACCCACGCTACTGCTCAGCGTTTCCACTTCAGAGTGTAGCACCATCCACCCCTGATCCACTACCGCCCCTCTCCTCCGCCCCCACAATCTCCTTGCCCGCCGCTCCTTCTCCGGCACCTTCCTCCCATCCGCCCGCCCCCCCTGTTCCACAATGGCGCAGCTCATCCTGGGATCACGTCCTGCTAGCGCCCCTCGAGGCATCGTCGACGGGAACAAGGCCAAGGTCTCAGCAGAGGTCGCCCGGAGGACGCCGCCGAGCACGGGCGTCGGGGAGGCCGATGAGGAGAGGTGGTACCGCCTGCTACCGGAGCTGCTCAGGGGCATCGTGTGCAGCGTTGACACGGCGCCGAGAGCCTCCCCAGCGCCATGACGTTGCCGCTCGTCCCCAGCCCCTCCCGCGCGCTCCCCTCCGACCTGGCCGCCGCCGACCCTGTCCAGGAGTGGCTCCTCACGACCGACTTGACCAGGCCACGACGAGCGAGCTGGCCAAGAGCTTCGGCCTCGGCGAGGCGGCGGCGGCCGGTCTGGGCGGGATTGATTTTAAGTCGTTGTCCGGGAGCGCGGATTGGGCGCGGACCAAATCGTGAAGGTGGGGGAGGGGAGGTCATGAGGAGAAGGGCGGGCTGCCCGACCTGTTGAATGTTCCTGGCGGCGTCCTATTGGAGGTCAAGAAGGAGGCCGTGATGCTGCTGGGCGGCGGAGTGGGCGGGGAGCCTGCTCCCGTGTTGGGGGTTGGCGATTTCATTGCAGAAGGGATAGTTTGGAGGCAGCGATTGATGCCGAGATGTACGGTAGCTCCGGTTGATGCTGAGATGAGTCCTAACCATTTTTGTATAATTTTCAGAGCTAATTGTGCAACCATAGTCATCCCCAAGAGTACCACTTTTCCTTCCATATAGCTAATTGTGCAACACAACAGTATATAGTACCATAGCAGTTTTATGCTCTTTTATGGTTACAGATATACTCTTCTTTGTAAGCTTAGGGATGGGTACATATATGTTTATTCACACAGTAGCATAAGCAAGCTTGATCAGAATTATGATGCTTGCTCTTCTCATATGACAATTATGTCATTTAAGGAAGATTCTAAAGATTCTTTTTTTACTATACAAATTATGGAGATAGAGTATAACCATCCAGTCTTTTATGACTGCTATTCCTGATTCCTTTCTTGGATCCACTTCTGCACATAAGTGGCATTTTGAATCACATTCTATGGCAAAATATCAGGGTTTATGAAGTCTCTGCTTGGTTCTAACTCAGTAGCACAATCTAAACTCGGGAGTCTATTTACAGTTATTGAATCTCAAACTCTGAAATAACGAGAAATTTCAAAGTGAAAGAAGAACAAATTATGAATGTGATGTGATTAATTTAGAAACATGTACTCTTGGCGCAAATCAGTGAGCTCGTTGCTTCCTACCTTTTGGAGTAGTAAATTATCATCCAATGACTTAGACAGATTTAGACTGTAAGATTCATTGTCTTTTCTTTTCTTTTAGAATACACCCTGGATGGTGTATTATGCATTAAAGAGAGAAGTCATCTACAGAGCAGGTACAACGCCATGAGGACGGCTAGAAACAAAACGATAAGAAACCTTTCTAGAGATTCATTGCTCATACTAGCTGATTCTATGGTCATTCTTACTGAGCTTGGATTTTTTTTAGTGAGAGAATCCACACCTTAGCAATCTTCTTCCTGCTGTGCACTCTGATTTACTAGTGATCATTATGTGTGCGAACATGCGCTCATAGATTGTTTTCATGGCTTAACTTATCTGCTTTTTGCAGACGTATTATCTGATGCAGTTTTCTGAGACGAAGGCACTAGGCGATGCTGTTGGATTTGGGTCTGCCTTTCTGTTTGCTTGTGTGTTTGGTATGTTTGACCCTCTTTGCGCCTACATCTCCACGAAATCAGGATCTGACGTTGCCGACCCTCCTGTTCGTTCAGGTACCAGGCTGTACAATACCCGGAAGCTGGTGCCATCTGGCCTTCTTTCAGCACTCTCTCTAGGTGCCCTGGGAGTCTTCTACGCTGCTTACTTGCAAGACAAGGTGTGAGCTAATCGCCTGACCTGCTCTACTTTTCTGTACTGCTAACTGAAGAAGCTTCCTTCAAGGTTCCCTCTCATAAATGAATTTTTTTGGGACTGAGCACCGATGGTCGGTGTTCCTCCCAACGTTGTAGCAGCCCCAACAAACTGTTGGCTTTTGAACTTGCTAGATCAAAACCACCGAAGCAACCTGTACGTGCAAGCTAGCAAGCAAGCTAGCTAGCAGGTTAATCGATGAACAGTGCTCTAGCACATGCACGTATCGCCGTACGTACGTGCACAAGTTAGCTCTCCAGCGACAGGATCAATTCAATCTATGAAGGAACGTAGCGACGGAACAGACGGGAAACACAAAATCGGTATGATGGCCAAAGGCTCGTATCGAGCCTTGTATTACTTCTCTCTTTTCTGGCTGAAAGATTACAAGGGGTACGCACGTATATATACTAGAGCCAGGACTAGTACGAGAGCTGACCTACTCGGTTAAGACATAGGAGTACTACTCGGACTAGTACATGGACGTGCACTCAGACGTCGTGTTTATTCCTACATTCACCGCCCTAAACATGACGTCCTCGATCCCAAATGCGATGACTATTACTCATAAGCATTATCCTTGGCATTGCTTTTGTCGTTTCTTGTAGCATTGCAGGGATCGTCTTTCCTGTCGTCGGCTCGTCCGTAGCTTGACGCCAGCGCTCCTCCTTAGTCGCGTCTTCAACCTTCACCTGTTCTTTGGTGCTTGATAGACTGTCTTTCGGATTCTTGTGGAGGCCTCTTTTGAACCCGAGGGAGACCAAACTTCGGTCTAACTTTGCGTTCCAAGCTTTTGGCGCTTGCTTCAGCCCGTCAAGTGCCTTCTTGAGCTTGTAAACTTTCCCTTCTTCGCCTTTCTTCTCGTAGCCGAGGGGTTGTTCCACGTACACTTCTTCTTTGAGGTCACCGTTGAGGAAAGCGGATTTAACATCCATATGATGAACCTTCCAATCCTCTTGTGCTGCCAAAGCTAGGAGCACTCTCACCGTCTCGATTCGAGCAACAGGTGCAAACACCTCCTCATAGTCAACTCCTTGACGTTGTATGTACCCCTTGCGATTTAGTCTTGCCTTGTGCTTCACAATGGCACCCTTCGTGTCCTTCTTCAACTTGTAAACCCACTTCAAACCTATGGCCTTTTGGTTCGGAGGTCGGGTTACCAAAGTCCACGTGCCATTGCTCTCGATCGCCTTCATCTCCTCATCCATGGCGTGCAGCCAACTTGAACTTTTGCTCGCCTCTACAAAGTTGGCCGGCTCCTCAACTCAGAGTAAACACAAATCGGAGTACTCGAGTGTAACTGGCTTTGCGTACTTGTAGACTTTCTTGAGGGGCTTGTAGCGACGAGGCCCGGAAGAATCCGTCGTGGCTTGCGAAGGGGGCGACACAAATTGTGTCGGTGTCGATGCACTTGAGGAAGACGGTTGAGTCTCGGGCGTGGTAGATGCCGGGTCGTTGGCATCCTCGTCGTCGGCGTAGTCGTCGTGATCATGACCATCATTTTGATTGTCATCATCACTATGCGCCTCATTGTCGAGATCTCCGCCCGTGTCGTGCGTGTCGTTGTCGCTATCACCTTGCGACCCATGCACGTCGTCGTCGGTGTCGGCACCATGATGATCACTTCCATTGTGGTCACCTTGGTTGGGTGTCTTGCCAACCACCTGGAAATCCTCCCCTGCATCATCATCAGTTGGAAATTCAACTGTGAATATGTTACCGTTTGGAGCATCGTCGGCTGTTGCGCTCCAATTCCACGCTTGGTTTTCTTCAAAAACGACGTCGCGTGAAATCCGTAGACGCTTGGTTCGTGGATCGTAGAAGCGGTATGCCTTGGTGCCGGAACTCCTCTCGTATCCGATGAACACCATCTTGGTGCTGCGATCGGCAAGCTTTGAGAGATGCGGCTCCGCCGTCTTCACATGCGCCACGCACCCGAACATCCGTAGATGAGACACGTTCGGCTTACGTCCGTAAATTTCTTCATACGGAGTCTTGCCGATCACCGCTTTCGTTGGAGCCCGATTGAGAAGATAGACTGCTGTCGAGACAGCTTCTCCCCAAAATGTCCCCGGCAAGTTCTTGCTCTTGAGTAAACTTCTCGCCATGTCAACGACGGTTCGATTGCGTCTTTCAACAACCCCATTCTGCTGTGGCGTATAAGGTGCCGTGAGGAACCTTTTTATGCCAATCTTCTCGCAGTAGTCGTTGAACTCGTTCGACGTAAACTCTCCGCCACGATCTGTCCGTAGAGCGCGAACCTTCAGCTTGTGTTCCATCTCCGTTGCAGCCTTCAGCTTCTTGAACGCTTCAAACGCCTCATCTTTAGATCGTAGGAGAACGACCCACATGTATCTCGAGTAGTCATCTACCACAAGGAAGAAGTACTTCTTTCCTCCATGAGTTGCTGGGGTGATAGGGCCACATAGATCACCATGGAGCAGCTCGAGTGCATCACTTGCACGATAGGTAGACTGAGCAGGGAACGGCCTGCGGTGCTTTTTTCCAACCAAGCACCCGTCACATACTCGATCAACATGGTCGATAAACGGCATCCCAGATACCATCTCCATCTTCGACATCTTCTTCAAGGTGTAGAAGTTAACGTGTCCAAATCTAGCATGCCATAACCACGAATCATCATCACTCTTGGCGAGCCAACACTCCGGTTGAGATTGATCAAGGTTGAGGATATAGAGCCTGTTCCGCGTGCGATTCTGTAACATCCCAAATTTTCAATTTGGAATGTTATACATTAGGTCATCATGCATATCATATTTTTCTCGCATTTTCCGATCCTAGAAAATTTCACGCAACTCAAGGACCCTCGGAGAGAGTTGGAAGTTTCATTATTTTCATATTTGGGATTTCTCAAATCTTGAAAATAGGATCATTGATTTATTTAATTATCTTCATAAAGTTTTTCCGATACAAAATTTTAAGAGAGGGAATAATATGACTTTCCCAATATTTAGGAAAAATGGAGATTTTATAAATGAATCAAATTTGGATTTGGAAGATTTATTTTGCTTAGGCAAAAATGAGCCTTTTAAAAATTTATGCATGTTTGCCGTTTTAAAGTTCATTTTGTACGAATCATTTTTAGGTGTCGGGGAAAATTATTTTTATTAAAATCGGAGTTCATTTGGTATTTTTTTAATCCGTTTCGTTTTGTTTAAAAAACACTGCGCTTCCCCGTGGGCCAAGGCCCGGCCAGCCCAGCCGCGCCCGGCCCAGCCAGCCGCGCCCGGCCCGCCTCTCTCTCTCCTCGCGCATGCCAGCCTTGAGCCCCGCCGCCGCACGTCGCCCCGCCGCCCCGGGAGTACGCCTCCGACCCCGCGCCCCGATGCCCCCTTCCCCAAGCCGAGCCCCCCCAACCTATTTATACTGAGCCCCCTCTCTCCTCACCTCGACCGCCGCCGCCGCCCTCACCCGAGCCGCCGCCCGCCGAAGACGCCGCCGCCGCTGCCGTCGCCGCCGCCGCCAGCGTCGCCTCCGCCGACCCTCCCGACCTCGCGGACCCCCGCACGGAGCCCGCTGAGCCCGCGGCACCGGAGGTAGCCGCCGCCGCCCCGCCCCGATCCGGTTTTTTTTAGAAAAACCCGATCCGGTTTTCGTTCGTTTTTCGGTTTTTTTCAAAACCCTAGATGGTTTTTATTTTTTTTCGGTTTTCTTAATTAACGAACGTTCACCGAACCGTTCGTTTCAATTAATGTGTTCGTTGGATTAGTTCTGTTAACGAACGTCCGTTATTTAATCCGTTCGTCGTTTTCTTTTAATCGGATATAATCCGTTATTTTTCAGATTCGATTTCCGATCCGATTTTCAAATCTGTTTTATTTCTTGCTCGTTTATCGGAATCAGGTGATTCAATCGCCTGGAGTTTCATTACGAAACCGGCGTTCCGACTAACCTACTTACACAGAGTTTTGCTACTGTAAAATTTTGACTTAGTTTCAGATTGCTAAACCGAGTCGTTCTCCCTCGAGTTCCGACTTTCGATGCTTTATTTGATTCGATTCTTTTGCAACCAGGGTTCTTAAGTTGAACTATCTGGTTAGATCTTTTATTCGAGATTTCCCCGTGCATTAGATGAGTACTTATTGTATGCTTGTTGTTTGTCTGCGTTAGATCACCCGGAGTGCGCCGCTTGTTACTTCGAATCTCTAGGTCTCGCGGATCATCAGCAAGGCAAGTAACACTTTGATCATACTTTTCTCATACCCAGTTTTTATGCATTAGATCAACCCTCAAACACTTGCATGTTTAGGATCTAATTAAATTGTGGGATGGGAAGTAGATTGAGGTAGTACCTATTACCTGTTTTACTTATGAAACCTTGGGAGTTACTTCTCGTTTGCTTATTATGCTATGCTATGCTAGTAGACGTGGATTGGGTGAGTGATATCCATGACAGATGTGAGATTGTTAATTTAATGGTTTATCTAAGGTGGCAACCTAAACACACATCTGGGTGGATTGAGGCACCTGGTTTCCATCGAGGACTTGCCTGTTTTTCTTCGGACCGCCACCCGTGCTCTAAGGGATCATAAGATTATTCAAACTGAAACTTCCGTGTGCAGCCACAAGCCAATTATGGGCTCTGGCATAGTTGACTAAGTTGTGCGAACTCTTACGGGTAGACTAGCAGATGTAGGGAAAGTAGCTGTACCGGTCTACCCACAAGTAAGGTGCTAAGCGCTTCGAAGACTGTGTCTCGGTCATCCGTCTCTCAAACACCATGTAGTGCGAGAACCAAACGGAGGCGATCGAGTCTTGTGGGGAAAAGTGCAAACCTCTGCAGAGTGTAAAAACTAATCATGATTAGCCGTGTCCCGGTTATGGACAATTTTGAGTATCTAGTACTTGAATATCATGTGAATCTCAACATGTTACTTCTAATTAATATTGTTGGGTTTTTAATGAGTACTTTTAATTGGGATTGAGGATGCTGTCAACCATTCTCAATGTTTAACAACCACCATGATAGTTAAATAAAATTATTCCTTTGATGTAGGGAAAAACCAGCTTTATGCAAAAATGTAACCATAGAGCCTTACCACCAGCCATATATGCATGTAGTATAGGCTTGTTGCTTCATTGTTCTCTATGTGTTACATTGCCAGCATATTCCATGTGCTGACCCGTTTTGGCTGCAACTTTTAACGTTGCAGACTTTTCGCATTTACAGTAAGGTGTTAGGTCGTGGTTCTATACTCAGTGATGCCGATGGAGTTGATGGACTCACTTATCTTCCAAGCCTTCCGCTGTTATTATTAGATGGCCTTAAGCCATATTATTGTATTAAGTTCCCTTGTGGACTACGATGTAATAAGTGTGTGATTGCTACTCGCTATAAATCCTTCAAGTACTTGTGTGGTGTCGGCATTATCGATCCAGGATGACATCGAGCACGTAGCACTAGATACATTCGGGTCTGGTCGCTACAGAGAATGGTATCAGAGCACACGCTGACTGTAGGACACGGCCACTAAGATAAAGCCATAGATCACTATTCTCTTCCCATTTTCTAACTCCTCATCTTTTCTACTCCCTTTAGGATGACGGACGCGAAGATCAAGTACACCCAACCGGATGAAGGCACACCTTTTGGATTTCACTTGAAGGAAGTTACCAAGTACCTGAACATCGGACTACCCAGCTTCACCGGGACTTTCAACGCCACTCTGCACGAAGAGGAGCACTTTGGAAGATTCAAGCTCACGTTCCAGAAGGACATTCGCCCCAATCACCAAGCCTATAGATAGTGTTTTCAAGGCACCAACTTGGAGTCTGGGAAAGAGCATGGCAGCTCACATCACCATGGGACGCATTGGAGAAGTTTATCAAGAAGACCTCAAGGACACTATCTACCAGATTTGCGGACGCCGAGATGACATATGGGACGTCGTCAGCACCAAGAAGGATAGATCCATTGCAGCGTTCATCCAGGAGTTAAACCAGCACATTCGACGCCAGGAGAACCAGATGTGCAATAATATGTTGGAGTTGCAGAATGCAAAGGGAAGGATCGTCGAACTTGAAGAAGAACTAAAGAAAACTCGCAAGGACTATATGGACGAGATCGTAGCTCTAGCAAGACACAATAACGATCTTAAGTACGAGATTGAAGAACTCAAGAAGAAGTTGGCGCCCGAATGAAGACCAGTATGTCGATTGCCAAAGAGACTACATCAACATCGACGACACCGATTCGGATCCAAGTGAACCCGACTTTGAAGACGGTTGGAGCAGACATTATGGAGTCTTCCACCGTTCAAATTAGTAGAAGTCCCCACATATTAGTAGAATTTCCCCCAGAAACATTATAGTACACGCACTTTTGCGATAGTTAGATCGTTGTAAGCCCTTGTTTGATTGAATGAAGTGATTTTGTCTCATGATTTGCTCATGTGCATTGGGTAGTGATTCCCCTTAGACCTCATTCTATTCTACATTTCTCTTCTTTTCTAAACCCATCAGATGCCTCCGAGACGCGACCCCGGATTTGTTTTCCCGCCAGAGATCACCCAACTGATCCAGCAGCAGAATACCCTGATTCAAACATTGGTGCAGAACCAGGGCAACAACAACAACAACCCACCACCACCACCACCTGCGGATCATCTGACTCGTTTCCTTAGACTAAACCCGCCCGTGTATTCCAGTAGCACCGAGCCCATTGTAGCAGATGACTGGCTCCGCAAGATAGGAAGGGAGCTGACCACTGCAGGATGCACAGATGGAGAAAGAGTGAAGTTTGCAGCACATCAGCTTGAAGGACCCGCAGCAGCATGGTGGGAGAATTTCACAGCCACTTACCCTGTAGACACTGTCAAATGGGATCAGTTTCAGCAAGCTTTCCGCACTGCCCATGTTTCAGCAGGAGTATATGGCCAGACAAGGATGTTTTCAAGTGCCAATAAGTATAGGAAGGCATGTATTCCCGACGGATTTGATCATTCTGGAATCGCAAGGATTTGATGTAATTCTCGGTATGGATTGGCTGTCGATGTATGGAGGAAACATCGATTGCGCAAGTAAGACAATTTTTCTCACAACACCAGAAGGAAGAAGGATTAAGTATGTATCACGGCATCAGCCGAGAAGAGCGCAAGTTAATTGCCTATCAGGAGTGGTGCAGGAAGAAGTACCAGTGGTGAAGGATTATCCTGATGTATTTCCGGAAGAGTTGCCAGGAATGCCACCGGATAGAGACATTGAGTGTTTGATAGAACTTTTGCCAGAACAGGCCCAATATCGAAGCGACCATATAGGATGCCCGCACAGGATTTGGCGGAAATCAAGAAGCAGATTAAGGAACTTTTGGATAAAGGTTTTATACGCCCAAGTTCTTCACCTTGGGGATCACCCGTTTTGCTAGTGGAGAAGAAGGATGGATCGTTAAGAATGGTTGTTGATTATCGTGGATTGAATGAAGTAACAATCAAGAACAAGTACCCACTACCTATGATAAATGATCTGTTTGATCGCTTGCAAGGAGCCAAGGTGTTTTCCAAGATCGACTTACGATCAGGGTACCATCAGTTGAAGATTCGGGAGCAGGACATACCCAAGACAGCATTTACCACGAGATATGGACTGTACGAGTATACCGTTATGTCATTTGGACTGACTAACGCACCAGCCTATTTCATGAACCTGATGAACAAAGTGTTTATGGAGTTTTTGGATAAGTTCGTTGTGGTGTTCATAGATGACATTTTGATTTTCTCAAGAATGAAGAGGAACACAAGGAACATTTGCGATTGGTTTTGGAGAAACTGAGGGAACACCAGTTGTATGCCAAGTTCAGCAAATGTGAGTTTTGGCTAAAGGAAGTTGGATTTCTCGGACATGTTATATCCGTAGAAGGGATAGCAGTTGACCCCATAAAGGTTGAGACCGTAACCAAATGGGAAGCACCAACGACAGTTGGAGAGATTCGGAGTTTCCTTGGACTCGCAGGATACTACCGAAGATTCATTGAGAATTTCTCAAGGATTGCCAAGCCTATGACAGAATTGTTGAAAAAGGAAAACAAATTCATATGGACTGAGGACTGTGAGGCAAGTTTTCAGGAGTTGAAGAAAAGATTGGTTACCTCACCAGTTTTGATATTGCCAGATCAGACCAAGGATTATGAGGTGTATTGCGACGCTTCACGTCGAGGACTTGGAGCAGTGCTTATGCAGGAAGGAAGAGTTGTTTCAGTATGCTTCACGACAACTTAAGCCCCATGAGTTGAATTATGCCACTCATGATTTGGAGCTAGCAGCCGTTGTGCATGCCTTGAAGACGTGGAGACATTTTCTCATTGGAAATCATTGTGAAGTATATACGGATCACAAGAGTTTGAAGTACATCTTCACACGTATGAAATTGAATCTCGGACAAAGGAGATGGTTAGAGCTTATCAAGGATTATGATATGAGATTGCATTATCACCCCGGAAAGGCTAATGTCGTAGAATACGCATTGAGCCGTAAGAGCCACGTCAATACTCTAATGATGGGAGGAATACCCAATGAGTTAGCCGAGGACCTTCGAGAGCTATGTTTGGAAATAGTTCCGAGAGGCTATGTAGCAGCATTGGAAATTCAGTCAACGCTGATGGACAAAATCAGAGAAGCCCAAAAGGCAGATAAGGAAGTTGCCTCTATAAAGGAGAAAATGAGCAAAGGAAAAGCTAAAGGATTTCGTGAGGATGAGCATGATACCCTATGGTTTGAAGACCGTGTTTATGTGCCCAATGACCCGTAGATCGGAAGTTGATTTTACAAGAAGCTCATGATTCACCCTATTCGATTCACCCAGAAATACCAAGATGTACTTGGATTTGAAGAATACTTTCCGTGGACCGGAATGAAGAAGGATATTGCGGAGTATGTAGCAGTTTGCGATGTATGTCGAGAAAGTAAAGGCAGAGCATCGTGGTCAAGAGGATTGTTACAACCATTGCCGATACCGAATGGAAGTGGGATAAACTAGGCATGGTTTTTATCACAGATTGCCAAAGACTCGTTCAGGATATGACTCGATTTGGGTTATAGTCGACCGTTTAACAAAGGTAGCTCATTTTATTCCAGTCAAGACCACCTATAGCAGTGCTAAGTTGGCAAAGATATACATGACCAGAATTGTGTCCTTACACGGAGTTCCGAGGAGCATCGTATCAGATAGAGGAACCCAGTTTACCTCGAAATTTTGGAACCAGTTGCACGAAACTTTGGGAACCCGATTGGAATTCAGTATTCAGTTGAAGGATGACTTGACATATGAGGAGAAACCGGTTAAGATTCTCGATTATGCCAGCAGAGTTACCCGCAGCAAAGTTATCAAGTTTTGCAAAGTTCAGTGGAGCCACCACACTGAGGATGAAGCCACCTGGGAAAGAGAGGAAGTTTTACTCAGGAACCACCCTCACCTATTTTCTAGCCAACCCGAATCTCGAGGGCGAGATTCATCTTAAGAGGTAGGTTTGTAACATCCCAAATTTTCAATTTGGAATGTTATACATTAGGTCATCATGCATATCATATTTTTCTCGCATTTTCCGATCCTAGAAAATTTCACGCAACTCAAGGACCCTCGGAGAGAGTTGGAAGTTTCATTATTTTCATATTTGGGATTTCTCAAATCTTGAAAATAGGATCATTGGATTTATTTAATTATCTTCATAAAGTTTTTCCGATACAAAATTTTAAGAGAGGGAATAATATGACTTTCCCAATATTTAGGAAAAATGGAGATTTTATAAATGAATCAAATTTGGATTTGGAAGATTTATTTTGCTTAGGCAAAAATGAGCCTTTTAAAAATTTATGCATGTTTGCCGTTTTTAAAGTTCATTTTGTTCGACTCATTTTTAGGAGTCGGGGAAAATTATTTTTATTAAAATCAGAGTTCGTTTGGTATTTTTTTTAATCCGTTTTGTTTTGTTAAAAAAAAAAAAAGCGCCCCCACAGGCCAAGGCCCAGCCCGGCCAGCCTGCCCGGCCCGCCTGCCCGCCTCCTCTCTCCCTCACAAGACGCCTGCTGGAGCCCCGCCAAGACGTCAGCCTCACGCCTGGAGTCCGCCTCCGACCCGGCGCCTGATGCCCCCTTCCCAAGCCGAGCCCCAACCTATTTATACCGAGCCCCTCTCTCCTCACCTCGAGCCGCCGCCCGCCCTCACCGAGCCGCCGCCGCTGGCCCCGCCCGCCGCGCCGCCGCCGCCGCCCGTCGCCTCCCGCCGACCCTCCCGACCCACGGACCCCGCCGCACGAGCCCGCCGGCGGCACCGGAGGTAGCCGCCCGCCGCCTCGCCCGATCCGGTTTTTAGAAAACCCGATCCGGGTTTTTCGTTCGTTGTTCGGTTTTTTTTTTCAAAACCCTAGATGGTTTTTGTTTTTTTTGGTTTTCTTAATTAACGAACGTTCACCGAACCGTTCGTTTCAATGAATGTGTTCGTTGGATTAGTTCTGTTAACGAACGTCCGTTATTTAATCCGTTCGTCGTTTTCTTTTAATCGGATATAATCCGTTATTTTTCAGATTCGATTTCCGATCCGATTTTCAAATCTGTTTTATTTCTTGCTCGTTTATCGGAATCAGGTGATTCAAGCGCCTGGAGTTTCATTACGAAACCGGCGTTCCGACTAACCTACTTACACAGAGTTTTGCTACTGTAAAATTTTGACTTAGTTTCAGATTGCTAAACCGAGTCGTTCTCCCTCGAGTTCCGACTTTCGATGCTTTATTTGATTCGATTCTTTTGCAACCAGGGTTCTTAAGTTGAACTATCTGGTTAGATCTTTTATTCGAGATTTACCTGTGCATTAGATGAGTACTTATTGTATGCTTGTTGTTTGTCTGCGTTAGATCACCCGGAGTGCGCCGCTTGTTACTTCGAATCTCTAGGTCTCGCGGATCATCAGCAAGGCAAGTAACACTTTGATCATACTTTTCCCATACCCAGTTTTTATGCATTAGATCAACCCTCAAACACTTGCATGTTTAGGATCTAATTAAATTGTGGGATGGGAAGTAGATTGAGGTAGTACCTATTACCTGTTTTACTTATGAAACCTTGGGAGTTACTTCTACGTTTGCTTATTATGCTATGCTATGCTAGTAGACGTGGATTGGGTGAGTGATATCCATGACAGATGTGAGATTGTTAATTTAATGGTTTATCTAAGGTGGCAACCTAAACACACATCTGGGTGGATTGAGGCACCTGGTTTCCATCAGACTTGCCTGTTTTTCTTCGGACCGCCACCTGTGCTCTAAGGGATCATAAGATTATTCAAACTGGAAACTTCCGTGTGCAGCCACAAGCCAATTATGGGCTCTGGCATAGTTGACTAAGTTGTGCGAACTCTTACGGGTAGACTAGCGTATGTAGGGAAAGTAGGTGTACCGGTCTACCCACAAGTAAGGTGCTAAGCGCTTCCGAAGAAGACTGTGTCTCGGTCATCCGTCTCTCAAACACCGTAGAAAAGTAGAACCAAACGGAGGCGATCGAGTCTTGTGGGGAAAAGTGCGCAAACCTCTGCAGAGTGTAAAAACTAATCATGATTAGCCGTGTCCCCGGTTATGGACAATTTTGAGTATCTAGTACTTGAATATCATGTGAATCTCAACATGTTACTTCTAATTAATATTGTTGGGTTTTTAATGAGTACTTTTAATTGGGATTGAGGATGCTGTCAACCATTCTCAATGTTTAACAACCACCATGATAGTTAAATAAAATTATTCCTTTGATGTAGGGAAAAACCAGCTTTATGCAAAAATGTAAATCAGAGAGCCTTACCACCAGCCATATATGCATGTAGTATAGGCTTGTTGCTTCATTGTTCTCTATGTGTTACATTGCCAGCATATTCCATGTGCTGACCCGTTTTCGGGCTGCAACTTTTAACGTTGCAGACTTTTCAGACGACGAGTAAGGTGTTAGGTCGTGGTTCTATACTCAGTGATGTCGATGGAGTTGATGGACTCACTTATCTTCCAAGCCTTCCGCTGTTATTATTAGATGGCCTTAAGCCATATTATTGTATTAAGTTCCCTTGTGGACTACGATGTAATAAGTGTGTGATTGCTACTCTGCTATAAATCCTTCGAAGTACTGTGTGGTGTCAGCATTACTGATCCAGGGATGACACTGAGCACAGAGCACTAGATCCATTCGGGTCTGGTCGCTACAGATTCACACGCGCTAGCACGTTTCGGAGGTTGTCGAAGATCGTCATCACTCCGTTCTCGATATCCACCTTGCATCCATTCTCGTCAAGTTTCCCGACAGAGATGATGTTGTTTCGAAGCCGTGGGATGTAGTACACTCCGGTGAGTATGCGATGTTCTCCTGTGAGACCCTCAAAGAGGACAGAGCCTTGCCCGCAAATCTCCACATTTGAACCATCACCAAACTTGACCGAGCCTTGAACATCATATTCTAGCTCGAGGAACTTCTCCTTGCACCCCGTCATGTGGTTACTGGCACCCGTATCGAGATACCACGACACGTTCTGCCTTCCGGATAACTTTGTGTTACTTTTTTCTCGTGAAGTAGCACCTTCCGGTTTGGTTTCACAACCATCGTTTGGACGAGATCACAAACTTTGGCCATCAGAAGACCTGGACGTTCGTCTTCCTGCTTCGCCAAATTTGCCTTGATCTCCCTCTTGTTAGGCTCCACGAGATCGCAAACTTCGGCCATCAGAAGACCTGGACGTTCGTCTTCCTGCTTCGCCAAATTTGCCTTGATCTCCCTCTTGTTAGGCTCCGGACAATCCTTCGCAAAGTGACCCATCTCGTTGCAGTTATAGCACTTGACCTCGGACATATCCAAGTTCCATGGCTTCTGCTTTTTAGATCGGTCCGCCTTACCACGACCTTGTGGCTTGCCTTTTCCTTTGCCTTCTTCGGTTTGTCCGCCGCGCTTCGCGTTGCTTGAGCCTTCGCCAACGTTGCGCCTTCCTTTTCTACTTGGGGCCTCCCAATCTGCTTGGCCGAAAGTACATGAGTTGGTCACCACCTCCTCCTTTGCCTTTCCGACAACCACGAGCATTCTCTTCCCATGTCCGCAAGCGTCCGATCGCCTCCGTTATGGTCATGTCGTCGATGTCGTAAAGCTGCTCGGCGCCGATGATGATGTACGTGAATTTATCAGTCACCGAACTGAAAAACTTCTCCACAATCTCGGTCTCCTCGAAGCTTTGCACCAAGCGCCGGATCTCTCCCACCAATGTAGTCAGACGCATGGCATAGTCGTTCACCGATTCAGTTTCCTCCATCTGCAACTTGTGAAATTGGCGCTTCAGCACTTGTGCCCGAGCCTTGGTGACGCGATCTTCTCCGATCCCCATCTCTTTGAGTGCGTTCCACGCCTCTCTTGCTGTCTCGAACTCCGCCAATGTCATCAGCACGGAATCCGGCATAGACTGGGCTATGGCGGCCATGGCACCTTCGTCACACTCCTTGTCGACGTCGTTGTCCGTGATGGCCTCCCACACTCGAAGGGTTCGGAGAATGATCTTCATCTTCACCGCCCACACGCCATAGTTGGCGTCGGTGAGCATCGGGTACTGGATGGGGATGTTGCGATGCGCCTGTACGTTGGCGCCGCCCGTTCCGCCACCACTGGTCGCTGACTTGCCGCCCTTCTTCACATTGTCGCCATTCTTGTTCGCCTTGGAACCGCCGTTGCCGGACTTGACCGACTCAGCGTCGCTGTCCGTCATCATAGATCGTAGACCGTCGAGGCTCTGATACCAATTGTTGGCTTTTGAACTTGCTAGATCAAAACCACCGAAGCAACATGTATGTGCAAGCTAGCAAGCAAGCTAGCTAGCAGGTTAATCGATGAACAGTGCTCTAGCACATGCACGTATCGCCGTATACTTCCGTACGTGCACAAGTTAGCTCTCCAGCGACAGGATCGATTCAATCTACGGGCGAACGTAGCGACGGAACAGACGGGAAACACAAAATCGGTATGATGGCCAAAGGCTCGTATCGAGCCTTGTATTACTTCTCTCTTTTCTGGCTGAAAGATTACAAAGGGTACGCACGTATATATACTAGAGCCAGGACTAGTACGAGAGCTGACCTACTCGGTTAAGACATAGGAGTACTACTTGGACTAGTACATGGACGTGCACTCGGACGTCGTGTTTATTCCTGCACAAACAACATTTAGTGCCCCTCTGTTTGTTGCCAATGATGAGCTGTGGCCAAGCTTTCAGTTGCCGATGCGCTGATTGTAGTTGCAGTTGCAGTTGCTCGGGACTCAGTTGTAGTTACTAACATAATATAAACTAGATTGAAAATACATCACATGGACATTAGTACTGTGCTATGCATACACCATAAGGATGTTGATTTTAGTTTTAAAGTAGTAGACTAATTTCACCTTGCTTGAAACTCCTATGCTGAATTAGAGGGTATGCTGATGCTACTACTAATCATTGTTGGTGAAGAAAATGTCATTTGAGAAATCATTTTTTCTTGTTAATGAAGATTGTTACAAACATTATGCTTTCCTGTGTCTCAAAACTGTCAACCTGGCTCATAAAATGATATTTTTTTACTATTGATTCATGTGCATGGGCTAAAAAGAAAGAAAATACCCTGCTGGATTTGAACAAGGACGCGAACTAATAAGTTTTTTACTTTCCGACGTATGCATGAGTGATTGACGCGGACTACCATAGCCCGGTGGGTGTCGTGCTCTTCAAACACTCGGACGCGGACTTCACCGTGAAGCCCAGAGACTGTGTCGCGCAGATGATCGTCCAGGTGATTGCGACGACGGAGGTCGTCGAGGTGGAGGACCTTGACATGGGGTTGCGGCGACGATGATGACGATGACATCGACATCGACACAGGCCTACGGCGGCGACGAAGACGATGACATTGTCATGGTGCTCCGGCGGCGGCGACGACGACATCAACACCATCAACACGGCCTTGTGGAGGCGTCGACGCCGACGACATAGACGTGTGGCATATATTGTGTGTGTGCGCGCGCACGCGCGTGCGTGTGTGCGTGTGCGTGTGTTATCTACATCAGATATGCATGATTGATGATTGACTATATGCATAACATGTACGTATTGTGAAATGCATGTCCGAACTAAAATAGGTAGACTTTTATTTTTTTTTAAATCCTAATTTGTTACTAGTAGCGTGGGTGTATAATAGAAGCGCTACTACTATTCCTTTACTAGTAGCATGGGTGTATAATAGAAGCGCTAGTGGTATATCTGTTTAGGAGTAGCGTGGGGTAAAACACATGCTACTGCTAAAAATTAGCTGTAGCGTTATAGCAGTAGCGTGGGAACCTACGCTACTGGTAGTCTAAAAACCCACGCTACTGGTAAGGTTTTTCCTAGTAGTGTACCTGAGTGAGAGGCCGAAGCAGTAGTTGGTGCAGGAGCCGCATTGAGGAGTTCTTTAGACTGTTCAGCAGCAGGGACATCACATCTGTTTATACCAATCTCCTGAAGGACATGGACAGGTGTGGGAGGAACTTCCTCAAAAGGCGTCGCATGAGCAGAGGAGGAGGAGCCAATCGATGTAACCAGTCAGGGTTTAACCCTAGAAGTGGTAGGGCGAGTGTCAATCACTTGGTTGACCTTGAAGCCATTGTACTTGTTGGATCGATTGCTCAACGAACTTCAGCGATGAAATGGGTGCAGGTGCACGAGCCCGACGTCCATGATTCACAACAAGGCCTGCAGGTTCAAGTGATGGAATTAACAAAGAAGCAAGGACGGTAGGCTTGGCCATGGAGTTAACAGCAGCAAGGTTAAGAACATCTTGGTTGATCCAGGGGCTGGAGCTACCGGAATGGGGCGGGGTGTTGCGTGCATCATCCAGAGGCAGAGTTTCAGACAGAGGGACATCTTTAGCTTGAGCAGCGCCAGGGGTTGTTGGCGTCAGAAACTGTGCAGACTGCGGAGAACTTTCAGTAATTTCTTCCAGAACCACAGAGGAAGCTGGAGATGGTGGCAGCTGAGAAAAGGTGATGCCGTTGTCACCAGAGGGAATCAAGACCGAAACCTCCAAGTTGGCAGAGTGCATACCGTACCAGTGTGCCAAGGTCCAATAGTGGCAATTGCAGGGCGTAGAGCATGGAAGATGAAGCAGTTCAATTGCTGCCTGGGAATCGGGTCTGACAGGAGGAGGTTGAGCAGGTCTGAACCATGGGCAGAGAGGCCAAACTGAATGCCATGGTTGTGCAGACTGGCGGAAACAGTTAGTGCATCCTGAGCTTCAGACAGTGGTATAGCGGGAGCAGCAACAAGGAACAAAAACAGAGCATCTTTAGTGGGAGCAGAGCTATCGTCATAAGAGGAGAAGGTATCGTTCCAAGCCTCCATTGCATTATCAGAGATGTTGTCCTCCGGAACAATACCATGCTGGAAAGTGAGGCCTTGAGCTGCCAACCAAGCTTGATAGTTCACAAGATGAGGGGGAAGGGGTGGCAGCGGAGGAGCCGGAGGAATTGGCCATTGCCCCCAACCAACATTGTTCTGAGGAGGCCCATTGCCCTGATTGACATTGTCAGCATTAGGGGCGCCATTCTACACCAACCAATTGTGCACCTACTGTTGATACAGCTGTTCAGCAGTTAACTCAGGTCCAAACTGCGGATGAGGATTACCGTCAGGTGGTGGTTCTTCTTCACCAGGAGGAAGCACTTCAGGCAGCAGGCCATTCCAGTCGCTACTTCGAAGAATTGTGATCTGGACAGTCCAGTAGTCACGCGCTCCACCCAGTTGCTAGACCACAAAACTCTTTGGGATCAGACGGAGGCGCAGGACACGAGCATTGATCAGCATATACCTCCTGTCTTGCCTTGGGTTGTACCAACTGACCAGAGAACCGTATCCACCCAGGGCTTTTGTGATGTAATAATTAGTCTGGTAGTCGTACGGAAACCCGAAGAAAATGAGCCATACCTCAGGGCCAAATGAAGTTGTGCGGCGATTGAGGGCTTCATTGTGTGGCACAAAAGAAATCAAAAGATCTTCTTCTTCAAGCTCGAGGGGGGTAGCAACTGCAGTGTCGGGCATGAAAGAATCCACAAATCCAAATATGCCAATGCCAAAAGGGTGGTCGCTGGATTCAGTGGTCAAGAGCTGAAACTACAAAAAAAGATACATCCGTGACATTTTGGGCCGAACGATTTTTTTTTTCTGTCGTACATATGACACTTATATGTCGATAATTGTGACAAAACCCGGTATCATCATAGATGTGGTGGGTGTCGGTGTCAAAACCGGCAGATCTCGGGTAGGGGGTCCCGATCTGTGCGTCTAGGCTGATGGTAACAGGAAGCAAGGGACACAGATGTTTACCCAGGTTTGGGCCCTCTCGATGGAGGTAAAACCCTACTTCTCGCTTGATTAATATTGAAGATATGGGTAGTACAAGAGTAGATCTACCACGAGATCGTAGAGGCTAAACCCTAAGAGCTAGCCTATGATGGTATGATTGTAATTGTGATCGGCCTTCTAAGGACCAACCTCTCCGGTTTATATAGACACCGGAGAGGGCTAGGGTTTACATGGAGTCGGTTACAAGGAAGGAAACACAATATCCGAATCGCCAAGCTTGCCTTCCACGCCAAGGAGAGTCCCATCCGGACACGGGCCAAAGTCTTGAGTCTTGCATCTTCATGCTTCAATAGTCCGGACGATGTATACAGTCCGGCTGTCCGGATACCCCCTTATCCAGGACTCCCTCAGTAGCCCATGAACCAGGCTTCAATGACGATGAGTCCGGCGCACAGTCTTGTCTTCGGCATTGCAGGGCGGGTTCCATCTCCGAATACTCCAAAGTAATTATCGAACACTTGAGTCGTGTCCGCATCCATGAAATGATCTTCACATACAGCTGTAGAGAGAATGATATTTCACAAATGCAATCTGCTGACAATTTTTTAGACAACGTGACATGTCATTACGGTCGGGTCATCATTCGAACCGTTTTTCCACAACCAACCACAACGCATATTGCGAGGCGGTTTCCTTGACACATCTTGTCAAAGCAGAGATAGTGTCCCCTTATCACGGGATTCTCATCAATACGGGTATGGGTAATCCCACCACGCCATCAATCGTGGCGCTTGGGAAGCAAGCGATTCCCAACGGGCAAGTGGGGAGGCACACCGCTTTCATTGCCTCTATAAAGGGATAAGATTTCCCCATTTTTTACCCACGCCTTCTTCCTCCTTCGCCCACTCTTTCCCCCTCGAGCTCCTGTGCCCAAGCCCAAGTCTTCTCCGCACAGCTAAACATGTCCAGAGCAGGAGGCAAGTGGGTGGCTTCCACCATCAAGGAGAAGCATATCGCAAATCTTCGGGCGGCCGGATACTTGGCCGCAGACATAGGGCACCGGCTACCGGACGCCGGGCAGGTCATTCCGACCCCAGGACCCCACGAGAGGGTCGTGTTTATCGCCCACTTTGTCTATGGACTGGGATTTCCACTTCATCCCTTCGTCCGCGGGCTCATGTTCTACTACGGGCTAGATTTCCATGATCTAGCCCCGAATTTCGTCCTCAACATCTCGGCGTTCATCGTCGTATGCGAGGCCTTACTCCGCATCAAGCCCCACTTCAGCTTGTGGCTGCGAACCTTCTGCGTGAAGCCGAAGATCGTGAACGGCCAACAAGCGGAGTACGGAGGGGCCATGGTGGGCAAGATGCCTAACGTCACCTGGCTTGATGAATCCTTTGCGGAAACCGTGAAGGGGTGGCAATCGGGGTGGTTCTACATCACCGAGCAGCGCGACGCCAACTGGGCGGCGGCCCCCGAGTTCCGATCCGGCACCCCCATGCGGCTGACTTCCTGGGAGAGGAAGGGCCTGTCCTGGGGCGAACATACAGAGCTGACCGGACTCAAAACCTGCATTAAGAGCATGAAGGACAAGAACATCAAGCTTGTCAACATGATCTAGGTCATGCTCGTTTGCCGGATTCTGCCGTGCCAAAGGCGGGCATTCAATTTGTGGGAGTTCGTACCGGCCAAACACCAGATGCTTCAGAGGCTCTACGGCATGAAGGACAAAGACGCGTGGAAGGCGTTGTTCAAGGCCTCCGAAGTACCTCCTCCCACATCCGAGGACCGTGGGCTCCACGCCGCGCGGCCTCCTAGAAAGGTGAGTTTTCAGGCTATCACCGGATTCTGTCCTTCCCAATATACTCATGGGGGAGTCTTAAGTAATTGTGCATATTTGCTCAGGATTATGTGGAGACAACGGAGCAGATTGACTGTCCGGCTCCGCTGCCAGAAAGCCCAGCTGATGCTCTCCTGACGGAGATGCTGGTCCCGGTGCCGTACCAGGCACTGGAGAAGAAGGCCGATAAGAAGGCCCCGGGGACCCGAAAGGGTCTCCGGCGTAAGGTTGTGCCGGAGGCCTCGTCCGAAGACGACGAGGCACACTCCTCCCACGAAGGGGAGGAGGAAGAAGAAGAAGACGCCCCGTCCGGAAAGGATGAGGGGCCTGAGGAGGCGAACCAGGGGGCCGGAAAAGGCCCTCAGCGCAAGGCCGTCATACCCACGTTGTCTGATGATGACGAGACGGATTCCTTCCGCGGGGGCGGGGGGAAGCAAGAAGAAGTTCTTCCTCCCCGCACTGGGGAGGTGAAAAAGAGAAAATTCTCCCTGGAAGGGGAGTCTGGGACGTCCAAGAAGGGAAAGGTGTCCCTTCCGGATCACTCCGCCACGGCCGCTCTCAGCGAGGAGGGGTGGCTGCCCAGGGGGAAGCCCCCAGTGCGATCGTAAGTGTCCGCACTTTATCATGACTTTACCTTCATAGTTTTTTTTTATAATGCCGAACATATATGCTGTCCGGCCAGGTTTCATCCCGAGGTATCTTTCTCCGGATCCCTGAGCGATTCGGGGATGAATTCGCTTCCAACGGCCACTACTCCTCAACCCGCGGACGACACGGAGGTGTTGTCCTGAAGGCTCCCGGAGCGGGGGGAGGTGGTTCTGGAGGCGCCCCAAGGCGGGATTCCAGATGCCGGACACGCGGGGTTCAAGATCCCCGCGGATCGTGTCGATGAGAGCCATGGTAAGCCGGGCTCCCAGCCGAACACGGTTCTGGAACCTTCAATGGTTCCGGGTTCAGACGGGCGGCTGCACATTAGGGAGGGCGAGCCGTCTGTGTTGAGGTCTTCCATTGCGCCCGAGGCGCCGGATTGTCTTATGAGTGTATGAAGAGCACCGTACTCTTATGAGTGCGGTGATTCAGAAGGTTTCGTCCACCAAGAGCGGACTAACCGAAGCCTGCACCAGCCTACTGGCTGGCTTTGAGGTAAGTAATAAAAATGTATGAGATGATCACCCGATAGGTAGTAGCCCCTGATACTCTGTTTGGTGTTCGGAAGGAAAAGCCAAACAAAGGGTCAATTATGATCTGCAGGAGTCTAAAAATAAATATTCGTGTGAATAAGCAGGCTGTGCTGCTTGCCGCTCGCACAGCCGAGGTTGCCGAACTAAAGCAGGACCTAGAGCAGGCGCAGGGAGAGCTTGACCTCACTAAGGGACAGCTCGAAGAGAACAAGGGTAAGTGATTCCCCGCTCTTATGTATTTAAGGATAGAAAAAATTGGTTAGTCTAACGCCAAAGCGTCGTGACTGTGTAACAGGGGCCACCGCCGAAGTGGCGTCCCTGAAGAAAGCGTTGTCCGAGGCCGAAGACAAGGCGGCCTTGGAATGCAAGGAGCACGAAAAGCAAAGTGCTAGAGTGAGCGAGGTACAACAAGAGCTCCGGGACCTCGGCAAGAAGTACGGGTCCGTGGAGCATGATCTGAAGATGAAAGAGGCCGAGCTTGCGAAGGCCCTTGTGAGTATAAAAGACGCCAAGGCCGAAGCCGAGAAGGCACAGCAGGAAATCCAGGAGGCCAAAATGATAGCAGCGGGTAAGAAATTCTTTATGCAAAGCAAACGTGTGGACGAGGCGTTTCTTTTACTTACTCGAATTCGGAGCTCTCCGGGGCATTCGCAGATCTGCCATGCAGCGTATCAGACACTGCGGAGTTCTACCATGCCCAGGAGGGGAGCTCAACGGAGAAGCTGTTCTGGTCCCAGAATGCTGGGGCCAAACACCCAATGCCTCTGAGTGACCAACTGATGCAGTTAGTCGAACTCCACAGGGCGGCCGAACGGGCTATGAAAGATTTCATAGTCCGAATGTGGCCTGGTGAGCTTCTGCCCGCTAGCTACTTCGGCCTGATCAAGCGGTTGGTGGATGCCTGTCCGCGGCTTGAAGTGATCAAGCGATCCGTTTGCATTGAGGGTGCCCGCCGGGCCTTTGCCCGCGCCAAGGTGCATTGGGGCAAGCTGGATGCGGAGAAGCTGGTGAAGGACGGGCCGCCAGAGGGCAAGGCGCATCGCCATCCCGAGATGCATTATGATGGCGTTATGAAGGGTGCTCGTCTCGTGGCAGATGAATGTACCAAGGACACCATTTTAGAATGAATTCACTTCTGTCATGTTTGTAATTTAAAGGCGAAGTTACTTGCGCTATGTAGCGCTTTTGTTATTTAAAATATTACCTTCTGTGCAGCTGTTTATAAAATTTTGAAAGTAGGCCAGTCGTCGGCTTCCGCCCCCACGTAACTAGTACTGGGGTGTTCGTGGAAAATCCGGACACTCTTTATCCAAATGTTTGGTCCCTTAAGGAGGTGTCCGGCGCAGCGAACAAGGCAATCAGACTATGCGGCTTTATAACTTTCACTTAGCCATAGAAGTCTACAGTTTTAAATTTCGGCGAAGCCCCTAGAATCTGGAAGGCCGAATTGGGGCGCTATACACGCCTAGATCGGACGAAGCCGATTTATCACCTAAAGCGTAAAATCTTTCAGGATTTTAGGACCTCTCGAACAGCGACCAGCTCTCGCCACATCATGCCGGTCAGTTTTCGGCTTTCTCTCGAGGTGCTTTCGTCCAGGAAGAACCGGGACACAATCACAGTAGTTCTCCCTGCGCTACCTTAGCCGATATAATGGAACGTAAGGTACCAAAACAAGGGAGCCGGACTAACCCAACTGTAGACCCAAGACATGATTCGGAGTTGATGCATATAGTGCTATAAGTTCGGGGTGCCGCACTGTTGAAAGTGTTCGGACTTGTATTGCCGTATTATGGGGCGCCAAAATAAGCCCCTGGCAAACTGAACGTACCAGGGTGTACAGATAGATAAAACAGGTATAACGATCGTAAATAGATTCCACCTGGCTATTTCCTTCTGTGCGCAGCGCCTATTGCCTCCTTGGTTTTCTCTCCTGTGTGAGTCTGGCAATCCGGCTCTTCTGAAGAGGCTGCGGTAAAGCAATGTCCTGAAAGGTAAAATGGATAGATTAAGGAGGTATGTAGCGGTGACCCGCACTGTTGACTGAGTCGTTGTTGCGCCTCCGCCTACGCCCATGGTATCTTGAGTGCGTAGTTGTGTACGCGTGGCACGAATGCTGCTTTGATGGGGCTTGAGAGGAGGCCGCACTGCTAGTCGCGCTCTTGGCGTGCTTGATGATCCTGTTGCGGGGTGCTCCGGACTCTCTTGATGGTGCTCGAAGTTATTGCCGGATTGGTTTGTCGGAGTAGGCCGCATTGTACTTCCGCTGCGAGGGCTGCCGTATGCTCTTCTGTTCGAAGAGAGCGGTCCATGTTTCCATTGATAGTGATGACCCCGCGCGGTCCTGGCATCTTGAGCTTGAGGTATGCATAGTGTGGTACCGCGTTGAATCTAGCAAATGCGGTTCGTCCGAGCAGTGCGTGGTAACCACTGCGGAAAGGGACGATGTCGAAGATTAACTCTTCGCTTCGGAAGTTGTCCGGAGATCCGAAGACCACTTCCAATGTTATGGAGCCTGTACAGCGGGCTTCTACTCCAGGGATTACACCTTTAAAGGTGGTTTTGGTGGGTTTGATCCTTGAAGGGTCAATGCCCATTTTGCGCATTGTGTCCTGATATAGAAGGTTCAGGCTGCTGCCGCCGTCCATAAGGACTCGCGTGAGGTGAAATCCGTCGATGATTTGGTCTAAGACCAATGCGGCCGAGCTGCCATGACGGATGCTAGTAGGGTGACCCCTACGATCAAAGGTGATCGGACAAGCTGACCATGGGTTGAACTTGGGGGCGACTGGCTCCATCGCGTAGACGTCCCGTAGTGCTCACTTCCGTTCTCGCTTGGGGATGTGAGTGGCGTAGATCATGTTGACCGTTTTCACCTGGGGGGGGGGGATTTCTTCTGTCCCCCCGTGTTCGGACGCCGAGGCTCCTCGTCATCGTCGTTGTGCAGCCCCTTGTCCTTGTTTTCGGCGTTTACTTTGCCGGCCTGTTTAAATACCTAGCAGTCTCTGTTGGTGTGGTTGGCTGGTTTGTCCGGGGTGCCATGAATTTGGCACGAGCGCGCCAGTATACGGTCTAGATTTGATGGTCCCTGATTGTTTCTTTTGAATGGCTTCTTCCGTTGACCAGATTTGGATCCGCTGAATCCGGCATTGACCGCCGTGTCTTCGGTGTTGTCGCCATTGTTCCGTCGCATGTGTCTGTTGCGCCGTAGCTTGCCATTATTGTCACGGACATCTGAAGTGCCCGAATGTGGCGTAGTGCTGCTACGAGCCAACCAGCTGTCCTCGCCCGCGCAAAAGCGGTCCATTAGTGTCGCGAGAGCTGCCATGGACTTGGGTTTCTCCTGGCCGAGGTGTCGGGCGAGCCACTCGTCACGGATATTATGCTTGAAGGCCGCCAGGGCTTCGGCGTCCGGGCAGTCAACTATTTGGTTCTTTTTAGTTAGGAACCGAGTCCAGAATTTCCTGGCTGATTCTCCGGGCTGTTGGGTAGTGTGGCTCAAGTCATCGGCATCCGGAGGTCGCACATATGTGCCTTGGAAGTTGTCAAGGAATGCGTCTTCCAGGTTTTCCCAATTGCCAATGGAATTTGCGGGCAGGCTGTTTAGCCAGTGTCGGGCGGGTCCTTTGAGCTTAAGGGGAAGATACTTGATGGCATGTAGATCGTCTCCGCGGGCCATGTGGATGTGGAGAAGGAAATCTTCAATCCATACCGCGGGGTCTGTTGTGCCATCGTATGATTCGATGTTTATGGGTTTGAACCCTTCTGGGAATTCATGATCCATCACTTCATCGGTGAAGGAGAGGGGGTGTGCGATGCCTCTGTGCCAGGCTATGTCGCGATGCAGTCCGGCTATGTCTGACTGGTTGTATTCGGCCCGGCCGGATTTTCTGTTAGTATGTCCGGTATGACGGTCATCGTCGTGTGCTGCAGCGCGCCCCCGTGATCCGTAGATCGATCTTGGTTGTCCTGCGGTGTTATCCAGTCTATCGCGCAGGTCCTGAGTATTGCCCCGGGCCATAGTAAACTGGCGCGGGGGTGCGGGCTGGTATTCGGGCTGATATGCCGTTTTATCCCGACCTCGAGGCGGCCGGTCAGCCGTGTGGCGCTCGAGTCCATATTCCTCGGCTGCCAGGACTTCTGTCCATCTGTCTGTGAGCAGGTCTTGATCAGCTTGAAGCTGCTGTTGCTTCTTCTTCAGGCTCCTCGCAGTGGCAATAAGCCGGCGCTTGAAGCGCTCCTGCTCCGCGGGGTCCTCGTGCATGCCGAACTCCTCGTCGCCGAGGCTAATCTCGTCTTCGGAGGGGGGCATGTAGTTGTCCTCCTCCGGATACCCGTCCGTTGCCTGTTCGTCTGGGCTATCCTGCCCATCTTCCTGCTCGGCCCGCTCGAAGGCGGGCTAATCGGGGTTGTATTCATCGTTGGCACCATCCGGATTGTTTTCATCTCCGGTGCCGGTATTGCCTTGGCGGGGCTTGGAGCGGCGCTGGCGACGCCCATGCTTTGCTTTCTTCTTCGAGGGGTTATCCTCCGTTGCCTCATCGCCGTTGGTTTCTTTCGGAGTGTCCACCAAATATATATCGTATGAAGAGGTGGCTGTCCACCGCCCTGTGAGCAGTGGCTCCTGTTTGTCTCCTGCATCGTCGTCCATACCGTCGATGTCTTCGGAGTCGAAGTTAAGCACGTCGGTTAAATCATCGACCGTGGCAATAAAGTGGGTGGTGGGTGGGCAGTGAATTCCTTCGTCGCCTGCTTCCCACTCAAGCCGGACATAGTTCGGCCCTGAGCCTCCTGACAAAGAGAGAGACTTTAATGAGTTCAGCATGTCGCCAAAGGGCGAGTGCTGAAAGATGTCCGCAACAGTAAACTTCATTACCGGAGCCCAACCTGGCTCGACTGGCTCGAGGGTGTGTGATCCGGAACCAACAACCGAATACAAGTCCGGGGGCCCGGGGTTACAGGCCTCCGCAGAGGAGATACCTGTGTTCGGCTCCAGCGCCGATGGGTATGCGGCCTGCGGGGCGGGGTCCACCCCTCCGTCCTTGGGCAACGCAACCTGCTCCGGATTTAGATCCGGGGCTACTGCAGGGGTGATATCCCGAGCATTGTCCGACAGCAGGTCTAGGCCGTGCTCGTCGTGACTGTCCGGCGCTCCTGGCACAGGCCCGAATCCGTCGAAGATCAAGTCTCCGCGAATATCCGTTGTGTAGTTCAAGTTTTCGAACTTGATCTGGTGGCCAGGGGCGTAGCTGTCGATCTGCTCCAGATGACCAAGCGAATTGGCCCGCAGTGCGAAGCCACCGAACACAAAGATCTGTCCGGGGAGAAAAGTCTCGCCCTGGACCATGTTGTTGACGATTGAAGGCGCCATCAAGCCCTGCAGCGACGACACAGAGGAACTCTCAATGAAAGCACCAATGTCGGTGTCAAAACTGGCGGATCTCGGGTAGGGGTCCCGATCTGTGCGTCTAGGCTGATGGTAACAGGAAGCAAGGGACACAGATGTTTACCATGGTTCGGGCCCCCTCGATGGAGGTAAAACTCTACTTCCTGCTTGATTAATATTGAAGATATGGGTAGTACAAGAGTAGATCTACCATGAGATCGTAGAGGCTAAACCCTAAGAGCTAGGCTATGATGGTATGATTGTAATTGTGATCGGCCTTCTAAGGAACAACCTCTCCGGTTTATATAGACACCAGAGAGGGCTAGGGTTTACATGGAGTCGGTTACAAGGAAGGAAACACAATATCCGGATCGCCAAGCTTCCTTCCACGCCAAGGAGAGTCCCATCCGGACACGGGCCGAAGTCTTGAGTCTTGCATCTTCAAGCTTCAATAGTCCGAACGATGTATACAGTCCGACTATCCGGATACCCCCTTATCCAGGACTCCCTCAGTGGGCTCCTACTTCTATGACAAAAAATCATGACAGAAAATGGGCTTTTCGTCCTGGGCGGGCCGGAGATGCAGCTGCATGACATTCTTTGGGCCGTCCATGACGGAAAAAACCGTGGTAGAAGCGAGGGGAGGAAAATTTCAGGGAGTTGCCGGTAACGGTGGGAGGTCGGGGCCGGCGATGCGCGTTCCCTCGTACACGACGCTGCTGCGTGTGCGTAGGCGTTGGCTCTAACTCAAGCCGGCGAGGCATTGGGCTCTAACTCAACCCGGCGACAGATTGCAGGCTACGTGACATCGAACCCGAGCGATCGATCGATGGCTGTTAATCGAACCCGATCGGCGATTCTTCGCTATCACGCTAATCAAGCCGATCGATTGGATGAGCGAGTGGCGTTGCGGGGGGTTGGATGAGCGGTGAGTGGTGGCGTTTCCTGCGGGTGAACAGGACCCCCGTGGTGTGGAGGGCTGGATGAGCAGAGACGGTGGAGGGGTGGCCGTGGAGGGTGGTTGAACAGGACCTGTGGTGTGGAGGGCTGGATGAGCGATGGGTGTGGAGGGGTGCCCGTGGAGGGGTGGTTGAACAGGAGCCGGTGGAGTAGCGCGTGGTGGTGGCTGGATGAACAGGAGCCCGTGGAGGCTGGAGGAGGTCGACGGTGGAGATGAACAGTATCCCGTGGAGTCCCATTTTGCGGTACGCCACACCCCTCCCGATGAACAGGACCCCCGTTTCGACCGTAGGACGTCCGTTTCATCCGTTTTGCGGTACGCCACACCCCTTGACAGTGTCCTGGACTAGGGGGTACTCACCACGTCATCTCCGATCTATTAGATTGGCCCGAGGACCTCCATGGCCGTATACTCATGGGCCAGTCCGGACAGCTGCCGCATACAAGGAAGATTCCACAAGACTTGGCGATCAAGACAAGGACTCCTCCCCACCGGCGTATTCGGCTAGGACTCTTGTTATCCTAGGCCTCTGGTGCATTATATAAACCGAGGCCAGGCTAGTCGATAGAGATATACAAACTATCATAATCATAGGCTAGCTTCTAGGGTTTAGCCTCTACGGTCTCGTGGTAGATCAACTCTTGTAATACTCATATTCATCAAGATCAATCAAGCAAGAAGTAGGGTTTTACCTCCATAGAGAGCGCCCGAACCTGGGTAAACATCGTGTCCCTTGCCTCCTGTTACCATCCGCCTTAGACGCACAGTTCGGGACCCCCTACCCGAGATCCATCGGTTTTGACATCGACATTGGTGCTTTCATTGAGAGTTCCGCTGTGAGTTCGGCAGAAAGGTCGATGGCTCGCCTGCAGGTCAACTGCGACTTCGGCATCTTCGTCATGTTCGGATGAGGGCCTTCATCAAAATCAACTCCGATCTCTATCAAGATCATGGAGGAATCATCCATGGAGCCCGGGGGCTGAACATCAACATTGCCCTCGGGCGACCGTACTGTTTTTCTGGACAACGGACTTGTGTCCGCCGCCACCGCCTCCTCAAGTGTCGTTTTAACGATTGCTTCTGGGGAATTGTGCGGAATTGAGTTTACAACAACACTGCAAAATTTCGTCGACTTCCGATGGAGGAATCTCTGGCAATCTCCGATATACCGGAGCCGTATTGAATCTGGACGAGAATCCGGATGAGTTTGGGGCGTGGTGTCCAGCATCTAGCTCGGACGTCCTTTGGAAGATCCAACCGTTGATCGGCTGCGGAATTCCTATATCTACCACCTGTCCTAAATTCAGCTCGATCCGACCGTCCAAACTCTTTTTGGATCTGTTTTCTGCACGAGAACGAATCCGACCCGAGTTTATCTTCTTTATGAACGGGACTTCGGACCTCCTCTTTGAAGGAAGTTTTTGTATGGGCCCGACAGCATCACTCCAGGGCGGCCGACCTGCACTAGACACGTCGTCGCTTTGTTGAGCCGAGCTCAACTTGTTTGGATCATCATCTCGGCCAGCGGAACAATAGTTCGGCATCGCGGCGGATAAATCGTCACCAACATCGCCGCCCCACGGATTACACGGAGCGGGCACCCCGGCATTGCCGCGTGGTCACTTCATCAGGCCAGCATTGACCACGTCAAAAGTTACGACCTACGTCGGCATGGCCGTACTGTTGCTTCTTCGAGCCGATGTCCATCATGCCGAACTACTTCAACACTTTGGCTGACATGGCAGCTGCAACGACTCCTTACCGACTTGCTCCGTCACCTCGGCTAGACCGGGGACTTGGCTATTTCTTCATCAACATACTCCGGTGACTTCGGCGTCACCAGTCGACCAGCTTCATCACGTTAGCTGGACCGAGGGCTTTGCCCTGGAAAAGCCAACCTTTGCTAGCATCGCCATGCCGTCGCTTTATCTCCCATCAGGCAATGGGTGTGCGGACCGATTCCCAATTTTAGGACTGCTGCAACAAATAAACCAGGTGCTATTAATCCTAACAATTTTCGCTTATTGGGTTCATTTTTCTTAAGGAATTATTACTCTGGTTTGTTCCATGATATGTACATAGATCTATCAAATGGTGGCCGCATTATCGACGGTCGCATGCTGGTTCGGTCAGTTTCCGTACATAGTCCGGCGAACGCCGCATCCGGAACTCGGACCGACCAGTGAATTCAGACTTTGCCACGCCTTTACTGCATCACGCCGACGCCTTGCATCGACATTGACTTCGGCGCCAGGCCATATTTCTTTTTTTACTCACTTTGCATAAATTATTTATTATCCAACATTTTTTATTATTATTAGTATTACCCCCGGTTTGCACTATTTTTTATGCACAGGAAAATGATCCAGCCGGACTATATCCTTTGGTGTCACCTCGGCTGGACGCGGGGGGCTTCGTCAACACTTCATTACCCCATGCCGGAGACTTTGGCATCACTCTGCCAGCCTGCATTGTCCGTGCTATTTCACCACTTCGGAGTGCTGAGCTCTTTGCTCCGCCACTTCGGGACTGGCTTGGGGGATGGAACCTTGTACCACATCAAGCTCAGACCGCGTCATCAATACCGAACACATTAATCAGCTAAGTTGCCTTCATGCTCAAAGTTTTAAATTTTTAACTTGTGTTCGGTTCGATCAAGCATTATACTTTTTTGGAAAAAAGTTGCTTGTAAAAATTTCCTTGTCCAAATTTTGTTTTTGACGGACAAATTCAAATACCCCGTTTACTTGGGGGCTTCCTTGCTGGAGCTTTTCCTCTTGCATATGATTATACTTGTACGGCTTCGTTTCTTGTTCGTATATTACGCCACAATATGCACCATATTGACCTAAGTGATTTGCAAGCTGGGTTGCCTTTCTCCTGTGTTTACCCCTACGTTTCCGATTGTTCAGCTAGGGAGTAAAGGGAGCACCTCTGCGATTGTCACGACTGGGTCACCCGAGCCGGACCTCGGCGGTGAAGCCGAAGCTAGCGCTCTTACTGTTTTCAATAATGGTTGGCACACAACGGAACTCATGAGTACAAAAAATCTATTGCACAAGTCTCATATTAACAATGAGCACCGAAGAAAGGTATCGGTGGGGGTACTATTTTCTTCGAAGATGCTTCTTACACTTTATAAGTAATATAGCAGAAGTTCCCTGAGCGCGTTTTGTCTGTTACAGCCTTATGACCTGATTGCCTGGTTATCGGAAACACCGTCAATATTATCGACAGTTGGAGTACATCACACCTTTCGGTCTTTGACCGAAGAGGGAGAAGCCGACGGTCGGTTAAGACGTATTTAAAGTTCGGGTGAACATAGATATGATATAAGTACTTCGGTCCATACAATCATTCTTTTACCCAAGTCACTCGGGGGCTCTTAAATTTATGTGAGCTGTTTTATAATAAGTGTTCTTCTTATTAGTCATTGGAAAGTCTTTTTCTATCACTCCTTTCTCGATGCAAGTGTTTGGTTAATAGCCGGATAGCATTGCTTCTCTCTAAATCCGCTCGAGTGCAGTTTGCTAAACTAGCCTCGGGGAAGCACTCCGCTTTTGGGATAAGGAGGTTGAAGCCATAGGCTGACCCGCTTGAAGTGTTGAGATAGGATGTGTCATGTTAAAGCACGGCAGAAGCGCCTTTAAAAAAAAAGAAGTCCAATTTTCGGATTGGCACCGAACACTTGGTCTAGTTCGGACATTAACTTTTGAATAAGTTTTTTTTGGCTTTTCGAGCCTATGGCACTTTTAAACTATTTGTGCGTTTCCATCATTAGTCTCGCAGTGCAACGCCGGACACCTTTAGGGATTCGGCAAAAACATTCTCGAATATTGCTAAATATGCATCGGTTTCGAATTGTGTCTTCGGTCAATAGTTGGGTTGCCCGGCTCCTGTGCTTACCTCCTATGTTCCGCTTTGATCGGCTAGGTGTGCAAAAGGAGAACCACTGCGATTGTGCTTCCAGTTCGCATGGTTAAGCACCTCAGTGGAGAAAGCCGAAAACTGACTATCACAATAGGCGTAAACTGGTCAGCGATCCGATGACTATGTAAAAATGACGGGCCGTTCATAACATTGGCCGAAGTGTTTACGGCTTGACCTCGGATGTCGCCGAACACTAACCGGGGGCTCATAGCTAGCTTCCCCAGTTTTAAAGCTCCTATGACTAAGCGAAAGTTAAAAGCCCGCATATCTGATTGCCTCATTTCTGCTAACACAACCACCTCTGGGCGCCGAGACGTCGGCTAAGGGTTGTTTTGTTAGTGCGGAAACACCCTGCGTACTATCTACCAAGGGGTAGAGGCCGACGATGGGCCACTTTCAACTGATAAACGGTCGCAATGGAGTCAAAATAATGATGTAAAGTACTTGGATACATAGAATCATTACACATAATCTGTGATTTTACTCGATATCGATCCTTAATTGACCACCCGTGCCCACATAAAGGCTCGGGGCTACTGGGCTTCGTGCTCATTATTTACAAATATTAAAGGTGCACATCGATCCCCTGATGCGGTGTTGCCACCGCACCGATGTCTCGGGGCTCTTGCATTGCTTATTCAATGCAGAGAATTCAAAGTGCTCAGTGTTCGGCTTGAACGAACTATGCGCATACATGTCTTTGGACAATAATAGGTGGCATATGGACCTATCCGGCATCAAGCTAGTATATTGCGGCGACTTCTCACGACCCTCTCTCAGGGGCCCGTTCGCCATTATCTCTAATATATTACACTGCGTTTTTATTCCTATGTATGCTGCCGAGCTAGGAGTTGATCCTCAGGCCGATTTCGCGCATCGACCTGAGTCTCAGGGGCTACTGGGAACAGCGGTTTTATGCTTTCCTTCAGGTGCGTCTCGGGTTTTAGACTGATACACACCTTGAGGGATACTGGCTATACATCTCGGCAGAGAATAAACTGCACCAGTTACAAATATTCCCAAAAATCAGCCCGCGGTCGGGGTGGTGCACCACCTTGGAAGCAGTCCGGCATAAAGCTCGGGCGCTAGCGGCTAGCTCCATAGAGGGCATTTCCGGCATTAAGCTCCGCTATACTTCTTCAACTTTTTTGGACCAAGATGATCTATGACTTCTTGGATATAGTCCGGCGTTGGAGCTCGGATACATTTCGGCGTTGGAGCTCGGAAGCAGTCCGACATTGGTGCTCGGCTGCAAAGGATACCTCAAATGCAGTCCGGTGTTGGAGCTCGGACACAAGAGGACACTGCCTCCCGGGAACAACTTCAAACCCGAGGCGTGGCATAAAAATAACAAGGCATTGATAAAGGCCGCAAACTTAAAGGGTCTCCTCGGACACCCAACGTGTAAACTCTTCGGATGCACTTCGGCGATCCTCAAGATCGAAGATGAGAAGATTTGTTGAACCAGTTTTCAAGACCGACGACCGAAGATGATGAACAGTTTGGAAGAATTGAGGAGCGTCTCTAACTTGAAGACCGATTCAGGGGGCTACTGATGGTGTCCTGGACTAGGGGGTACTCACCACGTCATCTCCCGATCTGTTAGATTGGCCCGAGGACCCCCATGGCCGTATACTCATGGGCCAGTCTGGACAGCTGCCGCATACAAGGAAGATTCCACAAGACTTGGCGATCAAGACAAGGACTCCTCCCCACCGGCGTATTCGGCTAGGACTCTTGTTATCCTAGGCCTCTGGTGCAATATATAAACCAAGGCCAGGCTAGTCGATAGAGAGATACAAACAATCATAATCATAGGCTAGCTTCTAGGGTTTAGCCTCTACGGTCTCGTGGTAGATCAACTCTTGTAATACTCATATTCATCAAGATCAATCAAGCAGGAAGTAGGGTTTTACCTCCATAGAGAGGGCCCGAACCTAGGTAAACATCATGTCCCTTGCCTCCTGTTAGCATCCACCTTAGACGCACAGTTCGGGACCCCCTACATGAGATCCGCCGGTTTTGACACCGACACCCCTCCCGATCAATAGGACCCCCATTTCGACCGTAGGAGGTCCGTTTCGTCCGTTTTGCGGTACGCCACACCCCTCCCGATCAACAGGACCCCGTTCCAAACATGGCCGGTCAAACACAAGGCCCTTTCCTCCATTCTGCGGTACGCCATGCCTCGTTTCAATCGCCTGTTCCGTCCAAGCCGGTTGGCTCCCACGCGTTCCGTTGCTTCCCGATGAACACGACGCATTCCGTTGCCTCTCCATGAACACGACGCATTCCGTTGCCTCCCCATGAACACGACGACGACGCTGTTTCTCCGTTCCGACCCAGCCATGTACACGAGCCCTCGCCGTACATATGCGCGAGTAGGCGTTCGAGACCCCGCCCGTATGTACACATACGTGGCCGTATTTTCTTTCTTGCACCCTGGCCGCTGTACGTACGTGTACATGCTACGTGCGCGCCTCTACATCCACCAGTATATATGTACGTACACGTTCGTGACCAGAATGACAACGCTACGTACGATTTGACTAGGTGGGTCCCGACCGCCGTGCACTTCCTTGCTGCGAAGATGTAGCTGGTGGGTCCCAGCGGTCGAAGCGAATCATTTTGGGTTTTTTTTTGCCCGGACGCACGTCCTTGCATGCGAAGATGTAGCTGGTGGGTCCCAGCGGTCAGGGGGGCGAATCGTTTTTTCCCGGAGGCACTTCCTTGAGTGCGAAGGTGTAGATGGTGGGTCCCAGCAGTGAGGAGGGAAACATTTTTTTCGTGAAATACGGTCGCCCGTCCGGTGGGTCCCTGCTGTCAGGTGGAGGAATCATTATTTTCCGCGTAATAAGGAGGCACTTCCTTGCTGCGGCCATGGACCTAGCTGTCAGCCTCTCCACGTACAATCCACGTCCGATGGAAGTCATTCCTTCACCACGTTGACCACGCTGCACCGAGAGGACCAGGGCGGTGGACGATGGCGAGGCCTAGGAAGGGGACGACACGGAGCCGGTGAAGACGCGACAGTGGATGCCCACGCGGAGAGTAGTATGAAGGTTCACTCGTTCGGCTGCGGTGTGAGGCTGCCGTCACCGTAGGGCCTGGCCAGCTGTGGGAATAGTAGGGGGCGGTGAGGCCTCCGCGGCAGCACAACCGGCCACGGGAGGCAGGAGCAGGCGGCACGACCGGCACTGGTTTGGGCGGCTGGAGCAAGAAGACCAGAGGTTGAAGAAGCACTACGGCCGTTGGATGGACATCGTACGGTCACTGGAGCTAGAATCGTTCATATTGACTAAGTTGACAAAGCCCTCCGTCCCCGTCAAGTTAGTAGGCCCACAAGTCAGCCTCCCACCAAGGTGGGTCCCAGCTAGCAGGGGGAGAATTCATTTTTTTGTGCGTAATAAAGAGGCACTTCCGGTGGGTCTGAGCTGACAGCGGGGGGAACTTTTTTTTCACGAAATACGGTGGCCCGTCCGGTGGGTCCCAACAGTGAGGGGGAAACGTTTTTTCCGCGAAATAAGGTGGCCCGTCCGGTGGGTCCCTGCTGTCAGGTGGAGGAATAATTATTTTGCGCATAATAAGGAGGCACATCCTTGCGGCCGCCGTGGACCCATCTGTTAGCCTCTCCACGTACAGTACTCTTCCGATGGAAGTCGGTCGTTGACCACGCCGCGACGAGAGCACCAGGGCAGTGGACGACGGCGAGGCCTAGGAAGGGGACGACGCGGAGCCGGGGAAGACGCAGCAGTGGAAGCCCGTGCGGAGAGGAGTACGAGGGTTCACTGGTTCGGCTGCGGTGTGAGGCTGCCATCGCCGCAGAATAACAGGGGGTGTGGGTGAGTGGAGGGATGGCCTGGCCAGCGGTGGGAGTAGTATGGGGGCAGTGAGGCCTCCGCGGCAGCATAGCCGGCCACGGGAGGCAGGAGCAGGCGGCACGACCGGCGCTGCTTTGGGCGGCTGGACCAAGAAGACCAGAGGTTGAAGAAGCACTACGGCCGTTGGATGGACATCGTACGGTCACTGAAGCTAGAATCGTTTATATTGACTAAGTTGACAAAGCCCTTGGTACGCTCCAACTTAGTAGGCCCACAGGTCAGCCTCTCTGAAACGGTGCGCCCCGGATGTCGTGGGAGGAATCATTTTTGGGCGGCGAAGCTAAGAATATCCGAGATTGAAGAAGAAGACGACATCCGTTGGATAGACATCCAACGGCCACTGCTGCAAGAACCGTGTGTTGACTATAATAAGTTGACAAAGCCTTGCATACGCGTCAACTTATTTTTTTAGGGGACGCATCACTTGGTAGGCCCACAAGTGTGTGGCAGAGAACTTATAGCCCATTTGTGTTTTTTAGGAATGTACATCCCATTTTGAATTCTAATGGAATTTACAACAGCCCATTTACAGTTTGTTAAAAGTACAACCCATTTTCTAGCAATGACAACGATTAATAATTTCAACCAACCGTTGAAGATAGAATTCAGTAAAATTTCCCACATTTTGATGGGATCCGAAATATTTTTATCCCGAAATTTCTAGTCAGATTAAATATAAACTTGTATTACGTAAAAATCCAACGAAACATTGCGCGCGCAGCAATGAAAATTTAAGATTTTCCAAATCCATAAATAATATTTTATAAACTAATGTCGTGTTTGGTGCATTTTTATAGTTACTGCCCTGTTTTTATAATTACATCCCATTTATTATTTTTAAAGCCCATTTTCCTGTTAAGCCTAATGCATCCCTCCTAGGAAAAATTTGCAGCCAATGAGCGGAGAATAACTAGTTGACCTTGCACAGGTATTCCTCAAAAGGCATTATAGCTGGGCTAGCCATTTAAATCTTGAAAAAATTAGTATCTGGGCTGGATATCTGGCCTAGGCTAGATGGGCCACAGCCCGCCCATTTAATATCCTTCTCTCCTTTGAAAAACAACGAAATCATCGCCAAGAAAAACTCTGCAGTGCTCACGCCTCAAAAATACAAATACTGCTCGAGCTTCTTGGTCCCAGCTGTCAGCCGCACCTTGTGCAATTCTCTCGTTTATATTGACTACATAGGTTGACAATGGTGTGGGACCGTGATGTCAGGAAACCAGGAGAAAGCAAAAGAAAAATATAGTTGTACATAATAAGGAGGCACTTGCGTACGTACGGCTATGGCCCTAGCGGGTCCCTAGTGTCATCCAGTCAAAATAAAGTCATCTCCTGAATCCTCATGTTCGTTGACCATGTTAACAATGCTCGGCGCCATGGCGAGCGCAGCAACTCGAAGGACAACGGAGAGGGCCTTGCGGGCCCTACGGAGGTCTGATACAGCGCCCGCTGCTCATTCAGGAAGCCAGGATCATCGGACACCTATGAGCACCTTCGAGAAACTGAGACGGCATGAAACGGTAAGGCCGCGCTTGGCAGCTCTAGTTTATTTCAAACCTGTATTAACATACAAGTCTAATTTACTCGTCATCGGAAACAACGCGTAAAATACAGGCGTAATGAAACCGAGGGCCCGAGGTCTGTAAGTAAAACCGGCGGTTTACGCGTGTAATTTGAGAGACCAGTGTATATTTTACGAGCACTGCTATATGGACGACATTACCAGACGATACATGCACGACGTGCGTATCATGCCATCCATGGGCAAGGCTGAAATAGCAGCTAACGCCTGGATTAGCAATCGTCCGAGTGTCATTCAACGTTTTTATCGTGTGTGAATTATTTCCGATATTTTACTAGTCGAAATCGACCAACCAAGCGCCTTCGCCCGAGACCATCTGCTTTAATTTACAAGCGTCAATTTTACAAGCGGTTTTGGTTGGAAAACGACGATCCAATCACGGCCTAATATCATGAGTTGGTCAGAAGATCATATGGTTTCACGTCTAACCTACCCGACATGTCGTATAGGCTATGAATGAAACATCATACGATGAACTTCTTACACACGGAAACAACAGAGGAGGATGATCTTCTTAACAAGCAAATCACTGGCATTAGATCGACATGCAAAACAATACGAAGCATTACTCTCAGGAGGCACGGTGAACAGCTCGTGATGCCGCATGCCACAACATTCCAAGCTCAACTTTGCAATCAAACACAAGGCATGGCATTACATAGACAATATTCACAACAAACTCTTAACACAGGAATATCTCAGCAGAGTATCTTTTTGCTTCTAAACTAAACACAGGAATAGGAAAAAACACTCGACGCTGCTCACAGCAAGGGCGTCCCACTCAAAAATATCAAATGCATGTCTTCTGGCTAACATCAATGAGCAAATTTTGACAAGGTTTTCCAATTCCAATATATTAAACTAACATATTCTTGCTAACATTAATGATTAAACTTTGACAAGCTTTTCCCATTCAAAATATGTAATGCCTATGAGCGTGGAGTCCTGTCGTAGCTTCTTGTACTTGTTTGGGCACTTTTTGCCCAGGGCACATCACGTGTTGTTAAATTGCCAATGGTCTCTGCAGACTAGTCATGTCACCGGTGTCTAATAATACTCTGTAAAGCTTCTCGGTCATTCCTTCTGTAATGTACCGCAAACAGTGACTGCTTCTTTCTGCAAAGTGGAACGACCAACTGGACCCAGTAACGCAGCAGTTTGCCTTGGACACATTGGCTCCTTTTGTGCAGTTCAACTAAAATCGAAGTCGGAATAAAACCGAGCTTTAATTTTGATATCCCTGTAAGCAACAATAGGTATAAGGGAACAATTACTGAGAAATAATGGTTGATGACTTGTCTTAATGGGAAACAAAGCAGAGAGTAGCAATTCTCCATCGGTGTGATTCATTCATATTGGTGAGACATTATCTTAACAATGCCTTGTTTCAACATGTATAAAGAACAACAAAGCGTAAAAGTACCATTCCTAAAACAATGCAACTGATTCATTTTAACAGAGACATTATCTTAACAATACCTTGGTTAAACATGTAGAAAGAACTACAAAGCAGGATAGTACCATTCCTAACAAGTGTTACAGTTTTGAACTAAGATTCAGTAGTTAATTAATTCTGAGAGTGGCATTGCTTAATTTTACCAGCGGCATTAGATTAACGAAAAGCATAAACAGTTCCAGGGGAGAGTGGGCTCAACAACTATATGTGCTTCCATCTACTTATAAAGGGGGTGATGCAGAGTTTGTTGTAACAGAGCAACAAGCATCATGTCTGGGTTGGTCCCATTTTTGTTCACTATTTAATGGGAAAAGACAGCAATACAATAGCTTCAATTCAACATTTATTTAAAACAGTACCAATACAAGTAGCACAACATCTCAAAGCACACTGCACAATCATGTGGATGAAGGCCTGTACTGACCTTTCATGAGAACACCAGGATAAAATACGAATCTGCCAACATGAATAGGAATTCCAATCTCGTTTTGTGCAGTTGGATGAAATCAAGCAAAGTGTTTCGCGTAGCGAAGCAAAATGTCGCAATAGCAACAAGTTGAATAGATATCCCTGTTTAAACAGAGGCAAAAAAGGAATCAATTACTGGCTAATAAAGGAGGATGAAACATGCGGCCACAAAAATGGTAATCCTGCCAATCCCTAACAAGTGTTGCAGTTTTGAAATAAGATTCAGTAGTTAATTCTGAGAGTGGCATCAATTACTGGCTTATAAGTGGGTGATGCTGAATTTGTTGTACCAAAGCAACAAGCATCATGTCTGGGTTTGTCACAGCCCCAGATCAGCCCTTGCTTGACTTTGCTTGCTCATCATGTCATCATGTTTACGATTTAAATAAACTTGAAATGGGGATTGATCAAACCCTAGCACCAAATGAATTCAACTAGGTTAAAACTTAAAACTTTTCAATGAACCCAAAATGCCCTTCATAAATGTTCACCATCTTTGGTCCTGGCTAAACCCTCTGCCAAAAATGGTTTCATATTTTTGGAGGCTATTCTGGATTTTTGCACCAAGCCATAAGTATTTGCATTTGGGCAATTTAAATCCTATAAATATTTTAAAATGCCCAAATAATCTTGAAGGTATTTTTAGGCTGTTGAGAATATTTTCAAATGTGCCTCTGAATATTTCCAGGTTTTTCCTAAATGGAATAGTATTTCTACTATTTCAAAACACAGAACAGAAACAAATAAAAAAACAAAACCAGGAAAGGCAGAGAGGAGAGAAACCTCACCTGGCGCTTACCTGTGCAGCCCGGCACTGTGCAGCCCAGCGGCCAACAGGCCGGCCCAGCCCACCACCGCCGTCGTCCTCCTGGCGCCAGTCGGCCAGGCGTGTGTGGCCAGCCACAAGACGGGCAGAGTGCCACGCCACCAGCTCGCTGCCTCCCCTGCCAGCGACACGCGATGTCTCTCCTCGGTGACGCCCCGACCTCCCTGGCCTATCCACCCCTCCACTCCTCTCGTCTGTTCTCTCCCTCGCGGCCGCCCGAACGAGCCGGAGTGCGCCGACGAGCACCACCGTGGCCACCGTGCTCCTCTCGCCTCACCGACGTGTCCTCGAGCTCCGTCACGACGTCATCGTCCTCCCCGCCAAGTCACTCGAGCGGAAGCGCCCTACAGCGTCGTCCCCGACCCCTTCTTCCTCCTCGGGTCACCGGAGATCCCCTACGCCGCTATGACTGCTTCGGTTCCTCGCCGACCTCGCCGACCCGTTCGTCGTGACCGCTGTGAGCTACTGGTCGTTCTCCCCATCTCGGTTCCCCTCCTCGCACGCCGTAGCGACTGCACCTAGCTCGACCGCACCCACCGCCGCCTGCGCTCGCGCCGACGCGCCTCCGGCGACCATTTGGTCCACCGGGCGTGTCCATCGCTCTCGCTGCATCACGCACACACAAACCAGCACTCCAGCTCTCCCGCACGCGCACCACAGCGCCGCTCGTGCCTCACTCGAGCTCCGGCTGCCGCGGCCGAGCTCCTCGCTGTCGGCTCCGGCCACCCCAGGCCCGGCTGGCACCATCGCATGACGCGCGCTGGTCTGGGCTCTCGAACGAGCCCAGCCACGCTGCGAACGGGGCACCGTAGCCCGTTTCCGCGGCGCTCCGCCGTCTCGGGCCTCGCCGGCGGCTTAACGCCGGTGGGGTTGACCGCTTTGACCGCGCCGGCCTGTCAGGTGGGTCCGGCTCGTCAAGTGATTAGCTTAACCTAATCACCACCTTACCTAACCCCCTGACGCTGACAGTGGGCCCCCATGTCCCTAATCTTTTAATTAGGCTTAAACTAACCCCTGTTTAACCCTGAGTCACTGACGTGTGGACCCCACACGTCAGATTTGACCTGGTCAGCACCGTTGACCTGCTGACGCAGGGATGACGTCATGCTGACGCAGTTATCCATTTTCTGGATTTAAATTAAATGAGGAAATTCCAGAAAATAGCCATAACTTCTAAAATTCATAGTAATTCAACCGTAACTCCAAATGAAATAATTTATATATGAAAATTGATCAGAAAAATCCAATATATCCATCTGCACTGGTTTCATGCATGTTTAAACAACTTAACCTTGCTGTTTAGTGAAAAACATGATAAGGCACTATTTGAATTCATAATTTGAATTTGGGGTTGAACCCTTGGTTCAATATGACCCAAATCCATCTGGTTGTAGTTGCATTAGGCCAACACACTCATATTGCCATGTCATGAGCATGCATCATATTGCGCATTGCATTGATTGTGTTTCCTTCTCTGTTGCCGCTATTTGTCCCCTCGCGGTAGACGATGTTCCGACGTTGTGATTGTTGACATGATGAAGACTCAATGCTATCTTCAGAAGTGCCAGGCAAGCATAACCCCCTTGTTCATTCCGATACAATCCCACTCTCTCGCTCCTGCTCTATTTTACTGCATTAGGACAACAACGATTCATCTGTACTTGCTGCGGTAGCTGAACCCCTTTATCCTCTGCATGACCTGTCATTGCCACAGTAAATAGATGAAACCCACTAGCATGAGTAGGAGTTGTTTGAGCCTGTTGTGCCTACTCATTCATGCTTGTTTGTCATGCCTGCTCTTGCTTAGAGTTAAGTCAGGTCCGATTCATCGGGATGAATCGAGAGGTGTGTGAACATGTCCTCGTGTGTGAGCTAAGTGTGTAAACGCGATTTGGTAAAGGTAGCGGTGAGAGGCCATGTAGGAGTACATGGTGGGTTGTCTCATTGAAGCCGTCCTCAGGAACAGAGTTCTGTGTTTGTGATCCATGAACAACTACTGCCACACATTGGGATCCTTAATTGACTCTCTTGACTTATTAATCGCCCTTGTCCTCTGTCCAGGAGTTGCAACTAGTTTCTGGTGTTTGTAGGATATGTGTTGGAGGCCGTGCATAGCGCTGACCCCAGGGATGGGCTATGATGCGGTAGATACACCATGGCACGGTGTACCGGGCGCCCGTTTGGTGTCTCGGGAACCCTGCACACATCGTTTGGGGCTGTGAGCGAAACTCTGGCCGGATCTCCTCGCGGATGGAACCCGAATAGGCGATAAACCTGGATTAGAGACTTGTGTGGTTAGTCAGGTCGTGGCCGACTCCTCATGAGGCTTCCGCTTGAAGGTTGCCGAGATACACGACGTGTACATGGTGGTAAGTGGTGAGAGCGTGTGTGAAGAAGTACACCCCTGCAGGGTTATAAATGATCTATTCAAATAGCCGCGTCCACGGTAAAGGACTTCTGGGTTGCCTACAACAGTTCATAGACAAGTGAAAGTGGATACTCTAAAATGCGCAAGATGAGCGTGAGTGCTATGGATGGCGTTCTCGTAGGGAGACGGGAGCGGATCCATAGTGGTGTATTGATATGGTGAATATGTGGACTCGTGTGCGCCACCTCAAAAGAGTTACTTGCAGTCATAGTTAGGATAGCCACCGAGTCAAAGCTGGCTTGCTGCTGTTAAGCTCCACCACCCCCTTTGTTGATACCGATGCATATGTAGTTAGTTCTGATGTAAGTCTTGCTGGGTACATTTGTACCCACGTTTGCCTATTTTATGTTTTAACAGAGAGACTTCGGTCTCGCTAATAGTTCCGCGTGGACTTCGAAGTTTAGCTTGATACCTCAGCTACGATCTTGTGCCCTCGGCAGGATCTGGTAGATAGTCAGACTTCTCAGCCTTTTTCATTTGTAGATGTCTGTACTCAGACATGTTAAGCTTCCGCGTGTGTTTTGATTTGTATGCTCTGAATGTTGGATCATGAGACCCATGTTTGTAATATCTCGCTCCTCGGAGCTTAATGAATAAATACTTGAGTCGTAGAGTTATGTTGTGATGCCATGTTGTATTTACACATATCGAGCATATTGTATGTATGTTTCAAATGCTTGGTATGTGTGGGATCCGACAATCTAGTTGTTTATCCTTGGTAGCCTCTCTTATGGGGAAATGTAGTCTTGTGCTTCCTTGAGCCATAGTAGTCCGCTACAGCCCGGTTCATCGGACTCCTGCTAGCCCAGCACTACTGCTCAGGACGCTTGACTGGCCGGCATGTGTTTTACTGCTCTCGTGGTTCTGTTCTTCGGGAAAATGTCACGCGGTGACATCCGGAGTCCTGCCTAGCCTGCTACAGCCCGGGTTCCCGGAGTCCTGTTAGCCCAGTGCTACAGCCCGGATTCACACGCTGCTGACCGACATGCTCGATGTGATTCATGTATGCCTATCCCCATGGGTTAGTGCCGCTTTGGGTTCACGACTAGCCATGTCGGCCCGGGTTCTCTGTCATATGGATGCTAGCGACACTATCATATACGTGAGCCAAAAGGCGCAAACGGTCCCGGGCCATGGTAAGGCGACACCCGTGGGAATACCATGCGTGAGGCCGCAAAGTGATATGAGGTGTTATCGGCTAGGTCGATGTGACTTGGAATCGGGGTCCTGATAGGATTGGTCCCATTTTTGTTCACTACTTAATGGGAAAAGACAGCAATACAATAGCTTCAATTCAACATTTATTTAAAAACATACCAAAACAAGTAGCACAACATCTCAAAGCACACTGCACATCATGTGGTTGAGACCAAGATTTGAAACAACTTGCCACGAAGACTGGAAACAAATCTCGATCTCCTTTTGTGCAGTGCCACCAAAATTAAGCAAAGTCACCGGTGTGACATTCAAGTTGAACTGCACAAAACACTCTTAAAACATAAGTGTTTCGAGTAGCGAAGCAAAATGTCGCAATAGCAACAAGTTGAATCGATACCCTGTTATAACAGAGGAAAAAAAAACAATTACTTGCCGATAAAGGAGGATGAAACAAACGGTGACAGAAAGAAGCATCTAACTTATCTTGGATGGAAAACAAAGTAGGATAGTAGCATTTCTAAAATGGTTGCATTGATTCGTATTAACAGAGACATTCTCTTGAACAACATTCATTAAAAAATGTAATTTACTTTTAACAGTGGCATTGCTTCAATTTTCCGGCGGCATTCTTAGATTAACAACAGCAAAATAGTTGTATGGGACATGCTAGCACCATGTGCGTCCACACGTATAAATGGGTGATGCAGAGTATGTAGCCAAGCAACATATCTGTGTTGGTCCCATATTTGTTCTCTTTGAACTTTTTTTCCTATGTGAGGGCAGCAAATCTAGTCCTGCACAAACTAACCGACCCCCCCAGGGTCTGTCCCATTTCAACAAATAGGTCGCTTCCTTACAGATGTGTGTACTGGGTTACCCCCTTTTTCCCTTTTCGACCAACAAAGCACTGGATAGCCAGTCTATACTACTTTTCCTCCCTCCTTTCCTCATAGAAACACATCCTAGATTCATGCTCCAGCCTACCGCACCTTTCTTTCCTCTTTGAACCAAGACCTAGATTCGACTACAGATCAAAAAAGATCCACATGCAGCTAGAGCAACGACGGTTTCAAAGAAACTTATACCTTAGGGTCGTCGGGATGTGGCAAGGCGTGCGGCGGGATGCCGGATCTACCCACTCTATGTAAGGCAGCGAGGAAGAAGGGGTCGGTGGCCCTCCCGCACATGCGCTGGGTGAAAGAGAACAGCGCAGCCGGCAGTGGATTGCCTCCCTCGCCGAAGGCGATAGAGTTAACGCTGCACCTCCTCCCCTTCCCGATGCGACGGGATACAGACGCCTCCTTCACCAGCTGTGAGGGGGGAGAGAGAGACAAGAGGCCAACACAGTCTTGTTTAGATCTGGTGAAGAGAGGGTGAGAGACTGTGAATATAGCAAACCCTAGCAAATGAACGATGCGCCTCCAGCGTGTAACATATATGTATTGCGGCAAGCGTGTGGAGAGTGCAAACCCTAGCGAACAAGCGCTGAGGCTCTCGCTTATATATATATAGTAATGTAGTACGGACTGAGCTCCGGTTCCTTCACTGCATCTGCTTTTGGCTGTATGACAGGTGAGCCAGCCACATTTTGGGCCCACCTATCATAAACCCAAAGGCAGGTGCACTAAGTCAATGAAGCTGCGTCCATATAGTACTCTCGTGTGTATATGACTAATATATAGTGGAGTGGTTTTCTTATTCTCTCCAAAACAATCATTTTAAATTGTGTAAGTACGAAACGGAACTCTTTATTTAAAGTACAATGAAGAAAATTAGTACTACTTCCGATGAACTAACGATCCACGCCCACGCGTCCTGGTCGCACTTCCTGTCCTTCACGTGTGGTACACTACCCTCCCTTAAGTGAAAAACCACACATGCGCCAAATTATCGTGTGTGAGAGTGTGTACAAATAAAGAATTTTAATTTCAATTATCGGAAACGTTTGAGAGTATTACAAAGTTTGACTTTAGTCAAATCTAATATGCGGAGTAAATAAAAGTGGAGGGCTACTACATCCATCCGTGTTTTTAGGCCACACCATTTTTTAAATCAAAGTTAATAGCTGGACAAATAAAATTAGAGGGGAGCTGGAGACAAAGTTGTGAGAAGGCTTAGAAATCAATACAAAACTTATGCTCTTAGTACCAACGTCGATCCTTCTTCGAGAAAACATTTGGTTCATAGCCAATTGTGTGATAAAATTGCACCAACGTGAAAGACGACTGCGTCTCTAACATAACCAAGGTGAACTGACGAAGGATGTCATCTTTGTGCGTAACAAGCAAAGAGCACTGATGGAAGACAGCTTGTATTTCATTGAAAATCGATCAGCTTCACCAGCCGACGCAACCATGAGGCGCAACCATGAGCATCGATAGGTCATCATGGTGATGCATCATCCATTTGGCATCAAGTTTGGGTGAGGCACCTATGAAGTTCGACTAATCCTCACTGTGGTCTGTTTCTTCTCAGTAATCAAGCTCGAGGAAGGAAGAACCACGTGGCAGAGGACAGTGAGGCGGAACAACAATGGCCATCCAATTTTGTGCAGTTCCACTAAAATTGAGGAAGACATGCCCGGGGATGGAGACACGGATCGCTGTTTCCAAAAATATAAAAAAAGGGTTAGCAACGACATCTCAATTGTCAATAAGAATTAATGAAAAGTACACCAACAAACAGAAGCTTCATAATTATATCTTGATGGGAACTAAACAAGGATACCCGAGAAAAAAAGCATTTCTTCATTTAACCAGTGATAGTACTACCACCATATGGACAATGACCTCACAACCACCATGTATTCTTTGTCAAAACAACATGTATACCTCCACCGAGGCATAAATCAGGACAACTTTTCGAGTGACATTTCCTCTATAATAGTACTAGTAGGTGATGTTGGACCAGCCGACGAACCCTAGCTACTATGCATGGGGAGCTGGGGAGTAGTCGCATAGAAGAAAACCCGCACGCAGCGACCTGGGGAGCTGGACCAGTACAAGAAGTTATACCTCAGGTGGGCGAGATGTCGTTTAGGCGGGCGGGCTGGATCCGCCCACACGACGGCAGCGAACAAGGGTGCGGAGGATCTTCATCCGCGCCAGCGCCGGCTCTGAGAGGACGGTGCGCATCAGCTCCCTCCGTCATCGACGGTGACAACGTCAACGCTGCACCTCCTCACCTCCCGCAACGGACGGGATTCGGCCGGATCTGTGACCACAGGTGAGGAGAGAGATAGAGTGGACACTGTCATCTTGTTTTGATATGGAGAGGGTGAGAGTGCGAGATGCGAGAAACTCTATCAAACAAGAGGCTATAATGGAGTAAAAAAATCTCTCCATAGCAGTGTTTTAAATAGAATACGTGCGTTCCCAGAAAAAAGAAACGAAAACTGGCGGACAATTTTTAAGTGCATGCAGGACACATCTAGATGTGACATAGTTATGTCACATCTAAGTTGATGTCCACTCTGTTTGTGGTCTATTTTTTGTCCTAGTTTTTTTTGTTTCTTGTTGCTACATTATATACTTGTGGGAGCTTAGATGTGATATACTTAAATAACATCTAGATGTGAACTAGACAAACTGATTTTCTAACATACCAAGAAAGAAAACTCGAAACACGCCCCCGCTTCCAGGTCGCGAGAGTGGTCGCGCACACACACATAGACATAGACATGCATATCCGTGTTTACTTAAAATTCCATTTCCATCTCCATCTCCAATCATATTTGTCCAACTGGCACATTATTTACGTTGTTAATTATATACGCAGCAATATTAACGTACAACATCTCTTGTTTGCGCACGATCGGACCGCTGCCACGGCCGGTCCTGACCAACCCGAACCCTCTTCATCACCCGCGCATGCTTCCCGCCCGAAACGGTCAGTGCCACGTTCATGCCCGGCCAGAGCGGACACGACCTCTCAGTTGCGCCGGCATTGAAGCGGCGCGCCGGCCAAGAGAGCGTCGCCCACGCCGCTTCTGGGTGCGCGCGGCTGCTCCGCATTCAAAGGTCGCAATAGCCGGCTACAACATGCATGTAAAAAGTTCTTGGGAGTCCGTGCTACAGCTAGCTGTCCTTCCCCAACTCGTCAATCTCTTCCAGTAGTGCTAGTACTCCATGGCGCGATCCATCGACAAGCAGGCGGGAAAGTTATCATATACTCGGTTTGCGGTGAGTGGCATGCCGAGCGACCGTGTGGGGTCGAGCCGTGGAGTTGGGTGAGACACGAACACGGCAGACGTGATTTAAACGTTGGTTTTGCTCGATGGCGCGATCCAATGAAACGAAATGTTGGTTTCTCTCCGTTTCCATTTTTCTACGGGAAAAGGGAAACTTTCCACTCCATTTTCATTCCTATTCCAAGGTTGCCCCGTTAAAACATTCCATCAAATACAAAGGAAAACTAACACGCATACTGATGCATCTCAATGATTCACATATCATAGCCAATATTTACTTCACAACTAAAGAAAAAAGTTGTGAGAGCGTGTCTGAAAAGAAAAACTACTGATTGGGTCACTACGACTTAAACCCTAAACCCTAAACATGATTTAATTCCCTGGCCAGGTAGAACCTGTCGAAGGAAAGACGGCTGGCACCCTCGGATCATACGATGCTTTTGTGCAGTTCCACTAAAATCGACCTGAGCATCCCTGATGGCAAAGATATCGAAGAAGTGTGATTAGAATAATAGTACTGGGACTAGTTCATGAGACATAAACTCATCACAAGTAGAAGCCGGTAGAAGTAGAGAAAGATCGACATGGAGATGGAGCTACGGCAGTGGAGCAAGCCGGCTGCAAAAGGAAGATGGACTACCTGGGACGTCGGGCTGTAGCTAGAAGGGCGGTTGGGACGCGACATCGGCCCATACAGCCGTGACCCCCGATTGGGACGCACCGACTGTGGGTTTTCTCCCTCGCCGATGTCGACCGCGTCTACGCAGAACATTGTTCCCTTCCCCCAGCTGCGGGATCAGGCCCGTCATTCTATGCTTGTGAAGAGAGCAACCTTAGCAAGCATGACTGTAGCTTAGGCTCCTGCTAGTGTATATATAGTGGTTTTCTTTTTCTCTCCATATCAACCATTTATATTACGTACGTGTCATTCAAGAGTGAAATGATGGTTGCTTCTTCTGACTAACTTACTGTGTGATTTGACTGCTCCTTAGTGGCCCCTACACGTACTCCCCCTACGTGTATGCAACAGTCACACGCACACATGGACGAAAAAACGCGCGCGACGCCCTAATGCATGCATGTCCGAGCACACGACGGAACACACACGGTCACGCTAAGTGCTCAACCTACACGTGCATGCACACACATACTCAGTCAGGGTGAGCTAGTGACCGTATAAACACCGGAAAATATATATATTGAGCGCAATGAGCGTATTATGAAGTCCACTAACCGTTTTTTTACAAATATATAGTGACAGGCAATGTATTTATATCATTTGAAATTAAGCCATATTAACCGAAGAGGAGGCAGTATGGACTAGCATTACTTTGCTGTGTCCCGTCAACTTGCCGAACGAGGAGAAGGTTGCAGGATGGGAGAAGCTTGCGGGCGGTGGCTCGCAGGACAAGGAGAAACTTTTGACTAATGCAAGCTCTCCCTCGCTCAGGCGGTGGACGTGCAACAGTTAATTCGGTGTCAGATTGCCAGAAGCATACACTATACTACTAGTGCTACTATTGTTCGACTTCCCGAATAGGCGAACAGCCAAGCGCAAAGTTTACTAGTACTAGTACTACTACTATAGTCTATAAAGGTACGTACTATACTAGTACTAGGAAGCGGATGGAGGAGCGTCTGCACTCCTATTATAATTTTAAAATGTGATAAAGCAATCTTCAACACATTTGGTTCTCTTCGAGGGTTCTCGCATGCGATAATGTAAGTTGATTGCATGGAACACTCGCCACAATTCTCGCTTAATTCTGGCTCATATCCTGCTACAAATAGTACCGCTCGGTAATATTTCCTCTTTTCTTGTTATTCAGCATGTAAACAGGTCAGCAAACCTTGCGGCGCATCTTCGTGCGAACCGTGCTTGCTGCACTTTGAATGTGGCCGAGAGCTGGCTTGATGAAACACCTCGCTTCCTACTTCTTTTTTTGCAGGGTACCTCGCTTCCTAGTGACCAGTGTCTTGGTTGATCGTCCTAAGAATGCTTATATATGAATAAATCTCTCTCATTTACCCGGAAAAAGATTAAGCCATATTAACCGGAAAGGAGGGAGTATGGACTAGCACTACTTTTTGGTGTGTCGCGTCAACTCGCAGAACGAGGAGAAGCTTGCAGGTCAAGGTGAAGCTCGCTCACGCCTTTTGACTAATGCAACCTACCCTCGGTGGACATGAATCAGTCCATTCGGTGTCACATTGTCAGAGCATACACTGTTGTACCCAACATGCGGAGTACCATCATTGTTCGACTTCACGAAGAGGCGAAGAGCCAAGCGCAGTAGTACGAGTAGTACTACTACTAGAACCGCATGGTGGAGCATCTGTACTCTTTTTTTTTTCTCTGATAAAGTACACGTTCATTCCGAGAAGGGCGGAAAACGGCAGCCCAACATGTAATGAATGATATCGATCAACCAACCATGCTCGAATCTATCTTGGCCTCCATGCAAGCCCGTCTGTGTGTTCTTGCTCCTCGTCTCTCTCAAGGAACGGCGGGTTGGCTCTTTGCCGTCAATTGAGATCGGTTTTCTCACACTCCTGTCCCAGATGTCACATGGACCCGGATGATGAAGAGGCTTCTGGCTATGCTATCGAGCTTCCATCATTTGTTTACATAATTGACGTAATATACAAATAATTTTCCATCGACATGAAATTGTACAATGGTGTGAGCTTTCAGCTTTTGTTTCGCGTGTCTTGCCATTGATGCTCTTTCGGAAACAATAAAAAACTCACTTCCTTGCTAATGCATGTCAATTATTAGCAGATCAGAGCTAATAATTACATCACAAGTGAAGACAGAGTTGTGAGAAGGTGTTAAATTAAAATTGATCCATGCTTTCATTGGCAGCAACATCCCCCCAGCTCTGTCTAAATCAACAAGGCATGTTGGGGAAAAAAGTAGCTGTCTGGAGCATGCAACATTCCGATCATTTTGTGCAGTTCCACTAAAATAGAGCTGAGCGTCCCTGTTCCAAAGATATTAAGTGTGATTACGATAATAGAGGACTGCTGATGAAACAATAAACACACAAATAGAAGCCTGTCACCTTTGCAGTCTCTCTTAAGACTAACTAGTTGGAGAAGATTAGGCTCAGAGTTGGATAAGGAGGATAGAGCAAAACCAATCTCCCTTTGTGCAGTCACACTGAAATGTAGAGATGTTGCCCGTGTGACATTTTAGTACAACTGCAGAAAACACTCTTAAGAAAAAAGTGATTTGTGCAGTTCACCAAAAGGTCGCAATAGCAATGAGTTGAAATGGATAGCCCTGTTTGCAAAAAAGAGGTAGAAAGGAAACAATTACTGGCCAAGAACAGTTGATGACACATGCGACGACACAAAAGAAGCATATTCCTTGCACTAAGGGACGATAACAACACGGTTGTGTTTGTCTAAAAGCAGTGTGAGGACGAGAATGCAATATGGAAAGTACGTTGGACGAGCTACGTTTTGGGCAAAGAACTATGGAAGATCCACATGCAGCGACGTGGGAAGACGGGCAGTGGAGCAAGGCCGGAGGGGATACCTGGAGGTCGTCGGGATGTAACTAGGTGAGCGGCGGCGGGCGGAATCTGCGAGCAGGTGGCGTAGGCCCTGCCGCGCCGGAGCTTGGTCAGAGAGAACGGCGTGTACCGCAGATCGGGACGTGCTGCCTCGGCACCGTCGAACGGAGAAATAATGCACTTCCTCCCTTTCCCCCGGCGGACGGGATGCGGCCGGATCAGTGACCAACGGTGAGAGAGAGAGAGGCCACCGCACTCCCTTTCCCCCGGCGGACGGGATGCAGCCGGATCAGTGACCAACGGTGAGAGAGAGAGGCCACCGCAGCCTTGTGTGAGATACTCTGAAGAGCGACAAACCAGGCACGTAAGGCTCCATTGTATATAGTGAGCGGACTACCTTTTTCTCCATAAAAATCGTCTTGTATTCTGTGTACGTGCCATTGAGCGCTATAACTTTATTTTAAAATAACGCGACAACGCGTCAAGTCGAACTTTGTTTCGTGCAGGCGTGGTACACGACCTCCCTAGGTAAACAACCACTACAGGCGTTCAAATTAGCACGTGGGCTGCCATTTCGTAAAGAAATGAGCTCCACCGTGTACCCGCGCGGGTGTGGCTGGGCACGAAGCGTGAGTACGTGCACGGTGCACCTATTCTCTTCTTGTATACGTACACCATCTACGTGGGGTTGTGTGAGAGAGATTCAAACCTAGAGAGATATAGTGTGTGGGTTCTTGAGAGTTTTTTTTGGGGGGGGGGGGTCAATCAAAAAATGAAACATATGCAATGTGTGTGAAATAGAGTCCTGGATATAACATATATATAGAGGGGGCGATCCACGAGAAGAGAGTGGAGGTATCATCGGCTTGAGGTGTCCATAGATTCGAAAAGAGGGATGATGTGTGTGCGTGTGTGCGCGCGCGATCGATAAAGAGTGCCATCGAATTTGTGTGTGCCCATGTCAAAGATATAGAGTGGCTGGCCTACTAGAACGTGAGAGGGGACTTGTGCAGTTTGTCTCTGTGGCATGGATACCTACCTGCAGCGCTCGACTGTCGGTGTGTGGTGGGGGAAGAGGGAGGCCCAATTAACTATAGAGGTACAATGGCTGGTATATGTTAGGAGGAGGAGAGAGGCCTACCTCATGTATTATGGAGATCGATCCGCCTCATGTATTAAGGGAGATCGATCGGCATCCATGCATATGTGCAGGAGAGGAATAAGGTTGGGAGAGAGACAGAGCTAGAGTATTGGAGGGGGTGGTAGTGGAGTTGCTTCTAACAAATGGTGGGATATACGCTTGCTAGACAAACGGAGGGCACGCCGGCAATATCAATAAGAGAGGAGATGGCTGCTTGTTGTCTGTGCACGTGCGTGTGAGAGACGGGTCAGGAGGCATGCACGAATGGTGAGGGGGGACGATGTGGCTGTGGTAAGCAGACATAACTACATAGGAAGATCAATCTCCCTTTGTTAGAGAAAGGAGAGATATAACTTGTGAGGTACGTTGATCGATGGGGGGGGTAGTTAAAGTCGATCTAGGTATATGTTGGGAGATCGATCGGTATACATGCATGTGTGTGTTAGAAGCAAATGAGGCACAAGGAGAAGGATAGAGAGAGAGGGATGCATGTAGGAGGTGGTACGAGAGGCATACTATATTGAGCGGGGAGGAGTGTGCGAGTACGAGAACGATTAAAAGAGTGGTGGGAGTGAGGCATGGACGGTGACAAGAGAAGAGGGGAAGCTTGTGTTTGTGCTAGGCTGATGAGGACATGGCTACCTTCGATACGACCAAAAATATTGCATACATGTATATTTGTGAGGTGATTTCTAATGCAAACTATGCAAGGCACAACGTCGTGCACGTTTGTAGTCGGATCGTCAAAGTCGACTCCACCAAATCGATAGTTATCATCTCATCGAAATATCGGGACACCCTCGCCTCTATCATAGGCACACCTGGCTAGAGAGGCATATCGATCAATGTGTGCCGTAAAGAAGGAGCTGGGGGGCCTACACACACCGTGGGTGAACGACGTAAAGTGAAAAGACGAATTTGCGCGATGGAGCTAGAGAATGCTGAGGGAGGGTGAGAGGGATGCGGGCGTGTGCATGCACAAGAGAAAGTTAGCGCTAGCTACAAATATAAGAGGGTTGTGTGGGTGTAAAAGACGAATAGAGATCATATATACTTCATTATAAAAAGCGAATTCGGATATTTGAAGAATTTATCATAGTGTTTTAACCCGACGCATGTGTGAATATATATAACGGTGATACACATGGTGTGTTTATGAACATGTTATACTACATTTAATATATTTTATCTCTACTCTTATAAAAAAACGGAGTTGTTGATGATGGTGTGCCTGCCATCCTGCATTATAGGTCGTCCGATTTATATCTGGCGGATAGCAAGGAAACTATGATGGTTGAAGTTGGCAACGATCATGATTGTAGATTCTTATTGAAATAGAGAAACGAATTCAAATTTAGTTTGAATTGCAGCGGTAGTATAGACATTTGGAATGCACCAAAATGTTGGTATGAGTAGGTTACATGCATTATACAGCAAGCGAAAAAATTTAATCAGACATAACATGGATTCATACTCCCTCCTTCCATCTATATAGGGCGTAATGAGATTTTTAAGACCGCCTTTGACTATTGACAAGATTAATAGTACATGACATGCACAATGTGAAAATTATATCATTGGAAGAACCTTTCAACGACGAAGTTAACGGTGTGCTTTGTGTAAGTTGCATGTCATATATCATTGCTCTAATATTTGGTCAAAGTTAGCATCGAAAAACACATTAGGCCCTATATAGATGGAAGGAGGGAGTAGCTTTGAATAGCATTTTTATAGTAAAACGGGGCAAGACTCTCTCTTTGTCTGGTGTGAATAGTTTTATTTTTTTCATTTTATTTTTGGTTGAGGTAAGTGCGAATTGATTTGGTACGTACAAGTACAATATTACTACACGTTAGACTTGTCCCTCAAATTCAATCGCGTCTTGTTATATCCCAAAACTGGCGCCTTCACAACCCGCGCCTTGCTATCCTGAAATTACAACGTGCGCGAAAACTCCCTCCAGCTGCCAAATCCTGACACGCGAAATCCCCCTTCTAACCCTGAGCCGAAAGGGCCGCTAGTTCAAATCGGTGGGGGGTAATTTTGTAACACACCCTACATTTTGGACAAGCGCGTCCCTAAGTCATGCTTCACCCCCTCCCATCGCCCCCTTTTCGCAATTCAAAATCCCAGGCCGCCATAACCTCTCTGCTCCAGCCGCGAAACCCCACCCTCCTCCCTCCGCCACGTCACCGCTGCCCAGCCGAAGCCTCTTCCCCGACGACGTCGTCCACCGCAATAGCTCGACGTCCCTCGTCCACCTCCTCGGATGAGGATCCGTCGTCCATCTCGTCGTGCCGCCGGTTCAGCCGCCCCGTCCTCCACCTCCAAGGAGCTGCTCCGACAATCGCCTCGTCTATCGCAGCTGCTCCATCCCCACAACGCCGCCTTAACCTGCTCCACCGGAACCGCAACATCCTCACCGACTCCTCAGACGAATCCAAGGCCTACTCGGTGCCACCAAAGAGGTTGTACACTCATCGCATCGGACCTTCTCCTTAACTCTACCTCCCGGTGCCGACGGTGCTCCATCCCGGACCCCCATGGAGCGGCTACCTTGAAGCCGCCGCCGCGAGCGACATCTCCATGGCGGCTCTCCCCCAGTGCAAGGCCCCTTCGGCGGCGGTGGCCATACCAGCCGGATCTGCTACTGCTGCTGCTCCGGCTCTCCCTCGCTCGCTCGCGCTGCTGCTGCTGCTCCGGCTCTCACTTGATCGCTCGCTCGCCCAGCTGCTGCTGCTCTCCCCCTCGCTCGTGCTGCTGCTCTGCTCCGATTAAGCCACACTTCAGTCGACTAAATCGAATTTTGGGTCAGTCAATTTTCAGGGGTTGGGGGGCTCGCCGGATTAAAGGAAGAACCACCCGCAGCGGGGACGGGGGCTCGTTGGAGAGGTACCCCACTATCTATCTTAGGGTTCAGGGTGGGGGCAGGGGGCCTAGAGGGCTGGACGGGGCGGCGGTGGCGAGTTGTTTCGGGGCGACGAGGCGGCGCTGGGGCCGGCGGTTCGGCCGGTGTTGGCAGGCGGCTCAGGGGGTGCAGGTTGAAGATGAACTGCAGGCCCTCCCTAAACTACATGTCAAGTGCCTCTCTGCTACCATTGCGTTCAGTTTCGACAGTAGCATTCAGATTCCACAGTAAATTTCTGTTTCGATAGTTAAGTTCAGAGTCAACAGTTCTTACCTCATCTGTTGTAGTCAGGTGGTTTTTGGTGATGTTAATTTTACATCCATTTTACATCATCTATTGGAGATGCTATTATAATCCCACTTGAGATTGACGATGTCCGTCTTGTGCTTCTTCAGCCTTGATGTCTTACGGCTCACCGGAGCTGCTCCAACGACAGAACGATCCATCACAACAGAGCAGTGCCCTGGACGCCGTCTACAGATTCCTCAGATCTTCCTCCACACCTCTGACAGCCACCTCTGCCTCAACTGCTTCAGCGACCAACCCAATGATGCTGAGGTCGACACGGCTACGGCAAAGAGGTTGTACACTTGTTGCATCACTTATTACTATACATTCACGTCAATCCATTAGGGCTATTTTGGTTCAACGGAAAAACATAGCAATAGGGAATTTTTCAATGGCACTATACTGTTCAATTATTCATGCATTTTGTTGAATGGAATGAAGCAAAACATCCACCTGGACCTACTTTCCAAAATCCTATGCATGAAAACAAGACCAAGTGCATTAGTGCCAGAATAACATTCTAACTGTACACGCTTTCATATGGTTTCTCTTTATTTTGGCCATGTTTCTTTGCATTCCTCTGCTCTTCCAATTCCTGTAAACCAAACACCCAAGTTGACAGAAATCCTGTGTTTACAAATGCTCTATTTACCATGTGCATTTTCCTATCCTATTCCGTTGTTTTTCCTATCCCTGCGTTTTAAGAATCATGCAAGCAGAATGAGCCCTTACCGAATTACTTCAGTTACATGTACGTGTCGAAGGGAACTTTGTGTGGTCTGTCCTGCTCCTGCCGCGACGTCGTCCACCGCACCTGAGCTGCTCCATCGATAGAAGCATCCACCAAACCAGACATCACGACTCCTGACCGTCTTTCGCCGCCTCAGATCTCCTTCCTCGCCACCGCACCACCACAACGGCATCACCATCATCGACTCAGCAGATGAACCTAAGGAGTACACGGGTCCACAAGAGAGGTCGCACTCTTTTGTTTCTGCTTATGTTATGCATTGCTTAAATTTACCTGCTAATTTATCGTCTTGTTCATCTCTTGGACTCCCAAGTCAGGTCCAAATTAATGTTCAAACTTGAGTTCTAAATTAGTTGTGGGGCACATATCGAGGCAGCAATGAATAGTATGTCTGTCTAATATCTGGTTCACCTAGGGTATGCCTATGTTGTTCATCTTGGGTGGGAAACAAATAGTAAAGCAATCATCATCTGTCTTTTTTATTAATTTAAAGTAATCATCAGCCTGCTATCATTATTTTTGGATCCATCCACTGGTTGTTACCATCACTCTAAATTCCTGCATGCTCTCCTTACATAATCTCACCATATTTTTTCATATGCATGCCAGATATTGTACACAGTCATGCTGAACATGTAGAGAAAAAGAGAAGAGTTTTGCGCGGCAATACAATGTCATGCAGACATCGCTCCATGGTGGGTTCAATGGCAAACCTTCCCCACCCCTCTCCAGATTGTAATCCAGAGGAAGATATCTGTTCTGAGGCGGATTCAGACGCCGCTGACCACTCCTATTGACCCCCCAAGGTGTTTGCTCTACCTTGGCATGATGATGTTAGTCATATCATGCATATGTTGCCTTGCAGTGCCTACTTTTGACATCATATATGTCATCTGCTTAGTTTAGACATGTTCTGTAATGCCACCTGTTTAGTTTCTATACCATATATGGGAATTATGCAGTCTCATGTCTTTTAGCCAGCCATAATATATGTGAAATGTGCAATGCCATCCTGTTTAACCAGGCATCATATATTTGAATGATATCTTGCCCATCCTTTTCTTCATTACATTTCCATTTGTCGACAATGTTTGTACATTAAACTACTCTTCCTGTGAATCAGCCATTTGGGTGGGAGATGGAAAAATCTGGAGTGCAAACAAGGCCTTCAGAGAAGACAGTGCTACCTGTCGAAGGAGATCTCTTGTTGGGTCCCGATAGCTCCTCAGAGATGGATTCAGAGACAGATGACCAGTCCTATTCCCCCACTGAGGTGTATGCTCTAACTTGGCATGGTTATACTGCTCATATCATGCAATAGGTGTCTTGCATTGCATAGTTTAGACATCATATACATAATATTCAACACCATGTTCTTAGTTCAGACATCATATCGAATGCCCTCTGTTTAGCATATAAATCACATATGTGAATTAAATGATGCAATCCTGATTACTTAGATAACATGTAGGTGAATTATGTCATGCGATCCTTTTTAGTTATTCATCATATCTTTGAATTATGTTATGCTATGCTATCCAGTTTAGATAGACATCATATATGTGAAATTATGTCATGCTATCCGTTTTAGTTAAACAATATACATGTCAACTATTTCATGCCCTCTTTTTTCCACACTATCTATTTCATCTGTCTCTCATACAATGTCTGTACATTCAACTATGTTTCCTGTTTATCAGCCATTTGAATTGGAGCGGGTGATGCCAGTATCTAGCGGACTAAAAACACGGTCTTCAAATAAAACAGTGCTACCTCTTGGTGTAGATAGCACCCCGGTTGTACATGCACAAGAACCAGCCCTACCACACATAACCCAAACTCTTGCAGATTGTACCCCTACTGCGATGGACAGAGAACCAGCTTCACCCAATATAACCCCAGCCCCAGCCGATAGTAACCCACTTCCTGTTGACACAGCACCATCTCCACCACAGAGCTCCCAAATAGGAGCAGTTAGTAAGGCATCTCCAGTGCCCAAAGGGCCAGTACTATCACGGCGAACCCCAACTCCACCAGTTAGTACGCCTATTCCTGTGGAGGAAGCACAACCAGCCAGTCGTAGTTTAGCATCTATCGCATTTGATGTTGTTAAATCGTATGTGCGTATCTTCCCATCTTGGAAATATTATACTGAAGATGAAGGAAAATGCCAGTTGCAGGTGTTTGTCCGGGAGTTATGTGTAAGTAATGTTATTCATAGCAATTACTTTGCTTCGTCCCATACATCCTACCTCCGTGATGGTTATAATACATCAAATTTTCCCATTTTTCTCTATAGGGAAGGACCGATTTGGAAACTCAGGATGAGGTAACCTGTGCTAATACCTCTGTTGTCTTCAAGAATGCTTGGTGGCAGTATCGGAATTACCTGAAGAAAACGTACTTCACCGGCAAAGAAACTCATCAAATTCCCTTACGTTCTCCTGAGACACATTTACTGGACGATGACTGGGAACGCCTTGTTCTATACTGGTCCCGAACCAAGAATGTGGTAAGGTCTATGAGCTCATTTTCTATTTTTAAGTATTTTATTCTTGCGTCTTACTGTACTCTGTTCATGTAGAACAAGTGCCTAAACCTGAAGAACAACTGTTCTAATTTAAGATTCCATTGCTATCATAGTTCAAAAAAGCGCTAGGCGTTAATTGTGCGTCTTGCCACCGCCTTGTGCTTTACTGACCAAAGCACATGCTTATGCGCAGTTATGCACAGATTATGCGTAGTTATGCACAATGCGTTTTGCCAACACCTAGAGCCTAGGCGCGCCTTTTTAACTATGATTGCTTTGCTCTTGTATCACTGTAGTTACTCATACAAATATATTTTTAAATTGAAGGATCCAATCGAAACTCCAATGGCACTGCAGGTATGTTCACGCATGTTTCTTTAACAGGTTTGCTCTTATCAATAGCTCTGTTGATTTCAATTTCAATTGTGTATACAGTTGACTTTCATATCATGCACATTACTAGCATCACAACAGAACAAATAGTGTTGTTGTACATGTAGACCCGTGGTACCCATCTGAAATCTTGTTGTGCCATGTAGTTTCCCACATTTTGTATTCTTTCACTGCTGCTTTGTCTTGTACTGATATGATTTGAACTGTGTCTCTATTTTGATTTGGCAAGACAATGAAGTGACCATAGGACATAGATATATGTTTGTTTGATGCTTTTATTATGTACTAGTACATGGCAATAGAAGACTTGGTAGTTTAATCTTGTCCACCTTACTAATGAACTGGTTCACCGAAATGAGTTTCATATACTAGTGCATGCTAAACTTGTTATGTGTCTGCTTGTTTCTTCTTTTAGAATGCTGACAGAATATTGGGGAAGAGTGCCTTATTAAGCAATGGTAAAGGAAGTAATGCAGATAAGGTTCAGGATAGTGACACATCCTTGTTGGTCTCCAACAAAGCTGATAAAACAGCTAAGGAAAACTATCTTGAAGATAGTGAGACAACCCCAAAGTCCTGTCTTGGTTTAGTGTTCGAGTTACTGGCCACTACCGCTTGCACAAGCTATTCAAACTCACTGTCGGAATCAGTTCGGTTTCTTGAGTCTCAACTACAAGCTGAAAGACATCTATCAGCTGTGCTGCGACAAGAAGCAAAAGAACTGCGGAAGTCCCTGGAGCATTCAGATGCATACTTTCTTGTGCAACAACAAGCGTTGGAGGATTTTAGCGCCAAACAGGACAAAGCTAATCGGCTTGCTAAGCTTATTGCCAGCATGGTGGATACCCAGGATAACGTTTCTTGAGCTCTTCTGAAGTTGTTTCAGTTATGCTCTTGTTTTGTTGCCGCGTTTATTTGCACTGGTGGCCAATTTTGATGGCCAGTGTATGTAATATGCTGCTTTGTTTCCTATATTTGCACTGGTGGCGAACTTTGATGCCCAGTGGATGTAATATGTGTAATAGCGGTAATAGGCTAGCATTAATTGCTTGCTTATTTATTTCCTTAATTGTCTTGTTTAGTTGTTTGCTTGTAGTCACTGCAGTTCTTTTTCTGTGTTTCTCTAGTGGCCACAATAGCCTATTTTTGGTAACTAGGCCAAAATAATCATGGCAACACACAGACTGTTGTAACCATTGGCCTCCTGCAGGCCGTATGATCCATGTGCCTTTGTCCGGCCGTAGGATCCATTGGCCTTCTATACGGGCCGTAGGATCCATCGGCCTTCTATACGGGCCTTAGGGTCCATGGGCCTTCTACGGGCCGTACGATCCATGGGCCTTCTATGGGCCGTACTATCCATGCGCCTCACATGGGCCGTAGGATCCATGGGCCTTCCACGGGGCGTATCATCATTTCGCCAGTCATGGGCCGTACTATTCGTGGACCATAACGGGCCGTTAATAGGCCGTATTTGATAACTCTATGAAAACAGCCCAACTGGTTTTTTTTGACATGAAAACGGCCCAACGTATTAACGGTCCGCAAATGGGCCGATCAGAACGACGGGCTGAATTTGGCCCACAAGCTGAAAATGACAAAGAACGGGCCGTATGTAAATCGAATGCTGCAAATGAGCCTAAGAATCAATGGGCCCCGAGAAGGCCGAAAGATAACTTAATGGAAACGGCCCAATGGAATAACGGGCCGTTAATGGGTATAAAGTGATACACTGTTCATTACGGGCCAGTTTCACGACGGGCCTTTAATGGGCCAAGAGTTACAAAGGTCCTCATATAGGCCGAAAGAAGTTATGGGCCACAAATGGGCCAGAAGTTAAAACGGGCTGAATCATATTGGACGGCCCAGATGACGCTACTGGGCCTAATTCGGATAGGGCGTAACGGGCCCTGGGTTAGCGGGCTGTAAATTGGCTATATGCGAAGAGGCCGTTAACAGGCTTTCCGTGGGCCGGGCCGCCACCTTTTGACGAAGTCAAACGGGCCGGCCTTTTCACAGGAATGGGCCTCTATTGGGCCGTGCCACGTGTCGCCGTATCATAGGCGATTTCGGTCCAATGAACGGATGACATCTGTCCCAACGGTGAGCCGACACGTGTTTCCTCCAGCCAATGATGATTTTACACGTGGAAAATCCCCATTGGTCGGGGCTGTTAACGGGTTACTGGATCCAAAACCAGACCCGATAGCTTAACGGTGTTCCGTTACAGTGGATGCCACGTGTCGGTCACCCGTGACGACAACACTTCTGTGACGCGCGATTTATCATCACGGAAGTGGACACTTTCGTGATGATAATATTGGTAATGTCATGGAACACTTCTACGACAGCACAGATATCACTATCTTGATTCTGTCATAAATTTGTCATGGATGTACATGCATGACAAAAAACGTGACCTACTGTGACAAACATGTATCATCACAGAAGTGTATTTTTTTGTAGTGTGAGACTCATGGAGCAGACGTTGTACCATGTTGCGGATGGCCGCGCGGCGATGCAGGGGGACGTAGGCGCTGGCTTCAGCGACACCGAGGAAATCGTGGTTGAGCGGCGGGATGGGTCCGATGACCATGCCGCTGCGCATGATGCGATCTGTCGGGCCGGCCTCAACGGCGAAGCCCGGCGGGAGAAAAGGCACCGGCTTGAGCGTGTAGTTCGCCATGGACGGTGGAGCGGCGGAGGACAGTGATGGTGGTGGCTGGTGAAGTGACACGACTGGGCAGGGCTGCAGTATGGTAGAAACCGAGGCGGAAGGCGGACCGTGAGGGGTAAAGAGGGAAGACTGAGAAGTCTTTGGCCTCCACTGCCACTTCTCGTTGAAATGAAGTTTGCGGCAGGATTGCTCCACGTGGCCATAAAATCCAGACACAAGGCATCGGACGGTAGGCTTGCATTTATGATGATTTTGCAAATTAACAGAAGGATCAATTTGTCCGATCATAGGATGTTTTTTAACCAATTGTGGGTTGCAAAATATGGTGATATTGGGACTGAGCAGACACGGGGCAATCACCGGCCTTATGACCAGGCGAGGAGCAATTAATACAAATCAGTCTGGCTTGGCAAGAAGCCTTGTGGTGTCCCCATTGGAGGCAACGAGAGCAAAGAACCGCCCAATTAGAGGATAATTCCAAAATTTCAGCTTTCGAATAGTGGGCCTGGGCCATATCAGTTTTATGACGGGCGAGAGAGTAGCGGGCCAAGACACATGCAAGGGTGCATATTTGAACGCAGACTGCAGGAAACATTGAGGTAGCAAAGGATACGGGGCAGATAGAGGACATTTAAAGCACCCAATTGAATGTAATTTCCTTGCTGTGAATCCTCATATTGAGCCTGGTTCAAAAAATGTGCAATTAATGCTGCGCGATCATTGCTGGTGGTAACCATGCTAGCTTGTCGAGAAGAATTTGCCAAAGAATAATCCATGCAAGTATGATCCTTAGGGGCATCGTGAGAATGCGTATGCTCATGTTGAATTTGTGCCAAATTAGAAGTGGACGCTTCATCTGCATTCTGGTTAGAAAACCACATGGACGAAATCGGAATCAAGCCAAACTTACAGAACACTTTCTCAAAACTTGAACATAAGCTAGAATCCAAGTGTAAGAACTTGAGAGAGGATTTAACAGCCATCGAGCGTCCAAAGGATAGATCCTTTAGCTCTTCATCAGCATGACAACAAGATTCATCAATTGGAGCCTTCGCAAAACGGCCATTGTAGAGATGGGAGTGACAAACAAAATCTGGCCAGACACGATCCCTCAAATGGTGGATGAAATGTCCCACTTTGTTATTGGCCACCGAGAACCGAAAAGAACAAGAATTGATTTGAAGCACTTTTAAACCAGAGCTAATACCCCCAATGCAGCATTGGAGCGCAATACCAACCGAATCCACGGACAGAATGAAAGAAGCCGAGGAGAAAGATACCACCAAAAAGAATTCCTTGGAGTCTCGAGAAGGAGAAAAATTGACCATGGAGCCAAACCTTCGTCTCATCTGATCGGCCAAGGCAAGGCCAGGTGCAAAATCCCGATGCATGAGGCCTTCCATGGGGAATTACCCTAGGAATCGCCATGGAGCTTGGTGGGTGGTGGGAGGGGTGAGGTGGGAGAGGAGAGGTGGGCGAGGAGAGCCATCGCATATCGACCGTGCCGCCTTTCCTTCTCCTTATCCCTCTCCTTCCCCCTTTCTCTCTCCGGTAAATGGAAGGGGGTCCGAATTGGACTTGGAGTTCTAGTAGGACTCCTCCCCACTTGGGGGCGCGCCTTTGCCGGCCTCCTCTTGTTGGGGAACGTAGCAGAAATTCAAAATTTTCCTACGTGTCACCAAGATCTATCTATGGAGAAACTAGCAACGAGGGGAAGGAGAGTGCATCTACATACCCTTCTAGATTGCTAAGCGGAAGCGTTCAAGAGAACGGGGTTGAAGGAGTTGTACTCGTCGTGATCCAAATCACCGGAGATCCTAGTGCCGAACGGACGGCACCTCCGCGTTCAACACACGTACAGCCCGGTGACGTCTCCCATGCCTTGATCCCGCAAGGAGAGAGGGAGAGGTTGGGGAAGACTCCATCCAGCAGCAGCACGACGGTGTGGTGGTGATGGAGGAGCGTGGCAATCCTGCAGGCTTCGCCAAGCACCATGAGGAGAGGAGGAGGACTTGGGAGGGGGAGGGCTGCGCCCGAGGCAAGGGTGCAGCTCCCATGCGCCTCCCCACTATATATAGGGGTGGAGGGGGATTATTTCTTGCCCTCCAAGTCCATTGGGGCGTTGGCAAAGGTGGGAGGAAAGAAATCCCATCCTTTCCTTTCCCCACCGATTGTTATCCCCCCTTTTTAGGGATCTTGATCTTATCCTTCGTGATATGATCTTATTCCTTCTAAGGGGGGATCTTGGTGCGCCTTGACCAGGGGTGTGGGGCCTTTCCCCACTACCCACGTTCATGTGGGTCCCCCATGCAGGTGGGCCCCACTCCAGAACCTTCTAGAACCTTCCCGGTACAATACCGAAAAATCCCGAACATTTTCTGGTGGCCAAAATAGGACTTCCCATATATAAATATTTACCTCCGGACCATTCCGGAACACCTCGTGACGTCCGGGATCTCATCCGGGACTCCGAACAACATTCGGTAACCACGTATATCTATTCCCTATAACCCTAGAGTAATCGAACATTAAGTGTAGACCCTACGGGTTCGGGAACCATGCGTACATGACCGAGACGTTCTCCGCTCAATAACCAACAGCGGGGTCCGGATACCCATGTTGGCTCCCACATGTTCCACGATGATCTCATCGGATGAACCACGATGTCAAGGACTCAATCAATCCCGTATACAATTCCCTTTGTCTAGCGGTATTGTACTTGCCCGAGATTCGATCGTCGGTATGCCGATACCTTGTTCAATCTCGTTACTGGCAAGTCTCTTTACTCGCTCCGTAACGCATCATCCCGTGATCAACCCCTTGGTCACATTGTGCACATTATGATGATGTCCTACCGAGTGGGCCCAGAGATACCTCTCCGTTACGGAGTGACAAATCCAGCCTCGATTCGTGCCAACCCAATGTACACTTTCGGAGATACCTGTAGTGCACCTTTATAGCCACCCAGTTACGTTGTGACGTTTGGTACACCCAAAGCATTCCTACGGCATCAGGGAGTTGCACAATCTCATGGCCTAAGGAAATGATACTTGACATTAGAAAAGCTTTAGCATACGAACTACGATCTTTGTGCTAGGCTTAGGATTGGGTCTTGTCCATCACATCATTCTCCAAATGATGTGATCCCGTTATCAACGACATCCACTGTCCATGGTCAGGAAATCGTGACCATCTGTTGATCAACGAGCTAGTCAACTAGAGGCTTACTAGGGACATGGTGTTGTTTATGTACCCACACATGTATCTGAGTTTCCTATCAATACAATTATAGCATGGGTAATAAACGATTATCATGAACAAGGAAATATAATAATAACTAATTTATTATTGCCTCTAGGGCATATTTCCAACAGTCTCCCACTTGCGCTAGAGTCAATAATCTAGTTCACATCGCCATGTAATTAACACTCACAGGTCACATCGCCATGTGACTAACATCCAAAGAGTTTACTAGTGTCACTAAACTAGTTCACATCATCATGTGATTAAGACTCAATGAGTTCTGGGTTTGATCATGTTTTGCTTGTGAGAGAGGTTTTAGTCAACGGGTCTCGCAACATTCAGATCCGTATGTACTTCATAAATCTCTAGGTCATATTGTAAATGCTGCTTCCACGCTCCACTTGGAGCTATTCCAAATGGTTGCTCCACTATACGTATCCGGTTTGCTACTCAAAGTCATTCGGATAGGTGTTAAAGATTGCATCGACGTAACCCTTTACGCCGAACTCTTCATCACCTTCATAATCGAGAAACATGTCCTTATTTACTCCAAGGACAATTTTGACCGCTATCCAATGATCCATTCCAGGATCATTCTTGTACCTGGATCGACTCATGGCAGGCACACTTCCGGTGCGGTACACAACATAGCATACTATAGAGCCTACGTCTGAAGCATAGGGGGCGACCTTCGTCCTTTCTCTCTCTTCTGCCGTGGTCGAGCTTTAACTCTTAACTTCATACCTTACAACTCAGGCAAGAACTCCTTCTTTGACTGATCCATCTTGAACACCTTCAAGATTATGTCAAGGTATGTGCTCATTTGAAAGTACCATTTAGCGTTTTATGATCTATCCTCATAGATCTTGATGCTCAATGTTCTAGTAGCTTAATCCAGGTTTTCCATTGAAAAACACTTTTCAAACAACCCTATATGCTTTCTAGAAATTCTACATCATTTCTGATCAACAATATGTCTACAACATATACTCATCAGAAATTCTATAGTGCTCCCACTGACTTCTTTGGAAATACAAGTTTCTCATAAACTTTGTATAGACCCAAAATCTTTGATCATCTCATCAAAGCGTACATTCCAACTCCGAGATGCTTACTCCAGTCCTTAGAAGGATAGCTAGAGCTTTGCATACTTGTTAGCGTCTTTCAGGATTGTCAAAAACCTTCTGGTTGTATCACATACAGCCTTTCCTCAAGAAAACTGTCAAGGAAACAATGTTTTGACATCCTATATGCAAGATTTCATAAATAATGCAGTAACTGCTAATCCAATTCCAACAGACTCTTAGCATCGCTATTAGTGAGAAAGCCTCACCGTAGTCAACTCCTTGAACTTGTCGGAAAATATCTTTAACGACAAGTCGAGCTTTCTTAATGGTGATACTTACCATCATTGTCTGTCTTCCTTTTAAAATCCATCTTTACCCAACGTCCTTACGACCATCAAGTATTTCTTACAAAGTCATGGATCCTCTCTCGGACGTTATGGCCTCGAGCCATTCATCGGAATCCGGGCCCACCATCGCTTCTGCATAGCTCGTAGGTTCATTGTTGTCTAGCAACATGACCTCTAAGACAGGATTGTGTACCACTCTGAAGTAGTACGCGTCCTTGTCGACCTACGAGGTCCGGTTGTGACTTGTTCCGAAGCATCATGATCACTATCATCAGCTTCCACTTCAATTGGTGTAGGTGCCACATGAACAACTTCCTGTGCCCTGCTACACACTGGTTGAAGTGATGGTTTAATAACCTCATTAAGTTTCCACCATCCTCCCACTCAATTCTTTCGAGAGAAACTTTTCCTCGAGAAAGGACCCGTTTCTAGAAACAATTACTTTTGCTTCCGGATCTGAGATAGGAGGTGTACCCAACTGTTTTAGGTGTCCTATGAAGATGCATTTTTATCCGCTTTGGGTTCGAGCTCATTAACCTGAAACTTTTTCACATAAGCATGGCAGCCCCAAACTTTTAAGAAACGACAACTTAGGTTTCTCCAAACCATAGTTCAAACGGTGTCGTCTCAACGGAATTACGTGGTGCCCTATTAAAGTGAGTGTGGTTGTCTCTAATGCCTAACCCATGAACGATAGTGGTAATTCGATAAGAGACATCATGGTACGCACCATATTCAATAGGGTGCAACTATGATGTTCGGACACACCATCACACTATGGTGTTCCAGGCAGTATTTATTGTGAAACAATTTCCACAATGTCTTAATTGCGTGCCAAAGCTCGTAACTCAGATACTCATCTCTATGATCATATCATAGACATTTTATCCTCTTGTCACGATGATCTTTAACTTCACTCTGAAATTACTTGAACCATTCAATAATTCAGATTTGTGTTTCATCAAGTAAATATACTCAACATCTACTCGAATCATCTGTGAAGTAAGAACATAACGATATTCATCAGATGCCTCAGCACTCATTGGACTACACACATCAAAATGTGTTACTTCCAACAAGTTGCTATCTTGTTCCATCTTACTGAAAACGAGGCTTTTCAGTCATCTTGCCCATGTGGTATGATTTGCATATCTCAAGTGATTCAAAATCAAGTGAGTCCAAACGATCCATCTGCATGGAGTTTCTTCATGCGTATACACCAATAGAAATGGTTCGCATGTCTCAAACTTTTCAAAGCGCGAGTGAGTCCAAAGATCCATCAACATGGAGCTCCTTCATGCGTTTTACACCAATATGACTTACATGGCAGTGCCACAAGTAAGTGGTACTATCATTACTATCTTATATCTTTTGGCATGAAAATGTGTATCACTACGATCGAGATTCAATAAACCATTCTTTTAGGTGCAAGACCATTGAAGGTTTTATTCAAATAAATAGAGTAACCATTATTCTCCTTAAATAACCGTATTGCGATAGACATAATCCAATCATGTCTATGCTCAACGCAAACACCAAATAACAATTATTTAGGTTTAACACAAATCTCGATGGTAGAGGGAGCAGGCGATGCTTGATCACATCAACCTTTGGAAACACTTCCAACACATATCGCCAGCTCACCTTTAGCTAGTCTTCGTTTATTCCGTAGCTTTTATTTCGAGTTACTAACACTTAGCAACCGAACCGGTATCTAATACCCTGGTGCTGCTAGGAGTACTAGTAAAGTACACATTAACATAATGTATATCCAATATACTTCTATCGACCTTGCCAGCCTTCTCATCTACCAAGTATCTAGGGTAATCCTGCTTCAGTGTCCATTCCTCTCATTACAGAAGCACTCAGTCTCGGGTTTGGGTTCAACCCCGGTTTCTTCACTGAGCACGCAACTGATTTGCCGTTTCATGAAGTACCCTTCTTGCCCTTGCTCTTCTTGAAACTAGTGGTTTCACTAACCATCAACAATTGATGCTCCTTCTTGATTTCTACATTCATGTGTCGAACATTGCGAATAGCTCAAGGATCATCATATCTATCCCTGATATGTTATAGTTCATCACGAAGCTTCTAGCAGCTTGGTGGCAATGACTTCGAGAAACATCACTATCTCATCGTGAAGATCAACTCCCTCGATTCAAGTGATTGTTGCACTCAGACAATCTGAGCACAAGCTCAACGATTGAGCTTTTCTCCCTTAGTTTGCAGGCTAAGAAAATCGTCGGAGGTCTTATACCTCTTGACGTGGGCACGATCTTGAAATCCCAATTTCAGCCCTCGAAATGTCTCATATGTTCTGCGACGTTTCGAAATCGTCTTTGGTGCCTCAACTCTAAACCGTTTAACTGAACTATCACGTAGTTATCAAGACGTGTATGTCAGATGTTCGCAACATCCACAGACGACGTTCGAGGTTCAACACACCGAGCGGTGCATTAAGGACATAAGCCTTCTACTGTCCGCATAATTGCTACTGTCAACTTTCAACTATATTTTCTCTAGGAACATATCTAAAACAGTAGAACTAAAGCGCGAGCTATGACATAATTTGCAAAGGGTTTTTGACTATGTTCAGGATAATTAAGTTCATCTTATGAACTCCCACTCAGATAGACATCCCTCTAGTCATATAAGTGATTACATGATCCGAGTCAACTAGGCCGTGTCCGATCATCACGTGAGACGGACTAGTCATCATCGGTGAACATCTTGATGTTCATCGTATCTACCATACGACTCATGCTCGACCTTTCGGTCTCTTGTGTTCCGAGGCCATGTCTGTACATGCTAGGCTCGTCAAGTCAACCTAAGTGTTTTGGCGTGTGTAAATCTGGCTTACACCCGTTGTATGTGAACGTAAGAATCTATCACACCCGATCATCACGTGGTGCTTGAAGCAACGAACTTTACATAGCGGTGCACAGTTAGGGAACACTTTCTTGAAATTTTACTGAGGGATCATCTTATTTACTTCCGTCGTTCTAAGCAAATAAGATGCATAAACATGATAAACATCACATGCAATCAAATAGTGACATGATATGGCCAATATCATTTTTCTCCTTTTGATCTCCATCTTCGGGGCTCCATGATCATCATCGTCACCGGCATGACACCATGATCTCCATCATCATGATTTCCATCATCGTGTCTTCATGAATTTGTCTCGCCAACTATTACTTCTACTACTATGGCTAACGGTTAGCAATAAAGTAAAGTAATTACATGGCGTTGTTCAATGACACGCAGGTCATACAATAAATAAAGACAACTCCTATGGCTCATGCCGGTTGTCATACTCATCGACATGCAAGTCGTGATTCCTATTACAAGAACATGATCAATCTCATACATCACATATCATTCATCACATTCCTTTTTGGCCATATCACATCACATAGCATACCCTGCAAAAACAAGTTAGACGTCCTCTAATTGTTGTTTGCATGTTTCTGATGGCTGCTATGGGTTTCTAGCAAGAACGTTTCTTACCTACGCAAAAGCCACAACGTGATATGTCAATTGCTATTTACCCTTCATAAGGACCCTTTTCATCGAATCCGATCCGACTAAAGTGGGAGAGACTGGCACCCGCTAGCCACCTTATGCACCAAGTGCTTGTCAGCCGGTGGAACCTGTCTCACGTAAGTGTACGTGTAAGGTCGGTCCGGGCCGCTTCATCCCACAATACCGTCGAAACAATATTGGACTAGTAACGGTAAGCATATTGAACAAAATCAACGCCCACAACTACTTTGTGTTCTACTCGTGCAAAGAATCTACGCAATAGACTTAGCTCATGATGCCACTGTTGGGGAACGTAGTAGAAATTCAAAATTTTCCTACGTGTCACCAAGATCTATCTATGGAGAAACTAGCAACGAGGGGAAGGAGAGTGCATCTACATACCCTTGTAGATCGCTAAGCGTAAGCGGTCAAGAGAACGGGGTTGAAGGAGTTGTACTCGTCGTGATCCAAATCACCGGAGATCCTAGTGCCGAATGGACGGCACCTCTGCGTTCAACACACGTATAGCCCCGTGACGTCTCCCATGCCTTGATCCAGCAAGGAGAGAGGGAGAGGTTGGGGAAGACTCCATCCAGCAGCAGCACGACGGTGTGGTGGTGATGGAGGAGCGTGGCAATCCTGCAGGGCTTCGCCAAGCACCGCATGAGAGGAGGAGGACTTGGGAGAGGGGAGGGCTGCGCCAGGGCAAGGGTGCAGCTCCCATGCGCCTCCCAAATATATATAGGGGTGGAGGGGATTATTTCTTGCCCTCCAAGTCCATTGGGGCGTTAGCAAAGGTGGGAGGAAAGAAATCCCATCCTTTCCTTTCCCCATCGATTGTTATCCCCCCTTTTTAGGGATCTTGATCTTATCCTTCGTGATATGATCTTATTCCTTCTAAGGGGGGATCTTGGTGCGCCTTGACCAGGGGTGTGGGGCCTTGCCCCCACTACCCACGTTCATGTGGGTCCCCCATGCAGGTGGTCCCCACTCTGGAACCTTCTAGAACCTTCCCGGTACAATACCGAAAAATCCCGAACATTTTCCGGTGGCCAAAATAGGACTTCCCATATATAAATCTTTACCTCCGGACCATTACGGAACACCTCGTGACGTCCGGGATCTCATCCGGGACTCCGAACAACATTCGGTAACCACGTATATCTATTCCCTATAACCCTAGTGTCATCGAACCTTAAGTGTGTAGACCCTACGGGTTCGGGAACCATGCGCAACATGACCGAGGCGTTCTCCGGTCAATAGCCAACAGAGGGATCTGGATACCCATGTTGGCTCCCACATGTTCCACGATGATCTCATCGGATGAACCACGATGTCAAGGACTCAATCAATCCCGTATACAATTCCCTTTGTCTAGCGGTATTGTACTTGCCCGAGATTCGATCGTCGGTATGTCGATACCTTGTTCAATCTCGTTACCGGAAAGTCTCTTTACTCGTTCTGTAACGCATCATCCCGTGATCAACCCCTTGGTCACATTGTGCACATTATGATGATGTCCTACCGAGTGGGCCCAGAGATACCTCTCCGTCACACGGAGTGACAAATCCAGTCTCGATTCGTGCCAACCCAATGACACTTTCGGAGATACCTGTAGTGCACCTTTATAGCCACCCGATTACGTTGTGACGTTTGGTACACCCAAAGCATTCCCTACGGCATCCGGGAGTTGCACAATCTCATGGCCTAAGGAAATGATACTTGACATTAGAAAAGCTTTAGCATCTGAACTACGATCTTTGTGCTAGGCTTAGGATTGGGTCTTGTCCATCACATCATTCTCCAAATGATGTGATCCCGTTATCAACGACATCCAATGTCCATGGTCAGGAAACCGTAACCATCTGTTGATCAACGAGCTAGTCAACTAGAGGCTTACTAGGGACATGGTGTTGTTTATGTACCCACACATGTATCTGAGTTTCCTATCAATACAATTATAGCATGGGTAATAAACGATTATCATGAACAAGGAAATATAATAATAACTAATTTATTATTGCCTCTAGGGCATATTTCCAACACCTCTCCCCTCTCTCCTTTATATACGTCGGAGGGGGGCGCCTCCTAGACACACTATTGTTCCAAGCCATCTGCGGCGCCCCCCCTCCACCGTTTACTCCTCCGGTCATATTTTCATAGTGCTTAGGCGAAGCCCTGCACGGACCACATCACCATCACCGTCACCATGCCGTCGTGCTGACGAAACACTCCCTCGACACGTTGCTGGATAAAGAGTTCGAGGGACGTCATCGAGCTAAACGTGTGCTGAACTTGGAGGTGTCATACGTTCAATACTTGATCGGTTGGATCGCGAAGACGTTCGACTACATCAACCGCGTTAAACTAACGCTTCCACTTTCGGTCTACGAGGGTACGTGGACACACTCTCCCCCTCTCGTTGCTACGCATCTCCTAGATAGATCTTGCATGATTGTAGGATTTTTTTTGAAATTGCATGCTACGTTCCCCAACATTTAGTTCATGTTCATGTTAAAAAAATCTTCATATGCTTATTCAAAGATTGAACTGATAGGTTTTTTGAATGAGATGAACCTCTGTGATGCATCTATATGTTTCCTTGTTCATAATAAACCCTAGTTCATGTTAAAGATTCTTTTCATATGCTTATGCTTATGTTTATGCAATTATTTTAGGAGGCCAGCTCTTGCGGACGATATCGACATTAAGTATACCATGCTTGACACTAAGTTCAACAAGGGTCACCATGCCCGTTTCATTGAGAATGGAGTGGTAATTACCATTCTTAAACCAAATCTTTTGAATTGATGAAAACAAGTTGCTAACTATTATGTCTATACTAATTATGCTTTGTGAAAGTGCTAGTTATCGACTAGAGGGGGGGGGGGGTGAATAGGAGATTTTTATGACAGTCTTCTAAACGGGGAAGTTTCGAAGACAAACAATAGAAATGACCTAATTGATATGCAGCGGAAGATAAACTACAACAAGCAAACCATAGTCAAGTATGCAATAATGTGAAAGTTCAAAGACTAATAGCATCTTAGTAGTGAGGATCAGGATGGAAGATAGTATGAAGCCAACCAACGATAGTAGTCAAGCAATGAAGTCAAACAGGTACAAAAAATAGGCAATGACTTCACGAAGACAAACTCTAAGTAAAGGGAGGAAGAGGATAGAACCAGTCACTTGTTGAAGACACATGATTTGTTGGACCAGTTCGATTCTTTGTGACAACTGTCGTCAGTTAGGGAGGCTAAGATTCAACTCAGAAGACCGCGTCTTCACCTTATTCCCCTTGAGCTAAGGACACACAGTCCTCACCCAATCACTCTGGTAAGTCTTCAAGGTAGACTTCCGAACCTTCACAGACTTCGTTCACTGGCGATCCACAGTGACTCTGGGATGCTCAGAACGCGACGCCTAACCGGCTGGAGGATTCACAGTACTCGAGTGTAATAAGTCTTCAGGTCACGCAGACAGAAAGAGTTCTGTGATGCCTAACACTCTTTGGCTCAGGGTGTTTGGGCTTTGTTCTCGCAAGGATTTCTCTCTCTCAAAGGCTTCGAGGTGGGTTGCTCTCAAACGACAAAAGCCGTGCACTAATTCTGAGCAGCCACCAATTTATGGTGTAGGGGGTGGGATATTTATAGCCACTAGGCAACCCGACCTGATATGTCCGAAATGACCCTGGGTCACAAAGGAACTGACACGTGTTCCAACGGTCAGATTTCAAACACACACGACAACTTTACTTGGGCTACAAGCAAAGCTGACTCATCCAGCTCTGGATAAGATTTGCTCTCATTGTCTTCGCTCGAAGACATAGGATTTGGGTTGAGCATCACTTCAGTCATTCTGACTTTGTTCACTTGGACCCCACTTAACAGTACGGTGATTCCTATGACTCAACAAAGAAGAAAAAGGAAACAACAAGACGACACAGTCTTCGCACTCCATAGTCTTCACTCAATGTCTTCTCGTGTCATAGTCTTCAATATGAATATCTCCACATACCACCATTGTCGTCAATGTCTTCATACATTTTTAGGGGTCATCTCCGGTAGGTAAACCGAATCAATGAGGGACACTACCTGTGTTATCCTGCAATTCTCACAAACACATTAGTCCCTCAACCAAATTTGTCGTCAATACTCCAAAACCAACTAGGGGTGGCACTAGATGCACTTACAATCTCCCCCTTTTTGGTGATTTATGCCAAACTGGTTGAAGTTTTCAACGGGGATAAAGTATATGAAATTGTAAAGGATAGGGTATTGTCTTCATAAGTGGCAAAGGCTCCCCATGAAGATGTGCATATAAGTAATTTGCTTTTGGAATGCAAATGCACATGGCAGGTTGTACTTGTGGAGATCCTCTTCAACTTGTGAAGATAATTCATGATGCATGAAATGATATAACTAAGAGAATGACATGCATAATGAAAATGGACGTCTGAGAATGATCTAAGTGCGGAAGTTATCATCGCACATGCAGAATTTATCATCGCATCACAGAAAAGCAAATAAGTAGCAGACGACCATCGAGTTTAAGTGTTACAACTCAAAGTACCAAATGTATCAAAAGCGAGAGTTGTAAACACTAGGCAAAGTATAAAGCAACCGCCCATATGAACCCACTTGAAGACTATCAAACTCATATGCTTCTCCCTTTTGTCGAGAAGGACCAAAAAGTTTGAAGACATAAAGCATCTACTCATTCCCATGAGGAGTAGCTGAAGCAGCAGGGTTGTCGTTGTTGTTTGGCAGCGCAGACGAACTTGGTGCAAAGGTCGTGCGCGCAGCAGAGGGGGCGGTGAAGTAGCATCCTCTTCATCATCGATTACTTTGGCATTCACAGCTGCCGCGGAGGAAGAATAGTCAGAGTCTTCAAGGGATGGAGTTCGACGTAGGACAGCATTCCGTGGAGGAGTGGAGTCAAACTTGATTCTTTCAGTGAAGCCATCGTCTTGAAGATCTGCTTCAGCACTAAGCAGCGTCAAACTCTTCCATGATCGCCGACAGGTCTCGTGAGTGACAAAAGCATTCTTGGTGGCAAGATTTCGAATGCGATTGACGTCCACCAAGAGGCTTTGCATCTGTCGCTTGAGCCAAAAGTGATGCCTGTCTTGTTTCTGATGCAGTGCCACAAGAAGTTCTCGGTCATTTAGGACGCGTGAGCGCTTCTTAGGCCTTTGGGCAACTGTGCTCTCAGTAGCTTCAGTTTGTGCACGGTGAGGCAGACAAGTGTTCCCAGCCATTGGATAGACACGAGTTACTGCTTGGACTCCTTACATGGGTTGAGTGAAGCTTTGGTGATCAACATTTTGAAGACAAAGGGGCTTCTTGGCAGGCTCAGGGTATATGGCTTCAACTGACATATCAACCTCTGGTAGAAAGATCAAATGATTGCGAGCAGAGGGCTGATAGTTGATAGAAGAGTGTAGCTTGATGAGGCGCATGACCCATGGAGCATAGAATTTCAGGCCAAAAAGGTCAGAACCAGACGCAGCCAGTTGCCGGATGAAGAATTCTTGTGTATTGAAGCTGATGCCATTGCGGATGTAAAAGACCAATGTCTTCATCGCTCCATCAAGTTTTGCAGATGATGAATGCCCTTTGATAGGCCATAGAGTTCGCCTGATGATGTGATATATTGTGCGAGGCAGATACTCAAGGTCATCAACAAAGAATTCCTTTGGGTATTCAGCGTCAGGTGGCAAAGGCTTCATCATGCTCAACATCCGCTCATGTTGGGCTCACGGCTTATGGAAGATGCTCTCCAGTGCATTGCGGTGGAGTTGACAATCAGGTTTGAACAGCTCTCCAGGAGTGGGTAGGCCTGTAAGCTCAATGACGCCAAGAGCTTTGGCTTCATGATGAACATCTCCTGTCATCCACTCGAGAACCCATGTCTTTGTATCCCTGTAGTAGCCGCGAATGTGGAGGGTAGCATAGAATTGAAGCAAAAGTTCCTCATTCCAATGTTCTTTGTCTGTCACAAAGCTGAGCAGACCTGCATCACGAAAGCAGTCAAGTGCTTCTTCTAAGCATGGCAGTCCAGCAATGGCTTCAGTGTCGAGGCGCATATGAGGGAAAATGCGCCCTTGATCATACAGAACGCAGGAGTAATAGCTTCGCTGCTGATAGCTCCAGAAACGATCTGATGATATTCTTGGCCTTGAGTAAGGGTTCTTTGCTCTGTCAAATAATGTGTTGTGGGCTTTGAAGCCATTTGCATTGAAGGACCACAGAGAGGTGGCGTGCACAGGAACCTTGGCAGTCTTGGCTTTGGTTTCTGGACCAGAGGCCTATGCTCAATATGATAATCAAACTGAGGACCAGAGGCATTAGGCGGAGGCACCAGAACGGGCCATTTGACAGTGATTAGCTGACCATAGTTGTATGCTTGCTCAATTGTATGGGGCCTTGGTGGCGGAACAGAGCAAAGGGCAACAACAACAGAGGCGTCGGTTGCAAAATGTATGCTTCGAGCGCTTGCATCATTGGCTTCGGCACATTGGTTGGTGCATGCTCCACATTTGATTCAGCCATGACTACGTCATTGGCTTCATTTGTGTTGGTGGTGGCAGCCTCAAGATTTTCAACCTCCACTTGATGAGCTGGAGGGTCGGACACTGGCACGTTCACTTCAGGAACAACTTCTTCAGTAATGGGGGGAGTAGGGATACGTTTTTCTCTTTGGTTGTCATCGGCTGATGCAGCCGGATTGTCTTCAGCAGCTTTGGCTTCAGACACGGAGACATTCACAGTCGGAGTGGCTTCTGGAAACACTTGACGTGCAACAGATTGGTGGTGCACTTCTCCTTCTGGAACGCTCGAAAGAGGGACTTGAGGCCTTGGTCCTTTGCGAAGCCTGCGTAATGCTGGCGACGCCTTTGGAGATGGAGTTGGCTGGGCCTCAAAGTCATCCTCTTCTTCTTGCACAGGAGGTGTGACTTGTTGTTGTTGGGGAGTACTCGGGGAGTCTTGTTGTTGTGGGTGATCAGCCCATGATGCATCCTGAGCAATTGGCGTCAGAGGACGACCAATGCTGATGAGTTTGCTGTTCGTGAGAACAGGCGATGATACGAAGATGTGTTCGATCTGAGGAAGAACTACATCATCTTCAACATTGTCATTGTGACCAATGTCTTCAGGAGCGGTGGGATCAACTGCTGGAATGTCTTAAGCTTCATGAGCCTCTGTGGAAGCAGGCTCATGAACTATCATCTGTCGTTCTTGGTGTTCTGATGCAGGGCGAACCATTGAGATAGGTTCAACCACTAAGGGCTCTGTGGGAGAAGCCCGATTCTTCTTGGTTTTGTGCTTCTTCTTGGGGGGAGCAACATCAAAGGCTTCAGGAATTTTCCTTTTTCTGGCTTCAGCCTCGGCAGTCCTTGTCTTCTTCAGTTCTGAAGCGGTTGACCTGACCTTTGGCTTTGAGCCAGTCATGCTGCTTGGGAAGACTATGCGAGGTTCTTCCTGCCTTGAAGGTGCAGTTTGGTCAGTCCTCATCTTCTTCTTCTTTGCAGCCGTTCTGGGGTCAATGCCAGGACGACCAAGAGCCTTGCGCTTCTCAGCCTCATTGTAGGCTTGCACGCACTTGTCAGCCAGACTCTTCATGCGCTCACGAGAGCCTTTAGCTTCTTCGCGCTTCTTGAGAAAGGCTTCTTTGAGCTCGTGCATCATGTTCTTGAAGTTTTTGACATCTTGCACACTGAGCTTTGCCACATGCTTCTTGAACTAAGCTTTCTCATAGTCGATCTTGTGCTTCAGTTCAACGATGCGCTGAGCAAGAGCTAGCTCAGAAGCAATGGCGCCATTGAAGGAGACGCTGAGGCCAATGGGAAGTTGCAGATTTTCAAAGCTGAGATTTGGGGTGTCAAACCACTAATCAATGAAGTTATGGATGATTGCCACATCAAAGAGAGGCAAATCATTGAAAATCTCTGCTTCTTCCTTGCTCTTGATCAGTTGCTCAAGAGCATCATCTACAAGATCTTCATCGTTGGATAGATCAATGTGCTCTTCTCGCAGAATGGCAGCAGGAGTCAATGTCTGATCAGTATTTTTGACGATTCTCTTTTTCTTCTCCGTCTTATTGGAGAAAGCGTGATAGATCTTCGTACTGCATAATCGCCTTCGTGGAGGTGCAGTGGCTAGTGGCTTCGTACGTGAAGCTTTTGAAGCCTTAGCCTTCTTGGGCTTCTGCGGCTTTGGAGTAGGAGCTGGGGCTTCATCAGTGCAGGACTGAGATGTGAGTGATGAGGCCATCAAGGTTGTAGAACGGACCGATGACATTGGGTTCGGCATCACGTGAGCCGTCGGCACGGGGAGCAGAGGGACCAGGGTTGAAGTCTAATCCCAATGACTTCTTTTTTTCCTTGGCCGATGCCTTTGCGTGCTGGAAGTTGCGCTTGAAGAGATTATCGTCACGACACCAGAGCAATGACGATGGGTCGGCATTTTCAGGCTGCGGTCCACGGACCATACAAGGATAGAAACCCTGTGCAATAGCTTCAGCTCTGTTCTTGGGTGGAAGGCTTTGAAAGAGAATATCACCCCAAGGACTTTTGATATCATACTTCTCAGCGTATTCCTTGGTCACGAACTTGTATTTGAACCATTGTTCAGCCCAATATCGTCGAATCCATTGGATTCGTGTCTTGCGCTGATTATAATTCTCTTCAGGATCTGTCTTGTAAAGCTCTGAGAGGTCATCAGGCAAATCTCTTGATGTTCCCCCATGATGCTGTCTGCCACCCTTCCTTACTGATTTCTCTGCAGCCATGAACTTCAAACTGAATGGATTCAACACGTTCAAAGGCTTCAAAGGCTTTCGTTTGCTGGACAAACAGGAACTGGCTTCGGGAGAGTTAATGTGATGTTGTAAGAATTCTACAAACGAATGCAGACTATGAGAACCAAGGGATTCTCCCACGGACATGTACCTGTGACAGCATTAGAGATGCGAGGGAAGGGGAAGAGGTCATATGCATTCTCAGAAGATTTTTAAGATAAATCAGATTGAAGACATTGACCTCATGATGCGAAGACATTCACTTATATGTTGAGAGTTGGTTCCAGATTTGTACGAATCCTTGAATAAGTACAAGTGAGGAAGCTAACTAGATATGAAGCTTAAGTGAATATACTAGGCAGTATGAGATGCGCATGAATAGATCTAACATTGTATAGGCAGAAACCAATTTTGGTAAATAGGATGAATCTTTGAGGATCAAAAAGATGGTAAAAATAGAGTTGTATTTACCACACGAAGAACTGCTAGATGGGATGAGTAGGAGACCGAGCAGTTCAATCCACCGTGCCCTAATTTAGTGACGGAGGACACCTACGGCGGCGGCAGAGAGGACGATGTCCGCGGCCGGCGTGAGGACGGCGTCGTAGAAGTCGCGGCAGCTAAGCGCTTCGCCGCCGGCGTCGTCGAGGGCTAGCGGTGACGCTAGGGTTTTGACGAGGTGGAGAGGTGGAAGTAGGTTTTCTTTACCGCAGGGGACATGTATTTATAAGGAAGTGTATGGCATAGCGCAATTACTCAGGTGCCCCTGGCGGTTCACATCTGAGAGGCACGTGGCAAGCATGCAACATACTCAGAGTTGTCCCACGTTGCCACGACCGCCAGGTTTGTCGGATGGTCGTTCCGGCTTCTCCGGATTTCAAACAATAAGGATGAATCATTTAAAACAGACTTAATGTTTGTCTCTGTGTCTTCTGCTGACAAGGACGCAGAGAAGACATTCGACAGTTTCAATAGAATGCATATGATTTGGACAGATAGAGTTTGAGATAGAAAGCATAGAGAGATTAGGGTCCGATCACATTCACTTAGTTCAAAAGATTCAACTAGGAAGACATAGCTATAAGTGAATGCTGTAGAGGACAGAACACTAGTATATATATCAGAAAGCAATCAAATCAACATAGTGAAGAATATCATGAAGATAAGTTGAAATTTGAAGACAAACCAAATGCGAAGACATAGCAAAAATAACGCCATGAGTGAAACACTTTAAACAGAGAAATTTGGTGGTGGCGTTACCCACCGTATAGGAAGTATTAGACCTAGACATGACGCACAATTATCGTGGCGCTCCGAAGTCAAATTGCACGTTAATGTATTCACACTCAGAAGGTAAGTCTTCATTGATTGAAGATATACTTTACTTCGTGTGTTGCACATCTAAGTCATCAACATGCGTAAGTGTTTGGATGTGTGCCTGATCACATGACATTTGAGGATTCCAAGATATTTAGCTCACACCGTAACTTGCAAAACCTTTTCTCATCCAAGGGCTTTGTGAAGATATCTGCCAGTTGCTCTTCAGTGTTGACGTGAATGATGTCAATATCTTTCTTCATGACATGATCTCTGAGAAAGTGATGACGAATTTCAATGTGCTTTGTCTTCGAGTGCTGGACTGGATTGTTGGCAATCTTGATGGCGCTTTCGTTGTCGCAGAAGAGAGGTACTTGTTTCAGATTGATGCCATAGTCCTTGAGAGTTTGCTTCATCCATAGAAGCTGAGCGCAGCAAGATCCAGCAGCAATGTATTCAGATTCAGTAGTTGAGAGTGATACACAGTTCTGCTTCTTTGAAGACCAACAGACAAGTGATCGTGCCAGAAAGTGACATGTGCCTGATGTAGACTTGCGATCCACCTTGTCACCAGCATAATCAGCATCCGAGAATCCAACCAGATCAAATTCTGAGCCCTTTGGATACCATAATCCGAGTGTTGGGGTGTGAGCCAAATATCGAAGAATTCGCTTCACAGCTAAGTGATGCGATTCCTTTGGTGCCGCTTGGAATCGAGCACACATGCAAACACTAAGCATAATATCTGGCCTAGATGCACATAGGTAAAGTAAGGAACCAATCATGGAGCGGTATACCTTTTGATCAAATTCTTTACCATTGTCGTCGGGGCCCAGATGGTGTTTGTCTGGCATTGGCGTCGTGTAACCTTTGTAATCTTGCATTCCAAACTTCTTCAGACAATCTTTGAGGTATATTTCTTGAGATATGAAGATGCCATTCCTTTGCTGACGAATTTGAAGACCAAGGAAGAACTTCAGCTCACCCATCATGGACATCTGATATTGCTCTTGCATCATGTATCCAAACTCATCACTGTACTTCTGGTTGGTGCAACCGAAGATAATGTCATCCACATATATTTGGCACACAAATAGTTCACCATCATATGTCTTCGTGAAGAGTGTGGGATCGAGGGATCCAGGTTTGAAGCCTTTGCTCTTCAGGAAGTCTTTGATCGTATCATACCAAGCGCGAGGAGCTTGTTTGAGGCCATACAGTGCTTTGTTTAGCTTGTACACCATATCAGGATGTTTTGGATCTTCAAAGCCAGGTGGTTGAGCGACGTATACTTCTTCTTCAATTTTGCCGTTGAGAAATGCACTCTTCACATCCATTTGATATAGCAAGATGTTGTGGTGGTTAGCATAGGCTAGCAGTATGCGAATAGCTTCAAGCCTAGCCACAGGAGCAAATGTTTCATCGAAGTCAATTACTTCAACTTGATTATATCCTTGAGCCACAAGACGTGCTTTGTTTTTGACGACTTGACCATGCTCATCTTGCTTGTTTCGATATATCAATTTTGTGCCAATAATGTTATGCTTGCGAGGGTCAGGACGCTTGACAAGTTCCTAAACATTGTTCAACTTGAACTGTTGAAGTTCTTCTTGCATAGCTTGTATCCATTCAGGTTCCATAAAGGCTTCAGCTACTTTCTTGGGTTCTGATATTGACACAAAAGAAAAGTGCCCATAGAAATTTGCTAACTGTGTTGCTCTTGAGCGAGTAAGTGGACCAGGTGCATTGATGCTATCAATTATCTTCTCAATTTGTACTTCATTTGCAACTCGAGGATGAACTGGACGAAGACCTTGCTCTTGCTGATCATTGTCATCATTGGGAGGATTGTCTTCAGTCTGAGCATTGTCTTCAGTCTGGTTAGGTGCAGAAATGATAAGTTCCTCTTCAGGCTGTGCTTCAGAAGGCATGATTTCACCAGTTCCCATCAGCTTGATAGATTCGCTGGGCGGAGCTTCGTCTAGTGTACTTGGCAGGAGCTCTCTTTGTGAACCATTGGTTTCATCAAATCGCACGTCCACAGTTTCGACGATTTTGTAAAGATAGAGGTTGAAGACTCTGTAAGTGTGCGAGTCCTTTCCGTAACCGAGCATGAAGCCTTCGTGAGCTTTAGGTGCAAATTTTGACTTGTGATGGGGATCCTTGATCCAGCACCTAGCTCCAAATACTCTGAAGTAGCTGACATTTGGCTTCTTGCCAGTAAGGAGCTCATAGGATGTTTTGTTCAGAAGCTTATGGATGTAAACACGGTTGATGACGTGACATGTTGTATCAATAGCTTCAGGCCAGAACTTCCTTGGTGTCTTGTACTCGTCGAGCATTGTTCGAGCCATCTCAATGAGGGTTCTGTTCTTGCGCTCTATGATGCCATTTTGCTGAGGTGTGTATGGAGCAGAAAACTCATGAGTGATTCCCATTGTATCCAGATAAAGATCAAGTCCGGTGTTCTTGAACTCAGTGCCGTTGTCACTTCTGATATGCTTGATCTTGACGCCATAATTGTTCATGGCTCGATTGGCGAAGCGTCTGAAGACATCTTGCACTTCATTCTTGTAGAGAATTATGTGCACCCATGTATATCTTGAGTAGTCATCAACAATGACGAAGCCATAGAGACAAGCAGTTGTCATGAGGGTAGAGTAGTGAGTAGGGCCAAATAAGTCCATGTGTAACAGCTCGAAGGGTTGAGATGTCGTCATGATTGTCTTCAAGGGGTGCTTTGCCCTAGTCATCTTTCCAAATTTCGCAGCACCACACAAATGATCCTTCTTGAACTTGACACCCTCGATGCCTATGACATGCTTCTTCTTGGCGAGTGTGTGTAAGTTCCTCACGCCAGCATGCCCCAGCCTACGATGCCAGAGCCAGCATTCTGAAGCTTTTGCAAGAAGACATACGGCAAGCTGTGGACCCTCTTGAGAAATCTACCATGTATAGATCATCTTTCCGATACCCTTCAAAGACTAGAGACTTGTCGATTCCATTAGTACAAGTCAACGATATTTTCCGAATAGCACAATCATGTTGAAGTCACAAAGCATTGAGACAGACATTAAGTTGAAACCAAGGGATTCAACAAGCATCACTTTATCCATGTGTTGGTCCTTTGAGATTGCAACTCTACCTAGACCCGATACCTTGCTTTTACCAGTGTCAGCAAATGTGATGTGACTTTTGTCTGATGGATATAAGGTTGAGTCCATGAGAAGGCTTCGATCACCGGTCATATGATTAGTGCATCCGCTGTCCATAATCCATTCTGAAGCATGAGGTGTCATACCCTACAGTACAGTTAGGGGGATAGGCTTCACCAAGAGTATTATGAAGCATAAACATTTGACGGGCAAGAGGATTATTGAAGCTCAGATCAAGATTAGGACTGATAGGATGAACTAGCGGGTTGACCCGCGCATTTGCGCGGCTAGATTTGCCACACGTTTTTAATTTAGATTTCACCTTATTTGATATATTATATTTGGCCATGTGATTTCTTCTCAATCCGGTTCACTTCCCTTGAGAAATTAGGCACCAAAAAGTAGCACCACAATATGAGGATTGTCTATCTTTGTAGAGATATGAAAAGATATTGAAATATTGATGGCTCATAAATACAATGTTCGTTTTTCCTCCCGATTTCTTATAATTAGATAATTAGTGGTAGTTCAATCAAGTTACAATAGGGAAATGAAATGCATTGGCATGTGTCATAACATGAACGTTTTACTCTATTTATATGTTGCACTCCTATTAATGTTATGTCTTCATATTCACCAACAGTTTCTAAAACATTATATGTCTTCCTACCCTTGCGTATATACCTTGTCTTCCAAAATATGTTCTTTCACAAATTAAAATGACTTTTTACATACTTGATGTGAAATTTTGTGTCTAACATTTTCAAATTAAAAATCAACATGCTGGAACTGTGAAAAATGCAACTCGGTGTAAAAAAAATACGTTCTCTCTCAGCACTCTGTCATAGGTGAAAGACAAATAATATATCTGGATTTTCTAAAACATTTCCTTTCATTCTGTCCAATCTTAACAGCTTCTTGTTCGGGCAGATGCAATGTCGTTTAGGTATGACTTATCTTTTTAGCATGATTAAATTAACTTATTTAATAGTATCTGCTTTACAATATACATATTATTTATTTGTAAAATTGATTGTAAATGTTATTTCATTAATATTTAAGAGGAAGATAATCCCATGAAAGCAAGAGTTTGGCAAGTCAATGTCCTATATATTGTAATATATGATGTGTACTACTTGACGTGATTTTTGGAGCCAAGACACAATTGTGTTTCCATGATAATCCCATGAAAGCAAGAGCTCTGTCAAAAACTATCATTGAATACTAACCAAATTCACGGTCAATCTAACATGGCTAGCAGTCACGTACTAAGCAAACCTATTAAATTTCTTGACTGCTGACATCAAATAATGGAATTCGCTCTAATAAACTTTATGACATGAATACCAACAAATATTTACTTGATACATATTGGTGTATTGACATATTTGTTAAAATGGCAGTGCAAATAAATTACCATGGGGTGAAAATAAAATTAACCTGGATATACCTAGGAGGGAGTTAGCAGTGGCTGATTAGTTAGCTCATATTGCAAGAAAAAAATGAGGAAAGCGATTAGTTAGTTTTTTTATGGATAGAGATTAGTTAGTTTATGAACCGTACATGTTGGTGTATGCATGTTCTGTTCAACTTCAAATTCTTTTTTTTGCGAGATATCCAACTTCAAATTCTATACAAATAGACACTCTGAATCATCAATCTAAGTATATTAATCCAGAATCCAACCATCGTGAGGATGAATTCATTAGTTCTAGCATCTACTCCCTTCATTTCAAAATAGATGACCCAACTTTATACTAATTTTATTATATAGTTAATATAAAGTTGGGTCATCTGTTTTGGAACGGAGGGAGTAGTAGTTCCGTCTGGTCCTTGTCAAGTAAATACTATATATCATCTAAATAGGACTACATGCCAAGATTAATGTACGCACATAAAGAGTGACCTCAGGAGCTGTAGGACGGCAGCTATCCCACATGCATGGTAGTCGTTCGTGGTCAGGTCCTGCTGGAGGCTAGACTTTTTTTTTGACAGGTGGAGGCTAGACTTTTTAATATACTTCCTAGTAGATCGAATTACATAGGCGTGTCTTCTTTTTTCTCAGAAGGACCTGCCCATGTTTTTTTATTATGTGTATAAATGACTTAACTTTCAACGGGCCCATACTGAAATCAGTACGTGAAGGATTATTTATTTATGTCTGCCGTTTCCGTGTCCAGAAAGAAGAGTTCTCTAATTCATGCCCGTGTCCACGTTGGAGTTTTTTAGCTGTTGTCCACGTTAGATTTGGTTAAACTTTGTACGGACACGTGATGGTGGCATGCCAAACTTAGGTATCCTTCTCCTACACGTAGATCTCTCTTCTTTCCAACTTTTTGTTCACCTTTTTCTACAATCACTTATTTCTACACCTTCGAACGTGTCGGTTCACATATAACTTTAGGCACGTAACGTAATATCTTTAAATCTCAACCGTAAGAATTAGTAATCAACGGTGTATATTAATTTAGATTATGTGGAAGCACGTGGTGTCTTATTTGTCTTCTGTTTTATGTATATAATAATAGATGGCGAACAATTCAGGAACAAAATACATAGTGAGACCATTTGGGCATTTGATCTTGCGCCCTACAAGATGTTTTAGGTCCCCAGCAATAGCATCAGACGCCTTTGATTTTCGGCTGGAGACCTTTCCCTGCAAACGAAAGTTAGTTCTTCTTAACCACCCACATCTTCAGGGGCGGCTTAGAAGCAATGAGTCTAAGTGCAGCATCTGAGAACTTCGGCTTTGGAGCCCTAGCAAATAGCCTTGCAGGAGATGAATGATACTCATATGAATAAGCAGAAAAGTTCTTTGTTCTATGAACAAAGCGGTTTGAAGACACACGCTCATATTCATAAGTTTGAGTACGGTTTCCCTGCAAAACATTGGCGTTAGGGTGACTCAGGTGAGTCCTCTGTCTGTATGAAGCCTTTGGACCATATGACGCCTTAGGTCTGGGGTTTGTCTTCTTCCCAGGTGGTGTCATGATCACATTCACTGGAAGATTCTCAAGACAACTTTTGGGAACCCAGATCTTCTTCATAGGTGGTCCATTCCTGCAGTTAGTACCAATATACCTGGCAAACACTTCACCATTCTGATTCTTGAACAGCTTATAGTTTGCATCAAGGTATTCATCAATGATAATAGGATTAGCACAGGTAAAGCCAGATAAGGTGGATGGATCCACTGAAGGTCCCTTTGCAGCAACCCATGTGGTTTTGGGATACTGCTCAGGCTTCCAGTAGGAACCATCAACATTCATTTTCCTCTCGAACCCAACACCCTCTTTCCTAGGGTTTCGGTTCAGAATCTGCTTTTTGAGGACATCGCAAAGTGTCTGATGTCCTTTCAGACTTCTATACATCCCTGTTTCAAGCAATGTCTTCAACCTAGCATTTTCATCAGTAATAGTAATGGTATCCTCCGCAGAGGGGTTAGTTACCACATAAGTAGTTGAAGACAATGCAACAGTAGCAGCAGTGGAACATTCAACAACAGATGTAGCGATATCACACTCAAGGCATTTTAGACATGGTCGTTCAAATCCATCCTGAGCGGGACTGATCTGTTGAGCGCGAAGTGACTCATTCTCTTTTTGAAGATCTTCATGAGCCGCTCTCAATTTCTCAAGCTCTTGCTTCCTTTGAAGATAATCATAGGAGAGCTTTTCATGAGTGGTTGAGAGCGTTTCATGACGACTTTCAAGTTCTTCGTACTTAGCATGAAGATTTTTTATTTCTTCAACTAAGGACTGTGAACGTGTCATTTCCGCTTCCAACAGGTCATCGCTTTTGTCTAACAGTTTTTGAGTATGTTCCATAGCTTTTTGTTGTTCAGTTGCAATTTTAGCAAGTGTTTTGTAGCTGGGCTTGGATTCACAATCAGAGTCATCTTCACTTGATGTTTGAAAGTAAGCATCACGTGATTTTACCTTGGCACCACGTGCCATGAAGCAGTAGGTGGGAGTAGGGTCGTCCTTGTCATCAGCTTCAGCGTTGGTGTGGAAGTCATTGTCTTCAGTGTTGAAGATGGACTTGGCAACATAGGCTGTGGCTAGAGCCAGACTTGCAACGCCAGGGTCGGATTCCACTTCAGACTCCACCTCCGCCTCCTCAGAAGCAGACTCCTCCTCTGAATCCATTTCCTTGCCAACAAAAGCACGAGCCTTGCCAGATGAGCTCTTCTTATGAGATGAAGACTTTGACGAGGACTTGGAAGAAGACTTTGAAGATTTCTTCTTCTTCTTATCATCAGAATCATATTCCTTGCTCTTCTTCTTCTTCTTCTCATTGTCCCACTATGGACACTCGGAGATATAGTGTCCGTGTTTCTTGCACTTGTGACATGTTCTCTTCTTGTAGTCATGAGTGGAAGCTTCATCATTTCTTGAGCTAGATCGTGAAGACTTTCTGAAGCCCTTCTTCTTAGTGAACTTCTGGAACTTCTTCACAAGCATAGCAAGTTCCCTTCCAATGTCTTCAGGATCATCAGAACTGCAGTCAGGTTCTTCTTCAGATGCAGAAACAACTTTTGCCTTTAAAGCGCGAGTTCGGCCATAGTTGGGACCATAGATATCTCTTTTCTCAGAAAGCTGGAACTCATGTGTGTTGAGCCTCTCAAGTATATCACACGGATCGAGTGTCTTGAAGTCAGGGCGTTCTTGTATCATGAGGGCAAGGGTGTCAAAGGAGCTGTCATGTGATCTCAGTAGTGTCTTGACTATTTCATGCTTGGTAATCTCAGTAGCGCCGAGAGCACGAAGCTCATTTGTGATGTCGGTGAGGCGATCAAACGTGAGATGGGCATTTTCATTGTCGTTTCTCTTGAAGCGGTTGAAGAGGTTGCGAAGAACACTGATCCTTTGATCTCTCTGGGTTGAGACGCCTTCGTTGACTTTGGATAGCCAGTCCCAGACTAGCTTCGACGTTTCCAGAGCACTCACACGGCCATACTGTCCTTTGGTTAGATGACCACAGATGATGTTCTTGGCCGTAGAGTCCAGTTGAATGAACTTCTTGACATCAGCAGGGTGACACCTTCACCAGTTTTGGGAACGCCGTTCTTGACGACATACCAGAGGTCGACATCAATGGCTTCAAGATGCATGCGCATCTTATTCTTCCAAAGAGGGATATTTAGTTCCAACAAACACGGGCAAGCAGCGGAGACTTTGATTATCCCTGCGATCGACATAGCTAAAACTCCGGTGGTTAAACCGAATCACACGTAACAAGGGAGTACCTTGCTCGATACCATTTGAAAGTGCTAGTTATCGACTAGAGGGGGGCGAATAGGCGATTTTTATGAAAGTCTTCTAAACGTGGAAGTTTCGAAGACAAACAATAGAAATGACCTAATTGATATGCAGCGGAAGATAAACTACAAGAAGCAAACCATTGTCAAGTATGCAATAATGTGAAAGTACAAAGACTAATAGCAGCTTAGTAGTGAGGATCGGGATGGAAGATAGTATGAAGCCAACCAACGATAGTAGTCAAGCAATGAAGTCAAACAGGTACGACAAATAGGCAATGACTTCACGAAGACAAACTCTAAGTAAAGGGAGGAAGAGGATAGAACCAGTCACTTGTTGAAGACACAGGATTTGTTGGACCAGTTCCAGTTGCTGTGACAACTGTACGTCTGGTTAGGGAGGCTGAGATTCAACTCAGAAGACCGCGTCTTCACCTTATTCCCCTTGAGCTAAGGACACAGTCCTCGCCCAATCACTCTGGTAAGTCTTCAAGGTAGACTTCCGCACCTTCACGTGCATTTCGTTCACCGCGTTCCACAATGACTCTTGGATGCTCAGAACGTGACGCCTAACCGGCTGGAGGATTCACAGTCCTCAAGTGTAATAAGTCTTCAGGTGACGCAGACAGAAGGACTTCTGTGATGCCTAACAATCCTTGACTCTGGGTGTTTGGGCTTTGTCCTCGCAAGGATTTCTCTCTCTCAAAGGCTTCGAGGTGGGTTGCTCTCAAACGACAAAAGCCGTGCACTAACTCTGAGCAGCCACCAATTTATGGTGTAGGGGGTGGGCTATTTATAGCCACTAGGCAACCCGACCTGATATGTCCGAAATGACCCTGAGTCACTAAGGAACTGACACGTGTTCCAACGGTCAGATTTCAAACACACACGGCAACTTTACTTCGGCTACAAGCAAAGCTGACTCATCCAGCTCTGGATAAGATTTGCTCTCATTGTCTTGGCTCGAAGACATAGGATTTGGGTTGAGCGTCACTTGATCATTACGACTTTGTTCACTTGGACCCCACTTAACAGTACGGTGGTTCCTATGACTCAACAAAAAATAAAAAGGAAACAACGGGACGACACAGTCTTCGCACTCCATAGTCTTCACTCAATGTCTTCTCGTGTCATAGTCTTCAATATGAATATCTCCACATACCACCATTGTCGTCAATGTCTTCATACATTTTTAGGGGTCATCTCCGGTAGGTAAACCGAATCAATGAGGGACACTACCTGTGTTATCCTGCAATTCTCACAAACACATTAGTCCCTCAACCAAATAAGTCATCAATACTCCAAAACCAACTAGGGGTGGCACTAGATGCACTTACACTTTGGTTCTTGATTTTCACAGATGCTTCCGCCACTGCGGATGAGGGCTCACAAGACGACGGTTAAGATGGAGTATGACGAGCGGTACGCACCATTCTACAGGAGAGCCCGGATATTGGGTTTCGTCCTGCAGTTCAAGAGTAAGCCGCCGACGCTCGTCCACTCAGCTATCACGGCTTTGATCGACCGGTGGCAGCCAGTGTCGTGGTTCTAAGTATGACAGTAGAATGGGGGGTAGGTATGGAGAGGCAAGATCCTAGCTATGGAGTAGTTGTATACGCAAGGGATTTACGAGTTCAGGCCCTTCTTGGAGGAAGTAATAGCCCCTCGTCTCGAGCCCGAGGCGGTCATTTGGATTATATGCGTATGTGTTACAGGGGTGCGAACCCTTCTTCCTGTGGAGGGGGGTGGCTTATATAGAGTGTGCCAGGACCCCAGCCAGCCCACGTAGTAGAGGGTTTAAGGTGTGTTAAAGCTAGGCGTTACTGGTAACGCCTTAGATAAAGCGTCATTAAGGTCATAGAGACTATTTGTTCTACAGACCGTTTGGGTACCGAGTGGCTCTTGGACTCCTGGTGGTCGAGTGGGTCTTCATGGTCGAGTGTCTTTGAATCTGTCGAGTGGAAACCTACCAGGTCGACTGGAAGGCTGCTTCTCTTGTGAGTGTCCTTGTGGAGGGTACCTTTGGGCAGGTCTATGACCCTACCCCAGGTATATGACTTCATCATTAGCCCCCGAATGGATCGAGGTTTGAGTGAGGAAGGAGTTGATAATCTTTCCGACCTGTTCTTCATGTTGTGAGTGCCTCTTACTCTGGATCACCGACCTTTTAGTGATGGCATCAACTTCTCTTTCAGTCGCCTTGATCCATTCTTCACGTTTGTCGAGTGAACTCCGTGAACTCGAGGATTTCGAAGCTGACGGATCGGAGGAAATCTGTTATCTGACGAGTTCCTCTGCGGTTAGCGGATTTCGCGGGATCCGAATTTTGGGAAACGCGCGAAGCGGAGAAAACCGCGGCACTCGGATGGGATAAGACGATGACGCCTCGATCTTCGCGCCGCCTTTTTCGCCATGTATCGTGCGCGCGCCTGTTGCAGGATTGTGACGGGATTGCCTGGGCCTACCGGTCAGCCACTCAGAAGTGGCCCCATATAAAGCGTTGGATAGGGCATTTTGAACAGTGCGACCTCAGACTTCTCCTCTCTCCGCCTCCAAACCTTCTCGCCGCGCTCTTCGTCTGTCCAGGCCGAAGCTCGGTACTTGCCTCGCCGGCGACCATGGTGAAGGAGAAGACAGCAGCCCTGGAACGGGTGAAGAAGGCGGCGGCGAAGGCCAAGGGGAGAGCGCCAGTCAGGCGGCTCCTCTTGTGGTCCAAGCTGCCGCAGGCTGGGTCCAGGAGGCTGGATCCGCTCGACCATCACCGAGAAGGATCTCGCCGATCTGGCCAATGAAAGACTGATCCCCATGGGTCGGCGAGGCTTCCGGCACGGAGTGGCAACCGCAGCTGAAGAGGGTGAGTGTGTCCTCCTGGCCACCCACGTAGATCGGGGGTTTTCTCTGCCGCCAAATCCTTTTTTCCGGGGGTTTTTGAACTTTTTTGGAGCGCAACTCCATCATTTCACTCCGAACTCCATTGTCTATCTTGCTGCTTTCATTTCGCTATGCGAAAATTTCTTGGGTTGTCGACCGCACTGGGATCTCTTCAAGCACATATTCACCTGTCGCTCTCAGACGGTGAAGAAAACGAGCCCGAATGAAGAGAGGACCCAAGTAATCCAGATGTGTGGGGGACTCGGGGTCCAGATGAGGGGGAAGAGCGCCTTTCCAGCTATGACCCTCCCTGACTCGGTTAGAGGGTGGCAGTCGACCTGGTTCTACTGCCAAGACCAGCCGACGCCGGGCGGTCATTGGGCTCCCTCCTTTCTCCATGAGTCGAGTGAACAAACCATCTTCCCTGAAGGTGTTACCAGAGGAGAAGGCCCAAGTAAAGTTGCTGATGGAGCGTGTAGTCCAGCTTATTCGCAATGGGGTGACCGGCATGGATCTCCTAGAGGTTTTTCTCCGACGGCGTATTCAGCCACTTCAATACCGAGGTCATCCGATGTGGATGTACTCTGGTACGGATGATACCACTCGGGTCCATCCGGAGAAGGGGGTCGATGACGCCATTTGGAGAAGTGGATGACTGCCATCACAGGAAACAAAGACAACCCTCGCGGACCTAGGAGGATTCCACCACTCGACCAGAGTTACCAACTGCATAAGGTATAACCACTTATCTGCGGCGTGATTCTGCTGCATTCATTCTGCTTTGATGCCAATTCGTCGACTGACTTTCACCTTGTTTTGTTGTCTTCTAGGTCACCACTGAGATGTACTCGATGCCCAACGAGGCGCAGGAAACAGTCGAAGAAGAAGAAGGAAGTGGAGGTGAAAGTCCGGAGGAATGGGAGTCCAACGGCGAGGAGGATGAGGAGGATGATAGCTCTGATGACGAGGAGGAAGAGGAGGAAGACGTCGATCCTCCTCACTCGGAGGGAAGGTCCAAGCTGACGCATGACCCGGCGGTCGGCCACCCGGCAGTCGACGAAGCGACCTAGGACAACTTCTCCCGCGCCGACTGAGAAACCGCCGAAGCAACCTCGAGCGACGTCGTCAAAGCTGGCGAAGGCCCTGCCCAAGATGCGAATGGTCATCCCCACCATCTCCGGGTAACCAACAGAACCTTGTATTTCCTTGTTCAACATGAGTGAACTTTTGGTCGACTTGATGACTGATCAGCCGATTCTTGAAATCTACAGCGCCGCTACCTCCGAGACTTCAGCCAAGCATGAAGATCAGGAAATGGAGGATGCGGCCACCTCCAACCTTGTTAAGATCCCTGAGGTTTCTCTTTTAGTCGACTGGAGCTTTTAGTCGATTGGACTTCCATGTTTACTTCTGAATCTTTCTTGTAGTTCCGCCTCATGTCATTGATCTCCCCGATGATGACAAGGAAGCGCCATTGAGGAAGAGGAAGAACAAGAAAGTGCCTGCTGGCAAGGCTGCTCCAGTCGCGGCGATTCCTGAGACGCTGATTTCCGAGGGAGGCAACCCCACTCGGACTTCTGTGTCTTTCGTTGTACCGCTGACAAGTGCCCGACCCACTTCGTCGACTGTTGATCCACCATCTCTCTTTGCTACACACCACGTCCCGCAAGACCAAGTAAGTGCTGCTAAGGAGGCCATACGCCAGGCAGGGATCATGATGGAGCAGGTGAAAGCGGTCCGAGAGGCTAGTCAGGCGGCCTATGATGCTAGTTCAGCTCTCCAGAGCAATGTCCAAGTTAGTCAGTCGTTGCTTGCTTTGTTAGGATATGCTACCTGAAACTGCTTCCTTATGGAGATTTCCATATCTGTACACCCACTGGGTGTGTGTGTCGATTGAACTTTTGTGGGGGCACGCTGAGTGCACCCACTTGGTGTAGTCCCCGAGACTATGGTCGACTGCGTGCAGTCGGCTATAGTCTTTATGCTGCGATCTTCTTCACTCGACCTGGACGGACCAAGTCGAATGGAACCGTAAAACCGGTGGGGGCACGCTAAGTGCACCCACTGGGTGTAGTCCCCGAGACTATGGTCGACTGCGTGCAGTCGACTATAGTCTAAAGAGCTATATATATATATATATATATATATATATATATATATATATATATATTTACTGCGGCTGACCGCTGACAATTAGCCATGGTTTTAGAATCATAACTTTTTGCCTCTTTTGGTCGACTGGTCGAACCAAATCGGTAAACCAGTGGGGGCACGTTGAGTGCACCCACTTGGTGTAGTCCCCGAGACTACTGTCGAATGTTTTGATTCATCTATAGTTTTAGAAATGCTACTATTTTTCCTTAATCACTCGGAAGTGATCTTTCTTTGATGTCTTTCGTTGGTTGACTCTTTGCAGAAATCTTGCAAGCTTGTGGCTCGCTATACTGAGTTAGAGAACAAGCAGATCCCGCTCAACCTCGATTTGAAGCTTGCTAAGGAGAATTTGCAGAAGGCAAAGGATGAAGCAAAAGGTATGGCTGGTGAGAATTTTTGACGACTGCCTTTGTTTTTCTGCTCATTCTCAACTCTGTTCTCATTGTTGCTTTGCAGATAAACTGGAAGAGACTCGAAGAAGAAGGACCTTGACCTTGCAGAGAGCACGTAAGGCAGCTTTGAAGAAAACAAAGCTCGCTGAAGGGAAGCTTGCCTCAGTCGACAAACTCGAAGATGAAAATGCCAAGCTGAAAGCTGCTCTTGACGCGGCTAACAAGGAAGTTAGTCGACTGAAGAACGACAAGATCGTTACGTCGACAAGGCTGGCTAACCGGGCGGGGAGCAAAACGACTGGAGATTTATCTTGGAGGGCTCGCCAAGAAGCTGTTTCTCATGCTTGAAGGTAATCTCTTTTATCCGACTGTCTTGCTCTCACCGCTCATCACATGATCGTTATTTTGATTACGAGCTGTGTTTTCAGAATTCTGCCAAAACTTTGAAGAAGAAACCAATGAGTGGAAACCAGCTTGGACCCCATCAACTCTCCCGTGAAGGACGAAGTTGCTATGAATGTGCTCGACCGAGTCTCGCGTTGCTAGCGTGGTGGATTATCTTGCTCGACTGAAAGTTGCGGTGTCACGGGTCGACTCGACTCTCTGGCCAGAACAGACTTTTCAGAATGATCTTGAATCCCTGATGACTCGACTGAATGCGATTCCAAGTCGAGTGCAAGAATGGAAAAAGTCTTCTGCCAGGGGTGGTGCTGATGTTGCTCTATCTCTGGTTCGTGTCCACTGCAAAGAAGCGCAAGAGGACAAGCTGGTGTCTCTCACGGTTGCCAATACCAGGAAGCACGACTTCAGATCTTTCATGGAGACTTTCATCGCTGCTGCTACCCGTATTGCCGACGGAATCGACCTCGACCAGTTTGTTGCACCTTCCAGTCCTCCGCCGGAGGAGTAAAAAACTTCTAAGTCCCACTTTAAATTTGCCTCGGAATGCCGAGTGGTTTTTGTAACCGATAAACTTTAACAGGCTTAACGCCCGAGCACCTTTGGATCCGTAGGACGTTTATCCGAACTTGATTTTTCCTTTAACATGCTTTGTTTGCCTTCGAGAGAACTTTATTCCTCATTCGGAAGATATTCCGTTGAAATTCCAGTAGACTTTTGCTTCATCTATCCTGCAGGTAGAGATGGAACACAGACTGCGACTGACCTTGTCGTCCTAACGGAATGGGACGAACCGCATGTTGTACTTGTGGCGAAGCTCCGAAGGAGGAGGTAGCCGTCGACCTGCACCTCGTCGTCCTTGCGGATTGGGATGGACCGCACGTTGCACTTGTGGCGAAGCTCCGAAGGAGGAGGTAGCAGCCGACCGGCACCTCGTCGTCCTTGCGTATTGGGATGAATTCCATACTTAGGCGAGCACTGGGCTGCGGCTAAGCTCCTGAGTGGGAGGTTTGCTCTCCAGTCGGTAGGATTTTTATTACTTAGGCGAACACTAGGTTGCAGCTAAGCCTCCGAGTGGGAGGTTTGCTCTCCACTCGGTAGGATTTTTATTACTTAGGCGAGCACTAGGCTGCAGCTAAGCCCCCGAGTGGGAGGTTTGCTCGCTACTCGGTAGGATTTCTATTACTTAGGCGAGCACTGGGCTGCAACTAAGCCCCTGAGTGGGAGGTTTTCTCTGCACTCGGTAGGATTTTTATTACTTAGGCGAGCACTAGGCTGCAGCTAAGCCCCCGAGTGGGAGGTTTGCTCTCCACTCGGTAGGATTTTTATTACTTAGGCGAGCACTAGGCTGCAGCTAAGCCCCCGAGTGGGAGGTTTGCTCTCCACTCGGTAGGATTTTTATTACTTAGGCGAGCAATGAGCTGCAGCTAAGCCCCCGAGTGGGAGGTTTGCTCTCCACTCGGTAGGATTTTTATTACTTTGGATGTTTAAGGCGAATCCTTGGGCTGTTGTAAGCCCCCGAGTGGGAGGCTGGCTCACCACTCGGTAGGATTTGAATACTTAGGCGAGTACTTGGACTGCAGCTAAGCCTCCGAGTGGGAGGCTGGCTCGCCACACGGTAGGATTTTGAATACTTAGGCGAGTACTTGGACTGCAGCTAAGCCTCCGAGTGGGAGGCTGGCTCGCCACTCGGTAGGATTTTGAATACTTAGGCGAGTACTTGGACTGCAGCTAAGCCTTCGAGTGGGAGGCTGGCTCGCCACTAGGTAGGATTTTGAATACTTAGGCGAAGCGGATTCGCAGCTAAGCCTCCGACTGGGAGGCTGGCTCGCCACTCGGTTGGATTTTGAATACTTAGGCGAAGCGGATTCGCAGCGAAGCCCCCGAGTGAGAGACTGGCTCGCACTCGGAAAGGATTTTTTTTACAAACTTAGGCGAATCGGATTCGCGACTAAGCCACCCACTGGGGGAAATTTGAACAAAAAGCAATAACAATCACTGGGAAAATTATAACATTCTTGTCTTAGATAAACAACTACAAAAGTACTTTTATTACATCTCAACCGAGTGAGTTTCAAGTGTAAAAGGGGCGGAGCAGCTCCGCGTTCCAAGCTCGAGGCTCGTCGATCTAGCGATCAACGTTGTAGAGATGATATGCTCCGTTGTGGAGGACTCTTGTGACGATGAAGGGAGCCACTCGGAGTGGTAGATCTCTCGGATGAACTCTGCTGCTAAGAGCTGAGACACCTCCTTGCCAATGGCCTTTCTCTTCTGGACGGCGGACCGCCGAAGATACTCTTTAACCGGTTTGAATTTTGGGTCGACTCGTAGGCGATGCTCAGCCAGCCCCCTGGGAACACCCGGCATGTCGTGAGCTTCCATGCAAAGATGTCCCGATTCTCACGGAGGAACTGGATGAGCGCTTCTTCCTATTTTGGGTCGAGTGTTGTTGAGATGTTGGTCGGAGCAGCATCGGGATCACCGGGTGAATGTGAACCTGTTTGCCTCGTCACCGATCGAAATGTCGACTCAGAAGCGGGCTTCTTAGCTCGCAACAAATCACTCGGATCTGCAGCTTTCTGATACTCTTGTAGCTCTACCACCGCCAACTGAGCATCGGCAATCTTAGAGCCTTTCTGGAAGCACTCTTCTTCCTTCTTCTGATTGCCCGTGACAGTGATCACGCCCTTGGGACCAGGCATCTTCAGTTTAAGATACACGTAACATGGTCGGGCCATGAAACATGTATAAGCTGGTCTCCCCAGAATAGCGTGATAAGCGCTCTAGAAATCTACGACCTCAAAGGTCAACTTTTCTTTCCGGAAATGCTTTGAATCACCAAAAACTACATCAAGAGCAATTTGGCCGAGTGACTCAGCCTTCTTCCCAGGAATGACTCCGTGGAAGCTCATGTTATCGGTAATCGAAGTCCGGACATAGGAATGCCCATCCCTTTCAACGCCTCCTCACAGATAATATGTTCAAGCCACTACCACCATCCATCGGGACTTTGGTCACCGAGTGCCTTCAACAACCGGGTCGACCACCAATGCTTGCCTCCTGTGGGTGGCAATGTGCGTCAGTGATCGACCGGTCGAATGTGATGGCGGTCTGGGACCATTTCAGATAATTGGGAGTCGCCGGAGCAACCAAGTTCACTTCCCGATTGATAACCTTCAATCGACTTTTGCTTTCGACGTCAGCAAAAATCATCTCTGTCCTCAACTTTGTCATTCTCCTTATCATTATCCTTGAGCTGTTTCCCTTGGAACTGCTGAATCAAGAGCCGACACTATCGAGTGGTATGTTTCGGGTAAATGAGTTTACCCTCTTCATCTTTCTTTGTATGAATATGACATGGAAAATCCAACACGTCGTTTCCATCCTGGTCTTTCACCTTCTTGGGGTTCCAAGGACCCTTGGGTTTCCCCTTGAACTTTCTGGGGTCACGGCCAAGGCCTCTCCGGAGCCGCCGCTCGGCTTTGCGCTTCGCTTCCGGAATTTTCCTCCGCCGCCTCATTGGCGGCCGATTTATATTTACCACTCGAGCCGATCCTCTTCTTCACCATTTGCATACTTGGTGGCAATCTCCATCATCCGCCTGTGGTCATATCTCCGGTTCGACCAAATTTCAAACTCAATTCTCTGTTCTTGACACCTTCCTTGAAGGCACAGATTGCTGGTGATCGATACATTCTCGATTGTGTGGTGCAAAGTGATCCACCTCTGGATATAATCTCTCAAAGTTTCACTCGACTTTTGCACACACGATCGCAACTCCGCTAAACCTGCTGGTCGCTTGCAAGTTCCTTCAAATGTCCCGACAAACACTCGGGCAAGATCTTCCCAAGTGTAAATACTGCTGGTGCTAATCGATTCAACCACGCCTCGGCTGAACCCTCCAACATAAGAGGCAAATGCTTCCTGGCTACCTCATCGTTGCCACCGCCGATCTGAACCGCCACTCGGTAATCTTCAAGCCAAGTGTCGCTTGGATTCTCCGATGAACTTGTCGACTCCAACGCCAACCTGAAGTTGGGAGGAATCACTGCGGCTCGATGGCTCTCTGGAACACTCGTGCCGAGACATGAACTCAAGCTCTTTGGAAGGAACATCTCTATCATGGCCGTCTCGGTGAGCTCTGTTCTGTCGACCAAACCTTGAACGATAATAGATCTCGCATCAAAGCCTGGTTCCCTCGGGTCGACCGAACTCTTCGCCCAAAGCACCGCTTTTGGCGTCTGTCGTCTGCTGCCGAGGAGCGTATGATCCACCCCTTGGGGAGGAGTGGACACTGATGTCGATCATTGCGATCGAATCGGTGCTCATACTGCTCATGACCCTTGTATTGATCATCACTCCGCCCGCCGTTCCTCACGCCTCGGGGCGATCTTGGACTATGGGCCGATCGACTAAATTCGCAGCGACGGATCGGCTGTGAACCCTGTTCCGCGATCGATACAACTGAGTTTTGATCTCTCACGCCCGGAGCAGATCACTGATTTGCTTCATACCTCTACCCGCCTCAATATTGGAAGGCTGAATTGACTCTGCTATACGGGCGGCAGCTGCTAAATTCTGAATCGGAGTTCGATATACCTGAGTTGGCGGTTGAAAGAGCTGGCGTCGACTGGATTCTGGAACCCTTGGTCGCGTACGCTCGTCGAGTACTCACTGAAGATTCTCCAGTCGAGTCCGCTCAGCCAGGTTGGCCAAGAGCGCATCCTCCAAGGAGCGATCCTCGGGGGTTTCTCCAACGATAGGAGTGTGAAGTGCATCCATGTTCCGACGGCGAAGCTCCTCCCTCTGGAGCGAAGTGAGGGGCTCGGGCATGTACTCTTCGTGGGCTTGCTCCGGATCGTCTCCACCGCCACCTCCGTTGGTGCGGGTGAATCCAGGGGGACTGCATGGTCCATCCACCATCAAAACCTCTGCCGCCGGGTCACTGCTATCGCATTCGGAAGCAGTCTCTATGGAGCCAGTCGACAGGTCGAACAGGCCGTAGAGAGATTCGTCGGGCTCGATCGCCGCGACTTGGGGGATGGCTGACTGGCGGGCCACCGCATTCCTCACCCACCGGTGAAGCCTCGACCGATCAGAATGCTTGCGCCGGTGGGAGACTGGGAGTGAAAACAGCGCAGGAGCGGACCCATACTGGGTCAACAGTTGCCGCAGGAGGACGCTGCGGACACACGCGCGAAAGTGCGTCTCCCCGCGGACGGGGAGCGCGTCCACGTCGAGTGGAGCCTCCTGAAGCCAAGCGGAGTCGTCGGCGACGAACGTGAGTGCACCGAGACGGATCTCGTGGCCGTCGACCAGAACTCCACCTGAAACCATGATGCCGGAGATCGAAAGAATCCCAACTTCTCCAACAAATCGCTAGAACACCTGCCCCACAGTGGGCGCCAACTGTCGTGGTTCTAAGTATGACAGTAGAATGGGGGGTAGGTATGGAGAGGCAAGATCCTAGCTATGGAGTAGTTGTATACGCAAGGGATTTATGAGTTCAGGCCCTTCTCGGAGGAAGTAATAGCCCTCATTTCCTGAGCCCGGAGGCGGGCGATCGGATTATATGCGTATGTGTTATGGGTGCGAACCCTTCTACCGTGGAGGGGTGGCTTATATAGAGTGTGCCAGACCCCAGCCAGCCCACGTAGTAGAGGGTTTAAGGTGCGTTAAAGCTAGGCGTTACTGGTAACGCCTTACATAAAGCGTCATTAAGGTCATAAAGACTATTTTTCTACAGACCGTTTGGGTACCGAGTGGCTCTTGGACTCCTGGTGGTCGAGTGGGTCTTCATGGTCGAGTGTCTTTGAATTAGTCGAGTGGAAACCTACCAGGTCGACTGGAAGGCTGCTTCTCTTGTGAGTGTCCTTGTGGAGGGTACCTTTGGGCAGGTCTATGACCCTACCCCAGGTATATGACTTCATCAGCCAGAGACACACAGCTTCCATCTTCCATGTGGGAAGATGACCGTGACCCTCCAGGATTGGCGGATGATTGCGGCCCTACCACTCGAGGGTCGTGCTCTCACCGGACAAGTGTTGAGGACGAACTGGCATGATAGGGTTGTCGCCCTCATCGGCGACTGCCCATCCGCTAAGAACAACTGGACTTCCGGCATACTGCTGTCATGGCTCCTCAAGTACCGGAGCAAGTGCTCGGAACATGCCGAACCCCTGGTGGTGGAGCAGTACGCCAGGGCCTACCTGTGGTATCTTCTCACGGAGGTAGTGTTTCCAGACTGCTCTGGAACCTTTGCCCTATGGATGTATCTCGACTTCCTAAAGGACTTGGATGCAGGGTAAAGCTGGGGGGCCGCTGGTCTCGCCTACCTATACCGTTCGGTAAGTGAATATAACTTTGTTTCAAATATCATGGACGTGTGTTGCTTTAGATTATGACATCTTATCATCTATACTTGTTTTCTAGCTTGACGACGCGACCCAGAGGGCGGAAGTCACGTCTGGTATGTGTGGATGTGTATGGGGCCTCTCCATTTGGATGTGGGAGAGAATCCCGATGGGTCGTCCGGAGAAGCTACGCTCGCGTGCATGGATGGACTATGGCGAAGATGACGAAGATGATCGGTACCCGACCGTCGCATACGCTTGGGACGTGGTGCGTGTACACATGGGAGAATCCAAGGCCTTGTACAAGGTCTTCAGCAATGAGCTTGATGCTCTGCGGTTTTTCAGGTATAAGAACTAGATTTCGAATAGTTTTGATGACACTTTCACTTGAGCTTACCATTGTTTGGTACTAGGTTACTTGGCGGCCGTATGATGATGAACGAGAGTGGGGGTTCGAGCTGAACAGCATCTGCAAGCAGGACCGGCTTCTCTGGCGGTGCATCGCGCCCATGATTTGTGTCTATGCCGTGGAGTACCACTTTCCATAGCGCATTGCTGTGCAATTTGGTAAGGCGCAACACACATCACCAGCCGGCATCGTCCATGATATCGGTGGCTACGATCGATAACCCACAAGTATAGGGGATCACAATAAAGTATTCGAGGGTAGATTATTCAACCCAAATTTATTGATTCGGCACAAGGGGAGCCAAAGAATATTCTCAAGTATTAGCAGTTGAGTTGTCAATTCAACCACACCTGGATAACTTAATATATGCAGCAAAGTATTTAGTAGCAAAGTAGTATGGAAGTAACTGTAACAGTGGCAAAGGTAAAGTAACTAAGCAAAGGACAGTATGTGAAAAGCTCATAGGCATTGGATCGGTGATGGATAATTATGTCGGATGTGGTTCATCATGTAACAGTTATAACATAGGGTGACACAGAACTAGCTCCAATTCATCAATGTAATGTAGGCATGTATACCGAATATAGTCATACGTGCTTATGGAAAAGAACTTGCATGACATCTTTTGTCCTACCCTCCCGTGGCAGCGGGGTCCTATTGGAAACTAAGTGATATTAAGGCCTCCTTTTAATAGAATACCGGACCAAAGCATTAACACATAGTGAATACATGAACTCCTCAAACTACGGTCATCACCGGGAGTGGTCCCGATAATTGTCACTTCGGGGTTGCCGGATCATAACACATAGTAGGTGACTATTGACTTGCAAGATAGGATCAAGAACTCACATATATTCCTAAAAACATAATAGGTTCAGATCTGAAATCATGGCACTCGGGCCCTAGTGACAAGCATTAAGCATAGCAAAGTCATAGCAACATCAATCTCAGAACATAGTGGATACTAGGGATCAAACCCTAACAAAACTAACTCGATTACATGGTAAATGTCATCCAATCCATCACCGTCCAGCAAGCTTACGATGGAATTACTCACGCACGGCGGTGAGCATCATGAAATTGGTGATGGAGGATGGTTGATGATGACGACGGCGATGGATTCCTCTCCGAGCCCCGAACGGACTCCAGATCAGCCCTCCCGAGAGAGTTTAGGGCTTGGCGACGGCTCCGTATCATAAAACGCGATGAATCCTTCTCTCTGATTTTTCCTCCCCGAACGTGAATATATGGAGTTGGAGTTGAGGTCGGTGTAGCTCCAGGGGGCCCACGAGGTAGGGGGGCACGCCTCCCACCCTCGTGGACAGGGTGTGGTCCCCTCGTCTTGATTCTTTCGCCCGTATTTTTTATTATTTTCAAAATATTCTCCGTGAAGTTTCAAGTCATTCGGAGAACTTTTATTTCTGCACAAAAATAACACCATGGCAATTCTACTGAAAACAACGTTAGTCCGGGTAAGTTCCATTCAAATCATGCAAGTTAGAGTCCAAAACAAGGGGAAAAGTGTTTGGAAAAGTAGATACGGCGGAGATGTATCAACGACCTACACCAGTGAGTACCACCAGGCGTCCTCATCGATACCAAGTTCTTGTTTTGATGTTTTACATTCATTATTAGTGTGTTCTACATTCTTTCTTATGCATTGCAGGATGAGCGGGAAGAACAATCAGCCAATCATAGATTGGGAAGACCAACATGCCAGACACGTGAAGGAATGGAACGAGTGGAAAACTCGCAAAGATGTGGAGAGGAAAGTGATTGACTGGAACGAGTACGAGGATCACATGCTGTGGTACGACGATGGCATCAAGCATCGCTCAAGGCTCGAGGCCCCAAATGACGGCGGCAGATGTCAAGACATGTTCGATGACGCTTCTGAGAATGAAGCCTATAATGAGAGCATCAGAGAGCTTCAAGGAAGGTTTAGGGAGTACAGAGCCCTCATGAACAGAGTGGTAAGTTTATTTATCTATTTTCAACCGACGGTTGGATGAAATCAGCTTTAGTGCTACTAACTCATTTTATTACTTTGCAGTCTTCAGAGCTGGACAAAAGCATTTTTTAAGCCTCTGATGCGCTTAGTACTATCCCCGGGACCTGAGCTAGTGAGAACAAGTTGAGGGGAACGGTGAAGGTAACATGGAGTTCATTTTCTTAAGTTCATTTGCAGAAGTTCGTCATTGCAGAAGTTCTCATTGTTTCGTTCCCATTGCATAAGTTCGTCAACAAATGTCGCAATCTTGTGAGTCTGCTTGGGTGCGCTACCTCCACCGAGGATGCTTTTTCTCCTGCAGCACCGATGCGTAGCCTCGCCTCATCGAGCCAGGCCGCCTCGTCATCTAGGGAAGTTCAAGAGGACAAGGACGACAAAGAAGAAGGTGAAGATGAAGAAGAGGGCGAGGAGGGAGCAGAAGAAGAACATGGGGAAGAAGAGGAAGAGGACGATGAGGAGGGAGAGGACCATGAGCAAGAGGACTACGATGATGATGATGGACCTCCAGCAACTCAAACAACCCAGTGTGAGAAGAGGAATGTGCCGAATAAGGATTGGAAAAGTCCATCCCTGTTTCAGAAAGCGCGTCCTACTTAGCACAAGAAGAAGGAGGCAGAGAAGCGTTCAAAGGCCAATGAGGACCATACCTCAAAGAGGGGAAGGAGGGAGTGAAGTTGTTGCCATGCTGTTGAACTATTTAAATATTTTATGTTTTCTTCATGAACCATTTGCTCATGAAACTATTTCGTATTTGTTGAACTTGCTATCTAAAACTTCATGAAACCTTTGTGGATGTGTGCTTGCTATGTAAACCATCTTTCTTAGTTGAACCATTTTCCTGTGAGCTATTTTTGATATATGTGATACATATGCTTATTGTTTTTAAGTATTGAAATTGCTATGTGCAAATAATTGAAGACAATACAAGTTAGGTGCAAAAAATGTACTAGCAGGACCGAGCGTCAGGCTTCATGGCGGTACGTTTGCACACCCTACCGCCATAGCCTCCAGCGGTAGGGGCCTCACCCACACGCCTGCGTCCTGTGACAAAAAATGGCACCCAAACAGCGGTAGGGTTGCACACCCTACCGCCAGGCTTCATGGCGGCAGGTTTGCACACCCTCCCGCCATAGCCTCCAGCTGCAGAGGCGTCCCCACGCTGCCAAGTGCTCGTGACCAAAATTGCCACCCAAACAGCGCTAGGTTTGCACGCCCTACCGCCAAGCGTCATGGCGGCAGGTTTGCAAACCCTACCGCCATTCCCTCTGGCGGTAGGACAAAACAAAGATTTATATGCCACCGCCCGCCCGCCCCACCCCCTTCTCTCCCACTCAGCCGCCCGAAGAACAGACTTCTTCCTCTCGCCCCCTCTCTGATCTCCTCCACCTCCCCCTAGGATCTTCTTCATTTCTTCACCGATTTTGCGGATTGAGATGGCTCCGAAAATAGAAAAGTAAGCTCCTCCCTCAAATTAGTTTGAGTCAAATCACTCCCCCTTTTGAACTAGATTTATTTTTTTGTAGCCTAGGGATGACTTAGTTTGAGTCCAAGTTTAGTTTTTTCATAAGTTTAATATGATGCACGTTGGTGGGATTTATTTAGATGTGATGATGCATGTTGATATGATGAACCCTAATTCATATTCATGTTTAAAAAATCATGTTCATGTTAAAAAAAATCATGATGAACCCTCATTGATATGATGAACCTTGGTGATCTCATCTTGATATCTTTATTTATTTTTTGACCACATGATGAACCCTAATTCATCATCATGTTAAAAAATTCTTCATATTCTTATTGAAATATTAAATCATATGCTTATTGAAATATTAAATCATGATGAACCCTCATTAAATCATATGACCACATGATGAACCCTAATAGATATGATGAACCTTTGTGTGATGCATCCATATGTTTAGGTATGGAACCGTGGAGCAAGCACCGCCCACTCCTCGCACTACTCTCCAGCACATCCCGTCACAGATGCCTTCCCCGAGCAACTTTAGTACCGGTTCGTGCCTCGAACTGGTACTAATGGTCATCCTATATAAACCCTTCGTCCACCCGCACTCTGTTCTTCCCCCTTTCCCCTCTCCCTCTCCTCTATTCTTCCCTTCTTCCTCTCGAGCTCATCACAAATTTTGCCCAAAATTTGTCAAGATTTGCAGGCCCCCATCCATTCAAATGATCACAAAGGTTAGCAACTTTGTCCATTCATCTCTCATTGCTGGATTAGCTCTTGCATTGGTTTATATAGTGATTAATTGTGGGTTTTAGTAATTTGGGAGGAATTATATATATGTGGTAGTATTTGATTTATATGCAATTTGAGGTCAAAATAACACTTAGTTTTCATATGTAGGTGTGGTTTACTTAGTGCCTTCTAAATCTCCGTCGTAACCACCGTCGATTGCCCGCACCGTCCCGTTACCGGCACCACCTTGTGGTGAGCCTATTGTTCTTATCTTTTTTATAAAAAAAATTCATATTTGTGTGATTTGGATATATAGTTACTCATATAATTATCTTACCCGTACGTTGTTTGTTATACATAGTGTCATGGTTTTGATATCTATCCCCGTCGGCCCTCGTCCGTGTTATGATTCAGATGTGGTATATTCTCTTTTAAAACTATTTGTTGCATTTCGTGTTTATGAAAAATTATACCCATCAAGTTGACATAGATATTTTTATCTTGGAGGTATGTGAACCGGAAATTCCAACCGACCCAATTGTCGAGAGGTTAAATTTAGTTGATAGTGAAAATGAGTATTTGAAAGAAAAATTGAAAAGAATTGAGGGGGAGAAGATGGAATTGGAGTTGCATGTTGCCGATGTCATCGATGATCACAAGATCAAGATGGAGAGAATGCGCTTGAAGATTAGAAAGATTAGAAAATATGCCATTGATAGTGAGGCTTGGTATCGTTATGCTGTTGGATCAATTGTTACCTTAGTTGCGATCTAGATCACATTTGTTGTTGCATTTAAATGCTTTAGCTAGAGAGCTATTTGTTTGTTGCATTTAAGTGTTGTATGAACTTTATGTATGAACTTGTATTGATTTGGTCTTTTCGGTGTTGTGTAATGAAGATGAGCCGACAATGGATGTACGATGACCGATGCTCTCCCGAGTTCATTAATGGCGTGCATACTTTTCTGCTTGCGGCTGAGGCAAACAAGCGGGCGGATGGTTTTATGCCTTGTCCATGTGCTGGCTGTAAGAATGATCACAATTACTCTAAGTCAAGAACCATTCACGTCCACCTGTTTGAGTCCGGTTTCATGCCCCACTATAATGTTTGGACCAAGAACGGAGAAAGAGGGTTATGATGGAAGACAATGAAGAAGAAGAGGACGATGACAGCTATGCTGGCCATGGGTTCCCTGAATATGATGATACAACAATGGGGGAAGAAGATGAGCCGGCAATGCAGGAAGAAGCTGAAGAAGACGCATCAGATGAGCCCGCTGATGATCTAGGTCGGGACATTGCCGATGCAAAGAGAAACTGCGTAAGTGATTTGGAGAAGAAGAAGTTGCAGCGCATGTTAGAGGATCACAAGAAATTGTTGTACCTGAATTATGAAGCTGACAAGAAAAAGTTGGGCACCACACTGGAATTGCTGCAATGGAAGGAAGAGAATGGTGTATCTGACAAGGGATTTGGAAAGTTGCTGGTAATGATAAAGAATATGCTTCCAAAGGACAACGAATTGCCCGAGAGTACGTATGAAGCAAAGAAGGTTGTCTGCCCTCTAGGGTTAGAGGTGTAGAAGATACATGCATGCCCTAATGACTGCATCCTCTACCGCGGTGAGTACGGGATTTGAATGCTTGCCGGGTATGCGGTGCATTGCGCTATAAGATCAGCCGCGATGACCCTGGTGATGTCGAGGGCGAGTGCCCCAGGAAGAAGATTCCTGCCAAGGTGATGTGGTATGCTCCTATAATACCACGGTTGAAACGTTTGCTCCAAAACAAAGAGCATGCCAAGGCGATGCGATGGCACAGAAAAGACCGTAAGAAAGGCGGAAAGTTGAGAGTACCCTCGGACGGGTCGCAGTGGAGAAAAATCGAGAGAAAGTACAGGGAGGAGTTTGCAGGTGACGTAAGGAATGTATGGTTTGGTCTAAGCGCAGATGGCATCAATCCTTTTGGGGAGCAGAGCAGCAACCATAGCACCTGGCATGTGACTCTATGTTTGTATAACCTTCCTCCTTGGTTGTGCATGAAGTGGAAGTTCATTATGATGCCAGTGCTCATCCAAGGCCCTAAGCAACCCGACAACGACATTGATGTGTACCTAAGGCCATTAGTTGAAGAACTTTTATAGCTGTGGAATGGAACAGGTGTACGTGCGTGGGATGAGCACGGACATGAAGAATTTGACCTAAAGGTGTTGCTGTTCATGACCATCAATGATTAGCCTGCTCTCAGTAACCTTTCAGGACAGACAAACAAGGGATACCGCGCATGCACACACTGTTTGGATGATACCAACAGTATATATTTGGATAATTGTAGGAAGAATGTGTACCTGGGACATCGTCGATTTCTTCCGAGCAGGCATTCTGTAAGAAAGAAAGGCAAGCATTTCAAAGGTGAGGCGGATCACCGGACGAAGCCTCGCCACCGTACTGGTGCTAATGTACATGATATGGTCAAGGATTTGAAGGTAGTCTTTGGAAAGGGTCCTGGCGGACAACCTGTTCCAAATGACGCTGACGGACGCGCACCCATGTGGAAGAAGAAATCTATATTTTGGGACCTGCCCTATTTGAAAGACCAAGAGGTCCGCTCCACAATCGATGTGATGCACGTGAGGAAGAATCTTTGCGTGACCCTGCTTGGCTTCTTGGGCGCGTATGGGATGACAAAATATACACCTGAGGCACGGGAGGACCAGCAACGTATGCACGGAAAAGACGGCATACATCAGGTCATGCCAGCTACGCTCTTACCAAAGAAGAGAAGGAAATCTTCTTTGAATGCCTGCTCAATATTAAGGTACCGTCTGGCTTCTCGTCGAATATAAAGGGAATAATAAATATGGCAGAGAAAAAGTTGCAGAACCTAAAGTCTCGTGACTGCCACGTGATTATGACGCAACTGCTTCTGGTTACATTGAGGGGGCTTTTACCAGAAAATATTCGATTTTCCATTATGAAGCTATGTGCATTCCTCAATGCAATCTCTCAGAAGGTAATCGATCCAGAAATCATACCAAGGTTAGAGAATGATTTGGTGCAATGTCTTTTCAGTTTCTAGTTGGTGTTCCCACCATCCTTCTTCAACATCATGACGCACATCCTAGTTCACGTATGCGAAGAGATTAACGTTTTGGGTCCTGTATTTCTACACAATATGTTCCGCTTTGAGAGGTTCATAACCGTGCTAGGCCAGAAGGAAGCCTGTGAAAGGGCCATGAAAATGAGGAGGTCATTGAGTTTTGTATTGACTTTATTCCTGTCCTTAAGCCAATTGGTGTTCCTGAATCGCGGCATAAGGGCAGACTGGATGGAAAAGGCACGCTAGGAGGGGATAAAATAATATGTATGGATGGGCATTCTCTCACTCAAGCACACTACACAGTTCTACAGAATTTTGCCTTGGTGGCTCCGTATATGGAGGAAAATAAGAATTTTCTACGCTCCAAACACCCGGAGCAGTCTGACGACTAGATTACACGTGAACAAACGGTGACTTTCGCCGGCTGGTTACTGACACGTGCCATGCATGACGCCGCTATTGAAGACGACTTGTACTCGCTGTCCCAGTTACCATCTTCGAATATAATGACTTTCGAAGGGTACGATATAAATGGGAATACATTTTACACGATCGCCCAAGATAAGAAGAGCACCAACCAAAACAGTGGTGTCAGCTTTGATGTAGCAACCAAGAAGGGAAAGGAAACATATTATGCTTACATAGAGGACATATGGGAACTTCACTATGGACGTGGTTTGAAGGTCCCTTTGTTTCGGTGCAAATGGGCCAATATGACACGAGGCGGGGTAATGGAAGACCCGTAGTACGGAATGACAATAGTGGATCTCAACAATCTTCCGTATGCAGACGAACCATTCATCCTAGCCAATGATGTGGCACAGGTTTTCTATGTGAAGGACATGTCTACCAAGCCGAGAAAATTGAAGAAGATTGATTCGTATAGAGTTTATTTTTGTCATCATCGTGTTGGATGAAGATCTCGAAAGCAAAAACATCAAGGTCAATATGAAGCAATGAAATATAGAGAGCTTTAAGTTTTTCGCACTGATGGCTCTCTACCACCCCACCTCTCCTCTCCTCCCCTCCCACCTGCCCCGCACCTACAATGGCGATCTCTAACCCTAGCAACCATGAAAAGCTTGCTATATTGGGACTTTGCTCCGGGCTTGGCCCTGGCAGACCAGGTGAGAAGAAAATTTGACTCTACAGTTCATTTCTCCCCCTCCCGAGACATCAAGGAGTTCTTTTTGGTGGTCTCGTTTTCCTCGGCTTCGTTCCCTCTTTCGGTGGAATCTGTGGGTATTGCATTACAGTGTTGCATTGGAGAGATATCTTCTGGTTTCAATGTGCTACCGATCACTCAACGTTCATTTTGTTTTTCGGTTGCCAATAACAAAGTGGGTCACTTCATATATGGGCTCAAAGATCGTATTTGGCCTGATTTTTTTGTCACTTCCACTTGTTCAATGGTCATTTTGCCAAAGCTCTTGCAATTGACAATCGCTGGCACGCGGATCAAGAGCTACATGATATTGCGGATAGATGTTCTATTGCTGTCAAACCTTCTCTACAATTTTTATCTCACAAGGAGTGTCTTGATCATTCTTCTGCTAAGGAGCTTAGTAAATTTGGACTTATTCCTTTGAAAAATTGGAATTTCTCAAACAAAGACGCTCATGAAGCTTCTTCTTCCTCGGGACCATTGATGCCAATTCAAACTTCAACTGAAAATGCCTCAATTCCTCCATGCGACATTTCGGGCGTGGTTTCTGCTCAGGGCTCTAATCATATTGCATTAATGAATCATTACTTGTCACAAGCGAAGTCTGAGGAGAATCATGACATTAACTACCTTTTATTAGGTACGCTTAAATGTCCTCTTACCATGCCTTATGCTCCGCTGCCTCTCTGTTTTTTGAATTCGGCCTTCAGATATGCACCTCCTCATGTGGCTTGGACTCCAACGCTTAAAGCCCAACACAAAGCGGATCTTGCCTAGGCCCAATACACACAGAGGGAAATTGAGGATTTGGCGGCGAAATGGGCTACTTTATGCTCTAAATGCCTGCAATGGGGGCACAACCGGATTAACTGCCAAGGTAGGATCATTTGCATGAATTGCTCCGGTCCTGATCACCGTGCCATTGACTTCCCCAAGCGTGTCATCACATCATAAAGTAATGGGCAAGTTCCTTTAATTGGTGACACTGTGATCGGCCGGATCTTTGGGACAATCCACTCCTGCTCTGCATCCCGTGCTCAGATCTAAACCGTCCGTTCACTATGCTGTTTGTGGATTCTATGGACACGTGGAGCAATCTTGTCGTAGGCTGAAATTTCAGAACAAATCGAGGTGGGTTGTAAAAATCCAGCGGGCCCGCTCACCCCCTCACGATCCGTCTTCCACCTCGAAAACACAAAAGCCCCCGCTCTGCCCTGTCCCATCGCCCCTGCAATCACTCCCTCTCTCGCGACACTTGACCATGGCCAACTACCCTCTCAATCCAGTCCCCTTCCTCCCGCCGGGGTTCGCCGTCGAGCCTGGCCCGGCGGACCGCCTAGTTCGTAGTGGCATGGTGGTTGGTCCCATTGCGCCCCTCAACCATGAGTTCCTGGCGATTGCAGAGATCAGCCACTACGTTCCTCTTCATCGCCGCTCTGCCATCCGCGACCAGATCACTGTATTGATGCATGAGTCCCAGTTGTTCACCACAGAGGTCAGTGATCACCCGTTTGGGATTGGGATCTTTCGTTTTGTTGACTCCTTCTAGAGAGATACGGCGGTTAACACACCTATCGAGTTAGAAGAAGAGGATCTGCTAGTTACTTTTGTTCTACACAATGAAGCACTCAATAGGCACACCACCTCGTTTGGGCCAGAAGTTTGGTTGATGTTTTTCGGGTTTCCATATGATTATCAAACTGACTATTACATCACCAAGGCTCTGGGAGGGTATGGTTCACTAGTATCCTGGTATAACCCGAGGCAGGACCGTCGTTTTGTGCTGCTCAAAGCTAGGGTGATCCGTCTGAAATTAATCCCCAAAAGCTTTGTGGTTTGGCAACTAGGGGGAGCTTGAGATTGTTGGACAGTTCAGGTGACCATCTTGTGCAGTAATGACTGGAATGGTCTCTTACCACAAGTGCTGCCGCCTGGGGAGGAGACGCCGCCACCTGATGGCAATCCTCATCCTCTTTTTGGGCCCGATCTTACTGCAGAACAGTTGTACCAGCAACAGGTACACAACTGGCTTGTTCAGAACGGTGCACCACCTGCAGCCAACAATGCAGGTCAAGCTGCAGGTCAAGATGTTGTCCAGGAAGCCCAAACTCAAGGTGGTTGGGGTGTTTGGTCTCCTCCACAGCCTATGCAACTCCCTCCAATGCCGCCCCATCTTGTCAACTATCAAGCATGGCTTGCATCCCAAGGTCTGACAGTCCAGCACGACATGGTGCCTGAAAATAACATCACAGATAATACTTTCCAGGATTGGAATGATTCAATTACTACGACTGACAACTGTACTTCCTCCTAGGATGAGGATGCGGTTCTGCCTGATCTGAATGTGGCTCTGGCTATGCTGTCTGATCCAATTGAGGAAGTGGTTAGCGGGGAGGCACCTTCTGAATCTCTGACTGTCACTGTGGATTTACATGCTCATGGTATCCGCTTTGGGTTGTCTGCTCAAGGGGAGGAGCTATTGTGTGTCCTTATGAATGGGCCCATACCTCGGCAGCGTCTCAACTCTTTCATTTTTCAGGCCTTGCGACCAGCTATTTCTTCTATTGGGCCTTGGCAGGAGGGATATGGCTGTTGGAAATATGCCCTAGAGGCAATAATAAAAGGATTATTATTATATTTCCTTGTTCATGATAATTGTCTTTTATTCATGCTATAATTGTATTATCCGGAAATCGTAATACACGTGTGAATACATAGACTACAACATGTCCCTAGTGAGCCTCTAGTTGACTAGCTCGTTGATCAACATATAGTCATGGTTTCGACTATGGACATTGGATGTCATTGATAACGGGATCACATCATTAGGAGAATGATGTGATGGACAAGACCCAATCCTAAGCATAGCACAAGATCGTGTAGTTCGCTTTGCTAGAGCTTTTCCAATGTCAAGTATCTTTTCCTTAGACCATGAGATCGTGTAACTCCGGATACAATAGAAGTGCTTTGGGTGTACCAAAGCGTCACAACGTAATCGGGTGACTATAAAGGTGCACTACAGGTATCTTCGAAAGTGTCTGTTGGGTTGACACGGATCGAGACTGGGATTTGTCACTCCGCATTACGGAGAGGTATCACTGGGCCCACTCGGTAATGCATCATCATAATGAGGTCAAGGTGACCAAGTGTTTGGTCACGGGATCATGCATTACGGTACAAGTAAAGTGACCTGCCGGTAACGAGATTGAACAAGGTATTGGGATACCAACGATCGAATCTCGGGCAAGTAACATACCGATTGACAAAGGGAATTGTATACGGGGTTGCTTAAATCCTCGACATCGTGGTTCATCCGATGAGATCATCGAGGAGCAGGTGGGAGCCAACATGGGTATCCAGATCCCGCTGTTGGTTATTGACCGGAGAGCCGTCTCGGTCATGTTCAAGATGTCTCCGAACCCATAGGGTCTACACACTTAAGGTTCGGTGACGCTAGGGTTGTATGAATATGAGTATGCAGCAAACAGAAAGTTGTTCGGAGTCCCGGATGAGATCCCGGATGTCACGAGGAGTTCAAGAATGCTCCGGAGGTAAAGAATTATATATGGGAAGTCGAGTTTCGGCCATCGGGAAAAGTTTTGGGGTCCACCGGTATTGTACCGGGACCACCGGAAGGTTCCCGGGGGTCCACCGGGTGGGGCCACCTATCCCGGAGGGCCCCATGGGCTGAAGTGGGAGGCGAACCAGCCCCTGGTGGGCTGGTGTGCCCTCCCTTGGGCCCTCCTCATGCGCCTAGGGTTGGGAACCCTAGGGGAGGGGGCGCCCCACTTGCCTTGGGGGGCACTCCACCCCTTGGCCGCCGCCCCCCCCTAGGAGATCCCATCTCCTAGGGCTGGCGCCCCCCTGGGCTCCCTATATAAAGAGGGGGGTGGGAGGGCAGCCGCACCCAACACCTGGCGCCTCCCTCCCATCCCTGCTACACCTCTCTCTCTCGCAGAAGCTCGGCGAAGCTCTGCCGGAATCCTGCTGCATCCACCACCACGCCGTCGTGCTGCTGGATCTTCATCAACCTCTCCCTCCTCCTTGCTGGATCAAGGTACGGGAGACGTGATCCGCTCCGTACGTGTGTTGAACGTGGAGGTGCTGTCCGTTCGGCACTTGGTCATCGGTGATTTGGATCACGACGAGTATGACTCCCTCAACCCCGTTCACTTGAACGCTTCCACTCGCGATCTACAAAGGTATGTAGATGCACTCCTATCACTCGTTGCTAGATGAACTCATAGATGGATCTTGGTGAACGTAGGAATTTTTTTATTTTATGCAACGTTCCCCAACAGTGGCATCATGAGCTAGGTCTATGCGTAGTTCTCTATTGCACGAGTAGAACGAAAATCTGTTGTGGGTGTAGATGTTGTCAACTTTCTTGCCGCTACTAGTCTTATTTTGCTTCAGTGGTATTGTGGGATGAAGCGGCCCGGCCGACCTTACACGTACGCTTACGTGAGACAGGTTCCACCGACTGACATGCACTAGTTGCATAAAGTGGCTAGCGGGTGTCTGTCTCTCCCACTTTAGTTGGAGCGGATTCGACGAAAAGGGTCCTTATGAAGGGTAAATAGAAGTTGACAAATCACGTTGTGGCTTTCACGTAGGTAAGAAAATGTTCTTGCTAGAACCCTATTGCAGCCACGTAAAACTTGCAACAACAATTAGAGGACGTCTAACTTGTTTTTGCAGCAAGTGTCTTGTGATGTGATATGGCCAAAGTTGTGATGAATGATGAATGATATATATGTGATGTATGAGATCATGTTCTTGTAATAGGAATCACGACTTGCATGTCGATGAGTATGACAACCGGCAGGAGCCATAGGAGTTGTCTTTATTTTTTTGTATGACCTGCGTGTCATTTAGAAACGCCATGTAAATTACTTTACTTTATGGCTAAACGTGTTAGCCATAGTAGTAGAAGTAATAGTTGGCGAGCAACTTCATGGAGACACGATGATGGAGATCATGATGATGGAGATCATGGTGTCATGCTGGTGACAAGATGATCATGGAACCCCGAAGATGGAGATCAAAGGAGCTATATGATATTGGCCATATCATGTCACTACTATATAATTGCATGTGATGATTATTATGATTATGCATCTTTTTTACTTAGAACGACGGTAGTAAATAAGATGATCCCTTATAATAATTTCAAGAAAGTGTTCTCCCTAACTGTGCACCGTTGCTAAAGTTCGTGGTATCGAAGCACCATGTGATGATCGAGTGTGATAGATTCTTACGTTCACATACAACGGGTGTACGACAGTTTTACACATGCAAAACACTTAGGTTAACTTGACGAGCCTAACATGTACAGACATGGCCTCGGAACACAAGAGACCGAAAGGTCGAACATGAGTCGTATGGAAGATACGATCAACATGGAGATGTTCACCGACGATGACTAGTCCGTCTCACGTGATGACCGGACACGGCCTAGTCGACTCGGATCATGTAACACTTAGATGACTAGAGGGATGTCAAATCTGAGTGGGAGTTCATTAAATAATTTGATTAGATGAACTTTATTATCATGAACATTAGTCTAAAATCTTTGCAAAATATCTTGTAGATCAAATGGCCAACGCTCATGTCACCATGAACTTCAACGCGTTCCTACAGAAAACCAAGCTGAAAGATGATGGCAGCAACTATTCGGACTGGGTCCGGAACCTGAGGATCATCCTCATAGCTGCCAAGAAACAATATGTCCTAGAAGCACTGCTAGGTGATGCACCCATCCCAGAGAACCAAGACGTTATGAACGCTTGGCAGTCTCGTGCTGATGATTACTCCCTTGTTCAGTGCGGCATGCTTTACAGCTTAGAACCCGGGCTCCAAAAGCGTTTTGAGCAACACGGAGCATATGAGATGTTCGAGGAGCTGAAACTAGTTTTCCAAGCTCATGCCCGGGTCGAGAGATATGAAGTCTCCGACAAGTTCTACAGTTGTATGATGGAGGAAAATAGTTCTGTCAGTGAGCACATACTCAAAATGTCTGGGTTGCACAACCGCCTGTCCCAGCTCGACATTAACCTCCCGGACGAGGCGGTCATTGACAGAATCCTTCAGTCGCTCCCATCAAGCTACAAAAGCTTTGTGATGAACTACAATATGAAGGGGATGGTGAAAACTATTCCTGGAGTATTTTCAATGCTGAAGTCAGCAGAGGTAGAAATCAAGAAGGAGCATCAAGTGTTGATGGTCAATAAAACCACGAAGTTCAAGAAGGGCAAGTGTAAGAAGAACTTCAAGAAGGACGGCAAGGATTTTGCCGCTACCGTAAGCCAGCCGTTGTGAAGAAGTCAGGCAATGGACCCAAGCCTGTGACTGAGTGTTTTTATTGCAAAGGGAAGGGTCCCTGGAAGCGGAACTGCCCCAAATACTTAGCAGACAAGAAGGCCGGCAACACTAAAGGTATATTTGATATACATGTAATTGATGTGTACCTTACCAGTACTCGTAGTAACTCCTGGGTATTTGATACCGGTGTCGTTGCTCATATTTGTAACTCACAGCAGGAGCTGCGGAATAAGCGGAGACTGGCGAAGGACGAGGCGACGATGCGCGTCGGGAATGGTTCCAAGGTCGATGTGATCGCCGTCGGCACGCTACCTCTACATTTACCTACGGGATTAGTTTTAAACCTCAATAATTGTTATTTAGTGCCAAGTTTGAGCGTGAACATTGTATCATGATCTCGTTTAGTACGAGATGGCTACTCATTTAAATTCGAGAATAATGGTTGTTCTATTTATATGAGAGATATGTTTTATGGTCATGCTCCGATGGTCAATGGTTTATTCTTAATGAATCTCAAACGTGATGTTACACATATTCATAGTGTGAATACCAAAAGATGTAAAGTTGATAACGATAGTCCCACATACTTGTGGCACTGCCACCTTGGTCACATTGGTGTCAAACGCATGAAGAAGCTCCATGCTGCTGGACTTTTAGAGTCTCTCGATTATGAATCATTTGACACATGCGAACCATGCCTCATGGGAAAAATGACCAAGACCCCGTTCTCCGGAACAATGGAGCGAGCAACCAACTTATTGGAAATCATACATACCGATGTGTGCGGTCCAATGAGCGTTGAGGCTCGCGGAGGATATCGTTATGTTCTCACTCTCACAGACGACTTAAGTAGATATGGGTATGTCTACTTGATGAAACACAAGTCTGAGACCTTTGAAAAGTTCAAGGAAATTCAGAATGAGGTAGAGAATCAACGTGAACGAAAAATAAAGTTCTTACGATCAGATCATGGAGGAGAATATTTAAGTCACGAATTAGGTACACACTTAAGGAAATGTGGAATCGTTTCACAACTCACGCCGCCTAGAACACCTGAGCGTAACGGTGTGTCCGAACGTCGTAATCGCACTCTATTGGATATGGTCCGATCTATGATGTCTCTTACTGATTTACCGCTATCATTTTGGGGATACATGTTGGAAATATGCCCTAGAGGCAATAATAAAAGGATTATTATTATATTTCCTTGTTCATGATAATTGTCTTTTATTCACGCTATAATTGTATTATCCGGAAATCGTAATACACGTGTGAATACATAGACCACAATATGTCCCTAGTGAGCCTCTAGTTGACTAGCTCGTTGATCAACAGATAGTCATGGTTTCCTGACTATGGACATTGGATGTCATTGATAATGGGATCACATCATTACGAGAATGATGTGATGGACAAGACTCAATCCTAAGCATAGCACAAGATCGTGTAGTTCGTTTGCTAGAGCTTTTCCAATGTCAAGTATCTTTTCCTTTGACCATGAGATCGTGTAACTCCCGGATACCGGAGGAGTACTTTGGGTGTACCAAGCGTCATAGCGTAATCGGGTGACTATAAAGGTGCACTACAGGTATCTCCGAAAGTGTCTGTTGAGTTGACACGGATCGAGACTGGGATTTGTCACTCCTTATGACGGAGAGGTATCTCTGGGCCCACTCGGTAATGCATCATCATTATGAGCTCAAAGTGACCAAGTGTCTGGTCACGGGATCATGCATTACGGTACGAGTAAAGTGACTTGCCGGTAACGGGATTGAACAAGGTATTGGGATACCGACGACCGAATCTCGGGCAAGTAACGTACCGATTGACCAAGGGAATTGTATACGGGGTTGCTTAAATCCTCGACATCGTGGTTCATCCGATGAGATCATCGAGGAGCATGTGGGAGCCAAAATGGGTATCCAGATCCCGCTGTTGGTTATTGACCGGAGAGCCGTCTCGGTCATGTCTGCATGTCTCCCGAAGCCGTTGGGTCTACTCTCTTATAGTTCGGTGATGCTAGGGTTGTATGATTATGAGTATGCAGCAAACCGTAAGTTGTTCGGAGTCACGGATGAGGTCCCGGACGTCATGAGGAGTTCCAGAATGGTCCGGAGGTAAAGAATTATATATAGGAAGTGCTGTTTGACCATCGGGAGAGTTTGGGGTCACCGGTATTGTCTGGGACCACCGGAAGGTCCCGAGGTCCACCGGTGGTGCCACCTATCCCGGAGGACCCCGTGGGCTGAAGTGGGGAGGGAACCAGCCCCTAGTGGGCTGGTGCGCCCCCCCCCTTGGGCCCCCCCGGCGCCTAGGGTTGGAAACCCTAGGTGAAGCGCGCCCACTGCCTTAGGGGTATCGCCACCCCACGCCGCCCCTTGGGAGTTTCCCATCTGCAGGGCGGCGGCCCCCCAGGGGCCTATATAAAGGGGGGGAGGGAGGGCCGCCGCACCCCTGCATCTTGGCGCCTCCCTCTCCCCTGCTACACCTCTCCCTTTCGCAGAAGCTCGGCGAAGCCCTGCTGCGGTGACTGTTGCATCCACCACCACGCCGCCGTGCTGCTGGATCTTCATCAACCTCTCCTTACCCCTTGCTGGATCAAGAAGGAGGAGACGTCACGCTGACCGTACGTGTGTTGAACACGGAGGTGCCATCCGTTCGGCGCTAGGATCTCCGGTGATTTGGATCACGACGAGTACGACTCCCTCAACCCCGTTCTCTTGAACGCTTCCGCTCGCGATATACAAAGGTATGTAGATGCACTCCGATCACTCGTTGCTAGATGAACTCATAGATGGATCTTGGTGAAACCGTAGGAAAATTTTTATTTTTTGCAACGTTCCCCAGCAGTGGCATCATGAGCCAGGTTTATGCGTAGTTCTCTTTGCACGAGTAGAACACAATTTATTGTGCGCGTATATGTTGTCAACTCTCTTGCCGCTACTAGTCTTATCTTGCTTCAGCGGTATTGTGGGATGAAGCAGCCCGGACCGACCTTAAACGTACGCTTACGTGAGACAGGCTCCACCGACTGACATGCACTAGTTGCATAAGGTGGCTAGCGGGTGTCTGTCTCTCCCACTTTAGTTGGCGCGGATTCGATGAAAAGGGTCCTCATGAAGGGTAAATAGAAGTTGACAAATCACGTTGTGGCTTTCACGTAGGTAAGAAAACGTTCTTGCTAGAATCCTATTGCAGCCACGTAAAACTTGCAACAACAATTAGAGGACGTCTAACTTGTTTTTGCAGCAAGTATTTTGTGATGTGATATGGCCAAAGTTGTGATGAATGATGAATGATATATGTGATGTATGAGATCATGTTCTTCTAATAGGAATCACAACTTGCATGTCGATGAGTATGAAAACCGGCAGGAGCCATAGGAGTTGTCTTTATTTTTGTATGACCTGCGTGTCATTGAGAAACGCCATGTAAATTACTTTACTTTATTGCTAAACAAGTTAGCCATAGTAGTAGAAGTAATAGTTGGCGAGCAACTTCATGGAGACACGATGATGGAGATCATGATGATGGAGATCATGGTGTCATGTCGGTGACAAGATGATCATGGAGCCCCGAAGATGGAGATCAAAGGAGCTATATGATATTGGCCATATCATGTCACTACTATATAATTGCATGTGATGTTTATTATGTTTATGCATCTTGTTTACTTAGAACGACGGTAGTAAATAAGATGATCCCTTAAAATAATTTCAAGAAAGTGTTCTCCCTAACTGTGCACCGTTGCTAAAGTTAAATGCGTTTTGAAGCACCACGTGATGATCGGGTGTGATAGATCCTTACGTTCACATACAACGGGTGTAAGACAGTTTTACACATGCAAAACACTTAGGTTAACTTGACGAGCCTAGCATGTACAGACATGGCCTCGGAACACAAGAGACCGAAGGTCGAACATGAGTCGTATGGAAGATACGATCAACATGGAGATGTTCACCGACGATGACTAGTCCGTTTCACGTGATGATCGGACACGGCCTAGTCGACTCGGATCATGTAACACTTAAATGACTAGAGGGATGTCAAATCTGAGTGGGAGTTCATTAAATAATTTGATTATATGAACTTTATTATCATGAACAATAGTCTAAAAATCTTTGCAAAATGTCTTGTAAATCAAAGGGCCAACGCTCATGTCACCATGAACTTCAACGCGTTCCTACAGAAAACCAAGCTGAAAGATGATGGTAGCAACTATTCGGACTGGGTCCGGAACCTGAGGATCATCCTCATAGCTGCCAAGAAACAATATGTCCGAGAAGCACCGCTAGGTGATGCACCCATCCCAGAGAACCAAGACGTTATGAACGCTTGGCAGTCTCGTGCTAATGATTACTCCCTCGTTTAGTGCGGCATGCTTTACAGCTTAGAACCGGGGCTCCAAAAGCGTTTTGAGCAACATGGAGCATATGAGATGTTCGAAGAGCTGAAACTAGTTTTCCAAGCTCATGCCCGGGTCGAGAGATATGAAGTCTCCGACAAGTTCTTCAGTTGTAAGATGGAGGAAAATAGTTCTGTCAGTGAACACATACTCAAAATTTCTGGGTTGCACAACCGCCTGTCCCAGCTGGACATTAACCTCCCGGACGAAGCGGTCATTTACAGAATCCTTCAGTCGCTCCCACCGAGCTACAAGAGCTTTGTGATGAACTACAATATGCAGGGGATGGTCAAAACTATTCCTGAAGTATTTTCAATGCTGAAGTCAGCAGAGGTAGAAATCAAGAAGGAGCATCAAGTGTTGATGGTCAATAAAACCACTAAGTTCAAGAAGGGCAAGGGTAAGAAGAACTTCAAGAAGGACGGCAAGGATGTTGCAGCGCCTGGTAAGCCAGTTGCCAGGAAGAAGTCAAAGAATGGACCCAAGCATGAGACCGAGTGCTTTTATTGCAAAGGGAAGGGTCACTGGAAGCGGAACTGCCCCAAATACTTAGCAGACAAGAAGGCCGGCAACACTAAAGGTATATTTGATATACATGTAATTGATGTGTACCTTACCAGTACTCGTAGTAACTCCTGGGTATTTGATACCGGTGCCATTGCTCATATATGTAACTCACAGCAGGAGCTGCGGAATAAGCGGAGACTGGCGAAGGATGAGGTGACGATGCTTGGCGTCGGGAATGGTTCCAAGGTCGATGTGATGGCAAGTCGACACGCTACCTCTACATTTACCTATGGGATTAGTTTTAAACCTCAATAATTGTTATTTAGTGCCAAGTTTGAGCATGAACATTGTATCAGGATCTCGTTTAATACGAGATGGCTACTCATTTAAATCCGAGAATAATGGTTGTTCTATTTATATGAGAGATATGTTTTATGGTCATGCTCCGATGGTCAATGCTTTATTCTTAATGGATCTCGAACGGGATGTTACACATATTCATAGTGTGAATACCAAAAGATGTAAAGTTGATAACGATAGTCCCACATACTTGTGGCACTGCCGCCTTGGTCACATCGGTGTCAAACGCATGAAGAATCTCCATGCTGATGGACTTTTAGAGTCTCTAGATTATGAATCATTTGACACATGCGAACCATGCCTCATGGGCAAAATGACCAGGACTCCGTTCTCCGGAACAATGGAACGAGCAACCAACTTATTGGAAATCATACATACCGATGTGTGCTGTCCAATGAGCATTGAGGGTCGCGGAGGATATCATTATGTTCTCACTCTCACAGACGACTTAAGTAGATATGGGTATGTCTACTTGATGAAACACAAGTCTGAAACCTTTGAAAAGTTCGAGGAATTTTAGAATGAGGTAGAGAATCAACGTGACCGAAAAATAAAGTTCTTACGATCAGATCGTGGAGGAGAATATTTAAGTCACTAATTTGGTACACACTTAAGGAAATGTGGAATCGTTTCACAACTCACACCGCTGGAACACCTCAGCGTAACGGTGTATTCTGAGCGTCGTGTCGCACTCTTTTGGATATGGTGCGATCTATGATGTCTCTTACTGGTTTACCGCTATCATTTTGGGGATACGCTCTAGAGACAGCTACATTCACTTTAAATAGGGCACCGTCTAAATCCGTTGAGACGACACCGTATGAATTATGGTTTGGGAGGAAACCTAAGCTGTCGTTTCTAAAAGTTTGGGGATGCGATGCTTATGTCAAGAAACTTCAACCTGAAAAGCTCGAACCCAAGTCGGAAAAATGCGTCTTCATAGGATACCCTTAGGAAACCATTGGGTATACCTTCTACCTTAGATCCGAAGGCAAGATCTTTGTTGCCAAGAACGAATCCTTTACGGAAAAGAGTTTCTCTCGAAAGGAGTAAGTGGGAGGAAAGTAGAACTCGATGAAATCTTGCCTCTTGAACCGGAAAGTAGTGCAGCTCGTGAAAATGTTCCTGTGGTACCTACACCGACCGGAGAGGAAATTAATGATGATGATCAAGGTACTTGGATCAAGTTGCTCTTGAACCGTAGGTCCACAAGGACACGTTCCACACCAGAGTGGTATGGCAACCCTGTCACGGAAATCATGTTGTTAGACAACGGTGAACCTTGAACTATGAAGAAGCGATGGCGGGCCCAGATTCCAACAAATGGCTTGAAGCCATGCAATCCGAGATAGGATCCATGTATGAAAACAAAGTATGGACTTTGACAGACTTGCCCGATGATCGGCGACGATAGAAAACAAATGGATCTTTAAGAAGAAGACGGACGCGGATGGTAATGTTACCATCTATAAAGCTCGACTTGTCGCTAAGGGTTATCGGCAAGTTCAAGGGGTTGACTACGATGCGACTTTCTCTCCCGTAGCGAAGCTGAAGTCCGTCCGAATCATGTTAGCAATTGCCGCATACTATGATTATGAGATATGGCAAACGGATGTCAAAACGGCATTCCTTAACAGATATCTTAAGGAAGAACTGTATATGATGCAGCCGGAAGGTTTTGTCGACCCTAAGAATGCTAACAAGGTATGCAAGCTCCAGCGATCCATTTATGGGCTGGTGCAAGCATCTCGGAGTTGGAACATTCGCTTTGATGAGATGATCAAAGCATTTGGGTTTATGCAGACTTATGGAGAAGCCTGCGTTTACAAGAAAGTGAGTGGGAGCTCTGTAGCATTTCTCATATTATATGTAGATGACATACTTTTGATGGGAAATGATATAGAACTTTTGGACAACATTAAGGCCTACTTGAATAAGAGTTTTTCAATGAAGGACCTTGGAGAAGTTGCTTACATATTGGGCATCAAGATCTATAGGGATAGATCGAGACGCCTCATAGGTCTTTCACAAAGCACATACCTTGATAAGATATTGAAGAAGTTCAAAATGGATCAGTCCAAGAAAGGGTTCTTGCCTGTGTTACAAGGTGTGAAATTCAGCTCGGCTCAATGTCCGACCACGGCAGAAGATATAGAAGAGATGAGTGTCATGCCCTATGGCTCAGCCATAGGGTCTATTATGTATGCCATGCTGTTTACCAGACCTGATGTAAACCTTGCCGTAAGTTTGGTAGGAAGGTACCAAAGTAATCCCGGCAAGGAACACTGGACAGCGGTCAAGAATATCCTGAAGTACACAAAAGGACTAAGGACATGTTTCTCGTTTATGGAGGTGACGAAGAGCTCGTCAGAAGGGTTACGTCGACGCTAGCTTCGACACAGATCTGGATGACTCTAAGTCACAAACCGGATACGTGTATATGTTGAATGGTGGAGCAGTAAGCTGGTGCAGCTGCAAACAGAGCGTCGTGGCGGGATCTACATGTGAAGCGGAGTACATGGCAGCCTCGGAGGCAGCGCATGAAGCAATTTGGGTGAAGGAGTTCATCACCGACCTAGGAGTCATACCCAATGCGTCGGGGCCGATCAAACTCTTCTGTGACAACACTGGAGCTATTGCACTTGCCAAGGAGCCCAGGTTTCACAAGAAGACCAGGCACATCAAGCGTCGCTTCAACTCCATTCGTGAAATTGTTCAAGATGGAGACATCAAAATTTGCAAAGTGCATATGGATCTGAATGTCGCAGATCCGTTGACTAAACCTCTTCCGCGAGCTAAACATGATCAACACCAGAACTCTATGGGTGTTCGATTCATCACAATGTACCTAGATTATTGACTCTAGTTCAAGTGGGAGACTGTTGGAAATATGCCCTAGAGGCAATAATAAAAGGATTATTATTATATTTCCTTGTTCATGATAATTGTCTTTTATTCATGCTATAATTGTATTATCCGGAAATCGTAATACACGTGTGAATACATAGACTACAACATGTCCCTAGTGAGCCTCTAGTTGACTAGCTCGTTGATCAACAGATAGTCATGGTTTCCTGACTATGGACATTGGATGTCATTGATAACAGGATCACATTATTAGGAGAATGATGTGATGGACAAGACCCAATCCTAAGCATAGCACAAGATCGTGTAGTTCGTTTTGCTAGAGCTTTTCCAATGTCAAGTATCTTTTCCTTAGACCATGAGATCGTGTAACTCCCGGATACCGTAGGAGTGCTTTGGGTGTACCGAATGTCACAACGTAACTGGATGACTATAAAGGTTCACTACAGGTATCTCCGAAAGTGTCTGTTGGGTTGACACGGATCGAGACTGGGATTTGTCACTCCGCATTACGGAGAGGTATCACTGGGCCCACTCGGTAATGCATCATCATAATGAGCTCAAGGTGACCAAGTGTTTGGTCACGGGATCATGCATTACGGTATGAGTAAAGTGACTTTCCGGTAACGAGATTGAACAAGGTATTGGGATACCAACGATCGAATCTCGGGCAAGTAACATACCGATTGACAAAGGGAATTGTATACGGGGTTGCTTAAATCCTCGACATCGTGGTTCATCCAATGAGATCATCGAGGAGCATGTGGGAGCCAACATGGGTATCCAGATCCCGTTGTTGGTTATTGACCGGAGAGCCGTCTCGGTCATGTCTGCATGTCTCCCGAACCCGTAGGGTCTACACACTTAAGGTTCGGTGACGCTAGGGTTGTATGAATATGAGTATGCTGCAAACCGAAAGTTGTTGAGTCCGGATGAGATCCCGGACGTCACGAGGAGTTCCGGAATGGTCCGGAGGTAAAAAATTATATATGGGAAGTCGAGTTTCGGCCATCGGGAAAAGTTTCGGGGTCCACCGGTATTGTACCGGGACCACTGGAAGGTTCCCGGGGGTCCACCGGGTGGGGCCACCTATCCCGGAGGGCCCCATGGGCTGTGGGAGGGGAACCAGCCCCTGGTGGGCTGGTGCGCCCCCCCTTGGGCCCCCCTCATGCACCTAGGGTTGGGAACCCTAGGGAGGCGCCCACTTGCCTTGGGGGGCACTCCACCCCTTGGCCGCCGCCCCCCCTAGGAGATCCCATCTCCTAGGGCCGGCGCCCCCCTGGCTCGCTATATAAAGAGGGGGGTGGGAGGGCAGCTGCACCCAACACCTGGCTCCTTCCTCCCGTTCCTGCTACACCTCTCCCTCTCGCAGAAGCTCGGCGAAGCTCTGCAGGAATCCTGCTGCATCCACCACCACGCCGTCGTGCTGCTGGATCTTCATCAACCTCTCCCTCCTCCTTGCTGGATCAAGGTGCGGGAGACATCATCCGCTCCGTACGTGTCTTGAATGCGGAGGTGCTGTCCGTTCAGCACTTGGTCATCGGTGATTTGGATCACGACGAGTACGACTCCCTCAACCCCGTTCACTTGAACGCTTCCGCTCGCGATCTACAAAGGTATGTAGATGCACTGCTATCACTCGTTGCTAGATGAACTCATAGATGGATCTTGGTGAACATAGGAAATTTTTTATTTTATGCAACGTTCCCCAACAGTGGCATGAGGAATGCTTCTACTACTATCTCTGTCAGAGTTTCAGTTCACTCTGAAGGTCTCAACTTCTCTCAGGTTCAGTCTGTCACTCCAACCCCTGCAGCTGCTTCGTCTGTGGTTATTGAGGAACTCCCTACTGACAGTGCGGTGCTAAGTACTGATATTCCAGGGCATCAGCTTCAGTCTTCAGTTGTTTCGTCTGTGGTCATTGAGGAAATCACTACTGACACTATGGTGCCTGCTACTGATGATATTCAGCATTCCTCTGCTGCATTGCTTCCTGCACCGCCTGTCCCACATTCTCAGGCCAGACGTCCCAAGGCAACGGCTCCGATATCCACCACGGCAGTCAAGCGCAGTCAGCGCTCCAACAAATATGATGGCTTCAAGTCTCAAGCTGTTACGGATATTCGCACCAGCACTTCCAAGGTACAGCCCCGTTTTGTGCCCTCTATTGGCTCCTCTAGCTCTGCTGGTGACATCCCTCCGCCTACACCTGTCGCCACTCTGCAAGCAATTGGTGTCAACCGCTGCGCGATCCCGGAGAGTGAGCTTTCTTCTGAAGCTTTACTAGCTGCTCCCTCGGCCAGCGCATGATGATATGCAAGGGGAGTTGGCTCCTTCAACCTCTGAGTAATCCATTTGGTCTCTATGCCTCACCTACGCTGTTGGAATGTGCTATCTTCGAACGTCAGAGGCTTAAACTCTGAGCAGAAACAATTAGCACTTAATAAAGCGATTATCTCTAGCGGTTGTGCGGTCGTTTGTTTGCAGGAGACCAAAATGCCTGATGTCTCTTTTGCGTTTATTAAAACCTGCTTTCCTAAACAATTCGATCGTTTTGCTTTTGTCCCCTCGCGTGGTGCCTCTGGAGGCCTTCTTACTGTGTGGAAAAGCGCCTTATTCACGGGTAACATCGTATTTGCTGATGTTTTTGCGCTTACTGTATTTTTTGTAAGCACACAGTCTTCACAATCGTGGTCTCTTGTCAATATTTACGGTCCTTGTACGGGGGATGATCGTCAGGCATTTACCACTTGGCTATGCGATGTCCAAATCCCTAATGGACAGGACTGGCTTCTTCTAGGTGATTTCAACTATATGCGGGCCCCCTGATAACCGTAACAAGCTGGGTGGAAACTTAAATGATATGATTACATTCAACGATATCATCCGCAAGCAGCAACTAATAGAAATTCTGGTTCAAGGCAGAACGTACACATGGAGCAATATGCAACATGACCCCCTGCTCGAACAAATTGATTGGTTTCTTACTTCACTGCACTGGACCAACACGTATCCTAAAACCCTAGTTAAACCACTTGGCAAACCTGTTTCTGACCATATCCCTTGCGTGGTAACTATTGAAACTAAAATCCCTCGCAGCAAACTCTTTCAATTTGAATCTTACTGGATTTTGCAACCTGGGTTCATGGATGTCGTTCAAGAGGTTTGGGATAAGCCCGTGTTCAAAAAAAATGCAGCGGCCACACTAGCCCACAAGTTTAAGGCCCTCAGACATGCACTAAAAGTTTGGAGTAAGCACATCTCAAAGTTATCCATTGCGATCAGTAACTGTAATGAGGTCCTGGCTGACTTAGATGAGTTAGAAAACAAGAGATGCCTCACAATAACTGAATCTAACTTCAGAAACATCCTCAAAGCTCACCTGCTCAACTTGCTAAAATATCAGAAGCTATATTGGAAAAAACGTTGCACCATCCATTTTATCAAGTTTGGGGATGAGAATACCAAATTTTTCCAGGCCATTGCCACTTAAAGGTTCTGTAAGAATAACATTGCCTCATTTCAATCTTAGGATGGTAGTTTGGTTGAAGATCACCCTGGAAAAGAAGCCCTCCTTCACTCCACTTATAAATCCAGGTTAGGAACTACAGCCTCATATGATATGAAATTTGACCTGCCAGCAATCATTCTGCATGCTTGTAATCTTGATCATATTACTGATCCGTTCACCGAGGAAGAAATTGATGGAATTGTAAAAGAAATGCCTCCTGACCATGCTCCTGGACCTGATGGATATTGTGGAGCTTTTGTTAAAGCATGTTGGCCCATTATCAAACATGACTTCTATGCGCTTTGCTCCCAATTCTATGGAGGCACTCTGGATATACTAGCATCAACGATGGTTTCATTACACTGATACCCAAGGTCAACTCACCTGAGTCAGTCAATGATTACAGACCGATTACTATTCTTAAATGCTGTCTAAAGTTGATCACGAAATTGCTAGCTAACCGTCTCCAACGGGTTATCCTTCAACTGGTTCACCGTAATCAATACGGATTCCTCAAAGGGCGGACCATACAAGATTGTCTGGCGTGGGCTTATCAGTATATTCACCAATGTCACACTTCGGGCAAGGAGATCGTTCTACTTAAGCTAGACTTCGCCAAAGTGTTTGACACGATTGCTCACGAGCCCATGATCAATATAATGAGGCATATGGGGTTTAACGAGCGTTGGATTGCTTGGATCAACTGCCTCTTCTCTTCTGGTCGATCTTCAGTTCTTCTAAATGGAGTACCGGGCCGTCAATTCCTCTGTAAGTGTGGGGTTCGGCAAGGCGACCCGCTATCCCCACTCATCTTTGTCCTCGCGGCTGAGTTACTCCAGGCTGCAGTTAATGAAATGTTCAGACAAGGCAGAATCCATCTCCCCTTCCCTTGCAGAGGACAAACTGATTATCCTGTCCTTCAATATGCGGACGATACACTCATAGTCCTCCCTGCTTGCATTCAGCAAGCCACATTGATTAAGCAGCTCCTTTCTAACTATGCCTCCTCTATTGGGCTTAAGATCAACTTTCACAAGTCCACTTTAATACCCATCAACCTGGGCTTGGAAGCTACGAACAATCTGGCAAGAGTTTTTGGATGTCCAATTGCATCTATGCCCTTCACCTACCTTGGCCTCCCATTAGGCACAACAAAACCCTCCATCCAAGAGCTCATGCCTCTGGTCTGCAGATTAGAGAGACAACTCACGTCCACAATTGCTATGATGTCGTATGGGGGCAAACTTGCTTGGTTAAATGCATCAGTCACATCGCTCCTTGTGTTTGCCATGTGCACGCTTAAGTTCCCTCCTAAACTTATTGAGATCCTTGACAACATCACATGTAGATGCCTTTAGACTAGGAAAACGGACCAAGGGGACAAATGTAATTCTCTGGCCGCTTGGGACTTGGTCTGCTGACCCAAGAAAAAGGGAGGGCTTGGAGTGATCAACTTAAAGATTCATAATGAGGCTCTGCTGCTAAAATTCCTGCACAAATTCTTCAACAAATTGGATATTCCCTGGGTGAAACTCATTTGGGACAATCATTACATAGACAAAATACCTCATGCGGTCGACACAGTTGGCTCGTTCTGGTGGAAGGACGTCTTTAAACTCACCCCCATTTTCCGCGGAATCACGTCTGTTCAGGTGGTTGACGGCAAGACGACGCTCTTTCGGAAAGATCTATGGAAGGAGGAAATTCTCCAAACATCCCACCTTCGTGCTTTTTCATTTGCCATCCACGAGGACCTCTCTGTGGCTGAGGCAATGAATAGTACGGATCTGCATGAAACCTTTCACTTACCTGTCTCGCCGCAAGCGCTTGAAGAAATCCAAGATATGCACTCCCCTCCTCATTGGATATCCCCCTCGACCTCATTACACGATGTATGGCATTACTCATGGGGATCGACGTACTATCAGCCAAAGGACTACTCTAACAACTACTTCAGGGACGGGGAGGCACACCATGCCTTTCGATATCTGTGGAAATCGCAATATACCATGAAAATCAAAGTGTTCGGCTGGTTACTCTTCCTTGACAGGCTCAACACACGCAACATGCTCAAAAGGAGGCATTATAACATTGGTGATAATTTTGACTGCATACTATGTGGCCAACACGTCGAGGAAACCGTAGACCATATGATCTTCACTTGCCAGTTCAGTCAAAGCTGCTGGGCTAAGCTCCACATCGTTTGGGCACCTTTTGACAGCCGCCTCGATCTTCTTCAAACTACAAAAGACTCTTGGCCGAACCCTTTCTTCTTTGAAACATTCCTCACCTCGGCTTGGAGCATTTGGAAAGAGAGAAACAACAAACATTTCAGAGAAGTGACTCCTACGGTGGAGACCTGGCTGACACGATTCAAAGAGGACCTCCAGCTTCTTCAACATAGAGTTAAAGCAGCACGTAGAGCTGCCTTTGTCACTCTTTGTAATTCTACTGTATAGCCAATAACTTACATTGTCTTAGAGCTCCCTAGCTGCACACTAGGTGCATAGGTGCACCTTGTAACTTGGCTGGCTGACATGTCTATGTAAACACCCCATTTATATAAATATATGAAAAAACAGTAGGGGTTTTCCCCCTACTATCAAGTTTCTCAAAAAAACGCCACATAGTTCTTTTTGGGAAGAGAAGCATCATGGGAGTGGATAACAAGACAGACATGTCAGAAGATTATGAAAAGTTTGATGAAATTGCTCCATTCACAGTGAATATTGACCCGAGCATCCAGTTAAATGATGAAGACTTTCCATGGTTACGGCGCAAAGGGACACACTCGAAGAAAAAGTTTCACACCCAAAGATCTGGGATGTGATCGGCTTCACTATCATCACTTTCTTGTGTGTTTCACACCCAGGAGGGAATCTCTGTAATAGTTAGGGTAGTTATGTGTTTTGGCATTTGAAACGCGAAGAAATTTTATGTGCAAACAAATTCTTTCATGCATTTACTGATTTTTTCAGCTAAATGACCCTAAAATTGAAAAATACTTCAAATGAACTCCGAAAAGGTTGAAAGTTAGCATGGTTTCATAATTTCACCCACATAGAATGTGCAAAAAAGTAGAGAGGGTTACGGCAAAAACTGGATGCACTTCGTGTACAAAATAGACAATCTCTTTCGAAGTATCAGGGTTTTGGTTGAAAAATCATCTGTTACAAAGGCATTTCATTTTTTAAATAACCTAAGCATTACCAAATTGAATATAATGATAAAACACACTAATATTAAACATAAAAAATGAATCACTGAAAATGTAGTCTTAAAGTTATGTTATTCACAAACTAGTGATTCACACAAATTTCAAATAATTCAAAATTTAAACTATTCAAATTTGAAAACTACCGGCACTAACAGAAATTTTGTAATTTTTTGTACCTAAAGAAAATATTCACAAAGAAACTCTAAATACAGAAAAAAACAACTCAGAAATAAATAAAAGAAAATAAATAAAGCAAAAAAATAAGAAAATAAAAAAGTACGCCTACTGGGCCATAGCGGCATGCATACGACTAGAAACCCAACCTGTTGTTGGGCCAGGATGCAGGCCCGCAAGGCCCAGTAGGCCCATAAGGCAGCACAGAACAGGTAGGCCCAGAAGGCTTGCTTTGGAGAGGAGCTCGAAGGAGCATCCGCGGCTGGGTTTATAAACCAGTGAGGCTGCCCTTAGCTAGGTGAGGTGGGACTAAACTTTGTGCCCCTCGCCTGGCAGCGCACACCCTTTAGTACGGGCTCGTGGCTCCAACCGGTACTAAAGGGGGGTCTTTAGTACCGGTTGGAGCCACCACCCGATACTAAAGGGGGTAGCTTCCCAACCTTGGCCTGGCAAAATTTGACCTTTAGTACCGGTTGGTGGCTCCAACCGGTACTAATGGCCCATCCTATATAAACAACACTTACAAATTTTGTCAGTTTTCATCTGCTTCTTCTCCTCTGTCCCGTTGCCCGCCGCCCCTCGTCGACGCCCCCGTCGCCGCCCCATCGCCGTCCCCGTCGTCGCCGCCCCGGCCGTCCCCGTCCCCGTCGTCCCCGTCCCCGTTGTCGCCAGCCCGTCCCCGTCCCCGTCGTCGCCATCCGCGTCGTTGCTGCCCGTCACCGTCCCCATCGCCGCCCCCCGTCACCTCCCCTCGCCGGTGAGCTCCTGCCCCGGCCGCCATGTCCACACACACACACACACATTGTTAATTAGTTGATAAATTGTTAGAAATTTTCTATTTTTTAGTTATAGAAATATTAGAAAATTTTCTGTTTTTGAGTTATAGAAATACTGGGGAGGGTGATGATAATATATTTGATCTCGACGACCGAATTGATGAAGTCATGAACTATGATTATGATTTTGATGACGCAGACAATGTTGATCTTGAAGTAACAAAGACCAGCGAGGTATATTTGAAGATAAATTAACGAATCGATCTTTCTTCTTTCAGCCCTCCGGATCAAGCAAATCTGCTTCTACACACAGTAGGACAAAGCGAGGCCCGGGCAAAAAGGTGAAGGAGGGTGTAAAGTACAACATCAATGCCATCAAAGCTAATGGCGAACCAAGCACGCCTAAGAACATTGCGAACAAGTTCATTCGTCAGTGCGGAGTTCTTGTGAGGGACCAACTCCCGATCTCCATTCAAGAATGGAAAGAGCCAAAAAAATAAATGTCCAGATGTTACTTGAGTCGACGACAGAGAAAAACAAAAGCTTTGGGAATCTCTCATGGAACATTTCACCCTACTAGATCATTTCACTGATGCAGATGTGCAGAAAGTCAAGGACGCTGCTCTTAGGAAGATGGCAATTGCATTCAACACCCACAAGAAAAATGTATGGGCCAACTACGTCGAAGGAGAAAGGAAGACTCCAGAATTCAAGGGAACACAAGAGAAGCAAAGAGAACACTGGCCCGCTTTGATGAAATTCAAGGAATCGGAATTATCTAAGGAACTGTTGAGAAAAAACAAGGCCAATGCCGCAAAAAAGACGCAGGTCCATAGGCTGGGGCCAGGTGGCTACGCGGTGGCAATGCCTAAGTGGGATAAGTCTGAGCAAGAGATGGTGGACGGAGGGGTCACTCCAGTTACTAGGAGCTGGCCCTCGAGGTGCAGAACTTGGTTCTATGCGCATGGGGGGCGTTGGACCCGAAGACAGGCCTGGTTTCGAAGAAGACAAGTCTAAAAGGAGCCCAAGTAAAGTTACTTCAAGCAATAGAAGATGCTCGAAAGGGGGTGTTCATGCCCAACAGAGAGAACGACGAGCTTACGCGCGCCCTGGGAAATCCTGAACACCCGGGAAAGAACACGAGGCAAGGGCGTTGTTCCGTGGTATGAGGGCTTTTCAGACTGGAACGCCAACTACAGAAGCCGTGCAAGAAGGAAGATGGAGGAGGAGGAGAAGAGGAAGCTGGAGGAGGAGCAGAGGAAGGCAGAAGCAGAAGGCCTTCAAGGCTAGGAAAGGGGGTCTCAGCAGCGGCAGCAGCTAGCGGATGATCCAGCATTGGATAGCACAATCCCATCCATGCCGAGAAGCAGCGTTGGTTCCGCCCCGGGCGACGCACTGCTGGATAGATACCCTACGGATGACATCATGGAGAACACTAACTGTGAGCTACACTTTAAAATGAAGAACATATCCATGAAGGTGGTGGATGCCATTGCTTATACAAATCGCCTCGTTGCAACCTTCCATTGCAACCCGATTCCAGCCGGCTATGGTCGTGTCGTGGTTGATGAGGTGGTGGACCAATATTCGGGGCTAGAGCTTGACATTCCTAGAGGTGACGAGGAGCACACACTGGGAGAGGCCATAAGTCGTATCATCCTATGGAGAAAGGATTGCATCATCTTTCGAAGGCCACTGACACCGCGTCGTCATCCGACTCCTCCTCGATGTGAGGCCACTCCACCTCCTCCAAGTCCGGCACAGCAGCCGGCCACTCCTCCTGCTTCAAGTCCGGCACAGCATGAGGCCACTCCTCCTGCTTCAAGTCCGACACCGCGTGAGGCCACTCCTCCTCCTTCAAGTCCGGCACAGCGTGAGGCCACTCCTCCTGCTTCAAGTCCGGCACCGCGTGAGGCCACTCCTCCTCTTCCTTCAAGTCCGGCACAATGTCAGGCCACTCCTCCTGCTCCAACTAAGCCAGGTCAGCCGTCCCCGCCACCTTAGCAATCGCGGAAGAGAGCCGACGCAACTATGGTGCGTAGCGGTACCAATAGAGGTAGTACAGGAGGTACAGGCAGAGGCAAGTGATATAAATATGGTGGTCCAAGACTCACTCCTCTTCCTCAGACGCCTTACGACATGATCGACGAGCAAAACGAAGCCATAGTGAAGGCCCAACTGGACGCCCATTTTGGACCGAAGCCGGCACCGCCTCCAAGGGAGAAAGTGCCTGAGGAAAAGATTGACCACTTTAACCACCAGCTCCCAAGCCTGTTGACTCAGACTATGAGCGCCAAATCAGGAAGGCACATCGAGCACGACTACAGAAGGAGTCGAGCTCGAGCTCGAGCCAAGCAGCTGGCAAAAAATGCAGGAAAACCGTTCCCCAGCTAGGAGAACAGGCGGCGCAATCAATCCCCCCGCTTGTTGTGCCAACAACACATAAGAGTACCGGCGCCCTATATATATGTGGGCAAACCGTTAACGTTCCCTAGAAGGGCAATCTAGTAATAACCGAGGAGCATATAATGCAGGCTGAAATGCTCAATATCACTGTTGGACAACTCGTCGAGATCGAGCCCATGTCTCCGCTTAGAGAGGAGGAAATAAAACAGAAATATGTCCGTGGCCAACCTTTGGTCGAGCCCGAGGAGGTCAAGAACCTCCCAACAAGAATGTATGAATTACATGATTGGTACATGAAAATTACCAAGAGTTCCAATCGAGAGTCCCTCATGGTGCAAGTCAAGGAAGAGCATTACTTCCATAAGCTAGATCTGTCCGTTGAGTATTCAGAACTATTTCAGTTATTCAATCAAGATGCACTCGACAAATCTATCGTCAGTTGCTATTGTCTGTAAGTGATTTCTTTCTGTAATTTAAGTCTCAAGGTAGCTGTAGTGCTCATTGATCGATCATTACCTGTAATTATCCTCAATATGTATTCTTTTCTGTGGTATTATGCAGGATGAAGATGTATGAAATAAAAAAGCTGGACGCTACGGCATTGGGTTCATTGACCCAAATACCATTAGTGACACACATGGAAATTGAAATGGTGTCAAGTAGATGTAGAGAATAAAATGCTAGAGTTCTTGAAGCGCCTCAATACCAATGAACATATACTGCTTGAAGCGCCACAATACCAATGCTAGAGTTCTTGAAGCGCCTCAATACCAAGCAGATGTAGAGAATAAAATGCTAGAGTTCTTGAAGCGCCTCAATACCAATGAACTTATACTACGTCCTTACAACTTCTTGTGAGTCACACTGTCTTGTACTGCAAATTCTGTTTTTGCTTACTAGCTAGCTAGATGTTGATTAGTGTTATGCACATGCCCGCTTAATTAAGACATGCAAACGTGTGCGCATGCAGTTACCACTGGATCTTGTTAATCATTAAAGTTGAAGAAGGAACAGTTGAAGTACTGGACTCACTACTTAAAAAAGAAAGTGACTTCACCATCTTGAAGGGGATAGTCGGCAGGTAATTTCAATCATTATTAACTATATCTCGTCTTATTTAGTTCATCATTTTCCTGATATCAACTATTTAATAACCCTTATTCATTTTCTTTGTCGGCGGGCAAGGCTTGGGCAAAGTTCATCAAGGTGACCCCAGGCAAATGGCGACAAAAGCTGTTTTGGTATCGACCCAAGGTAAGTAATTAAGTAGTACTAGCTAGCTACCATCTCTTTAATTCTTGTTTCAATACCACTAATTAATTATCATTCTTGATTAATTATTACCGATTAAATTCTATTCTCGTAAAGGCCCTGAAGCTGGTGCCGGGGACTGAAGTGTGTGCATACTACGTTTCCGAGAACATTCGCATGATGGCGCCCGAAAGGAGAAAATCTGATAGACAGCAATGGGTACGTTTGACAGAACACTATACACAATTTATACATGATTATCGATATCTAGTCACACAACTAATACACATGCATATTGATCTCCTTCTTAATAGTTCAAACACGTGCGGGAGAAGCTCCTGCCAACAGAGCGCATACGAGCACTTCAAGAGGAAATAGCGGGATTTTTGCTCGACCAGGTCATAGATCCCAAAGTAGAATACTATTACCCGCTACCGCCCCCATGAACCACTCCCAATTGTCATCCTGCTCCGAAGGAACCAAGGGCAACATGTAGGAGAAATTGTATATATACCTAATTATATATATATATATATATATATATATATATATATATATATATATATATATGGAAAATGCATACTACCATTTAGTGATAGTTACCTCCACCTTTTCCACCACAGGATTCTTTTAGATCCGTGCGTTTCTAAACGGGTTGCCGAACCAATGTTTCTTTACCAACCCGATTGGCCGTACCAAACTCTGCTATTTGCACGAACAACAGGTTATTATCCTCTAGTTTCTTTTTATTTGCACGAACAGCGGGTATATTATCCTCTAGTTGGTTGAACCAACAGCTGAAAGCATGAATTAAATAATCGCATGGTCGCGTTGCCGCCGTCACACATTTGGATGGATCACAATCGCTTGACAAATTTCTCCAGGTTAGTTATCTAATAATTCAATCTTCCGATCCATCGTTCACTAAGAAACAAGGTTAATCAGTTTATGTAACTACATACAAGATCTAGATTGCCAGGTTATGTATAATTAATGGATTTTCTCAATGGGATCTGGTCAGGAATTTTCTGCCGTGCGGCCGCGGTGGATCATAAGCATCTGATGGTACATCAATGGAGATCGGGCAACAGACTCAAGCGTAGATCTGCTGGTGTGATTTTTCATGCCTCTCCCACCATGTGATTGCAGAGCAGCCATCCAAGGTAGGCATGCAAGCCAGGCACTGTCGACGACGGCGCCGTAGCAAGACGCATGCATGATTGATGCTTGTGGCCATGATCGATGCTTGCGACCTCCCTGTGAATCTGTGACGCATACATGTCATCACGTATGATTCACGTATGTAGATATCATGTTCTTTATAATGTATATGGAGTGTCTCAAACTAGATGTACCCTGCTGCAAATAACATTCTTCATACTACTTTTTCAAACAAAGTATATAGACCACATACTCCCTTCTTCAAAACCATATCTTCCACATACTCCCACGAGCTTAAAAAAAGGTTCAAGCCACTGCTTCAAAATTAAGTGCATTCTTGCACACTCAATTTTTAGGTTCAAACAAAACTACATATAAAGGTTTCTTTGTAGAAGAAAAAATTATATACTCCCGCTTTTTTTTGCGGGGTGATATACTCCCATTTCAAAGAAGATACACACACACTCAGTACTTAAATTTACAGATATACTACATACTACAAAGAAGAGTACTTGCATGTGCTCCATACTTCAAAAACAAACTATATACTACATACTAAACACCATTTTTTTGGGTCATAGAATTTTTTTCTAACATATTTGTAGCAAAAAAATGTTAATAGGGGATACTCTAATTTTATGTTAATACTTCATACTTCATACTCCATACTCCATACTCCATACTCCATACTCCAATAATTATATGCTAATACTCCATACTCGAAAAATTGAGAAGTATACTCCGTGAACTTTAAAACAAACAATATTTCTTATAGGATATTATGCATGGAAAACCTAAAAAGGATTATAAAGTTCACACTACATACTACCTCTTTCTAACAAAGACTATATAATGCATTTTAGAGAACTAAGTTTTCTTGCGTCTAACAAGAATAACAAGCGTCCATCCTGATGCTTATCCGATAGAGTTTGTTCCATGCACTTAGCCAAAAATTAAGGAGACAACGACTGAACCACCACGTCAGTTGCCGGATTATTTTATTACAAAATATGAATTCATGCCCATAAATGATTGGACTACACCCGTTAACCCAAATCCCTCTACGCGCCTGGCCGGGTGCTCTAGCGGGGGACACGTGGAGGCCAAATACTTAGGTGATAACTACCACTGCTTGTAGATAAAATTTGTCCTATATATATCACCAAATGTCTCACAAACACCATTATTCACACATACACATGTATATATATATGTGTACAGATGTGTGTGTATATATATATATATAATATATATATATATATATATATGATCGGTTCTATGAGAAATTCTATATATTTATATATATGCATAACGTGTACAATATGTAGTATCGTAAAATACCAGCAAACGAAAAAAAGTTAAATGGGAAACACAAAATTAAAGAAAAAGAAATCATGAATCCAAACCGCCCCCAACATTTATTACTGCTCGGTGTTACCAACCGATACTAAAGTGCCTCCCGCCCCGACGCTGGCTCGTGCCACGTGGTGGCCTTTTATCGGCGGTTCGTGCAAAACCGGTACTAAAGGGGGGGGGGGGTCCTTTAGTCCCCACCCTTTAGTGCCGGTTATAGAACCGGCACTAAAGGCCCTTACGAACCGGTGCTATAGCTCGGTTCTGCACTAGTGTACCATGAAGAATCATAATCATAACTAAGCGCTATTTTGTCAATTGCCCAACAGTAATTGGTTTACCGACCGTCGCTTTTCTTATGAGAGAGATGCCTCTATTGAACCTATGGCCCCCGGGCCCATTTTTTCATATTTCCTAAAATCTTAAATTTGCTCATTGTTTTTATTTTACTTTTTATTTATTTTATTTTTATGTATCTATCACTATCACACTTAATACTTACAGTTGGCAAGAACAAGGGGATTGACAATCCTCTTACTTCGTTGGGTGCAAGCATTTGTTTTATGTGTTGCAAATACCGTTCACGTTGTTTGTGTGCCATCTCTGATTGGTTCGATAAACCTCAGTTTTTATGGAGGGAAATACTATCTGCTACTATACTACATGACCCTACCTCTTTCGGAAAATCCCAACACCTGTAGCAGTATGTAACTTTAGTATTCTGATTAGAAATATGAGAATTGAAACTCAAACACATATAATTTAATATATTTCATTATTATATAGTTGTAAACAAATCTTCAATATACATGCATGATGCATATTAAGATGGGTATTTCCCATGCATAGTGGAATAGTGAGTTGGATAGTTTCATGTTGAGAAGATCAAATTTGGTGTGGCACGCATGTTGGCATGATGAGTGGAACATTTAAGAGTAAAGTGCATTTTTCGTCCCTCAACTAATCACGAAGAGTGGCTTTCGTCCCTAAAGTTTTTTTTGGTGTAACCCTCGTCCCTCAACTCTTAATACCAGGTATAGTTAGTCCCTCATAGTGGTATTCCTCGATCAAACCTGATTTTGACTTGATGTGTCATTATTTTGACCACTTCTTGTAGCAAACTTTACCCCTCAACTCTTAATATCGTGTAGAATTAGTCCTTAACATGAGTCTTCATCAGCTAAACCTGGTTTTGACTTTTTATATATGCCACAGATTTGATCCCATCATCACTTTAAGGGGAATGCACCAAGGGTTTGGGATTGGACCTCGGTGAGTTATGCTCCTTCCTCTCCCTCGTGCCAGTTTAGATCCGATCTTCCATCTATTCCCTGTCCTCACCCCAACTATGATGTTCAACATCTAAAGAGGGAGGAGTTGCTCCCATCACCGGCCTCCTAGAGTAGCATCACAGCCTCTCTCTCTGCATCACGCAGTGGATATTTAAAGCGGGTGGAGATGCTCCTGTCACTGGAGCAACGCCAACAAATCAGTGACATGAGAGAGAGAGAGAGACAAAGAGAGAGAGAGAGATTTATCTCAATGACATGCGTCCCTATGTCACTTTACAGTGACAACGTGGCCAAAACCATGTCACACAAGGTCAAAACCGGGGTTTTCGCAAAAAAAGGTCAAAACTAGGTTTGACTATTGTATACCGTTGACAGGGACTAACTATACCTAGTATTAAGAGTTGAGGGATGAAAGTTGCACCCTAAGAAAGTTCATGGATGAAGCCATACTTCATGATAAGTTGAGGGACGAAAAAGGCAACTGTCTCAACATTTAATGATGTATGTTGAGTGTATAAAATGTTCTAACATCAAGCAATCAAACAACCGACACTTTGCTTTTAAACCTGACATGCTCCAACTTAAAACAATGGTTCTACCTCTGTGACGTTTTCGTTTTCATGTAGTGTACATCACAACTTTTGTTAAACCTTCTAATTTTAACCACAACTTATTTATGTCATCTAAAAACACCGTGCCTTGTTCCATGTTTTTCAGACTTTGTTTGCATTTTCTAGAATTTAAAAGCTAGCAATCTACATGTTCGGGGTGAGTGTTTGCACCCTGATGTTTAAGACTTTTTTTTGATGGATAAGGCCTAAATAAGACTCATTAACACAAATAAGTTTTTAACCCATTTTGCCAACTCTTTCATGCACTTGCGGTTAAAATTTGAATTATATCCATTTAATGCCTAGAAATACACTTAATAGTTTCAATATAGAAAACAAACCCCAGCAAATGCCAGATTTTTATATGGAATATGTGGTGTATGTTTATCACATCAAAAGTTTCAAGGCCAAACGATGAAGCAGCAGCCAAATTCCAGCAAACCTGACATGTTCCCTCTCGAAACCATGATTCTTCCTTGGAGATGGTTCGATTTCTATGGAGTGTACGTCACAAATTCCGTGAAACCTTATAATTTTCTGTCACAACCTATTCAATTCATATAATCAAACCATCATAATGTCGCCGCAGTAAACCGACAGGGGGAGGTGAGAGTGATATTGGTGGGTACCTATCACCCGTTGGGGCCTCGCCGGCCGTGTGAGTGGAAGAAAAAGGGGGTGGCCCTCATCTCTGTGTCATCGGTAGTGCTACAGATCAAAGCGCGGGGCAGTGGCACAACCCTCTCTGGGGTCACCAGCGCCGACCAGCACAACCATCAACACGGATGGATCTAAGTCATGCATGCATCTCCTCAACGTCATGGCGGATACGCCACCGATGGGAGGAGCGCAGCCAGCAGCCCGGCGGGAGGACCCCCATATAGGTCAGATCCACCCGCGGGAAGGTACGTGACACGGGAGGGGCGATGCAGGCATTGTCTGGTGGGGTGATGCGGCCTAGGTGTGCGGGCGCGGTGCAATGAGGGTGCACTGCCATGGTAGGGGAAGGTGGATGGCAAGGCGGTGCGTGACCGACGACACAGATGGATGGTTGCATTTGATGGGGGTAGGGTGCCGGCGGGAGCGCATGTAGGTTTCCTTTTTTCATCAGCGGTAGGAGCAAGCAGATGATGCGGCTGAAGGAGAGAGAAACGAGGACACGTGGTTGGTTTCCTCTCTAAATCTGGTTTTGGATTAATTTTGTCTGGTTTTGATACTTGAGGGACTAAATGTCGCCGGAAAATTCTTAAGGTACCAAATGTAGACTATTGATAAATTTGAGGACGAAAAACATATTTTTCTCTTAATACAAATAACATATTTCAACCCATTTTGCCAACTCTTTCATGCACTTGTGGTTCAAATTTGAATTATATATGTTTAATGTCTAGAAATGCATCTAACGAAATATGGCAAACACACCCCAAAATTTAATGACGCATGTTGATTCTAGAATTTTTTTTAAGGTCAAGCGATGAAGCAACTGACACTTCACCTTTAAACTTGGCACATTCCTTCTCAAATCCATTGTTCTTCTTCAGTGAACGTCAAAACTTTTGCGAAACCTTCTCAGTTTTTTACCACAAACTATTTAGTTCATATGTTGACACCATGCGAGGTTTCATGTTTTTTAGACATATTTTACATTTCTAGGATGAAAAAAAACAATAAGCCACACGTTATGGGTCGAGTCATCGCTCCCTGATGTTTGATAATCTTTTTAATTTTCTTGGATAATGCCTAAACATAGACTCATTAACAGAAATAAATTTTTACAGCCCATTTTTGCAAGTATTTCATGCATTTGCAGTTCAAATTTGAATTATATCATTTAATACATGCCTTAATTGTTTAAACATAATAATGCCAATTTTGACATAGAATTTTGAAGGGTGTATATCACATAAAAAGTTTCAAGGTCAAACGCTTAAGTAACTGACACTTCATCTTCAAATCCGAACCATATCGTCTCAAAAACATGATTGTTCCACAAAGATGATTCGATCTCTAAGCAGTGTACATCTGCAATTTTTTGCAAAACCTTCTCAATTTTTACCACAACCAATTTAGGTCAAATATTGATAAGATGCCAGTCTCATGTTTTTCGCACTTCGTAAGCATTTTCTAGAAATAGAAAACCGCACCCTGATGATCGGGATATTCCTTTTATTCACTCCATAAGGCCTAAAATACACACAAGAACATAAATAGTATTTTTTTGCAACCCATTTTGCCAAAAAAATTGCGCTTGTACTTCAAATTGAAATTATATCCATTATATTCCTATAAATACACTTAATGCCTTGAAAAAATCTACACATTTTTATCTAAAGCATCCCTAATATTTTCCCACATGTAACATATTACATTACGTCCTAATGCCAAGTTTTGTCATTTTTCTGGGACCATTTACTAGTTTTAAGGGATTAATTGCATTTCAGCTATTTACCGGAGAATATTCAATTTTGAACTTCATGTATAAAAAAATTGGGCTATGAGTTAAAGAAAATCTATATAGCTCCCTCCAAAAAAACTCAAAATTCCATAGTATGATCATAAAATCCAAATGAACACATGCATTTTATTGCTTTTTAATAGTTTGCCATGTGTGTTATTAAAAACACTCGACCAAGACCCTGCTTTGCCGAGTGTTTTCTGTGTACAAGTTTGCCGAATTCCTTTTTTTCAAATATGTTTGTCTAGGCACTCGGAAAAAGGCCTTGTTTGCCAAATGCTCGATAAAATGCACTCAACAAACAACCTAACACTTGGATAAGACAAAGAAATTCCTAGTGACTTTATGCGGAAAAAAGGGACATTGACCAAAAGCCAAAACTTCCTTCAATCAGATTGGACTGCTTTACAATTTGCCGACGTCGTTGGAAGATTTTCATAGATGGCATCAAGACTTAAAGGGAAATTCAATGGAATATTCTAGTGGAGTTTCATAGATGGCATCAAAAGTTCAGGAGTAAATTCAATGGAATGTTCTAGGGGAATTTCATAGGTGGCATCAAGACTTCAAGTGTTCTGCCGTGTTCAGGAAGAAACGGTAAGAAGCTGACATCTTCCAAAGTGATTTCATCACATATTTTAGGGCACATCTTACTGGTAAAGAGCATCTAACGCTAACATGAAATCCACATTAGTCCTCGTTCACATAAAAAACGAGAAACCACAAAGCCACCAAATTCAGTGGAATATTCTAGCGGAGTTTGTAATACGCGGTTGTTATCTCTAGCATTGACAGAGACATAACAAGGTAAATTCAGGGCACTCAAGTCCTTATCATTTACTTGGTCTAAGTCCATACCATTTACTGGATCAATGAAAAAGACGGTTTCTAGAAGAAGAAAAAACCGTACTAGATCACACTGACTGTTCTCCAATCCAATTAGCCTGCTATTGACCGTCAGGCTCACTTTCGCGTCTTAGGAGTTAGTGATCTTTGTGCAAAGGGGTATTTAAATGGTCTGGAGGTTCATGGTGAAACAGAGCATACATGGTTATATGCTTGGGCAAGAACTCATGGCTGAATATTTATCTCCCGCAGCACCAACAAACAGTTCTCCCTCCATATTGATGCCTTACCACCAGCTTCTGAAATTGCTTTGTGTGGTCCTGATTGCCAGTATGTATCATTCCTATCTCCAAATGTAGGACCGCATTTATATTCCTTTTGCAGTCTCAAGTTTCATTCCATCTTTCTTGTTCCGAAATCAATACATTATCCATCGCTAGTTCTGTTTCAGTTGTGTATGGCAACTAGATCAAGTGTATGATTGTTCCTAGTTCGCTTTTTTTTTAATCTGCTTTGTAAGAGGATTTTCTCATTATCTTAGATTGATTCGACCGTTGCAGGGCGGAAGTTATTTTTGACAATAGGCCTGACACGTAAAGTCAGACGTTGTTCATGACGAGTGCTTTTCGCCGGAACATGTACGTACGCAGCAGCCACTAGCTGCCCAATGCCGAGACGCATTAAGTGTCTTACATAGACTAGCGTGCGCTGCCTTGGCTTGATCGAATCGAGCCGCAGGCTGGCTATGCTGTACACGCGAACACCACACCCACACACACGCGAAATACGAAGACACCGATTGATTTGCAGCAGCAGGGTGTCGCTCCTGTAGTTTATTACTGCTTTAATATGGGTGATTAGGGACAGTATAATAAGGTGGCATAAGAAGACTATAAAGATTTAAAAGATGACGTAAGGAGGCTATAAAGATTTAAATACACCCTCTGTTCCTTTATATAAGTTGTATTTGTTTTTTTCAAAAGTCAAACAAGGCCATGTTTGACCGAGTTTTTAGAAAAAATATATCACAATACAAAATTTATATCATTTGATCCATCATGAAAAGTAGTTTCATATTTTTATCTTTTAGGTATTTTATATGTTGTTTGTTTATTCTATAACTAGCAGGGTGACCCGCGCATTTGCGCGGCTAGATTTTCCATTTTTTATTTTTTTAGGTTTTAGCATATTTGCAATATCAACTTTGATTGTGTTCTTTCTTATCAATTCTGTTCACTTTCCTTAGGTAATTGGACACCAATAAATAACATCACCTTGGAGAGATTTCATATTAGTGTTATTGCGGTTAGGTTTGGTTACTAAAATGCCATGCATCAAGATGCATCCAAACATGCAATCCTTACTCGAATTTGGTTTCAAACCTTCACACATATAGAGGAAAAAATCATTCCCTTTCTTCATCTATGATTGTCTATGGCACACTCATCCACCTGTTTAGTTTTCTTAACTATTGTCATATAAATGACTTCTATTACATGGACATGCACATGATTATTCTATCCAAACATCTCTATATTAGTTGCAATTTGTATTTTTAGCACAACTCAAATATTATATTAGATACTTTAAAATGATATGTTGCTTATATGTTCTCTGTTCGCCACTTTGATCATAAGTTCCTTTTCTAGTTCATGCCCACGTTCCTATGCCTATTTCACTTGTCTATCTATGGCACACTAAGCCAAGACCACATCGATCGCTTTATGACAGGGACCTTGTAGTTTATGTACAACTTATGAGTTTAGCATGATAAAAAGAAGTAATTGCATAGTCCCTCCTTTACAAATGTAAGGCACACATTTTCTAATTGGAAACTTTGATCATGAATGTTTATGTACAACACTTAATTAATAATTTATGTGTGGTTACGTTTAATTTACAAAAGATAACAACAAATGATTATTAATTTATGCGTGGTATTTGTCATGAAATTTACTGATCCATAGATGAAGGTGAATTGAGCAAAGTGGAGCAATCCCCGCAAAAAAATGTCCTTGTTCACACGGGTTTTTATCCTTGGTTCTTATGGAATGATGTGCATACTGCCCTCACATGTGTTTTACAGTACGTCTTCAACCTGTAATGGGTGGCCGTCCCAGCATCGTCGGTCGCTAACTCCAAATTACTCACTAATATATTGACCGACTAACCAAGCCTTGCTTATCTTATATCGTGAACGGAGTAGTCATCTTGGTGTTCTACAACCTGCTGGAGTCCATTGGTGGATCCTGCCAATGTGAATGGCATGCGCTAAAGACAGGATCCGTCAATGGGACGACTAATTAAGTGCTAGATAAATACATGTCCATCACCAGAAATTTCAAAATTTGCGAATAACAAAAAAAATTGAAGATATATTATTCTGTAGAAATTAATAAACTGATGCATACATACACAAAAGATGAACATAAAAATAATAATTATCTAATATAGTTGAAAGAAGAATTATTTTTTAATGTGTATACTCTCACACACTTTAAAAATAATAATAGCTAGAATTAATGAAACATATTGAGTTTTGTCATCGAAAAAAAGACTCACGCTGGCCGCTGGGATTTTTCAGTACCTCTCGGCAGCGGCGGCCAACGCACCGTGCAACTGTCGCCTACCGCCTACATGCGCGTCATCATGGACGGTGCCGCAGCTCCTACAGTTGTCTTGCAACCCTGTTTAAGTTCCCGATTCAAAAATTGCGAAGCATACCGGATTCCTGGAGATTCCAGTCGCTAATCATCTCAGCATGATCAGATCGATCAGTGGCTTGGGGACGCTGAGAATCAGTTAGTGTGCGTGGTTCATGCATGTGTAGACTGGATTCGCAAAAACAATCGCCGGAGAAAGCTTGCGTGGAAGTGGGCTCATGAATAATAGTAAGTACTTGATAGCATAACCTATTCCAATCCGATCAGAACTATCCTAGTACGTGATGTCTGATCCTAGTACGTGGGAGATCTGGGAACCTTTATTTTCTTTCGGGGAACTCATGCGTGCTTGCCTAATATATAAAGTCGTGACTGATGCAAACTCTTTTGGGCCTACGTGAGACACGTACGCTGGACCACAGATTTAAAGGCTTTTCACAAATCTCCACCGTTGAAATCTCCACCGTTGAAATATTTATGTTTTAGACTGCTAAATCTCCATCGTTAGAAATAGATCTTGGTTAAACATTCAAATGGTTTACTTGCATGGAAAACAAAGTCTCATCTAAGTCCTATGTACGTCATGATGGATCAATAGGACAAAGTCTCATCTAAGTCCTATACGTCATAATAGCAGGCTCACCTACAATCATGATTATATCTAATATTAACAAAGTCTCATCTAAGTCCTATGTACGACATTTGATTTTATGCAAAGATTCGAGATGGTTTTCTAATCTTTTTAACATGCTAGTCTCACTTGGAAGAGACTTACGTAATTTCTCATCTATATGAGAGCTAGCCATACCCTAACATATAGTTAATCAGACCCACTGAGTGTACTGATTAGACATAAAGCGGGACACCATGCATGCAACAAAACACACCAGCTGATGATTTGGTTCGATTAATTATTTTCTTAATAATTAACTAATTGCAGTACCTTTTGTTACAGCTGAGATGGTTTGTGGGCAGACTGACAAGGAGGTGCTCATCGAGCTAAAGAACTTCTTGCGTGCATACAACCAAGTAAACCATGGTCCGTACAATGGATGGCTGGAGTCGGAGGCCTCTCCATGCAATTGGAAAGGAGTTGGATGTGATGCTAATGGGCGCGCGGTGCACCCACACTTGCGTGCATCAGATGCCGTAGAACATTTTTAAAAATCTGAAAATAAAATCAGGAACATTGACACAACATCAATGTTTGTTGTTACAAAATTTCGTATCAAAATTCGAAACATTTCTTGAGATAAAAAATGACAAATTTGACACTAGTGTGATAATGGGCCAAATCTGAAGTCCAACCTATCCTATGTACTATTCGGTGTTGAATTTATCATTCTTGTTTTTAGATCTATGTTTTCTATGTTGACTTGAAATTTTGTAACAACATACATAAATGTTGTGTGAATGTGCTAAATTATTTTCAGAATTTTTCAAACATTTAAAATGTGCAACATGGGTTCGGTGCACCAGTGCACCAGATATTTCCCCCATTTCCTTGACCTATCCAGATCCAACATCACTGGACCAGCGTTTCACAACTTCTCAAGCATTACTGGCCTCATACACATAGACCTCTCAGCAAATAGCATCACTGGTGAACTTCCATCTGACTTAATAGATGTCGGGGGCTCCAGCACCTCAACCTCTCTATGAACCTCATTGGTGGCGTCCTTGATGTGTCTAACATGACTAACCTGCAAACATTGGATGTCTAACGGAATAGGTTTGAAGGCAGCATCAACATGAACTTCCCAATAATTTGTGGAAAACTTGACATCTTTAACATCTCCAACAATAATCTTACAAGAAACATAATTGGATGGTTTGACCACTGCTCAAAGCTTAAGTATGTTGACTTTAGCTTTAATCGCTTTACTAGGATTCTTTGGGGTGGTATTGGGAGGCTAATACAGTTCAACGTATGCGAGAATGACCTCACAGGCAGCCTTCCTCTAAGCTTGTTTCCAGTGGGATGTAAGCTGCAGACCTTGGATCTCTTTAGCAATCATCTGTATGGCAAAATTCCAAGCTCTGTTGCTAAATGCTTGGATTTGGCATATCTATCATTATGGGACAACCATTTTGGTGGGTCGTCAATACCACCGGAAATTGGATTACTCAGTGGGATTGACGTACTACTTCTCGGGAGCAACAACTTCCACCACAAGATACCATTTCATCTGATAAATTGTACTAAGCTGAAGTTCTTAGACATCAGTGATAACAATTTTGGAGGGGATATCCCAGAAATCTTTGGGAAATTAACAAGTTTGAGGAATCTCGGGCTTTGCGAGAAGAGCTACACCGGGGGCATTATCTCATCTGGCATACTCCAATTGCCACACCATACAATGCTTGAACTCAGTTTAAATCAATTCTCAGGAAACCTACCCACTGAGGTTGCAAGCATGCATAGCATTAGGTTCCTAGTGCTTGCACATAATAACTTCTCTTGTGTTATCCCACTGATATATTGCCAACTTGTGAGCCTCCAAGCATTGGATATGTCATACAACAAGCTTTATGTAAGACCTCGTGAGGATTGGAAACCTTACATCACTCTTTATGTTGATGTTAGCTAATGATCGACTTTCTGGTGAAATCCCAAGGGAGATAGAAAACTCTACAAGCTTATTGTGGCTCAACCTTGTTGACAACCGGTGGGTATGGGGAGAAATCTAGAGCAAACCTTTATGATTAATCAAAAGGATTCTGGGCTAATGGATGTGCGCACATCCAGGTGCCTAGGGGTGGAATGGTGGGCACCGATGGTTTACCCAGGTTTTACCATCATCTATTCATTGATGACATCTCGAAAAAAACTGCCACAGCTTATGGAACATGCTCTTAAAAGGGCATACAATTCTTCACCCAACTTCATCATCAATGTCTTTCATTGAATTAGGGTGCGTTGGATATGTCCAGTTGTCACAGAATCTATTGTATGGATAGATACCATCGACCATTGGTGCAATGAGAAACATGAACTTGCTCCTTCTAGACAACAATCAACTCCCAGGGAGCCTTCTACCAGAGATTAGTGAACTCCAACTTCTTGTTTTTAATGTCTCAAACAATTCCATCTCTGGTGTAATTCCTTCAGACATTGGTTCTATGGCTCTTTCAGCACCTGCCGCTTCCGAAACCTTTCCCAAGCTCCAATAGCCATCAATGGCATCTCCTTCTGCTCTCCTTTCTCAATATTTATATGGCCCGACAAAGGTGCGCACGACGATTCAAATACCTATTTGCACAGCGAAAATGAGTGCTCAAACTAATTGGTGCGCATTTGTCATATACATATCAGGAGCATCGCCCATTTCTTACAAATTAAACAGATCATTATATAAAGGAGACCTAGCGGTTGTATGCGACCGAAAGAAGTGGAGACAATTATCTTGGCGACACTATGGCACCACTTGAGACTGGACTGTAGATCGAGGTCGGAAGCAAGCGTAGATAGGAGTGGTTGACCGCCCGCATAGCTACTCGATCGCATCTGACCCTTGCTCCCGTGGGCCACGCCGGGCTGCACCGGGCGCCCCCGCCGGCCATCTCTAGACCTGCTCCATGCCAAGCCCTCCCATTCTCCCACCATCGCTGCCACCGGGAGTGTCGCTGGCCAAAGCCCGTGTGGTGCGGCAACAGATCTTCTTGACCAAAGCCCAGGATTACAGCGGCGGTGCTCGCTTCGGTCGTTCAAAGGCAGTGACATGGAGTGGCAGCGCCGGCCAGGATCGGCGAGGGCAATAGTTGAACCCGATCTGGACCTAGATGGGTTCGGACGGGCCATGACCTAGGCTGCAGTGCCTCCTACATCTCGTCGACTCCAACGACGGCACGCGGGCTCCTGGGTTCGTCCCTCAGCACGAGGAACCCGTCGGCTTTTGCCCTGGGTGTGGCGATGGTGGCGTCCTCCCCCATCGGAGGTGGTCGGCCGGCTGGTTGTGGCATATCATTAGATCCCTCGGCTAGTCCCCACGGCGAGTTGGGGAGGCGTGGTTGCCGGTGAAAACCAAACTCTGACTACGATCAAGGGGTGGATGATGGCGGTGTCTACGCGTCGTTACCTTATTGAAGGCATCGCCATAGCAACCACCTTCTACCCACTCGCATTGCTCCGGGGGAACCCTAAATCCAGGTGAAAGGATCGAGAAGAGGCATCTAGAGAGGGGGTGAATAGACTCTTAGCAAAGAAAAGTAGCAGTTTTTAAACTCATTAAGTTAAGGTGGAGTTTTAGCACAAATTTAAACATTCACAATACATTTCATGCAAACATGGCAAGAGTATATGAGCAACGGAAAGTAAAGCATGCAAGTTGCAAGAATGTAAAGAGATGGGATTGGAGTGTGCAAACGAAATTGGAGACACGAAGATTTTTGGCGTGGTTCCGATAGGTGGTGCTATCGTACATCCACGTTGATGAAGACTTCAACCCACGAAGGGTAACGGTTGCGCGAGTCCACGAAGGGCTCCACCCATGAAGGGTCCACGAAGAAGCAACATTTTCTATCCCATCATGGCCATCGCCCACGAAGGACTTGCCTCACTAGTGTGACGCCCGGGTAATCAAGCTACAGTAACCCTGCGCTAATGATGCCATGTCACCTTGGTTACTGTTGATAATCTCGCGTTAGTTCGAAACGATTCGAATTCAAAATTTGAAATTAAGTTAAAACCATCGGGGTTTTCAAAAATCAAAACTAAAATGTTCGGGGGTTGTCAAATATTATAAAGTTAATTATGGTGGGGTGCACACATTTTTATAAAGTGTCTGGATATTTTAAAATAAATTAAAACAGAAAAGGAAAAATAAGAAAAGAGAAATAAAACAAAGGAGAGGGAGAAACCCCCCCCCCCTGGCCAAACTGGGCCAAGCCCACCTGGCCCAACCGGCCAGCCCCTGGCCCGGCCCACCCCCCTCCCTCCCATAACCCCCCCCCCCCGGTCGGCGGAAACCCTAGCCGACACCCCATTCCCCCCCGATCCCCTTCTCCTCCCTCCCCCGCCGATCTGGATCGGGATCCGCCCGATCCGTTCGCCCCGGCCGGGCGCCCGCCCACGCCTTCGTCCTCCTCCCCTCCTCCCGACCGGGCGCAGGCGCCAGGCTCCCCTCGTCACCTCGGGCCGTCCCCAACTCCCACCTCGCCTCGCGGACCGCCCGTCGCCGCCCGGCGCCTCCCGCCTCCTCCTCGCCCGGTCGCCCCGGCCGCCCAGGCTCCCTTCTGAGACCCTCGCGACCCCCGTGAGCTCCCCCCTTCGCTCCCCGATCCCACAGGGATCGACCCCGCTTCAGTCGCCATGGCCGGAGTTCGCTCTGGCGCCCAGCGCTTCGTCGCTCCGGCTCGCGCCCGGCTACGCGCCCTCGACCCGGCCCTCCCTCTCCTCCCTCGCGGACTTCCTCCACGGTGCCTCTCCTCGCCGTAGCCGCCCACGCCCGAGCTCCGGCATCCGCCTCGGTGCTCGCGGCCGTCAGCTTCGACGAACTCCGACGACGCCACCGGTGCTAGTAGACGCGGCATCGACTCCCCGTTCGAACGCAACCCCCCGCGTCGATTTTGGTGGCCTGTAGCCAAATCCCGCAGCCTCCCGAACGCCACCACCGCCTCCACTCGCCGCCGGCGAAGATTCCGGCCGTTAAGGCCCGCGCCACCATCACGGTTGGATGCGCCCAGCCCTCCATTCAACGCGCCAACCAGGGCTCAAATGGCGCGCCGTAGCGCGATTCCGGCCATCTCCGGCGTTCGGCCGCCGCGGATGGCCTCGCCGGCGTTGCTCCGGCGCCGGCGCTGACCTGGCACCGACGGGGCCCGCCTCTGGGTCGCTGCCCGTGGCCCCCCTGGACTCAGTTGACCACGTTGACCGTGGTCAACAATGCTGACTGGGCACTCAGTGCCACTGACCACAGGGTCCCACCCCAGAACGTTAATAAATAAAATTAATAAATAAAAATAAAAATGCTAATTAATTAATTAATTAACTAAGTTAATTAACTTAAATAATCATGTTTAATTAACCTAATTAATCTGTTAATTAAACTAACTAGGTTAATTAGTTAACAGTCACCGACTAACAGACCCCACACGTCAGGTTGACCAGATCAACGGTCAACGTTGGCTGATGACGTCAGCATGACATCATGCTGACGTCATAAATCCTTTTTTCGAATTAATTAAATAATTAATTAAATTCCAGAAATTAATAAAATCTTTAGAAAATCATATCTTTTAATCCGTAACTCGGATTAAAATATTTTCAACATGAAAGTTGCTCAGAACGACGAGACGAATCCGGATACGCAGTCCGTTCGTCCGCCACACACCCCTAGCCTATCGAACCCGCAACTTCCCCCCTCCGGCTCCTCTGCCTGAAATCACGAAACACCGGGAATACTTTCCCGGATGTTTCCCCCTTAACCAGTACCACCTCATACCACGTTAGGGCACGCCTAGCATCGCTACTTGTCATGTCATGCCTCGATATGCATCTGTTTACTTGGTATTCATTGTTTCTTCCCCTCTTCTCTCCCAGGTAGACTACGAGACCCGTCAGCTGCTTCTGCTGCCAGTTCGACTACGGAGTTGGCGACCTCTCTCTTGCCGAGCAACCAGGCAAGCCCCCTTGATCACCAGATATCGCCTATTCTACTCTATACTGCTTGCATTAGAGTAGTGTAGCATGTTCTTGCTTCTGTTATACCTATCCCGATGCATAGCTTTGTCCTTGTTACTACAATTGTTACCTTACCTGCAATCCTATATGCTTAGTATAGGATGCTAGTACTTTCATCTGTGGCCCTACATTCTTGTCCGTCTGCCGTGCTATACTATCGGGCCGTGATCACTCGGGAGGTGATCACGGGTATATATTATATACTTTATACATGATACATGTGGAGACTAAAGTCGGGTCGGCTGGTGGAGCACCCGCGAGTGGATCCTGAGGCGGAGCGACAGGGCAGGTTGAGGCCGCCTAGGAGAGAGGTGGGCCTGGCCCTGTTCGGCGTTCGCGGTTACTTAACACGCTTAACGAGATCTTGGTATTTGATCTGAGTTGGCTACGAGCTTATACGCACTAACCAACTACGTGGGAAAGATATGGGCACTCGGCGTCGTGGTATCAGCCGAAGCACTTCAGACGTCAGCGACGGAGCGGCGCGCGCCGAATTGGACTGGAACGCCACTAGGCTAGGTCTATTTTCGGCCGCCCTGCAGCGTCTTGGTGTGCTTTCGAGGGCAATGGGCCCAGACCCTGCGGCGCAAGTTTAGGACCGGCGTCTTGGCCTCTCTGTTGTGCCTAGGTGGGGCTGCGGCGTGTTGATCTTCATGCCGGGCATGACCCAGAAAGTGTGTCAAGCCAAATGGGATCAAACGTGTTGGGTAAGTTGGTGCACCCTGCAGGGAAGTTAATCTATTCGAATAGCCGTGATCTTCGATAATGTGACGACTTGGAGTTGTACCTTGAGCTTATGACAACTAGAACCGGATACTTGATAAAACACACCCTCCCAAGTGCCAGATACAACCGGTGGTCGCTCTCTCTCAGGGATATGAGGAGGGGATCGCCGGGTAGGATTATTGCTATCTGATGTTACTTGGAGGACTTCATACCGCCCTCTTCTACCTGTTGCAAGACAGGTGACCAGAAGCGTAGTCTTCGATAAGACTAGCTATCCCCCTCTTATTCTGGCATTCTGCAGTTCAGTCCACTGATATGGCCCTTTACACATATATCCATGCATATGTAGTGTAGCTCCTTGCTTGCGAGTACTTTGGATGAGTACTCACGGTTGCATTATTTCCCCCTTTTTTCCCCTATCTCTACTCGATTGCTGCAACTGCACGATGGAGCCCAGGAGCCGTGACGCCACCGCCGATGATTTACTACTACACGGAGGTGCCTACTACTACGTGCAGCCCACGGCGGCGACCAGGAGTAGCTAGGAGGATCGAGGCAGGAGGCCTGCGCCTCTTTCGATCTGTATCCCAGTTTGTGCTAGCCATCTTATGGCAACTTGTTTAACTAATGTCTGTACTCAGATATTGTTGCTTCCGCTGACTCGTCTATGATCGAGCACTTGTATTCGAGCCCTCGAGGCCCCTGGCTTGTATTATGATGCTTGTATGACTTATTTTTATTTGTAGAGTTGTGTTGTGACATCTTCCGTGAGTCCTCGATCTTGATCGTACACATTTGCGTGCATGATTAGTGTATGATTAAATCGGGGCGTCCTGAAGTTGGTATCGAGCCGATCACTGTAGGAATCCCCTTCCACACTCCTTGGCGAAGTCGAGTCTAGACATTGCAAAACTTTTACTAACTTGGCTGTGTGCCTTACGGGCCCACGCCGCCATCGGGTGGTACTAGGATCTTTTACTCCTTGATCTTTACTCGACTCTGAACTCTCTTCTATTCGGGTTAAACGATTTTTACTAAAATCTAACTTTAGGATCTCGTTACTACTTCCTCCCGGAGAACCCTCACTACAGGTGATTGCTCCGTGAACCAGAAGAATTTGAAGATACTCTCCGATATTCTCTCGAGACCTTGTGCCTGTCGCTTTTGTAATTCCCTACCACCGAAACATCCCTATGGATAAATACTTACGCCTGTCGTTCTTACTTTTATTCCCAGTTAATCTTGTTATTACAAGATACCCCGAAGTTTTCTCTATTGTTCCGAAAATACTTTGTGCCTACTGCCTAGCAGTTCTTTGCCACATGAATACCCCTTCAAATAAATCCTCGCACTTGTCGAGTATCCGCTCATCCCCAGTTGTTCATGTGTTTCACAAAAGTCTTCAAAATAATATTCGATCTCCCGAGAATCATTTGGCTCTTGAAATTCTTGCTTGCTTGCATTATGGTTAATACCATAAGTCCCGTAGTCATATTGACACTCCTTGTCATTACCATTTTGAGTCCGTTGACTCAATATGTTTGCGAATACACGCAATCATCATTGACCCTTATAAATTACTTTTCCGGCTGAGCTGCCATTCTTTTAACTGGAATTGGTTCTCGACCAATCCCATTGTCTTTGATTGTACCCTAAGGCTATTCAACTTATCCACCCCTAATCAGAGCATTGCTTCTGGTCCCTTGATTTGGAAATCATAATCCCTTTGCATTGGACAATTGAGTTAGTCAGTTGTTTCTATAATCTGCTTCCCCTAGTTGAGTATCGATACTCATATCAGATCCTTTGTGGACCATCAAGTCCTTTGTTGGATTGTTACCCGACAGTGTCCTTCATTATCAATAACTTTGTGAGACCTTCCCTGATACATAATGCCTTTGGTAAATTGTATCCTCTGCTTTCAACCATGCTCTACCTCCGAGCTTGAGTTATTTACCCCTGAAGTTGATGGTATACGTTCCTAAGATGCCTTGATGGGTTGAACCTATGCCCTCCTTTATATGTGTGAACTCGAAAGTTTTCACGAGTCATACTCTTCTGGTATTTTGCCAGATAAAATTTCAACGCTATAACTTCATCGAAAGCGACAAGTGAATGAAAGGGTATGCATTGGAGAAGTGGGAGTCGACCTTGAACCTTGCGTTCATGCCCATGGACACGATGTAGATCTTATCATTAAATCTTCTCTTAAATAATTATTCCTTTGGTATAAGTTCATCTTATATCAGGGATCTGGCCTTTTGAAATCGTGGTTCCGACCATGATCTCTTTTAAATACCATTTCTCGTGCAAGTTTTAGCACTTGTCTTACGTAAAGCAATACCCGGTCCAACCTCTACTTTGATCTCACATCGAGTATTACCCCACGGTATCTCGAGATTATCATGGAACTGCATAACTTCTTATGAGTTCTTCATCAAGTGCTACATTCCCACTGATCCCAATTTTTCACGGGCTCTGAGTTATTAAACACTCAAAGACACCAATAACTGAACCAAGTCCGCACTACGGTTCAACAACTCTTCGGTAAGCTTCTATAAGTACGTGTTTGTACCCGATCACATCATTCCTAGCCTGTTTGGCTATATCATTGTCGTGATGATTTTAACTGTGCTACCTGGTCCTTCTTCTCGAGCACAATTTACGACGATGAACTAACCTTACGTCGATCCTCATCGTCATATCATTTCGCCTTGAACAACAAGCTTGGTTTCGAGTTTGTGTCGCACCTTGGTTCCAATAACCTTTCAATTCATCATTACTTTGACTTGATGTCGTCGCCGGTCGATTACATCCTCATGAACTCTCGCGACAAAGGTGTCGTGATCATCAACATTCTAAGCTCATCCAGGATATCAGTTGAATTCATGATCAGAAATACCATCCTTGCCCTCGATGAATGGTATTATCATCGACCACTTTATTGCCTTCCCACCAACACAAGCTTGTTCATGTTTGGTGTTATACCTTGAGTTCCTTGCTATCCAGCAATTGTTCTTCGTTACCTTGGAGTATTGACCTCCTTTATGTCAAGAATGTTCTGAGATTTGTTCCACCTCTTGAGAATTCTTGACATAGAAATACTTTTCACCATCACCATTCTTTCTTGGTCCCCGTGTTAATTCCAACAAGTGAACAGTGTTGTTTGGATTCTTTCCTTCTAGCAACCCTATTTCTTTGAAGTGAATGGGCGACAGTTCATTCTAAGTCCTTCGCTAATTGAATCACCATTCTAACATTGGCGTGCAACCCAACCCATATTTCGGGTGCACCGTTCAACCAATGTTTAATTATGTATGTTTTCCTCGAGCATATCCCATTATATCATTTGAACTGACAAATGTTATCTCCTTATCCACATAATTGTGGAGATCCATCTTTTGGATACCTCGATGAGTTATCGCTGAGTCCATCACCACCTCCTCATCCTCTCCTTGGTTTAATGATGAACTATTGTTTCAGAACCCACTCCCATAGTTCATTTCCGAGAATCTTACAATGTCGTTTAAATCGATATGTGCCGCAGCTTTCCTTCTCGGACATCCTGAGCCTGAGGTATCATGACACCAATCGGATCTGAATCTTGGTCGGATATGATGGTTGGGACATTTTTCTAGAGTCACAGCATTGGTCTTTATATGACCCGGTAACATGATGTCATGCCTAGCACCCCCCCCCCCAGGTGGAGGACCTATCATTATTATTTCTTTTGCAAGGATAACCATTCCTCCTGGAGGAAATTGTAGGACTTATTTTATAAGTTACTCCTGATGGATCATTGGTGTATCCAAAGTCTGGCCCTTGATTGAAACACCATATCATTGCTACCTGAAGCATGTCTGTGGTACTCCGTTCATCACCAAGAACATTGGAAGCACAATGCTAAATTCTCTTTATCAATTATCCAAAACACCGTTGTATGGGTAATGTCATGAAAATTTTCTTCCCTTACCTAAAGGGTTTTCTCCAGTATATCCTGTCATGGGTATCATGCTCTGCTTGTCATTGGGAAGGATATACTCCTGAAATATGTGTTTAAACACATTTTCCTTTCAATTATTCTGTTTAATCTGATAATGATACTATCCTTTCCATTGTTTTGTTTAACCTTTCCAGTAACCAGACTTAACCGAGCAGTGATAATTCCCTGCTTAGGTAAGCACCTCGTTGTACCACTCTGTAAGTAAGACCCTGTTACTATTGTTGATGACATTCCGGTAACCATCGATGGACGAGAACTTTGCCTATTGGTCCGCCTCGTTCAACGAGCAGGAAAATGGTTCTCTTCGTCCTCGCCCTTGGTACCTATGTTGTTGCCGACATGACCCACAGACTCTCCTCTGACATGCCTTGCTTACATGATCGTGCAAGATGTCACCGACCTTCCTACTTTTAACCACATGGTGGGCCCATAACCCACAGTTCCACAGGATCGGAACCTGACTCTCCTGTACACCCTTGTTGCCCAAGTTATTCCGTGCTTGACTTTGTATGTAATTCATGGGCCACTTGCCGGTTGATCTATTCTGGTATCAGACACAATACTTATTCCCTTTGCTCAGAACCCCTTTCAAGACTTCTGCTTCAGGCAATGAACGATTGCCTATCCGCTTGAAACTTCTTATTGCACCGTCTTACTTTGCTCTCGATATGTGTAATTTGTTCAACTCGAGAGATACTCATATGTTCATTCTTGGGATACCCCAGATGAATTTCCCTTATAACATCCTATCATTGTAGAGCTGCCCCTTACCTATTCGTAAGTACGCTGGAGTTCCCCGAAGAAAGGACGACAACTTCATCATGATGCTTTGGAATAAAGAATTGAAGACATCAACGAAAGGGATTGACTTCTTCGAGGAGATCTGTTTGAATGTCGTAACCAGAACTTTCCCCCTTACTCCCCTCTTAAATCTCGGGACGAGATTTCTTGTAGTGAAGGAGAATTGTGACGCCCGGGTAATCAAGCTACAGTAACCCTGTGCTAATGATGTCACGTCACCTTGGTTACTGTTGATAATCTCGCGTTAGTTCGAAACGATTCGAATTCAAAATTTGAAATTAAGTTAAAACCATCGGGGTTTTCAAAAGTCAAAACTAAAATGTTAGGGGTTGTCAAATATTACAAAGTTAATTATGGTGGGGTGCACATATTTAAAGTGTCTGGATATTTTAAAATAAATTAAAACAGAAAAGGAAAAATAAGAAAAGAGAAATAAAACAAAGGAGATGGAGAACCCCCCCTGGCCAAACCGGGCCAAGCCCACTGGCCCAACCGTCCAGCCTCGCCCGCCCACCCTCCTCCCATAACCCCCGGTCGGCGGAAACCCTAGCCGAAACCCCATTCCCCGATCCCCTTCTCCTCCCTCCCGTCGATCCTGGATCGATCCGCCCGATCCGTTCGCCCCGACGCAGCGCCCCACCGACGCTCGTCCTCCTCCTCCTCCTCCCGGCCGCGCAGACGCCTGACTCCCCTCGTTGCCTCGGGGCCGTCCCGACTCCCACCTCGCCTCGCCCGGACCGCCCGTCGCCGGCGCCTCCCCTCCCTCCTCCTGGCGGTCGCCCCGACCGTCCCAGGCTCCCGCTATAGAGACCCTACGCGACCCCCCCCCCCGTGAGCTCTTCCCCCCCCCCTTCGCTCCCCCGATCCCCCTGGGGATCGACCCCACGCTCGGTCGCCATGGCCGGAGTTCGCTCCGGCGCCGCGCTTGTCGCGCTCCGGCTCGCGCCGGCTCGTCCGCGCCCTCGACCCCGGCCCTCCCTCTCCTCCCTCGCCGGACTTCCTCCACGGTGCCTCTCCTCGCCGTAGCCGCCCATGCCCGATCTCCGGCATCCGCCTCGGTGCTCGCCGCCGTCGGCTTCGACGAACTCCGGCGACGCCACCGTCCTAGAAGACGCGGCCTCGACTCCCGTTCGAACGCAACCCCAGCGTCGATTTTGGAGGCCCGTAGCCAAATCCCGCAACCTCCCGGAACGCCACCACCGCCTCCACTCGCCGCGGCGAAGATTCCGCCGTTAAGGCCCGCGCCACCATCACGGTTGGATGCGCCCAGCCCCACCATTGACAGCGCCCGACCAGGGCTCAAATGGCGCGCCGTAGCGCGATTCCGGCCATCTCCGGCGTTCGGCCGCCGCGGATGGCCTCGCTGGCGTTGCTCGGCCAAGGCCGACTGCACCAGCGGGCCCGCCTGGTCATTGCCGCCGTGGCCCCAGACTCGATTGACCACGTTGACCGTGGTCAACAATGCTGACTGGGCACTCAGTGCCACTGACCACAGGGTCCCACCCTAGAACGTTAATAAATAAAATTAATAAATAAAAATAAAAATGCTAATTAATTAATTAATTAACTAAGTTAATTAACTTAATTAATGATGTTTAATTAACCTAATTAATCTGTTACTTAAACTAACTAGGTTAATTAGTTAACAAATCCGACTAATGCAGACCCCACACGCGTCAGTTGACCAGGTCAACGGTCAACGCTATCGATGATTTCGCCAAGATGACATCATGCTGATGTCATAAATCCTTTCGAATTAATTAAATAATTAATTAAATTCCAGAAATTAATAAAATCTTTAGAAAATCATATCTTTTAATCCGTAACTCGGATTAAAATATTTTCAACATGAAAGTTGCTCAGAACGACGAGACGAATCCGGATGCGCAGTCCATTCGTCCGCCACACACCCCTAGCCTATCGAACGAGCAACTTTCCCCCTCCGGCTCCTCTGCCCGAAATCATGAAACACCGGGAATACTTTCCCGGATGTTTCCCAGTTAACCAGTACCACCTCATACCATGTTAGGGCACGCCTAGCATCGCTACTTGTCATGTCATGCATAGATATGCATCTGTTTACTTGGTATTCATTGTTTCTTGCCCCTCTTCTTTCCGGTAGACTACGAGACCGACGCTGCTGCTGCCCAGTTCGACTACGGAGTTGACGACCCCTCTCTCTTGCCAGAGCAACCATGCAAGCCCCCCCTTTGATCACCAGATATCGCCTACTCTTCTCTATACTGCTTGCATTAGAGTAGTGTAGCATGTTCTTGCTACATATACCTATCCTGATGCAAAGCCTGTCCTTGTTACTCATTGTTACCTTACCGCAATCCTATATGCTTAGTATAGGATGCTAGTACTTTCATCTGTGGCCCTACATTCTTGTCCGTCTGCCGTGCTATACTATCGGGCCGTGATCACTCGGGAGGTGATCACGGGTATATATTATATACTTTATACATGATACATGTGGAGACTAAAGTCGGGTCGGCTGGTGGAGCACCCGCGAGTGGATCTTGAGGCGGAGCGACAGGGCAGGTTGAGACCGCCTAGGAGAGAGGTGGGCCTGGCCCTGTTCGGCGTTCGCGGTTACTTAACACGCTTAACGAGATCTTGGTATTTGATCTGAGTTGGCTACGAGCTTATACGCACTAACCAACTACGTGGGAAAGATATGGGCACTCGGCGTCGTGGTATCACCAAGCACTTCAGACGTCAATGACGGAGCGGGCGCTACCGAATTGGACTGAACGCCACTAGGCTAGAGTCTGCTTCGGCCGCCCTGTAGCGTCTTGAGGTGTGCTTTGCGAGGCGATGGGCCCAGACCCTGCCGCTTAGGTTTAGACCGGCGTCTTGGCCTCTCTGTTGTGCCTAGGTGGGGCTGCGGCGTGTTGATCTTCCGCGGCGGGCATGACCCGAGAAAGTGTGTCCGCCAAATGGGATCAAGCGTGCTGGGTAAGTTGGTGCACCTCTGCAGGGAAGTTAATCTATTCGAATAGCCGTGATCTTCGGTAACAGGACGACTTGGAGTTGTACCTTGAGCTTATGACAACTAGAACCGGATACTTGATAAAACACACCCTCCCAAGTGCGGATACAACCGGTGGTCGCTCTCTCTCAGGGATATGAGGAGGGGATCGCCGGGTAGGATTATTGCTATGTGATGTTACTTGGAGGACTTCATACCGCCCTCTTCTACCTGTTGCAAGACAGGTGACCAGAAGCGTATTCTTCGATAAGACTAGCTATCCCCCCTCTTATTCTGGCATTCTGCAGTTCAGTCCACTGATATGGCCCTTTACACATATATCCATGCATATGTAGTGTAGCTCCTTGCTTGCGAGTACTTTGGATGAGTACTCACGGTTGCATTGTTTCCCCCTTTTCCCCCCTATCCCTACTCGATTGCTGCAACCAGACGATGGAGCTCAGAGCGACGCCACCGTCGATGGCGACTACTACACCAGAGGTGCCTACTACTACGTGCAGCCCACGATTTACCAGAGTAGCTAGGAGGATCGAGCAGGAGGCATGCGCCTCTTTCGATCTGTATCCCAGTTTGTGCTAGCCATCTTATGACAACTTGTTTAACTTATGTCTGTACTCAGATATTGTTGCTTCCGCTGACTCGTCTATGATCGAGCACTTGTATTCGAGCCCTCGAGGCCCCTGGCTTGTATTATGATGCTTGTATGACTTATTTTTATTTGTAGAGTTGTGTTGTGATATCTTCCCGTGAGTCCCTGATCTTGATCGTACACATTTGCGTGCATGATTAGTGTATGATTAAATCGGGGGCGTCACAACTAGGGTAGATGTTTACGAAGTAGGTGATCTCCTTGCCCGTACAAACTCCTTGGTTCAACTCCACAATCTTGACGGAGGCTCCCAAGTGACACCTAACCAATCTAGGAGAAACCACTCTCCAAAAGGTAATAGATGGTGTCTTGATGATGAATTCCTTGCTCTTGTGCTTCAAATGATAGTCTCCTCAACACTCAACAACTCTCTCACGGATTTGGATTTGGTGGAAAGAAGATTTGAGTGGAAATAAACTTGGGGAAGGCTAGAGATCAAGATTCATATGGTTGGAATGGAATATCTTGGTCTCAACACATGAGTAGGTTGTTCTCTCTCAGAAAATGTATGCTGGAAGTGTAGGTATGTTCTAATGGTTCTCTCCACGAATGAAGAGTGGGTGGAGGGGTATATATAGCCTCCACACAAAATCTAACCGTTACACACAATTCACCAAACTTAGTGGGACCGAATCAGAAAACTCCGTCAGACCGATTTAGTTCAAAATGTGAACGTTAGGATTTTCGGTGGGACCGATATGTTCAACTCAGTGTGACCGATGTGCTAGGGTTAGGGTAAAACCTCATCTCGGTTTTACCGATTACACAAACTCGGTGGGACCGATTTTGGTAATGAGCTAACCAGAGAGTTGGTCAAGCAAACTTGGTGAGACCGATTACATATCTCGGCGAGACCGAAATTATTGCAACAGAAACCAGAGAGTTTGCAAGACCTTCTAGATGAGACCGGGATCCCATCGGTGAGACCGAATTGACTAGGGTTTCTGGCAGTGGCTATGTCAAGTACACTCGGTGGTGCCAGATAGATTAAATCGGTAGGGCCAAGTTTTACTTCAGGTTTGGGACATATGTGTATATGGGAAAGTGGTTGAGGGCTTTGGAGCATATCACTAAGCACTTTGAGCAAGCAAGCCATTAAGCAACACCTCATCCCCTTTTAATAGTATTGGCTTTTCCTATGGACTCAATGTGATCTTGGATCACTAAAATGAAAATGTAGAGTCTTGAGCTTTTGAGCTTTTGCCAATCTTCTGTCCTTAGCATCTTGAAGGGGTTCCACATCCTTTTGTCCACGCCACTCCACTGTTGAACTCATCTGAAATATACTAGGTAGAAGTATTAGTCCAACAAGAGATATGTTGACATTAATTACCAAAACCACCCAGGGAGCAATTGTGCTTTCAATCTCCCCATTTTTGGTAATTGATGACATGATACATCAAAGCTTTAGATAAAGATATAGAGGATAGCAAGTAAAGCTTTGGAAAGACATGTAACATGCATAGGGTCCCCCTACATGTATGCAATTTTGTTAATATAGAATGCAAGAGCATGTGACTGCATAGGCATGACAGAGCAAGCAATGTGTTACATGTATCTTGGCTATATGCACTAGAGTAAATGATGTGAATATAGGAATTGTACCTTCATGTTCATGATTCCTTCTTGCAAACAATATGTACATCAGCAAGAGATTATCATGCACATGAGTGTGATGCATATAGTTACCTTGTGGTCTTGTGCTAGCTTAGGAAGAGATGAACCTGAGTAAACAAGGTTAGATAAAACAGAAACATCTACTAGACAGCAAGAGCTGCAAACCATAAGAATACCAAGATTGGGATGACATGTAGAGAGTGAGTACTAGGTACTCTATTTGATATAGACATGTCCCCAAAGGTAAAATATATGCAATTAATTCAAAGACTTCCTTGCCTTAGATGTCTTTCTCCCCCTGAATCTTATGTTGGATAATGGGAGAATAAAGGGAAAACAAAATCAGAGCAACAACAAAACAAATCAGAGCACAGAAAACATAACACAAATTAACATGTCTTTCCCCTCTTAAAGACATGTGACTTCTCTCCTCTTGAACACCAAGCATTTGGGGTCTCTCTCTCCCTTTGATGTGATTATCTCTCTCCCCCTTTTGATGTGATTAAACTTTGATGTGAGCTCTCTCTCCCCATTTGACATCAATTTCCAAGAAGGGATCTTCTGGAGTGTGAGTCAAGTAGGTTTGGTCCTTAAGTCACATAGCAAAGCAGCATGTAGAATGTGATGCTGGTAGAGGACAAGAATCATTGAGTGGAGCTGGAACAAGCATGCAGGAACAAATGACAAATTTTCTTCTTAGCATTGAAATCGGTAGCACCAAGTTGTTTTCTTCGGTGGCACCGAGATGGATCAGTTTGACCGAAGGAGACAGACCGGTGTGTCTGAGTTCAACACAGAGAGAACAATAGTCACCTCAGCTCACTAGGCAAATAAGATTTCACAAAGATTTTCAACGAATTAACTGAAGGATTTGCAAAGAATTAGATGCAGGGAATGCAGAAACGAACAAAGAAAAGAAAATAAATCTAGATGAAGTTTTTTTATTAAGGAAGGGGAACAAATATGCAAGAGACAAATGCATGAACACAGAGAAACACTAGAGAACTTCATCTAGAATTGGTCGGTGACAAAGTCACCTATGTTAAAGTATATTGACTAAGGAGTCAAGTGAGAACACTTGATCATAGGTCATACTCATCGTTTAAGCTCAAGATGGGGTTACCATTTTTTGTTTAAGCTTTTTGATGTATTCACATCTTGTTGAGCTGCTTTGACCCATGTCTTGGGGTAAGGATTCTCTAAGATGGAATAACATACCTTGGGTGCTGGTGTTGGACTTGATCATGTAGGTGAACTTGTGTGGGATGCTCAAAGTTGATGTAGCTCATCAAGAGTTGGGAGCACCAGTTGTAGTTTGAGTTCATCTACCTACATGGGTTAGTCTCGCAAGGAAGAGCACTTGTGTATCCAAATTGAAAATCATGAAATTGGTATCAAATGAAATTTGATATAAAGGAATTGTCAAAGGATATGTTGAAGGGTTTCATGCTTCCTTGTCTTCAACCACCATTGTGTAGAGACTTGGTGATCTAGAGATTGCTCAAGATGTGAGTGATTTGCAATCTCATAGATTTTGATTCATCCAAGTTCCTACAAGGGTTAGATAGCATGCAAAGTGCAAATATATCCAAGACATATGATCATCATCATAAGAGAAATATCAAGGATTAGTTAAAGGGTCATGCCTTGCATGTATCCACATGGAGTGTGTACTCCAAGTTTGAAGCATCAATGATGTTCAATTCACCTCTCAAACGGCAAATGACTTTCTCATCAAGCGGTTTGGTGAATATATCCGCCAATTGCTTATTGGTACAAACATGTTTAAGATCAATATCACCTTTAGCAACATGATCTCGAATGAAATGATGACGAACTTCAATATGCTTAGTTCGAGAATGTTGCACGGGATTGTGAGCAATCTTAATAGCACTTTCATTATCACAAAGCAATGGAACATGTTTCACATAGATCCCATAATCCATAAGAGTTTGGGTCATCCAAAGTAATTGAGCACAACATGAACCGGCGGCAACGTATTCCGCTTCGGCGGTGGATAAGGATACCGAGTTTTGTTTCTTGGAAGACCAAGACACAAGAGATCTACCAAGAAATTGACAAGTACCCAAAGTGGACTTCCTATCAACTTGTCACCGGCATAGTCCGAATCGGAGTAGCCAACAAGATCAAAAGAAGACCTCTTAGGATACCAAATGCCAGAATTTGATGTGTGAATTAACTATCTCACTATCCTTTTCACAGCCTTAAGATGACATTCTTTGGTGGCCGCTTGATATCGTGCACACATGCACACACTTAGCATAATATCGGGATGAGAGGCATAGATATAACAATGAACCAATCATAGAACGGTAAACCTTTTGGTCAACCGATTTTCCATCCTTGGTCAAGTCAAGATGTCCACTAGTAGGCATGGGTGTTTTCATACCTTTGCTTTCTTGCATGTTGAACTTTTTGAATAAGTCCTTGGTGTACTTTGTTTGAGAAACAAAGGTGCCTTCCTTAGTTTTCTTGATTTGCAAACAAAGAAAGAACTTGAGTTCACTCATCATAGACATCTCAAACTTCTTCGACATTAGCTTCCCAAACTTTTCACTAAAATGAGGGTTAGTTGATCCAAATATGATGTCATCAACATAAATTTGGCACACAAATAATTCACCATTAACCCTTTTAGTAAAAAGAATAGAATCTATCTTTCCAATCTCAAAGCCTTTTTCAATAAGGAACTTGGTCAAGCATTTATACCACGCTCTAGGAGCTTGTTTAAGACCACAAAGAGCTTTGTGAAGTTTGTAAACATGGTCGAGTTTCTTAGGATTGACAAAGCCGGGAGGTTGTTTAACATAAACTTCCTCCTCAATTTCACCATTTAGAAAAGCACTTTTAATGTCCATTTGGTACAAAGTAATATCATGGTGATTAGAATAGGCAAGTAAGATGCGGATGGACTCAAGTCTAGCAACGGGGGCATATGTCTCACCATATGATACGTCTCCAATGTATCTATAACTTATAAAGTATTCATGCTACTATATTATCCATCTATGATGTTTTATATGCACTTATATGCCATTTTATATGATTTTTGGGACTAACCTATTAACCTAGAGCCGAGTACCAGTTTCTGTTTTCCCCTTGTTTTTGAGTTTTACATAAAAGGAATACCAAACGGAGTCCAATTGACGTGCCAATTTTTGATGATTTTTTATGGACCAAAAGAAGACCACGGGGCATCGGAGTTGGGCCAGAAGAGTCCCGGGCTGCCCATGAGGGTGGGGGCGTGCCCACCCCCCTAGGGCGCGCCCCCCTGTCTCGTGGACAGCCCGGAGACCCCCCTGACGTGAAACCTACGCCAAAAATTCCTATAAATACAGAAACCTTTGGAAAATAACCTAGATCGGAAGTTCCGCCACTGCAAGCATCTGTAGCCACGAGAAATCAATCTAGGCCCTCTCTGGCACCCTGCCGGAGGGGGCCATCATCACCGGAGGCCATGGAGGAGGATCTCGGAGGGGCCATCATTGCCATTAAGGCCAAGGACCAGAGGGGGAAAGCCATGGAGGAGGAATCACAAGGGGGAGAACCTCTCCTCCTCTCTCTTAGTGGCACCCGAGTGCCATCGGGAGGGCAATCATCGCCGCGGTGATCGTCTTCATCAACATCACCATCATCATCACCATCCTCATCTCTTTTACGCGGTCCACTCTCCCGCACCCCGCTGTAATCCCTACTTGAACATGGTGCTTTATGCCACATATTATGATCCAATGACGTGTTGCCATCCTATGATGTTTTGAGTAGATATCTTTTGTCCTTGGGTTGATTGATAATCTAGATTGGTACGAGTTGTATGTTTTATTTTGGTGCTGTCCTATGGTGCCCTCCGAGTCGCGCAAGCGTGAGGGATTCCCGCTGTAGGGTGTTGCAATATGTTCATGATTCGCTTATAGTGGGTTGCGTGAGTGACTGAAACACAATCCCGAGTAAGGGGGTTGTTGCGTATGGGATAAAAGGGGACTTGATGCTTTAATGCTATGGTTGGGTTTTACCTTAATGATCTTTAGTAGTTGCGGATGCTTGCTAGAGTTCCAATCATAAGTGCATATGATCCAAGAAGAGAAAGTATGTTAGCTTATGCCTCTCCCTCATATGAAATTGCAATGACGACTACCGATCTTGTTAACAATTTCCTAGGATAATTCCGCACACCGACCCATCATTATTCCACACTCGCTATTTATATTACTTAGTAATATATTCTAACTTTATGATAACAGCACATACTTTTATATTTTAGCTCTCCGATATCATACAAAGTTATCCTCTTCATACCCACAACGTAGTTTTATTTCTCGTTTCTAGTTGGAATCAAACGTTCGGTGTACGTAGAGTCGTATCGGTGGCAGATAGGGCTTGGGAGAATATTGATCTTACCTTTACCTCCTTGTGGGTTCGACGCTCCATAATTATCACTTCCACCTTTGGAAATTGCTATGATGATTCCCTGCACTTGGGGATTATCAAGCTTTTTTCTGGCGCCGTTGCCGGGGAGCAATAGCGTGGGGTTGATATTCTCGTGTGTGCTTGTTTGCTTTCTTCACTAAGTAGATTTTGGTTTTGCTTTTTGTTTCTGTTTAGTTGTGGGTGAAACATACAAACTTTTTTTTAAAAGAATGAAAATACAAAAAAAAATTATTACTTGCCTCTCATGCCTAAAAAGTTTTTCAAAAAGAGAAGTGATTGGAAATGCATTGAAGAAGTGAGGGTCAACCTTGAGCACTTGTGTTCATGCTCACGGAAACAATGTAGAATTTTTCATGGAAGTTTATCTGTAAATAATTATCCCCTTGTATATATCCATTGTATTATAAAAATAATGTGCCAAGCTTTGGTTTTAGTATGATTAGATTGCTTGTTTACTATGTGCAGAACAAAAACAGAAACTTTGGCTGTGTTGCATGAATTTACATTTTTTATTGGAAAGTCAAATGGGTCTGAAACATTTTTCACATTACTTCTGTACAAATTTTTCAAATTGTCAAATTTATTTCATAATTTTAATAGTTACCTAAGTTTATTAAACTTCCAGATTATTACAGACTGTCCTGTTCTTGACAGATTCTGTTTTTCGTGTGTCGTTTGCTTATTTTGATGCATCTATGGCTAGTATGTAAGGGTATGAACCATATAAGTTGGAATACAGTAGGTTTAACACCAATATAAATAAATAATGAGTTAATTACAGTACCTTAAAGTGGTAGTTTGCTTTATTACACTAACAGATCTCACACATTTTTTGTTTAAGTTTTTGTGAATGAAGTATTGAAGAACGAGGAGCTACCGATGTGAGAAGCATAAAGAGAGGCAAGAGTTCAAGCTTGGGGATGCCCAAGGCACCCCGAGTAAATATTCCAAGGATACTCAAGCATCTAAGCTTGGGGATGCCCCGTTTGGCATCCCGTCTTTCTTCTTCAACAAATAGCGGTATACCTCGGTTTTTGTTTTGTTCACATGATTTGTGTCCTTTGTGTTTTTATTTTTCTTTAATAACCATGTTAGCATGAGATAGACCTTCATTGATTTATAGAATACTTCATGTGCTTCACTTATACCCTTTAAGTATGATCTTATAGAATTGCTCTTTGTGCTTCACTTAAATCGTTTGAGTATGGTTTTATAGAATGCTTCGTATGCTTCACTTACATATTTTGAGCTTGGATATTGTTTAGTCTATATTAATTGTAGAATTATCCATGAACTTCACTTATATCTTTTGGAGTATGAATAATATTATAATTTAAAGTGGGTTTGGAAGAGTGTCAACTTTAGGAATTAGTGATCCCACTATTTTGGAGGGTGTTGAATCTTAGTGTGATATTTATGAAAGTGGATTTGGAAGAGTGTCAACTTTAGTTAGTATTCCACTATTTCGGAAGAGGTTACAATTGAGTATGAGAACAAAGTTTCTACCCATGATGCTACTGAAAATTATTATGAGGGAGGAATATATGCTTGTAGGAGTTGCAATAATATTGAGTTTCCTCTCTATGTGCTTAAAGTTTTGAAGTTATACTTGTTTTGCCCTCCTATGCTAGTTGATTCTTGTTCATATAAATTGTGTGCTCACAAAATCCCTAGGCATAGGAAGTGGTGTGCTAGTCATATTCTTCATGATGCTCTCTTTATGTTTCAACTCTTATCTTTTATGTGAGCATCATTGAAATCATCATGCCTAGCTAAAAGGCATTAAAGAAAAGCGCTTGTTGGGAGACAACCCAATATTTACCCTTACTGTTTTTGTGTGTCTACATGATTAAGCTACTGCAATAATCATGTTTTATAAAAAAAAATCAATAAAGATCCAAGTAAGACCTTTGGGAAGACTTGGGTGAAAGTTAATGTGATCTTCCTGTAAAAAAACAGAAACTTTGCGCTCACGAGATTAGCTGTCATGTTTTACAGAAGAGTGATTTTGAGTTGATTATTTTTGCAGAAGAGTAATAGACAAATTCCTCACGTCCACCAATTTATTTCATAATTTTTGGAGTAGCAGAAGTATGGTTATTGTTCAGATCATTACAGACTGTTCTGTTTCTGACAGATTCTGTTTTCATCGCATAGTTTGCTTGTTTTCTAGTTTCTATGGCTTATATTTCGCAATATAAATTGTAGAAATGATATGGTACAGTAGGCATTGTGTGAGAACAAATATGAACCTTGTCTTTGACAGTACCCAAGTGAATGGTTTACTCTTTATCATACTAACCTATCTCACGAAGTTCCATTAAGTTCTGTGTGATTGAAGTTTTCAAGTTTTGGTTGAGATATCGATATGAGGAGAATAAGGAGTGGGAAGACCCTAAGCTTGGGGATGCCCAAGGCACCCCAAGGTAATATTCAAGGAAGACTCAAGCGCCTAAGCTTGGGGATGCCCCGAAAGGCATCCCCTCTTTCGTCTTTAAAACTATCGGTATACCTTACTCGGAGCTATATTTTTATTCGTCACATGATATGTGTTTTGCTTGGAGCGTAATTTCAATTTTACTTGCTGTTTGAATAAAATCATTGGATCTGAAATATTGAATAAAAAAGGAATCCTCCCATGGCTAGTTAATTATTTGACTACTCAGTGTTCTTCATTCATATCTTTTGGAGTAGTTTGTCATTTACTTATGTGCTTCATGTATATCCTATGAGTAAATGGGGGAATGAATTGAATGTCATAAATCTGAATTTATATATGTTTCATATGCTTATAACATGGATAGTAATGGCTTCACATATAAAGAGTATGATGCATAAAAGTTGTTGAGAGTTGACAAACATAGTTTTGGTCCGTTGCAATTAATAGGAAGTAATAAAGAAAGAGAAGCTTCACATATAAATATACTATCTTGGACAGCTTTTATGATTGTGAGCACTCATTAAGTATGACATGCTAAAGAGTTGATGTTGGACAAGGAAGACAACGTAATGGTTTATGTTTTCTCACATCTCAGTTAAAGTATATTGTCATGAATCTTCCTAACATGTTGAGCTTGCCTTTCCCCCTCATGCTAGCCAAAAATTCCTTGCACTAAGTAGAGATACTACTTGTGCTTCCAAATATCCTTAAACCCAATTTTGCCATGAGAGTCCACCATACCTACCTATGTATTGAGTAAGATCCTTCAAGTAAGTTGTCATGTTGCAAGCAATAAAAATTGCTCTCTAAATATGTATGACTTATTGGTGCGGAGAAAATAAGATTTATACGATCTTGTTATGGAAGCAATAAAAGCGATGGACTGCATAATAAAGGTCCATATACAAGTGGCAATATAAAGTGACGTTCTTTTGCATTAATATTTTGTGCATCCAACCCTAAAAGCACATGACAACCTCTGCTTCCCTCTGTGAAGGGCCTATCTTTTACTTTATGTCTTTTATATTATGCAAGAGTCAAGGTGATCTTCACCTTTCCCTTTTTCATTTTATCCCGTGGCAAGCACCTCGTGTTGGAAAGATCCTGATATATATATCCAATTGGATGTAAGTTAGCATGAGCTATTATTGTTGACATCACCTAAAGGTGAATACGTTGGGAGGCGAAATTATAAGCCCCTATCTTTCTTAGTGTCCGATTAAAACTCCATAACCACAAGTATTGCGTGAGTGTTCGTAATTGTAGAAGACTATATGATAGTTGAGTATGTGGACTTGCTGAAAAGCTCTATTCTTGACTCTTTTCGATGTTATGATAAATTGCAATTGCTTCAATGACAAAGATTATAGTTTTTTAGTTCTCAATGAAGTTCTGAACCATACTTGCCATTGTGAATAGATTGTTACTTGATCATGAAATTTTTTATGAGATAAGCTACTATTATGACACATAATGATGCTAGAAAAGGTGGTTGAAATTATCATTGATCAAACTTGTGCACCTACTAGTATTCACACTTCATAAATTATTTCTTTTATCATTTACCTACTCGAGGACGAGCAGGAATTAAGCTTGGGGATGCTGATACGTCTCCAACGTATCTATAATTTATGAAGTATTCATGCTATTATATTATCCATCTATGATGTTTTATATGCCATTTTATATGATTTTTGGGACTAACCTATTAACCTAGAGCCCAGTGCCAGTTTCTGTTTCCCCTTGTTTTTGAGTTTTATAGAAAAGGAATACCAAACGGAGTCCAATTGACATGCCAATTTTTGATGATTTTTTATGGACCAAAAGAAGACCACGGAGCATCGGAGTTGGGGCAGAAGAGTCCCGGGGTGCCCACAAGGGTGGGGGCGCGCCCCCTGTCTCGTGGACAGCCCGGAGACCCCCCTGACGTGAAACCTACACCAAAAATTCCTATAAATACAGAAACCTTCGGAAAATAACTTAGATCAGAAGTTCCACCGCCGCAAGCCTCTGTAGCCATGAGAAATCAATCTAGGCCCTCTCCGGCACCCTGCCGGAGGGGGCCATCATCACCGGCGGCCATGGAGGAGGATCTCGGAGGGGCCATCATATCCATGAAGGCCAAGGACCAGAGGGGGAAAGCCATGGAGGAGGAAGAACAAGGGGGAGAACCTCTCCTCCTCTCTCTTGCTGGCACCGGAGTGCCATCGGGAGGGGAATCCTCGCCGCGGTGATCATCTTCATCAACATCACCATCATCATCACCATCCTCATCGCTTTTACGCGGTCCACTCTCCCGCACCCCGCTGTAATCCCTACTTGAACATGGTGCTTTATGCCACATATTATGATCCAATGATGTGTTTCCATCCTATGATGTTTTGAGTAGATATCTTTTGTCCTTGGGTTGATTGATGATCTAGATTGGTACGAGTTGTATGTTTTATTTTGGTGCTGTCCTATGGTGCCCTCCGTGTCGCGCAAGCATGAGGGATTCCCGCTATAGGGTGTTGCAATACGTTCATGATTCGCTTATAGTGGGTTGCATGAGTGACTGGAACACAAACCCGAGTAATGGGGTTGTTGCGTATGGGATAAAAGGGGACTTGATGCTTTAATGCTATAGTTGTGTTTTACCGTAATGATCTTAAGTAGTTGCGGATGCTTGCTAGAGTTCCAATCATAAGTGCATATGATCCAAGAAGAGAAAGTATGTTAGCTTATGCCTCTCCCTCATATGAAATTGCAATGACGACTACTGATCTTGTTAACAATTGCCTAGGATAATTCCGCACACCGACCCATCATTATTCCACACTCGCTATTTATATTATTTAGTAATATATTCTAACTTTATGATAAAAACACCTACTTTTATATTTTAGCTCTCCGACATCATACAAAGTTATTCTCTTCATACCCACAACGTAGTTTTATTTCTCGTTTCTAGTTGGAAGCAAACGTTCGGTGTACATAGAGTCGTATCAGTGGCAGATAGGGCTTGAGAGAATATTGATCTTACCTTTAGCTCCTTGTGGGTTCGGCACTCCATACTTATCACTTCCACCTTTGGAAATTGCTACGATCTTGCACTTGGGGATTATCACGATAGTCCATACCTTCGGCTTGAGTGTAGACTTGGGCGACGAGACATGCTTTGTTGCGAATGAGTTTTCCATCTTCGTCTTGCTTGTTGCGAAACACCCATTTGTTACCGATGATGTTGTGGTTGTTGTCGGGCTTCTCGACCAACGTCCACACTTGGTTTCTCTCAAAGTTGTGTAGTTCTTCATGCATTGCATTTATCCAATCCGGATCTTCCAATGCTTCTTCAACCTTCACAGGTTCAATGCTAGAGATGAATGAATAATGTTCACAAAAATTAACTAAACGAGTTTTAGAGCGAGTGATTCTCCCGGTTTGGATATCATTGAAGATTTGTTCGACGGGATGGTCTCTTGAGACACTTGCTCGAACTCGTGAGAGCTTGCTTGGGTCGGGGTGGAACATCTTCTTCATTATCTTGTTCTTCTTCTTGGCCTTCTTCATTGTTGACGTTGTCGTTCTCTTGTCGTGGTGGAGAGGGAGGTTGATGAGATTCATCTTGGTGCACTTCCTCGTTTTCTTCATCTCGGTGTGTCCCACTGGTGGATGCTTCCATGTCAACTCTTGGTTCACCTTGACGTGAGGTAGAAGCTTCCACTTGGACGGACGAGGTACTCTCCTTCACCTCCGTTGGACGAATCTTGCCAATAGACAAGTCCATGATTGCTTCCGATGGGTCTTTGTCTCCTACATCAATTGGAAATTGCTCTACTTGCGAGCCGTTAGATTCATCAAACTTCACATCTACCGTCTCCTCAACCTTTCAGGTGAAACTATTGTAAACACGGTAAGTGTGAGAGCTTGAGCCATAACCAAGTAGGAAACCCATGAGATTTAGGAGCAAATTTAGAACGACGATGCTTATCAAGAATGTAAGACTTTGAGCCGAATACTCGAAAGCATCCAACTTGGGGTTTGTTATCGGTGAGAAGCTCGTATGCCGTCTTGCCGAGTAGCTTGTGTAGGTACAAGCGATTTGTTGCATGACAAGCCATCTCTACCGCTTCTGCCCAAAAAGTGTTTTGGAGTCTTGTACTCATCAAGCATCGTTCTTGCCATCTCAATAAGAGTCTGGTTCTTCCTCTCAGCAACTCCATTTTGTTGAGGTGTGTACGTAGCCGAGAACTCATGTGAAATCCCTTCTTCGTCAAGAAAGGTATCCACATTTGCATTCTTGAACTCCGTTCTGTTGTCGCTGCGAACCTTCTTGATCTTCACTTCAAACTGATTTGGGCCTTCCTAGCGAAGTTCTTGAAGATCTTTTGGACCTGGGATTTATCATCAAGAAAGAACAACCATGTAAATCTTGAAAAATCATCGACTATAACTAGACCAGATGAGTTTCCACCGAGACTTTTATAGGCATTGGGACCAAAGAGATCCATATGAAGTAGCTCGAGCGGTCTTCTCATGGTCAAGATATTCTTCACGGGGTGGCTTCCTCCAACTTGTTTCCCTGCTTGGCAAGCACTGCACAATCTATCCTTGTCAAATATAACATCTTTTACTCCAAGGATATGATTACCTTTAATAAGCTTATCAAGATTTCGCATGCCCACATGGCCTATAACCTTCTATGCCACAACCAACCTTTAGATGACTTAGCAATAAAGCAAGTTCTAAGTTGAGCCTTTTTAGTGAAATCAACAATGTAAAGATCTCCTCTACGTATACCGGCAAAGACCATATTATGATTATCTCTATGAAACACTTGGCAATCTACTTCAGTAAATAGGAAATTGAAGCCAAAGTCAGCAAGTCTAGATACGGGAAGCAAATTATAGCCAAGAGATTCAACAAGCATAACATTTTGTATGGAGCTATCATGTGAGACGGCCACCTTACCAAGGCCAACCACCTTACCCTTTGAGTTATCACCAAAAGTGAAATAGTTTCGGGGACCGTCGTTTTCAGCAAGCTCACGAAACATATCCTTGTCTCTGGTCATATGATCAGTACATCCACTATCAAGGACCCATTCCTTTCCTCCAGCCATGTAGCCGCGAAGATTAGCCATAAGACCAAAGTGTCTCGTAGATTCATAAAGATCAAATTCACTATCATCATCCTCATCATAGTATCCGTGTTCAACATCGTCTTGTGATGGATCAATTCCTAGAGAGAGTGATTCATTAGATAAGTGATCATCACAATGGTTATATTTATGGATTCTAATGACTTTGGAGATGATATTACTAATGATTCCAACATCTACTTTGGCACGCATGAGGTTAGTAAGCTCGAATAGGCCATCACCAAACTTAGGATTATTGGAATTCATCTTGCTCAAGGAAATAGACTTATGAAGGATTTCATCTAAGTTTTGCAAGAAATAATTTGGAAATCGTTCCTCAAGAAATCTCCATATGGTGTAGGCACAGTCAAGAGTAGGCAAGCAAATCAAGTTTCTAGCCAAACCTCTAGTGATAAGATTAACAGTTTTAAGGTTGCGGATCATGTCAATGGACTCATCAAGGGTAGGATGCAAAGGATCAACATGAGGTGCACACACTAGTAGAAAAGGGGGCAATGGTCCAGGCCCGGCCAGCCCATTAGTCCCGGTTCAATCCAGAACCGGGACCAATGGGGGCATTGGACCAGTTAAATGAGCCGAGGGCGGCGGGCCACGTGGGCCATTGGTCCCCGGTTGGTACGTGGGAATAACCGGGACCAATGGGCCTCGCTCTGGCCCACCACCATTGGTCCCGGTTGGTGGGACGAATCGGGACCAAAGGCTGCCCTTTAGTCCGGTTCAAGTCACCAACCGGGACCAATTAGTTGCCTATATATACCCCTCACATGAGCAGAGCACTCCAGTGCTCTGTTTTTAAATGGCTGGCGAGGGGAGAGCTTTGTGGTGCTCTAGCTCACCTCCTATGCACACGAGGTGTTCGATGGAATGCCCGATCCACACTACTTAAGCTTTCTCCTCTCCAAGCTCGACCTCCAAGCTCCATTTTCCTTAATATTTGTCTAAGTTTAGCGGTCCGTCACGTCCCGTCCCCGTCTTCACCGCCGTTGATCGCCCGCTCCGATCTCGTCGCCGGCACCACCGTGGTGAGCCTCTTGTTCTTATCTTCTATCTGAAAGGAAAAAAAAATCTTACTTGTATGTTTATATAGATACTTGTATAATTTTCTTACTTTTATTATTGCATCTTATATAGTGCGATGGTTTTGGTATCCGCCTCACGGCCCTCGGCCCTGTCTATGATTCGGATGTGGTATATATTATCTTTTCATAACTATTGGTTCATTTATTGTTTATGACAATTATGCCGACCAACGTGACATAGATTTTATTTATCAAGGAGGTTGTTGAACCGGAAATTCCAACCGACCCTATTGTCGAGAGGTTAAATTTAGTTGAAGAAGAAAACAATTTGTTGAAGGAAAAAATTAGAAAAAATTGAGGAGGAGTTGCATGTTGCGGATGTCGTCGATGATCACAAGATCAAGATGGATGCAATGCGCTTGAAGATTAGAAAGATTAGAAAATATGCCATTCATACCGAGGCTTGGTATCATTATGCCGTTGGATCAGTTGTTACATTGGTTGCGATTATGATCGCATTTGTTTTCGCATTGAAATGTTTTACATAGCTTCAGTGTATGGTTTAATTAATTTAGATGCTCTGCAGAGCTTTATGTTGTTAGATGAGAACTATGTATGTACTTTGGCTTTAATGTGATGATGAACTTCTATTAATTTGGTCACTTAATTATCTATTCATGATGTTCTGTAATGATTTTTGACACACTTAATTATATATAATGCACGCAGATGAACCGGCAATGGATGTACGGTTCAAGACACACCTCCGAGTACATTAAGGGCATGCATGATTTTCTCGAAGTGGCTGAGGCAAACAAGCAGAATGGTTTTATGTCTTGTCCATGCCCTATATGTGGGAATACGAAGTCTTACTCTGACCGGAAAATCCTCCACACCCACCTGCTTTACAAGGGTTTCATGCCACACTATAATGTTTGGACGAGGCACGGATAAATAGGGGTTATGATGGAAGACGGCGAAGAAGAAGAGTACGATGACAACTATGTGCCCCCTGAATATGGTGATGCTACTGAACATCAAGAGGAACCAGACGATGTGCACGATGATGCTGCAACGGGCGAAGCTGCTGAAGATCAAGAGGAACCAGACGATGTGCCCGATGATGATGATCTCCGCCGGGTCATTGTCGATGCAAGGACGCAATGCGAAGTCAAAAGGAGAAGCTGAAGTTCGATCGCATGTTAGAGGACCACAAAAAAGGGTTGTACTCCAATTGCAAAGATGGCAACACAAAGCTCGGTACCGTACTGGAATTGCTGCAGTGGAAGGCAGAGAATGCTGTGCCTGACAAAGGATTTGAGAAGCTACTGAAAATATTGAAGAAGAAGCTTCCAAAGGATAACGAATTGCCCGACGGTACTGTTGGAAATATGCCCTAGAGGCAATAATAAAAGGATTATTATTATATTTCCTTGTTCATGATAATTGTCTTTTATTCATGCTATAATTATATTATCCGGAAATCGTAATACACGTGTGAATACATAGACTACAACATGTCCCTAGTGAGCCTCTAGTTGACTAGCTCGTTGATCAACAGATAGTCATGGTTTCCTGAATATGGACATTGGATGTCATTGATAACGGGATCACATCATTAGGAGAATGATGTGATGGACAAGACCCAATCCTAAGCATAGCACAAGATCGTGTAGTTCGTTTTGCTAGAGCTTTTCCAATGTCAATTATCTTTTCCTTAGACCATGAGATCGTGTAACTCTCGGATACCGTAGGAGTGCTTTGGGTGTACCAAACGTCACAACGTAACTGGGTGACTATAAAGGTGCACTACAGGTATCTCCGAAAGTGTCTGTTGGGTTGACACGGATCGAGACTGGGATTTGTCACTCCGCATTACGGAGAGGTATCACTGGGCCCACTCGGTAATGCATCATCATAATGAGCTCAAAGTGACCAAGTGTTTGGTCACGGGATCATGCATTACGGTACGAGTAAAGTGACTTGCCGGTAACGAGATTGAACAAGGTATTGGGATACCAACGATCGAATCTCGGGCAAGTAACATACCGATTGACAAAGGGACTTGTATACGGGGTTGCTTAAATCCTCGACATCGTGGTTCATCCGATGAGATCATCGAGGAGCATGTGGGAGCCAACATGGGTATCCAGATCCCGCTGTTGGTTATTGACCGGAGAGCCGTCTCGGTCATGTCTGCATGTCTCCCGAACCCGTAGGGTCTACACACTTAAGGTTCGGTGACGCTAGGGTTGTATAATATGAGTATGCAGCAAACCGAAAGTTGTACGGAGTCCCGTAGGGTCTACACACTTAAGATCCCGGACGTCACGAGGAGTTCCGGAATGGTCCGTTGGTAAAGAATTATATATAGGAAGTGCTGTTTCGGCCATCGGGAGAGTTTCGGGGGTCACCGGTATTGTACCGGGACCACCGGAAGGGTCCCGGGGGTCCATTGGGTGGGGCCGCCTATCCCGGAGGGCCCCGTGGGCTGAAGTGGGGAGGGAACCAGCCCCTGGTGGGCTGGTGCGCCCCCCGCCCCCCCCGGGCCCCCCTCATGCGCCTAGGGATAGGAACCCTAGGGGAGGGGTTGCCAAACTTGCCTTGGGGGGCAAGCCTCCGCCTTGGCCGCCCCCCCCCCTAGGAGATCCCATATCCTAGGGCCGGCGCCCCCCCTGGGCTCCCTATATAAAGAGGGGGTGGGAGGGCAGCCGCACCCAACACCTGGCGCCTCCCTCCCCTCCCTGCTACACCTCTCCCTCTCGCAGAAGCTCGGCGAAGCTCTGCCGGAATCCTGCTGCATCCACCACCACGCCGTCGTGCTGCTGGATCTTCATCAACCTCTCCCTCCTCCTTGCTGGATCAAGGTGCGGGAGGCGTCATCCGCCTCCGTGTGTGTTGAACGCGGAGGTGCTGTCCATTCGGCACTTGGTCATCGGTGATTTGGATCACGGCAGTACGACTCCCTCAACCCCGTTCACTTGAACGCTTCCGCTCGCGATCTACAAAGGTATGTAGATGCACTCCTATCACTCGTTGCTAGATGAACTCATAGATGGCTCTTGGTGAACGTAGGAAATTTTTTATTTTATGCAACGTTCCCCAACAAGTACATACGCAGCAAAGAAGGTCGTATGCCCTCTAGGATTGGAGGTGCAGAAGATACATGCATGCCCTAATGACTGCATCCTCTACCGCGGTGCGTACAAGGATCTGAACGCATACCCGGTATGCGGTGCATTACGGTATAAGATCAGACGAGATGACCCTGGTGATGTTGACGGCGAGCCCCCCAGGAAGAGGGTTCCTGCGAAGGTGATGTGGTATGCTCCTATAATACCACGGTTGAAACGTCTGTTCAGAAATGGAGAGCATGCCGAGTTCATGCGATGGCACAGTGAGGACTGTAAGAAAGACGGGAAGTTGAGAGCACCCGCTGACGGGTCGTAGTGGAGAAAAATCGAGAGAAAGTACTGGGATGAGTTTGCAAGTGAGCCAAGGAACGTATGGTTTGCTTTAAGCGCGGATGGCATTAATCCTTTCGGGGAGCAGAGCAGCAATCACAGCACCTGGCCCGTGACTCTATGTATGTATAACTTTCCTCCTTGGATGTGCATGAAGCAGAAGTTCATTATGATGCCAGTTCTCATCCAAGGCCCTAAGCAACCCGGCAACGACATTGATGTGTACATAAGGCCATTAGTTTAAGAACTTTTACAGCTGTGGAATGGAAACGGTGTACGTACGTGGGATTAGCACAAACAGGAGGAATTTAACCTAAAGGCGTTGCTGTTTGTGACCATCAACGATTGGCCCGCTCTCAGTAACCTTTCAGGATAGACAAACAAGGGATACCACGCATGCACGCACTTTTTACTTGACACCGATAGTATATAGCTGGCTAGCTGCAGGAAGAATGTGTACACAGGCCATCGTCGATTTCTTCCGACCAACCATCACCGTCGAAAGAAAGGCAGGCATTTCAAAGGCGAGGAAGATCACCGGAAGAAGCCCGCCATGCGTGCGGTGATCACGTACTTGCTATGGTCGATGATTTACACGTAATCTTTGGAAAGGGTCCCGGGGACTAGCTGTTCGAATGACGCTGAGAATCACGCACCCATGTGGAAGAAGAAATCTATATTTTGGGACCTACCCTACTGGAAAGACCTAGAGGTGCGCTCTTCGATCAACGTGATGCACGTGACGAAGAACCTTTGCGTGAACCTGCTAGGCTTCTTCGGCGTGTATTGGAAGACAAAAGATACACCTGAGGCACGGGAGGACCTGCAACGCTTGCACGAAAAAGAGGGCATGCCTCCGAAGCAGTATGAAGGTCCTACCAGCTACGCTCTTACGAAAGAAGAGAAAGAAATCTTCTTTGAATGCCTGCTCAGTATGAAGGTCCCGACTGGCTTCTCGTCGAATATAAAGGGAATAATAAATATGCCAGAGAAAAAGTTCAAGAACCTAAAGTCTGATGACTGCCACGTGATTATGATGCAACTGCTTTCGGTTGCATTGAGGGGGCTTCTACCGGAAAACGTCCGATTAGCCATTGTGAAGCTATGTGCATTCCTCAATGCAATCTCTCGGAAGGTGATCGATCCAGAAATCATACCAAGGCTAAGGAGTGATGTGGTGCAATGTCTTGTCAGTTTCGAGCTGGTGTTCCCACCATCCTTCTTCAATATCATGACGCACGTCCTAGTTCATCTACTTGACGAGATTGTCCTTCTGGGCCCCGTATTTCTACACAATATGTACCCCTTTGAGAGGTTCATGGGAGTCCTAAAGAAATATGTCCAGTAATCACGCTTAGGCCGTAAGGAAGCATCTCCATGGGCCAACAAACAGAGGATGTCATTGGGTTTTCGTTGACTTCATTCCTGGCCTTAAGAAGATAGGTCTCCCTAAATCAGCGGTATGAGGGGAGACCCATTTGGAAAAACACGCTTGGAAGGGACTCAATAATATGCAGGGACGGATATTCTTAGTCTCAAGCACACTACACAGTTCTACAGAACTCTACCTTGGTGACCCCGTATGTCGATGAACACAAGAATAGTCTGCGCTCCAAACACCCGGAGCAGTGCGACGACTGGATTACATGTGAACACATCAGGACTTTCAGCAGTTGGTTGGAAGCACGTATCAGAGGTGAAAACACTGTTTGTGATGAGCTGTACTTGTTGTCCAGGGGACCATCTTTGACTGTATTGATTTGGAAAGGATACGAGATAAATGGGAATACATTTTACACGATTGGCCAAGATCAAAAGAGCACCAACCAAAACAGCGGTGTACGCTTTGATGCAACAACCGAGAGGGGAAAGGACACATATTATGGTTACATAGTGGACATATGGGAACTTGACTACGGACATGATTTTAAGGTCCCATTGTTTAAGTGCAAACGGGTCAATCTGTCACGAGGAGGGGTACAGGTAGACCCACAGTACGGAATGACAACAGTGGATCTGAAAAATCTTGGGTACACTGACGAACCGTTCGTCCTAGCCAATGATGTGGCACAGGTTATCTATGTGAAGGACATGTCTACCAGACCGAGAAAGAGAAAAGATAAGGAAGCGAATACATCATACGATGATCCAAAGCGCCACATAGTTCTTTCAGGAAAAAGGGACATCGTGGGAGTGGAGGACAAGACAGACATGTCTGAAGATTATGAAAAGTTTCATGAAATTTCTCCCTTCAAAGTCAAGGCTGACCCCAGCATCCTGATAAACGATGAAGATTATCCATGGTTACGGCGCAATAATAAGCAAATGACACAAGCAAAGAAAAAGTGAAGACTTTCTCCCGCAACTATTATGATGATACCATGCCAACTTTGTAACTGACGAGTAAGATACCATGCCAACTTTCAAATTTTTCGGAGTTCATTTGAAATGCTTTAATGTCTTATGGTTCGGCCCTCGTAATAATTAAAAATAGCAACAATAAGTTTTTTGTTGTAAGTAGAAACAAAATAAAATAAATAAAGCAAGAAAGAAAACAAAAAAACAAAAAAAGTGTTTTCAAATTTGAAAACTAATGGCACTAACAGAAAGTTTATAATTTTCCTAAAACTAAAAGCAAAAAGAATTGAAAAATAAAGCAAAAAACAAAATAATAAAAATAATTCAGAAATCAAAACAAAAAAACAACAATAAGTATTTTGTTGTAAGTAGAAACAAAATAAAATAAATAAAGCAAGAAAGAAAACAAAAAAAGTGTTTTCAAATTTGAAAAGTAATGGCACTAACAGAAAGTTTATAATTTTCCTAAAACTAAAAGAAAAAAGAATTAAAAAATAAAGAAAAAACAAAAGAAAATAAATAATGCAGAAAACAAAACAAAAAAACTGAAAAAATAAAATAAAAATAGCAACAATAAGTAAAGATAACAAAAAAACAAAAAAATGCCTCCTACTGGGCCCCCACGGCCTGAATACGACATGAAACCCTTCTATGGGCCAGGATTCAGGCCCGCAGTAGGCCCAGAAGGCCCATCAGGCACAGCAATAGCAAGTAGGCCCGAAAGCCTGCGGTGGGGAGGAGCTCGAGAGGGGTGCGGCAGTGGGGCTTATAAACCACTGCGCGCCCCTCTCAACTAGTGAGGTGGGACTAAACTTTGTCCCCGACGCGGGCAGCACAGGGGCCTTTGGTCCCGGTTGGTGGCACCAACCGGGACTAAAGGGGGGGGCATTGGTACCGGTTCATGGAACCAACCGGTACCAAAGGCCGTCGCTTCCCGCCCTTTGGGCTGCCGAAAAAGAAGCCTTTGGTCCCGGTTGGTGTCACCAACCGGGACTAAAGGGTGCATTAGTCCCGGATGGTTTCACGAACCGGGACCAATGGCTTTGCTATATAAGCAAACACTTTGCAAAAATTTAGAATCTCATCGCCAGTTGCCCCCGACGACGCCGACCCTCCTCGACGCCGCCAGGCTGCTCCACCTCGCCGTCGCCGCCGCCGCCGCCAAGGCAGTCGCCTCCCCGAGCCCACGCCGTCTCGTGTCGCCCGGCCTCCCGAGCCAGCGCCCGTCCATCCCACGCCACGCCGCCCGAGCCCCTGCCCCGTCGTCCGCTTCTCACACAGGCGCCTCGCCGCTTCCATGAGCCAGCCCAAGACCGGCTCTGTTTTTTTTCATTTTTATTAGTTTAATTTTTTTGTTCATATATATATATATATAATGTATATGTCTATGTATGTGGCTATGTGTATTTAGATGTTCAAAATGTATAAAAAAAATGTTCAGAGCATGTTTTTCTTCATATATGTATTTTTGTTCATATGTGTATTAATGTTTTCATATATGCAAAAGATAGATTTTTAGAAAAGTAAGGTTTTTTCTGTTCATAGATTTTTTTGTTGATATTAATTATTGTAGAATATGCAAATGTTTGTATATTCATATGAACAATGCATTAGGCAAAACCTTTGTTTTTTCGAAATTTTCTATTTGAACATTTTTTTTAAAAGAAGCAATACTAAAAGAATGAGAGGAAAAAGGAAAATAAGAAGAGGAAGAAAGGAGAAGAAGAGGAGAGGAAGAAGAGGAGAAATAAATAAGAAGAGGAAAAAAGAAGAAAAAGAAGAGGAGAAGAACAAAGGAATAGAGGAGAACAACAAAAATAGAAATTTTCTATTTTTCTTCTTCTCCTCTATTCCTTTCTTCTTCTCCTCTTTTTTTTCTTCTTTTTTTTCTTCTTCCTTCTTCCTCTTTTCTTCCTTTTCCTTATTTTCCTTTCTCGAGGGAGAAGAAGAAAAAGAAGAGTAGAAGAAGAAGAAAAAGAAGAGTAGAAGAAGAAGAAAGGAATAGAGGAGAAAGAAGAAACTTCAACACGAGGGGGGGGGGGGTACCGATACCCCCTCCCCAATAACATTATTTTCCCATGTATATGTATGTCGCGTCGTTGTCGATATAACCCCCTCGAGATAACTTCAACATGAGGGGCGGTCGATATATATACCCCCTCTCGACCGTGATAACTTATACAACGGAAGCACCCCCCTCGGCCCTCTCGCTCGACCAAAACTCTCGAGGACATCCAAACCCTAGAGAGAAAACGATGTTGGTCTCCTACCCCCTCCCGCCGCCTCTACCCAACATAGTAATTCTCTCGAGGCCACCCAAATTAACCCTTGAAGCGTTGTGTCGAGGCGACCCCAAACCCTAGAGAAGCAGCGTCGAGGCCACTAACATGATTTCTTATTTTGATTAGCTAGCTAGTTCTACGTTTGCCACTAATATATATATATATATATATATATATATATATATATATATATATATATATATATCCATCTGTACCATGTTTGAATAATAATTGACATGTTGTAAATATTTGCGTAAACTATGGAGCACTCAAGACGAAGAAAGCGAAGCGATGTTGGGGCACATAATCGCACAAGGAAGTGATGAAGTTGCATCATTTTTCAATGACACCGAAGGTCCCAAGGACTGGGTGAAGAAGAGGGCTATGTTCATGATGGCTTCACCCATTAATGCCGGTACAAGAAGAGGACTATGTTCATGATGGCTCCGGTGACACAATGGAGGTACAAGAAGGAGACCGTCTTGATCGCTCCGGTGACCGAACCGAGTCCGGCGAAGTTATATATATATTAGTTAAGCCCGTGCTGACTAGTTAATTGATGCATCCATTGTTTTGGTATATGTACACATATTAATTACTCTCGCCTTTCTTCCTTATAATTTCTAGCCCTCCGGATCGAGCACAACTTCGTAAGGAGACGAGACCAAGAAAAAGTTGAGCTCGGATGAAAAGTTTGAGATCATAGAAATCGCGCCGACGGGCGAACCGATTGAACCCATCCGCACAAGGAAGGCATTTTGTGCTCGGTCACGGGGTTCTTGTTAGGGACAAGATCCCGATCAGCATCCATCAATGGTATAAGCCTAAGGAGGAAGACCACGAGGTGTCTTATGTCAATGATATGCGTAAAGAAGATCTTTGGACTCAGCTGAAGGCAAATTTCACCCTACCGCCAGAGGAGGATCCGGAGAAGCCAGTTAAAGAGCAATTAATTCAAGTCTTGTGCTCTTAAGAAGATGGCAACCCTAATGAGGAGGTGGAGGAAAGAGCTGAACCAGTTTGTCGAGAAAGAAAAGACACCAGAATTCATCGGCAAATATGAGAAGATCAAAGATCACTGGCCCGCATTTGTGGCCCACAAGACATCGGAAAAGAGTAAGAAGATGTCGGCGACAAACAAGCAAAATGCTGCGAAGAAGAAGCTTCACCATCGCACGGGGTCAAGTGGCTACCTCAAAGCCCAGCCTAAGTGGTCCAAGGCTGAGCATAATCTGCTTGAAAAAGGGATCGAACCAGAGACAATGTACTGGCCTGACCGTTGCCGGACTTGGTTCTTCGGGGCTGGCGGAACCTTGGACCCTGTAACAGGGAAGTGCCAGTGGACGGACGAGCAACTGGAAATACCAGTCATTAACCTTCGACATTATATCGATGCAGCGCAATGAGGGACGTTCCTTCCAAACAGGGAGAAGGACGAGCTCACAATGGCCCTTGGGAATCCAGAGCACCCTGGACGGACACGAGGCACGCCAGGCTCCATTTCGTGGAAGGTTGGTTTTCCGGACGCAGGGGGTTACAAAACCCACGAGAGAAGGAACAAACTGGAGCAGGACCAACTGCAGGCGCTGCACGAAAGGGTAATGGGGCTAGAGGAACGAGAAGAGGAACGAGAAGCAGCAGATCGCAGCAAATGACCTGCCGAAGCTTCCCCCGAAGCTACCCCGCCATCTCAGCGGAGAAGCAGCGTGGCTTCCACCGAGCTGCTTCAGCCGGAGCATGTCTTGACGGCTCCTGCCAGCTATCCCGTGGATGGTATCACGGAGTCTCAAAATTGCCACATTATGGCGCGATGGATGAATTTGAAGGTCAAGGCGGCTATTGGCCAAGTTTATCCTAGTGGACCCGGCACAACTTATCACTGCCAGCCGATTCCAGAAGGATATGCTAAGGTGATGGTGGATGAAATAACGGAGGGATTTGAGGACCTCCTGCTTGACCACCCTACCGTGAAGGGGAGACTAGGCTGGGTTACGCTCTGAAGACTGCATGCCTATGGCGGACGGAGCTCATCAACCTTCCGAACTGGGCGCCTCCGCCTCCTCCTCCTCCTCCGCGAAGTCAATGCACTCCGCCTCCTCCACCGCCTCCTCCTCCGGCGAGTGACGATCAGGGCACGCGTGGCGGCACTCCGCCTCCTTCTCCGGCGCGTGGCGGCACTCCGCATCCTTCTCCGCCTGCGCCGGCGTGCCCGAGCAGCCAGCCTCCTCCTTCTTCGCCTCGTCAGCAAGGGCGGAAGAGACCCGCCGCCGCTCCGGCTGCTCCGGCGCGTCGTAGTCCTTCTCCTCCGCCTCGTAAGCAAGCAAAGAAGACATCCGCTCCGTCTGCTCTGCCGGCGTCTAGCAGTACAGCCAAAGGCGGGAGGAGATACAGATTCGGTCCTTCTCTGAAGACTCCAGAGAAGTTACCTTACGAGAGGTCCGAGGAGGAAAACGCGAAGATCGCGCAGACCGAAGTGGATGACTGGTTTGTAGGGTTGAAAGCAAAGAGACATCCACCTCCGGAGGAGAAGGTAGATCCGGTGAAAGCGAAGCGCACTCTAGCTGCCCTAAGGAAATCGGCAAAGTCTCTGCCGAGAACCAACTATAAGCGCATTACTGAACAGACATATCTCCAAGCGGAGCGGCCGGGAAGTACTGTCAGACATCAAAGAGCAAAAGAACGAGCAGCTGCGAAAAAAATTGACCAGCTCGGCGAACAAGCAAACCAATTGTGCCCCCCGCTCAATGTGTCTAGCGGCAACATCGTCGCTAATGTTCCGGGGATGGTGGCCGGTTATGGCAATCTACAAGATTACCTTTGACGATGTACTTCCTGAATACATGAAGGTGGAAGAACACAGATCTGAGTGCAGGAAGCCTCTCGTCAAAGATGAAAAATCTCTAACAACGATGATGCGAAGATTCCATACTTGGTACATGAAAACCTGCAGAGAGTCTGGGGGACGAATAATTTGTATCTACACATTAAAGAGGAGCACGACCTCATTGGAACTGATCTGTTGTGTGTTCCATTTGAGGAGTTCTTCGCGTTCTTCAATCAAAAGGCCCTCGATAAATTAACGGTCTTTTGCTACTGCCTGTAAGTACTATTTCTTTCATTAAGTCTCTATATATAGCTCGGCTCTTTCATTGCATGTATTTATAATTAATTATCCTCAATATATTATGCAGATTGAAGATCGTCGAGTGCAAAAAAATGAAATCTATGATATTGGGTTCATTAACACAAATATCATAGATGTATTTCTGGTTGAAAAGGACATCGAAGAGGCCGAGGACAACTTGCTACAATCGTTGATAAAAAATCAAAACAAAGATACCATACTCTATCCTTACAACGGCAAGCGAGTGTTACTGATCGTTTGCATATTCGGTTTCCTTTATTACTCGAGCGAGGTTATAGTAATGTAATTGATGAGTAATGCATGCGTGCGCAGGTTCCACTATATTCTTCTGGAGATTAAGCTTGAGTGTGGACTAGTAACCGTCTTAGACTCGAGACGGAAAGATCCCAGCACCTATGCGGACATTACTGAAATGCTCAGCAAGTAAGTTCAATCGATCATTATCGCACCATAGCGGCAACTTTTTGTTCATTTCCTGATATCTCAAGTAATAATAATTATTTTCTTTGTCTTGCAGGGTTTGGAAACAGTTCACCGCAAAAGCTCCGGGACTGCCGAAGGAGCTGCGATATATATACCCGAAAGTAAGTACTACTGGCTAGCTAGTTGTGCGCATCTTCCGTTGATTCTATAGCTATACTTTCATCAATGCCATTTATAATGCTTAATTATCAGTTTGATTGACCTCTATTTCTCGTAAAGTACTTGTGGCAGGAACAAGGGAATGATTTCTGTGGATACTACGTGTGCGAGTTCATCTACAACGCGACTTTGAAAAATAAGCGGGGCTACTCTCAAAGACAATATGCAGTGCGTAAGAAATTAATAATATTCACAATTTCATTTTATTACACCATCATTTCTGTTGAGTTTCATTCATATAAATGTATTAATTAACCCCCTTCTTCAAATTAGACGTGCCAGATGCGGAATGAACTCTTAGAACCAGATCGCATTAAAGCAATTCAAGAGGAATTGGCGGGATTCTTTCTTGACCACGTCGTCAATAAAGCCGGAGAATACCATGTGAAGTTGATTTCAAATGCTAGGGGACTGTAATTGAGAGATCTTATGTATTGTACATGTATGTAGCCAGTAGCGTCGGACGTACATGATACGAAAACTTGTTGTTCGACCAATCTCTCGGAGAAGGAGAGGTCGATCGATCATTTCTCTCGGTATGCATGACGAACTTCTGTACTCGATGGTTCCCTTCATTTTCTTACTACCTAGCGTGTCGAGGGCTATATGTCTATAGTACGTAGCGTCGACCAAGCACGGACATAAGAGAGGACACTTCTCTCTATTAATTAGCTAGCTAACACAATATATGAAACACCTAAATTAACCCCCAAAACCCCCAACCCCCCTTTCAAAAAAACAAAACCCCAGCCACTTTGGAATCTTGTCGACGTGGATGCCTTTTGGTCGGTTGGTGCCACCAATCGGGACCAAAGGTCCCCTGCCTGGGCTCGGCGCACCGGCCACGTGGAGGACCATCTGTCCCGGTTCGTGTAAGAACCGGGACTAAAGGGGGGAGGTATTAGTAACGACCCATTAGTCCCGGTTCATGAACCGGGACTAAAGGCCCTTACGAACCGGGACTAATAGGTGTTTTTCTACTAGTGACAAGGGCTAGTAATATACTTTTTCAAATGATATTCATTGAAAATCACAAGCATCTCATTTTTCCACTCATGAAAGAACTCTCCATCAAGTATAGGCACTCTATCTCTAAGACTCCCCAACGTAGATTCCTCCATCTTCCTCCAATGGTGATTAAACCAAGGCAATGGAGACCAATGCTCTGATACCAATTGAAAGGATCGAGAAGAGATATCTAAAAGGGGGGTGAATAGACTCTTAGCAAAGAAAAGTAGCAGTTTTTAAATTCCTTAAGTTAAGGTGGAGTTTTAGTACAAGTTTAAACATTCACAATACATTTCAAGCAAGCATGCCAAGAGTATATGAGTAGCGGAACGTAAAGCATGCAAGTTGCAAGAATGTAAAGAGTTGGGATTGGAGTGTGCAAACGCAATTGGAGACACGGAGATTTTTGGCTTGGTTCCGATAGGTGGTGCTATCGTACATCCACGTTGATGGAGACTTCAACCCATGAAGGTAACGGTTGCGCGAGTCCACAGAGGGTCCACCCACGAAGGGTCCACGAAGAAGCAACCTTGTCTATCCCATTATGGCCATTGCCCACGAAGGACTTGCCTCACTAGGGTAGATCTTCACGAAGTAGGCGATCTCCTTGCCTGTACAAACTCCTTGGTTCAACTCCACAATCTTGACGGAGGCTCCCAAGTGACATCTAACCAATCTAGGAGACACCACTCTCCAAAAGGTAATAGATGGTGTGTTGAATGATGAACTCCTTGCTCTTGTGCTTCAAATGATAGTCTCCCCAACACACAACAACTCTCTCACGGATTTGGATTCGGTGAAAAGAATATTTGAGTGGAAAGCAACTTGGGAAGGCTAGAGATCAAGATTCATGTGGTTGGAATGGAATATCTTGGTCTCAACACATGAGTAGGTGGTTCTCTCTCAGAAAATGTATGTTGGAAGTGTAGGCATGTTCTGATGGCTCTCTCCATGAATGAAGAGTTGGTGGAGGGGTATAAATAGCCTTCACACAAAATCTAACCGTTACACACAATTCACCAAACTCGGTTGGACCGAATCAGAAAACTCGGTCAGACCGATTTAGTTCAAAATGTGAACGTTAGGCTTTTTGGTGGGACCGATATGTTCAACTCGGTGGGACCGATGTACTAGGGTTAGGGTAAAACCTCATCTCGGTTTGACCGATTACACAAACTCGGTGGGACTGATTTTGGTAATGAGCTAACCAGAGAGTTGGTCAAGCAAACTCGGTGAGATCGATTACATATCTCGGTGAGACCAAAATTATTGCAACAGAAACCAGAGAGTTTGCAAGACCATCTCGGTGAGACCGAGATCCCGTCGTCAGACCAAGTAGATACCGGCAAGGTCAATGCGTCAATACCGGCTCTGAAGATGGATCAGTGGAAGATGGTGGCGGCGGCTTCTGCAGTGTGCACGTGCGGTGACCACTGAGAGTGCGCCGGACCGGTGTGTGCCTCAGACCTAGCAATGTGGCTTGGTTAGGGCCTCCGGCATTAGATGTTGATTTTTGGTGTGAGATCTGGGTATGCGGCTCAGATAATCTGCACCCCTTCAACAAGTTGATAGGAGTAGCGGTTGATTTTGCTGAGATGGTGACTTCACTTGTTGAAACATTACTTTGTATGGTCTTGGTGAACATTTAATAAAATGATTGCATGCATTGTCCTGATGCAGCCGGAGGTCATCCTCCTTTTTTTTAAAGGATAGCACTGGTTGATTAGTACCATTGGACAATATGGTACGAATGATTCCCATTTGTGTTATGCAAGAGATGATGCGTAGGTGGATTCTCTGTGATAATTGTTCACCAATGATGCACTATTATAAACTACAAACTACTCGAGAGCAAGCAAGCAGGCAAAAGGAATCATACAGATCGTCAGAAGTGTGCTACTATGATCATTGATCATGATCATGTTCTTATATATCGTCATGTCCAATTGCTTTTGCACTGCCTTAACAAACAGAAAATAGAAAGAAGAAGAAAAAGTCTCCTGAGGAGAGGATACTCCAGCCACTCAGTTCACAAGGCAATTATCCACTCCCCTCAAATTGGGTTTCAAGGAAAAACTAGAGCCAAAGCCAATTGTCCACTAATTAACAGGTCCCGTGAGGAGAGGAGACTCCAGCCACCCGGTTCACTAGGCAATTATCCACTCCCCTCAAAATCAATTTCAATATATGACAATTCATGCGTACTCCCTCTGCAAACTTTGAGTGAGACATGTGTGGCTTATCACACTAGTAGCATGTGGTTCACAAGGCAATTATCCAGAAAATCTGGCGCCAAAAATAATCCCATGCTGCCATGCTTGACTCAAATATCCCGTCAACTCTTTCTTTTTGAAGGCCAACTCATGAATAGCCAGGTTTTTTTGGCAGTATCTGTTGGCCCAGTCCCGACGTCGAGTACTTTCCGGCGATAGGCGGCGACCGACGACAGGCAACGAGGAAGCAACGCTGGCTTGTGATAGACCACCCTCAGTGTAAAGCTAGCCTCAAGCTAGCAATCTATCCTTCCGTGAATGTGTGGTACTAATACTAGTACTTCTGGCCGGAACAACACACAATACACGCACGTAGACAACCAGCCAATCCATCTATACTTTGATCGATCAAGCACTCAGCAACGCACGTACTCAGATTGTTTGATGACCGCAGGGGCGTGTCGCTTCTGTTGCTTTTCTTTATTCCACGGTGGTACAAAGTATAGGGGGTATTACATCGTAAATATAACAGCTAGCCTAGGGCCAGTACTAATCCTACTAGGTAATGGATTCCTACCATTAGATGGACCCGTATACACCCCCCCCCCCTAAACATGACGTCGTCATGTCACAGCTCGGACGCCGATCCTTCTACGCATCTTTCAGAACTTGTCTCGATCCAACGCCTTCGTCAGGATGCCCACCATCTGATCATCGGTGCGAATGTAATTGACCTCCTTCTTACCTTCTTCTACACAATCCTTTACGTAATGATACATCGTATCAATGTGCTTGCTCCTATCACGCCGCACTGGATCCTCGTGTAGTAATGTGATAGACTCACTGTCAACGTTGAGCATCACTGGTTCTGGATCTCAATCCATGACATCACCGTCTAGCCTCCCTTGCCACACACCTTGACACTCCGCTTCCCTCGAAGTCGATGTCACCACTTCGTCCTTTCATGATAGATAGCTTACTATGCTTCCACCAAGGAAATATGCCACGTCCGAGTTACTCTTACGGTTGTCAATAGTCCCTTCCTTGATACTACCATCATATCCGAGTAGTTTCACCATCTCCTTCTTGCTCAGCTCAAGACGAGGTTTCACTGAAACATCAATTGGACTGCAATCTTTCATGTCACAGCTTTCAAGTGCCTTCCTTGTGTATGCCTCCTGACATAATGTGATCCCCTCCATCTTTTGATGTACCTCTGTCCCAAGGTTGCAACTCAAAAGGCCGAGATCATCCATCTTGAAAAGCTCCTTCATTTTTAGCTTGAACTTTGCAATCACCTCTTCATCAGCTCCAGTTATCAATAGATCATCGACGTAGATGCCAAGTAGTAGACGATCATTTACTTCACCTCTCTTGTACATTGTATGCTCTAGTGGGGCTTTCTCAAATCCAAGAGAAATCAACGTCCAATCAAGTTTGATGCTCCATGCCCGAGGATCTTGCCGTAGCCCATACAAGACATTGTGTAACTTCAGTACCGTGTGTTCTTCTCACTCTTTGCTGATCCCGGTGGTTGGTTCACATTAACCTCCCCCTCTAATTCTCCGTTCAAAAACAAGGATTTTACATCCATGTGATGTATCCTCCATGATTCCTGAGTCGCGAGAGTGATGAGTAATCTCATCGAATTCATCCTTGCAACGGGAACGAACAGTTCTTCGAAGTCCACACCTTCCTCTTGCACGTACTCTTTGGCTACTAGCCTCGCTTTGTGTTTCACGGATCCTTCGGCATCTTTCTTGATCTTAAAGACCCACTCGAGCTCTATGGCATTTTCATTGTTGGGACGATCCACAAGCTCCCATGCATTGTTGTCGTGGATCGACCTCAACTCCTCTTCCATAGCCTGATGCCAACACTCCTTTGTATTTGCGTCCATAAGTTTCACCGGTTCCTCGGCGCTGTCTAGACACCGTCGCTCACTCCCTTTCACTTTTACCGGGTCAATCGTCCGAAGAGTTTTCTCCGGATATAGTTGTAACACCGGTTGTAGCATTACGGATGTAGGTGATGGTATCCTTTCCTCCAATATTGTCGAAGGTAACGCAGGTACCAAAGAAACATCTTCTGCGTACAAAACTGTTGGTCCATCCCCAAGTACACCACGTGTGGCTCCTGGAGCGGTCAGAAGCAGCAGGACGACCGCGAGCGGCCCGCTCCCGCTAGGGCTTCCACCGCCGCCGCTGCAGCCCTAGCCTCCTCCCACCACCGCCGGCCACCGGAGCACCCGCCCCAACCCGTCCTGCGTGCCCCCTTCTCCCCCTCCACCAGCCCCCCGTTCGCTCGCTCGCTCCCCACCCCCCCCCCCCCCCACGCGGGCGGCGGGCGAATCCCCCTCTGCTCCCCTCTCCTCCGCCCCCCATACGTCCTTCTCCCTCTCACCGCTACCGGCTTGGTCCGCGGGGCCCTGCCTGTGCGGCGCTGGCGGCGGCGGGCCGTTCCTTCCCCATGCACGCGTTGGGGGGCGCGGGGGCCCCCTGACGGCGGCGGTGCTACTCGGCCTGCAGCGGTGTGGCTTGGCGGCGACCCCATGGGCCACGGGGTGCCCTTGGCGCGGCGACACGGCTGTTGGTCGCAGGCGGCGCGGTGGTGCTGGCGGCTGGTGGTGCCCACTCGGCCCAGATTTGGGCCCTCTCGGGGCCGATCTGGGCTGGCGTGGCGGAGTAGGTGTCGTTAGTCTACAGGAGGTGCTGGTTTCGTTGGCCGGCGTGCTGCAACGTGGGGATAGGGACTGTTCGGACCCATGTGGGTCCGGCCGGGCCGTCGGGGCCTGGCAAGTCCTTGTCGCCGCGTCCGGTCGGCTCCGCGAGAGCGATGGAGGTTGTCCCCTCCTGCCGGTTGAGTTGCGGTTGCCCCCGTGGCCGTTGTCTCCTTTCCCTCCCCCGGGTCTCGTCCTGACGACCCCAGTGAGACGGCGGTGTTGGTTCGGTTACCGTGGTGGCACAGGCTGGTGGGCGGTAGATTGGGTGGTGCATTACGGAGTGTCCGGGGTGGTGGTGGTTGTTTGGGTCATGAGAAATCCCTGGCGGCTCGTCCGGCTCCGACGCGGTGATGCATGCGGGTGCCACCGGACCTTTTTTAAGGGCGTCGGGTATACCCCTTCCCCACTGCCCTCAGCGTACCGGGGGAAACCCTAGGATTCGTTCGGCCAACAGCGACGGCGCCGTCACATTCCTTCTTGAAGGTGTTGCTTGGTACGCTATGCTCCGGAATGCTAGGAACGCGGTGGTACTTCTCTGGAGGGTGCAACAGTTGCCTGTCTTCGTCGCTTAGTTGATCTGCCGGTGTCGGCTTTTGTTCCTCTTTTCTTTCTCTTGTTTTTTCCTTTTGGGCTTGGTTGTGCTGCTGCTCCAGCGGGTTGGATGTATTAGTTGAATGCTTTATAATATAAAGCGGGGCGAAATCCTTTATCATCGTATGGCTCCTGTGCTCACAAGACAAGCACGTAGAGTTGAACCTCCAGCTCCAATGTGAGCTGGGCAGGCGGCCCCAGCCATCCCCTCTCCTGTCTTACCCGTGGGGCATTTGTCTGAGGGGCATGGGAGCCCGCAGCCGCCTCCTCCAGTAGCCGTGGTTGACCCGTTGCGGGACTCACAGGGAGGCTTTACTAGGGAGGAGGTTGTTGCCTTTGACGGGATCCCGGACCCGGTCTCGACGGGGAGACGGATGAGTGCTCGCATTCAGGAGCTTCCGGAGGTTGATGATATGCAGCAACGGTGCGCTATGAGGGCGGCCAAGCTTCATGATGATGCGATCTCTTCTGGTATGTCCGTCAAAATATCTAATTCTTTATTGCATTTTTCTAATGAGGAGATTATAAATAATGCAAACCAATTAGGAGTTTCACTAGGTGTTACTGATAGTGAGATCTCCAATTCGATGAATGATATGTTAGATTTGGAGGCGGAGCGTGCCTTAGAGACTATTCGTAATCTTGCAGCGGTCAAACCCGTGAATGATGATGAGATTGATGCGTTAGGGGTTAGAGTGCTCGATGATCTGTGTGCGGATCTAGCACCTTCTAATCATGAGTCTGAGGACGATGATGTGCCCCTAGATATTGCCGCTGTTAGTTCCGTTGAGCCCGGTTATGAGGACCGGGCGACAGAGCCTAGTAAACCAAAGCGTAAGTGGAAACGGAAGACTTATCCCGATTCTGCAGTTCGTAGGAGTGCTAGGATTCGGACTACTAAAAAATTCCATGACGAAATATGAAAGGAATCTTTTGGAATAGCAGAGGTCTGAAAGACTTGGCTAAAAGAAGGTTTCTTGCTGAGGCTTCTCTGGAACATCGGTTAGATTTTATTGCTCTATCGGAAACCGGTAGAGATAATTTTGTGCCTCAGTTTCTATCCTCTCTTGCGGGTGGTGTTGATTTTGATTGGCATTGCCTCCCTCCGCGAGGAAGATCGGGTGGTATCTTGCTGGGTGTGAGATGCGATTCGCTTGAAGTCCGAAGTGTAGTGATGGGCGACTTCGCGGTAAAGTTTCGAGTTAGGTCTAAAGTTGATGGTTTCAACTGGGCTTTGGTGGCGGTTTATGGTGCCGCACAGCCCGAGCTTAAACCGGAGTTTCTGGCGGACCTTGTTCGAATCTGTGGGTCAGAGCAGCTTCCAATTTTGGTCGGGGGTGATTTCAATATCATTAGGAGGAGAGAGGAGAAGAATAATGATAACTTTGACGGCAGGTGGTCGTTTATGTTCAATACCATTATTGAAAGCTTGGATCTGAGGGAGATAGAGCTTTCTTGTAGAAAGTTTACCTGGGCTAATGCTTTTCCAAACCCGACATTCGAAAAGCTTGATCGAGTTCTCGCGAGCGTGGAGTGGGAACAAAAGTTCCCTCTTGTCATGGTGCAAGCTCTCTCGCGGGGAATATCCGATCACACACCCTTGTTCGTGGACTCAGGGGAGCCGAACCACGTGGGAAACAAAAACACCTTCTCATTCGAGATGGCCTGGTTCGAACGTGAGGGGTTCTTAGACCTGGTTGCCATGGAATGGGCTAAGGGTGTAGGAGGCAGGACGGCGGTCGAGCGTTGGCAGAATAAGATTAGGCATCTGAGAAGTTTCTTACGGGGTTGGGCTAACCACCTCAGTGGGGTGTATAAGATTGAGAAGGATAGGCTCCTTTCTCTTATACAGGCCCTGGACATAAAAGCCGAATCCACGATTTTGCTGCCAGCTGAGCTCCAGATTAAAACTGAGGCGGAGAAGAGGTTGAAAGAACTTCTCCATGAAGAAGAGTTGAAGTGGGCTTTGCGAGCTAAGGTCCACAAAGTGGTCCAAGGGGACGCGAATACTCAATTCTTTCACTTGATTGCCAATGGTAAGCACAGAAAGAAGCGAATCTTTCAGCTTGAACAAGATGAGGGCACTGTTTTAGGACAGGATAATCTAAAAACATATATTACCGAGTATTATAGGCAGTTATTTGGACCTCGGAGGATAATTGTGTGTCCCTCGATGAGTCCAGGACTGAGGATGTGCCTCAACTTTCTACTGCCGATAATGATATCCTGGTTGCCCCGTTCTCAGAGAAGGAGGTGTTTGATGCTATTGCACAAATGAAAACCAATAAGGCTCCCGGACCGGATGGGTTTCCGGTCGAGTTCTATAAAAAGTGCTTGCACATTATTAAGGGGGATTTGCTACCTATGTTTCATGATCTGTTCTCTAGACAGCTTCAATTATTTCACTTGAATTTTGGAATTATCACTTTGCTCCCTAAGAAAACGGATGCTGTGAGAATTGAGCAGTTCAGGCCGATCTGCCTCCTCAATGTTAGTTTCAAAATCTTCACCAAGGTCGGGACTAATAGGCTCACACAGATTGCGCATTCTGTGGTGCAACAATCCCAAACTGCTTTCATGCCGGACAGAAACATCCTTGAAGGGGTGGTTGTCCTTCATGAAACGCTCCATGAAATCCACTCCAAAAAATTAGATGGAGTAATTTTTAAGGTGGATTTCGAGAAAGCGTACGATAAGGTCAAATGGCCATTCCTCCAACAGGCATTGCGTATGAAAGGTTTTGATGAAGCCTGGCGCCGACAGGTCGAATCATTTACGCGAAAAGGGAGTGTGGGAATTAAAGTGAATGACGATATAGGTCAGTACTTCCAGACACATAAAGGCCTAAGACAAGGAGATCCGATGTCCCCTATCCTGTTTAACATTGTGGTGGATATGTTAGCAATTTTGATAGGAAGGGCTAAGGAGAATGGTCAAGTGGGTGGCTTGGTACCTCATCTTGTTGATGGAGGTGTATCCATCCTTCAGTACGCTGATGATACAATCATCTTTATGGAGCATGACTTGGCCAAGGCGAGAAATATGAAGCTGGTGTTATGCCTATTTGAACAATTGACCGGGTTAAAGATTAACTTTCATAAGAGCGAGTTGTTCTGCTTTGGTAGAGCCAAAAACGAACAGGAGGCTTATAGGCAATTGTTTGGGTGCGAGTTGGGGGATTTACCCTTCTCCTACCTAGGTATTTCGATACACCATCGTAGGCTGACAAACAGAGAATGAAAGTGCATCGAGGACCGATTTGATAAGAAACTGAGTTGCTGGAAGGGTAAGCTCATGTCATACGGAGGCCGATTAATCTTGATAAATTCGGTGCTCAGGAGTATGCATATGTTTCTCTTATCGTTCTTTGAGGTCCCAGTTGAAGTTAGGAAAAGACTGGACTTCTATCGATCGCGTTTCTTTTGGCAGGGTGATGAACTTAAAAGAAAATACCGGCTTGCTAAATGGGATATCATCTGTCGACCGAAAGACCAAGGGGGTCTTGGTATTGAGAATCTTGAAGTTAAGAACAGATGCCTTCTTAGTAAGTGGCTGTGGAAGCTCTCATCCGGGACTGAGGCCATGTGGGCGCAGATCCTTCGCAACCTCCAGACTAAAACATTGTCCCGGGTCACAGTCAGGCCGACTGACTCGCCTTTCTGGAAAGGACTAATGAAAGTCAAACAATCAATGTTCAATAGGACGAAGTTTGTTATTGGAAACGGTGCTAGTACACGTTTCTGGGAGGATACTTGGCTTGGCGACACACCCTTGGCCATTCAATATCCGTCTTTATATCATATTGTTCAACGACGTGAGGTGTTCGTTGCAACAGTATTTCAATCTATCCCCCTTAATATTCAGTTTAGACGGTCGCTATCGGGCAATCGTTGGGAAGAATGGCTCCATCTAGTTAGGAGACTGATGGAGGTTCAATTTTCTGAACAACCCGATGAGTTACGTTGGAAACTGACTAGGTCTGGAGTATTTACAGTTATATCAATGTATATTGATGTTATTAATTCGAACTCTATTCCAACTTCCAAGAATGTCTGGAATGTCAAAGTTCCTTTGAAAATAAAAATGTTTATGTGGTTTGTCCATAAACAAGTTATTTTAACAAAGGACAACTTGAAAAAGCGTAATTGGACAGGACCTACTAGGTGTAGTTTCTGTGATCGGGATGAGACGATTAAGCACCTCTTTCTTGATTGCCCGTTGGCCAAAGTCCTTAGGCGGACGGTCCACATTGCTTTTAATATTAATCCACCAAATTCTGTCAACGCATTATTTGGGACATGGCTTAATGGGATTGAGCCTGACTTAGCAAGACATATTCGGATTGGAGTTTGCGCTTTGCTGTGGACTATCTGGAATTGCAGAAATGATTTGGTTTTTAACAGAACATCACGTATTCATTTTTTGCAGGTTATTTTCTGAGCCACGGCAGTGATCCGTTTGTGGTCGCTACTCACTCCGATGGAGGCCAGGGAGCATTTGGTTACTGGATCTATCCGTTGGGAGATGGTAGCTTGGGATATCTTCAACCGGTTTGGATGGCGGTCATGTAATAGGATAGGCAATTAGTTTACCTATCTTTTGTTAGCCAGCCGGTTGTGGCGTCTTTTCTTGGCTAGTTTATGTCTCTAGCCTTTTAGGCTCTGTGTGAGCGGTCTTTTCTTATTTTCAGTTTGAGACTTTGAAAGCTTATTGGCACATTTTTATTTGGTTAATAAGATGGCCGTATGCATCACTCTGATGCAAAGGCTGGGGAGCCCCCTTTTCGAAAAAGAAAAAAAAACGTGAGCCGGGCTGCTGCTGCCTACGAGCATCCCTGAGTTAGCTTCAATTGGCCTGCTGCCAATTCTCTTCGGCCGTCCTCCTTCCCAGATTCGGTTGTGCGCACGTGCGCTTCCAGGGGTAATCCTTTCAACTTGGCACTCTGGGAGATCGAGCACTCCTGTTTCTAGGACGCCTCGGATACTTTGTGACGCGCATGTAATAGCCGCGACATCCTTGCCTTGGTAATTTTTGCACGCAGGCGCATCCGCTCTAGCATCAGACTCGTGGACGTCAGGCGCCACATACGTCATTTTATCTTTGTCAGACAAAGTGATATCTGTGTCCGTAGCATCGACACAAATTTCAGAATTATGCTCTGCGTCTGTATCATCAACATGAGTTTCCGAACCATAATCTTGAGAGCAAACTTTTTCTTCACGGAGCGCAACAATTTCTATATCCTGCACTTGAAGAACTGGACCCTTCTCGTTCACGAGTTCACACATCAACATTATGTCACCTTCATCTTGTAACTGGGCCATGAGCACCTTCTCTTTCGGAGGATTCTTACACTCCGACTTGAAGTGTCCGAGCATATTACAGCCGTGGCAGCGGATCTTTCTCTTGTTGAACTCTTTCTTCTTTGGCTTCTCCGATAGTTCGTCGGCGTCCTTTACGGGCCTTGAAACCGATGCATGCCACTGAGCGTGTGTAAGCATTAGGTACTCATCCTGATTTGCATCCCCGTAACTTGGTTTCATCGGCTCGTCATGGGCCTTGAAACGACCAACCAGATCATCCAAAGTGAGAGTCTTGAGATATCAACACATTGCCCGATCGCTGATACAATTGGCATGTAGAGCGATGGAGCGGCACGTAGGAAACGCTTGACCACAGAGATATCCTCCAACTTCTCTCCGAGACCGCGAATCTCATTTACCATCGTTGCGACCCTTGCGGCGAAGGCGTCCACCTTCTCATCTTCTCCCATCCTCAGATTCTCGTAACTCTTCAACAAAGTTTGCAAGTTCGCCTCACGCACACGCGAGTGCCCGAGATGCAATGTCTTGAGCATGTCCCACGCCTTCTTCACTGATGTCTTCGAGATTGTTGGAATTAAACCCGACGTTCAGTCCGATTACAAGTATGTATACGGGTCCAACTAATATAGGAATCCATTACCTAGTAGGATTAGTACTGGCCCTAGGCTAGCTGTTATATATCCGATGTAATACGGATGTGAATTTTTGCACGCGCTGCCGTAATCTCGGGCGTCCGTCCGCGCGTTGTGATTGCTACTTATTATAGCCCATTTGCAAATACGTGATATGATAATTACGAGCGTTCGTGAATACGTCCTGGTATACGCCCTACTAGTGGACCATGCGGCATTTATGTCTCGTATGAATACAAGCCTCACGTCACAGCCCCGGCGATGGCATAACTGCTCTCGGTTTTGGATAGACATCATTTGAGAACGCGCACTGGCTGGATTGTCGCACTGTAGATTTCACGCAATCCGTCCCTTGTGGTGGAGCAGAGCGAGGATTGGAGGTGGGTTATGCATAGATGGAGATCAGGTTAGACCATCCAAAACATTATATGATGCGTTGATTTTTGGTTTCTATGCCTACGAGCCTGTAATCATCTTTCGTTGATTTTTTTTTTCATAGAAACGCACACCTATAATCATCTTTCGTTTTTCATGAAAAAAAAAATCATCTCTCGTTTGCCTCAATCCCCCAACGTGACGACACTGTTGGGCTACATGCTTGCATGTCGTCCTCTGCAAGGGCCGGTGCGTCCGTTGTGTGTTTATGGTGCATTGATGGCTTGCTGCGTGCCATTATGTGTTTGCATGACAGCTGGGGTGTATTGATTCGCCCTGGAGTGATTTAATTTTCCAGAACACATGCATGTCGGCTGTCCAGTCGCTTAATTATTGACGTTTTGGTGGGTGTGTTGCACATGCAGGGTGTGGGATTAATGCCATCCCTATTTGCTTGGAGTAACACGCAATTAGCATACTCCTCATTATGCAACACATGCATGGTTCAAACCAGATTTAATGGTCCATGCACACGACCGTTGTACGTGTATTATTGATAGGCCAGTGAGCTGCGTACATACCCGGCTTCCTGTAGTAGGACGCAACATGTACTGGCACACCGAAAAGGGTAGTAGATACACAGGGAACTAGAGCAAATCAATCACACGAAGTACAAATGGGGACTAGAGCAAATCCATCACACGAAGTACAAATGGGGACTAGAGCAAATCCATTGCACGTGGTACACAGGAGATCTAGAGCAAATCCTTCGCAAGGGGGGCGGGGGAAGCTTCAGAGCTTCTGCGTGAAGATCATGACCAGGAGCAGCAAATTCAGGACGCCCAACATTTGAATGTTCTTCAGCCATGCTTGATTATGTTCAAGCAGTGATACGTGGCGGTAGGCCGATGCATGTGAAATCGTGTATCCCCACCGTGCGCTGAAGTACTGTGTACTTGTTCTCCCACATCAAAAAACTGCATCCACCGTACCGCCAAACACAAAAAACAGATGTTTAACGAGGAAAAAAAACGTACATTGTAGGACGACACAAAAAACGTACTCCATGCTGTTCGCACTTGTAGAAATTCCTTCCTGGGTTTTCTTCCATTCCTGAGACGAACCACATCATGTAGCGTGCATTGCAATCTGGGCAATGGATGAGAGGGAGCGGAGGCGTCGGGTTAGCGGTGTGGTGTGATGGAGAAGGTGTGGAGCTAAGCTGGGACTTAGATGAACACATGCTTGTGAGGTTGGAGAAGGAGAACTAAGAAGAAGGCTTGAGCAGGATGGGTATTGACAATCAAGCGTTTAAAAAGGCCGCGGGCAACATCATGCAGCTAGTCGTTGGGACTGGGATGCTAATGGCCCACGCCTCAATTTAATGCCTAGCCTGCCTTTTAATTTTGCATGGGATGCCTTGCCTGCCCTGTGCTGCATGTGTCAAATGCTAATACGTGGTTATACCAAATGCTATACGATGAGCCGGAAATTGTTATACATCTCGTGGGTATTCAAGTGGCACGAATCACATGGAAACATGCGGGCTGGATACCAGCCGCGTGTGGCCGCATCCGCATGTCCACTCGTGATTATTCGATGTAATACCTCCTATATTTTGTACCATCATGGAATAAAGAAAAGCAACAAGAGCGACACGCCCCTGCAGCCATCAAACAATCTGAGTACGTGCGGTGCTGACTACTTGATCGATCAAAGTATAGATCAATTGGCTGGTTGTCTACGTGCGTGTATTGTGTGTTGTTCTGGCCAGAAGTACTAGTATTAGTACCACACATTCACGGAAGGATAGATTGCTAGCTTGAGGCTAGCTTTACACTAAGGGTGGTCTATCACAAGCCAACGTTGCTTCCTGTCGTCTGTCGTCAGTCGCCGCCTGCCGTCGGAAAGTACTCGACGTTAGGACTGGGCCAACAGAGATTAGATGCTACTGCATGTCCACTGGCATCACCGAGCAGATGGCCGTGATAGCCTGGCGATCCTTCCGATACAGGGCACCACCTTTTAGGTACTCGTCACCGTGGGGGTCGACGGCTTCTCAGAGCTCATTGGCCTCGAGGGCCCACTCCATCATGGTCGCCCACACCATAAAGTTTTCACGGTCGAATTGTGGATACTCCAATCTCATCGAAGCAATAATTATTTTAGCCGCGCCGGAATACTCCGCCAGCTCCTTGGTCTTGTCTTTCTCGTCGTCCGACATGATCTTCCGTTACTAGAAGATTAACCTTTCTCTAATACCAATTGTTGGCCATCCAAAGACTTATTCGTGTGCATGTGTTGTTCCGGCTAGAAATCAATCGGTTTGATCGGGACTAGCTAGCTTGGGCATGTACTAGTACAAGTGTTGTTCATCTATCGATCAGAAGTTTGGGCTAGCTCTTGTTACGCAATCCCGGGTCCGCTATCACTACCGTCTCCGACCTACATGCGTCAACCAGGCCCAATCGAAGAGCAATGCCGATTTATGAGAGGCCTTGAGCCCTCTCCCCCCAAAAGACTAGCCTATTAGAAGGGGACACCCCCGCCTTTATAAGTCGTGTTATGTCTCCCCCACAACCAATGTGGGATTAAACCCAACAATCTCCCCCTCACACATCGGTCATCCATAGACCTGCTAACACCAGCGTTTTCAGCCCACCTACCATGACCGACCACATGTGAGTCTATCGAGATTCATTCCGGGCACCTGGGCTCTGATACCAATTGTTACGCAATCCCGGGTCCACTATCACCAGCGTTTCTTACCCACATGCGTCAACCAGGCCCAATCGAAGAGCAACGTCGACTTATGAGAAGCCTTGGGCCCTCTCCCCCCAAAAAACTAGCCTGTTAGGAGGGGACACCCCCCGCCCTTAAAAGTCGACGTGGCAGGGTATATGCCACTGGGCCTACTTGCTGAGTGAGACATGAGTGGCATATACCACTATAGTGTCCGGTTCACCAGGCAATTATCCTAAAAATCTGGCACCTACAATATTCCCACATACATGAGCAGGAAATGAAAGAGCGGCACTTCCACTCATTGGGATAACTCTATGTGAATATTTCGAGAGTTTAGAGGGGCCTGATCGGGTCGTCAAAGAGGTATAACTTTTTTGATCTAATCCCTGCCACCAGTCTCTAATTATCTGATTCTGCAGTTTGTTTGTTGTATTTTTCTGCATTTTCTCGACTTCTTTTTGGCAATAAATAACCCCACATGCTTATTTCATTAAAAAAAAGGGTATACTTTTTGCCTGCAATTCTTGAATGTTTGTGTAATTCAGGAATATAATCCTCTTGGTGAGCCAAGCTGTGTTTGAGTTCAGCATATTTGCATGGATTAATACTCCCTCCGTCCCAGAATAAGTCTCTCAACTTTAGTACAACGTTATACTAAAGTTAGTATAAAGTTGAGACACTTATTTTGAGATGGAGAGAGTATTTAATAACACTGAAGTATTCATTTTTCATTTTCATTTTCAGCATCAAGCTTCTCCTCCAGGGGTTCAGATACATCATTAGTTACTATTTATTAACTGGTAGGTTTTACTCTCTCTGTGTCACGGGAATACAAAGCTCAAGCCCCTAATTTAATCTCATTTAGCGGTAACTTCTCATATCCAGATATATATCTAAATTCCTCGCAGTTTTGTCAGCAACTCTAGCTTTTTCGATAAAGGACATTTCATTTGATAGATATATCGAGGTGATACAATCTCATCGAAAGAAAGGCCGGCCTCTGCATAGCTAGATGCACACAGCCAAAAAAGTTTAGAGTACCCTAAAGCAAAAAATGATTCGATACAATGCCAATCAAAAAAACATGCCAGCCTAAGGAGTGGCAGATCCTATCCGTAGGTCACACCGCCATACATGGGGGTAGAAAACCTCCCTGGCCGTACGCTCCAGCCGTGTAGATGCCATCATAAAAAGGTCCCTGTCCTCCGGCCTCTGCAGGATAGACCAAGTATGGAGCCATCATGTACAAACATGAATAACCTATATAGGAGATGAGACACATTTGTTATTAAAAATCACATCATTCCTGGTAAGCCACAGTGCCCAGCATAAGGCCGCCGCTCCCACAAGAATATATGCAGAAAATTGTTTATCAATATCCCTCAACCAGTTGCCGAACATGTTCCGTGAACTACGTGGTGGGTATAGATTCGAAGCTACTTGAACTATGGCCCAAACTGCCCGAGCGAACTTGCATTCAAAAAATAAGTGTTTAATAGACTCGTCATGTTGGCAAAAGACACATGTCTTGGAACCATGCCAGTTTCGTCATGCCAGATTGTCTCTAGTTAGGATGACTCCTCTGTTAAGAAACTAGAGGAAAATCTTCACTCCTAGAGGGATTTTGAGCTTCCACAACTTCCTGTTATCAACTGGAACATCACAATGAACCATTGCATTATACATGGATTTGACTGAAAATTTGCCATTCTGATGCAAGTTCCATCGAAAAATGCCCGGCTCACCTGACAGTTGAATGTCCTCCAGGCGAGTGAGTAATTCATTCCATGCTGCCAGGCGAGGGCCAAAAAGGTCCCTACGGAAAGAAATATCAGGGTTTTCTTGTCCTAAAACTTGTTTGATTGTGACGAATTTATGTCTAACAATCCTGTACAAGCTCGGATATTGCACCATTAGTGGGTTATTCCCTAGCCAGATATCTTCCCAGAATCGAACATGAGAACCGTCCCTTACTGAGAAGGTCCCAAATTGGAAAAAGAATTCCTTGGCCTTCATCACATCACTCCAGAAATGCGAATCCCCGGGTTTCCAATGAACTTGAGAAATGGCATTGGATCTCACATACTTGTTGCGACCGATTTCTTGCCATACTTCATTCTCAGTGAGTAGTTTGTAAACCCACTTGCTGAGAAGAGCAATGTTTTTAATCTCAAGGTCTTGGATTCACAGCCCCCCTTGACTTTTAGGTCTGCATAATACGCTCCACCTAGCCAGTCGATATTTCTTGGATTCGTTATCGCATTGCCAAAAAAAATCTGGATCTAAAATAGTCACTGGAGAACCCCTTCGGTAGGTGGAAGAATGACAACATATATAAAATCATGTTGCTTAGAACTGAATTGATCAAGATCAATCGTCCCCCCGTAAGACAAGAGCTTGGCCTTCCAACTGGCTAAGCGTTTCTTAAGTCTCTCTTCCATGTGCTTCCACTCAGCGATATTTAAGCGCCGATAGTGTATGGGAATACCCAGATATCGAATCGGAAACGGCCCGAGCTGGCATCCAAAAATTTCAGCATACTCAGGTGCTGATTCTGCAGCATCACCAAAGCAAAAAAGTTCGCTCTTATGAAAATTGATTTTGAGACCAGAAAGTTCCTCAAAAGCACATAAGAGCAACTTGAGATTTCTTGCCTTATCTAGATCATGATCCATGAATATAATAGTGTCATCCGCATATTGTAGAATAGATAGACCATCTTCTACCAAGTGTGGAATGACACCACTAATTTGATCGTCCAGCTTAGCCCGCTCAACAAGGGTAGCTAGCATGTCGGCCACAATGTTAAACAAAATAGGAGAAGCGAGGTCCCCTTGGCGAAGCCCCTTCCTTGTCTGAAAATAGTTGCCAACGTCATCATTAGTAGAACGAATTAGTAACCACCTGCTTCATTTTGCAGATGATTATTGGAAGTTGTTGAGCAAATATACAACTAAAACACCACCCAGAAGTGGGAAACTAGCTAGCCAGCTCACAGTATGGCAGAGACAATCCTTCTTCTAGCAATTGAAAAGATCGGAATTGCCTTGGCAAATGGAGCAGCAGAGCAGGCAAGTGCCCAGTTTGCTAAGTACAAGACGCAACTAATAGAGCTTGAGGGCAGCAAGGGACGCATTGTGACGGAGCTTAATGTGATGCAAGGTTCTCTCTGTCAAATGGACATACAGAACCGTAAAGATCAAGCATATTTAAATTGGTTGCAGGAGGTGCGTAGGGTAGCACATGTGATGGAAGGTATGTTGGATGAGTACTTGTATCTAGTTGGTCAGGAACATGATACAACAGGGTGCTACTTTTACCTGAAGAAAGGGTTCAGAAAACCAAGATCTCTACATTCTTTTTGCACCATAGCAGCCATGGCGAAGGAAATAGAGAAAGATCTCAAACATCTAACTCGGGTAAAAGACCGTTGGGTTCCCCCGACAAACAGCAGGGAGTCCACGTTCATTGTACAGAGGTCCCAAGAATTGGCAAGCAATTCACTTTGCCTTGGTGAAGAAGATCTTGTTGGCATTGAAGATAACAAGCAAAAACTGTTACAATGGTTGGAAGATGATGAGTTTGCACGGTCTGTAATAGTTCTGCATGGCATGGGAGGACTCAGGAAAACCACCCTTGCAGCAACTGTCTATAAAAAAGAGCGAGAGAAATATGATTGCCATGCATGGGTCCCCATCTCACAAACTTACACCAGAGAGGATGTTCTTCAGAGGTTGACCATTGATCTTATGGGTAAAGAAAATGTTCCTGCTGAGTTTGCCACCATGGATTTGGCAGCCACTCAAGAGATACTGAAGAGGCACTTGGAACATAAGAAATATCTCATTATATTTGATGATGTTTGGACTCCAGAAGCATACACTGATCTATTTGGAGCACTCACTGAAAATCTTAATGGAAGCAGAATAATAATCACAACACGAATTTCGGACGTGGCTCACCTTGCTGCTCCCAATAAGATACTCGTATTGGAGCCCTTGTCACAGGATGACTCCTGGGTGCTCTTTTGTAAGAAGGCTTTCCCAAATCATGAATGTCCTCCAGAATTGAAGACTTTGTCAGAGCAAATATTATGGAAGTGTGAAGGCTTACCTCTTGCGATTGTCTCTATCGGCAGTCTCCTGTTTGTGTGTGACAAGACTATGCATGAATGGAAGCGGATAAATAATCAGCTCAGCTGGGAGCTAAGTAATAATTTGAAGCTCGATCACGTAAAGAATATTTTGCATCTGAGCTTCATCTACCTTCCACCATACTTGAAGAGTTGTTTCCTATTCTGCAGCCTATTTCCAGAGGACTACCTTCTCAAAAGGAAAAGCTTGATCCGACTGTTGGTAGCAGAAGGGTTCATTGTAGAGAGGGGTGGAAGTAGCACAATGGAGGAAGTGGCCGAAGGCTATTTAAATGAGTTGGTTCAGAGAAACATGCTACAGCTTATTGAGAGAAACTCACTTGGTAGGATAAAGCTCCTTAGAATGTATGATGTTGTACGTGAGCTGGCGATAGATTTGTGTCACAGAGAATGCTTTGGTGTTACATCTGAGGATTACAGAGGTGGGAGATTAGTCAACGGCATCAGCGGTGGACGTCGGCTAGTAGTACACAAACTCAGTAATACGACTAATGAGTTGATTTCAAGCATGCACCACCTTCGATCTGTTATTGTATTGGACAACATGATGCAGATGTCACAACCACAATCCATGCTACTACTTGCTTCAGTGTTATGCAATTCTAGATATATCACTGTACTAGAATTAAATGGGTTACCTATTGAGCAGCTTCCAGATGCAATTGGGGATTTGTTCAATCTACGTCACTTGTCATTGCGTAACTCAAGGGTAAAGTTCCTCCCCAAGTCCATCGAGAATCTTGTCAACTTGATGATACTGGATCTATTTAATTCTGACATACAGAAGTTGCCTCGAGGGATTGCCAAACTCAAGAAGCTTAGGCACTTGTATGGTGAGAAAATTTGTGGTCTCTTCGAGAGAAAATTCCCGAGTCGTATCGCCCTGCGTTTCCCCAAGGATGGTTTATGCAATCTCACAAATCTACAGACACTGGTGGCAGTAGGAGCTGATGATTGCGCTATGCATCTGTGGAAGCTTACGCAGATGAGGACCATTCGGTTATTGGATGTGAAGGGGGTCCAGTGCGAACAGCTCTGCGCATCACTGGCTGAGATGGAATTCCTGTCCAATTTAGCCATTCATGCAGTTGATGAACATCAGGTTCTCCAGTTAGACAGCCTTAATCCACCGCCTTCTCAGCTCCAGAAGATTTGTATTCTTGGACGATTGGCCCCAGGGACAATAGAGCACTCCCCCCTCTTCCAATTAAACATGACGGAACTGTCTCTTCATTGGACACAGTTGACAGAAAGTCCTGTGCCTTCCATTACTACAATGTCAAACTTGACAGTGTTGTGGCTTAACAGAGCATTCAATGGAGAGGAACTGACTTTTCTCCCTGGATGGTTTCCAAAGTTGAAGACCCTCTACTTGCAGGACCTGCCTAACCTCAAGAGTCTAGTGTTGCATGAAGGCACCATGGTGAACCTGGAAACCTTCCGCCTAGGACAACTTGATAGGTTGATTGAGGTCCCACTTGGCATTGAATTTCTCGTACCCCTCAAAGACCTATTCTTTAGGGAAATCACTGCTGAGTTCTTTACATCATTGTGTGAATGCCCCAGAATGTATAGAATGCGCTGGCAGTATACCTTGCAACAATGATCGCTCGCCAACTCACTGCTCGAGCAATACATATGTATGTCACTCAACTCCTTGTAATACATGTGTACATGCATCATACTAGCTATTCATCAGTACATACATATGTATCTATGAATAATTGTTTTCTCTCTAGATGCGACAAACAAAAAAGATAATCTCATAATTGATCACGTTTGAAAAATCATCTAACAGCAATAACACTAGTCTCCCGTGCTAATGTACGTTTGTTTTTGGGTCGTCTTCTTTCATTTGTGGTACATCTTCCCTTCACTTCTTTTGCTTGGAGTTTGGAAGCGTTAATTTCGTCTGATGTATGTATTTTCTCCCTCCCTTGATTTGGATTCAATTTTAACATGTTCTTGTCTTTTCACTAGGGCTGTTCAAGGAGGATTGATTGCAAGGAAGATGAAGACAATCGGTATATATATGTTGCTGTTGCGTCTGCTGTCTTGCGCAACGTGGTTCCTGCAGGTGCAGGTTAATAAGATTCTGACTGTGGCTGGTTTCCATCATCCTTAAGTCCTCTATATATTTTTTGTACTAGTACCCCCTCTGTAAACTAATATAAGATCATTTAGATAACTAGTCATCTATAATTGATGTATGTTTGGGTTTGAGACATTTGAGTGTTTGCTCTTGGTTTGTAATAGTATTAACGCTGCTATATTGCTTACCGTGTGGTCGCTAGCCGGGTTGCTATTAGCTTGTTATAGGCTTGAATTCCAATGAAAAAAAAAACATGTGCTTGTTCTAAAATTGATGTATGTTTGAGCTCAAGAGATTTGGCTGTTTGCTCTTAGTTTGTAACAATATAAATACTGCTCGATTGCTGACCATGTGGTGGCTAGTCAGGTTGCTATTAACTTCGTTATAGGCTTGAATTTCAATGAAACAAATACATGTGCTTGTTTAGTTTCATTTGCCCATATGCTTAGGTCTTGGATACAACATTCGATCAATACGGTCAGATCTTCTTGATAAAAGGAGGAAAAGGGCTATGTTCCATCATTCCCTGTTTTGGTAAGTGCAAAGGAGGAGAGTATCCCTAGAATTTTCGGGTATCTGACCTTCTGGGATAGATAAACAGGCATCAAGACATGTGCTTGGAGCGCAGTTTTTCACCATTTACAATGATAGGGTGCTTAATATAGTGCTTATCTACTCTTGGAGTGTATTTGGTTGGTGTCCACACCACCACAAGCCTAGCCTGGACGGGTGCCTGAAGTCTGCATGGTCCCTGTTTTGTTTGTGTCCTGAGAAAGAAAATACATGCCTGCCCTGGGTGGCTCAGCAATGTGATTAGCCTTGTCAACTTGAAAAAATAATAAAAAATACATCAACGCCTTTCTCAACCACTGTCGCGGTTACGGGTGCTCAGGGTCACCTTCCGTGAGGTCGAGCTTGGCTCGCTCCAAGCCGCGCTCGCCACGCTCGAGGCAGCCGTGGCCCTCGGCCTCACGGTGCCCCTTCTTGGCATCGAATGCAACCAAATTAATAATAGGAGGCACAGTGTTAATGGCGTTCGCTTTGCCTCCCTTATGCGCGCCGCAGGGAGGCTCTCTCTGCAGGAGCTCGTCTTCACTAACAGCTCTTTCGAATGCATTAATGTCGACCTGCCCTACTTCCACCAGGCCACATCGATCGAGATGAAATTGTACACCTTACCTTCCGATTTACACAGCTACCAGCGAGAGAGTTCTCAGCTCTGGATATAGGTTGTGCCTCACGGGCTGCACCATCATAAGGCTGGTCACAATAGGGAGGAACTTAGGAGTAACATCACACACTTCAATACAACTTTGCTTATGTGGCACATATTTAATGAAGAGAGAGGTGTTTGTGGTAACTAGCTAAGTTACGGGAACATCACACACTCCAAGAAACAATGAGTCTATAACCTAATAAATACATCGTTGCATGACACTACATGAATGTTCCTACACACTATGGAGGTAGTAACATAGTCTAGGAAAGTGTGTGAGTTACTAGCTTATGTTCTTGCCCATTGTGACTAGCCTAAACCTTGTCACAATGATCACCCGCTATTCGTGCTTGCCAAAGTATCTCCTTGACTAATCTCGTAGAAGTGGAAATCAACAACTTCAGAGAAGGGGACCATGAAATAGATCTCATGGTAATGACACTGAGATGGGCGCCAAGGCTTGAAGCAATGACCATCAAGCTAGCTTATGAGACGGACATTGGATGTTGCGCCGCGAATATCTACGATTTTTTTTTTGGCATATCCTTTAGTTAATTGCTCTGTTTACTGCCACTCGGGTGGACTGGTTCAGCGTACGTGCATACAATTACCGTGCTCCTAGATGCAAGGAGGTCATGATGGAGTGGTTATGGGCATGATTAGAATCATACGAGATTTTTTTGTTTCCAAAACTGAAACATACCTATGTGCAACGATAAGCTTTTTCATGAGGGGATCTAAGCTGTATACTAAAGTCTCGTCTCATGTTTGTTTTTAACGTGTAATATTCCACTGATTGTTTCCTGTGTGAGAAGCTACTATTTTTATTACCTCTATACTCGGTCTTGTCTCATGCTTAATGCTTTGAACATCTTTCTTTTGAAACTTATATAGTTTTTTGTGCCTTTCATATTTTGCAAGTTTGGAGGGTGGTTGTGATGTACTCCCTCCGGTTATTTTTACTCCAGCGTATTAGATTTGTGTTCTGTCCAACTTTACAAATTAAGTTTTACCTGATTTATATTAAGAAATTTCAACATCTACAATATCAAATATATATACTACAAAACTATATTTCACAATGAATCTGACAATATTTATTTGACATTGTGAATGTTGATGCTTTTTTCTATAAGTTTGGTCAAAGTAGACATACTTTGACTTCGGACAAAACTTATATGCAGATCGGAGGGAGTACCGTTGAAGTGTTGACATACCAACAATCAATTCCACTCTTACTTTTGTATGCTGAAGGGAAGAATGACCCTTATGTGTTCTTAATGTTTCTTTTACCATTGAGGAATTTGTTTGTAGCCAGCCATGCATGCATGTCCACGACGAGTAAGAGACAGCATAGGTGGTACTATGCCACATGCTTTCTGAAAAAAAATCAACGACTATTGTTCTTCTTGCAGACTCCGACTAGTAACTTCATTCCCGTTATTTTGTGAGTCAAGAAGAACCTGAGAGAAAAAAGTGAGTGTGCCACTGCCAAAGAAATGCACAACCACAAACCGTTTTGTCGGGATGCAACTTTAAGCTTCGCTAGTTGAGCAGGCAGAGTAGTGCTTACACATACATGACGCAAATTACACAATGAAAGTGCTAGATTGATGCATAGAGAGTGGAATTGTTATTTTTATTGGTAAGGGTAAAAATACCCCAGCTCCCATGATGAATTGGTTTCACTAGATTAGTTCCATTTGGGGCTTAAGATCTACCATCAGTTCTGCAAAAGTCTTCAGACTAATTGTCGACCCGTCATGGATTTGTTCCTGGCTTCCTGTACACATTGAAATACAAGAAGGGGCGATAAATAAGGCTAGCTTACATAATAAATCTGAAGAAACAGAAAGACATATCGGGAACAGGTGTGAGCTGAGATTAGTTACATACCTTGGCTAAGTTGAACAGTTGGTACAATGTAGTCTTTAGCTCAATAGAAGCCAAAACAGGATATGCTTCATGCTGTGATGAGATATTTCGGGTGCTTCGTGCTGGTGTGTGTGTGTGTGTGTGTGTGTGTGTGTGTGTGTGTGTGTGTGTGTGCAGTGCGCAAACGCCTTAGGCAGAACAAAAGCAAGCGGTTCAATTTAATTTTTATTACCTTTTGTTTCCATTCCCCATACTCTGATTACCACTGAACTCAATCGGCTGCTTAAGTTTCAAAAGAAGAAATTAGTCCTTTGCTAGTATCTGGGTTACCTGCAGGAATTAAAGATGGAGATACAATATTGCACAGCCGAAGAAGACCTATGTTTGAGTCTTTGGAGGTATCTGGGTTACCTGCAGGATCATCCTGTTAACTAGATCATTGATGGCGCGCGTTGCTGCGCCCGTCCATTTTATCAATAGAATGGTAGAAATTTTAATAGTATATATGATTCCACAAAACACGGTAGAGCAGTACTTCTAGGATAAACAATGTAAAATAACACGCTGAACCATATATCTACAGATGTAAGTTGAATCATAGAATCTGTTCGCCCACTCATTCATTTTGATAAAAGGACAATATAAATATTTTTTAAAACTTCTGTAGTATAATTATATATAAAATAATGGTAGTACAATATGTATACTCGACATATGCATTCAGTAAAAAATACAATATTTTTAATAGTTGGTCCATAATAAACTGACAACATACAAGCGATAACAGTACGGCCAGAGAAATACATTGTACACAAGGGAGCTACTTTACCCATTCTCTTGAAAATGGGAATAAATTGGAAAGGGCGCTGGCATACAACTTTATACTGAGGTAGACACGAGTCTAATTAGAAAGCTCGTAGGAGTTGTCAATCACACTTACTTTACATCTTTTCAAATTTGTTGCGGTATCAGAAGGTAAAGAATTAGGTTAGTGAGGGCATGTCAAAATATTATATGTGACAGTAGGCTGTTTCCTAGCAAAAAACAACTTTTAGAAGAAGAAAGACCTTTATGCAAGTAGCCTAGAACATTGACTGAATGCCAATATTTGCAACAGTCAAGACACCTCATAAAATATGAAGATACTTTTTTTTCTAGCTGTGGGCTGTGGCTACAAACAAATGGTACCAGGTAAAGCAACGACATACGTAATCCCTCGTTCCCATGGAAATGGTAAGAAAATTTTCAAATCTGGTCAGTTATAATTTTCTCCCCAAAAGCTAGCAGGCCATGGAGTAATCTAATCACCAATTAACACCATCAAATTTAGTACAGTTAATGGTAAGATAACATATCTGGTAAAGAAAAAATGTGTCATTTTCCCATGATCAGATAATACTATCATACAGAAAATGATTTGACATCCTAGACAGACCACAAATAAAAATTTCCAAACCAGTTTAGTACTTACAGAGAAACACATGTCTGGAGGCGATGAAAAGGTCTCTTGGAAAATAGGATTATCTTGTGAATTCAACCTTTGAGGAAACAAATGAAATATAAACAGAAAACTTAAATTCAAACTTACTGATTACATATGATATTTCTATCCAAATTGTACTATACAAGGTAAAATCATACCAGGGTCACTGAGATAGCTCCACCAAAACTTATGTTTTGCAATATTGGCAAGTAACATAAGGTGGGACAATAGTGCATAACAAATACATGGAACAACAATAACAATCCATAGTTCAATTAAAAAAATTGTCAAAATTATGAAAGTCAAACTAAAAGAAGGTACCCAACTGATTATTGTACAGATGCATTCATTATTTGTGATAGTGGGTAACCTAGTTTCAGATCCCTTCAAAAGTTAATTAGTGAAAACTTCTAAACATATCTTTACTGTGTTAGAAAAGGTGGCTCGTTTTCAAGTAAAGGAAATTTAACTCATGAAAAAATGTTGATAATATAAGTTGCAGTATAAGACAGAAATTTAATTACAAAATACATATACCGAATTCTTGCCATTTTATTTTTAAGGGCTTTGAGTGAAAGGTTGCATATTTGACTTTTCAGGTACATTGTTACCTGCAAGCAGAGCATAAGAAAAACAAAAAATATTTCAATTAAGTGATGTTAGTAGGATTACCAAATTATGGAGCTATGAAGCTTGGAATAACTAATACTTGAATGGGGATGAAAAATAACCCTATGGCATCCATGCTACTATGACGACTACTAATTTCCATTCTCGTGAGATGCCCCATTGTCAGTTGCACATATTAATTTTAGTTTTAGTCACATGTCACATGGGAGAGAACCAAGTATGTGAACATTTCGAAATAGAGATATTGGGTATAGATGAAGAGGAAGCTGCTCGATGTACATAATTGTCTGGAGCATCTGCCCGTCTCCTCTCAGATCCTCTCTCCGGTGGTGACTCAGGCAGTACAGCCGCGCGCCTGCCAGTCTACAAATATGCTCAAATCAGTTGACCACCGCCAACAACATTAGCTGTATGTACGAATTAGATTGGAAGGATGTCAGGACAAAGAATTTTTTTGGTGGAAGAAGGATTCGTACATGAAATGGAAAGAAATATAGGGGGACCTGATGTACTGTTGTTGCCCATACACATGTCCTCTCTTGTACAGTGCCCTCCATCACCTCCAATCTGAATTCTGCAGAGCACCAACAGAGGCCCGACCTCCTTGTGCAGTTGCTGGAGCACCATGGAGAAGAACAGGTTGCCCACAAAGAGTTCACTGTACTAAGAAAATGTGTGGAAGATTGAATTAAAATAGGCGTTGATCCACCGTCGTCGGCTAGGAGCAGGACGAGACGTCATCCGTCACCGGCGCCGTTGCCGCCAGAGCTATGCATGTGGAGATGTGTCCCAAAGACCAGTGGCCCTTGCCGCACGCTCGCCCCGCCCAGGACCACCTGGAACCCTAGCGCGGTTTTCATCGCCGCAACCTCAGCAGAGGCATCGCTGGCTCGTTTCCGCTATGGCCGGCTCGGTTAAGGATTCTCAGGGCCTGATAGAGAAGGGGGAGGATGAGCGAACTGACCTGGATGCAGCCGCTCTAGCACCGGATCCCCTCCGGCGCCTCGCCTTGGCTGGATCCCCTGGACCGCCGGTGGCCTCGCACGGTCGCACCCGTCTTATCAGCTCCCTTGAGCGCTAGATCCCTCACGACGGCTGGCATCCGCTCGACCCCCTCGACCACCAGTTCCGCTAGCGGAACTCTTTCCCTCTTGCTAGGGTTCTCCTTCTTCCGGAGGTGCTCTGTCGCCGCCATCGAGATCTTATCTTCCCTCCTCTGATCGACCCTCGCTTGATGATTCGGGCTGATTAAGGGGTGATCTTTGCATCACTTCCCGGCCTTGATCGTCGACTTGGGTTCGAGACGAGAGCTAGGGTTCGTTCTCAACGCCCGATCTGTTCTTTTCGGGCTAGGTTTCAAGGTTTCGTCTGCGGCGATGGGAGCGAACGCCCATGAGGCGTCGGGCTCAGGTTCCGCGACAGAGCTAGACAAGATGATGGCTGAGTTGGGTCTCGTGAGAGGAGGATCTAGATGATGTCGTTTTTGATGATAAAGCGGCGCCGCCAGAGGCTACCAGATGGAGGGTTGTTGCTAGGGTTCATATAGATAAACCATACAGCCAATATTGGTTCTTCAAGAACATGAGGTCAGCCTGGGATCTTGCGCATGATGTTAAATTCCGTCCCCTCGATGATAATCTCTACACGATGCAATTTTTCTGCCTGGGAGATTGGGAACGGGTCATGCAGGAGGGGCCATGGAATTTCAGGGGAAACGCTGTGGTCATTGAGCCTTATGATGGAATTACTAAGCCAACGGAGGTGAATCTAGACCATCTCAACATATGGATTCAGATCCACGACGTCCCAGATTTGTATGCTCATCTAGTTGGTCCTCTTGCTGCCAAGGTGGGAGAGGTTTTGTTTACTGAAACAATCACTCAGGACTTTGCGGGAAATTTCTACCGCGTCTGGGTTAGGATCAATGTTCACAAGCCTCTCAAGAATGCGGTTTCCATGATCCGCGATGGCAGGAGACAGATCTATCGAGTGAAGTATGAGCGCCTTCCGGACTGGTGTGCTGTTTGTGGCCACCTAGGGCATGTCTTCAAGGAGCACGGAGACGGGATTCATCCTCCATCAGCCCTATACTTCAAGGATCTGAGGGCAATGTGGAATATGCGAGTCGGTGCTGGCCCTGGGGCTGGCCGTGGTAAGGGTCGACGAGGAGGCCGTCGCGGTGGCCGGGGAGGACGTGGTATGGAACCGATGAACTCGGGGCAGAAATACTCAGAGCAAGAAATAGGTGAAGTGGATGCGGTGATGAGGGAAGCAGATGGCAACATGAAGATGGTGGAGGTGGAAGATAACAGGAAGCGTTCGGCGGAGTTGAATGGAGGAGCCAAGTCTGCGCCCCCTCTCACATCATCAAGTGCTCTAGCTTTACCTCATCATGAAGTGCCGGTCAGCCCATCCTCGAAGCAGGATCCGAAGAGATCTCGTGTTAACTCAGACAAGTCTGGCCTAAAGAAGGTACCTGTTCAAGAAAAACTACAAGATGCAAAATCGGCGACCTCCCGTGTGGAGGATCGCCGGGCACAATGAATATCATATGTTGGAATTGTCGCGGTGCAGGCAAAGCTGCGACAATTCGAGAGCTTCGCGACTTAGCGAAGCAATTTGCCCCGACAGTGCTATGTATTGTAGAAACACAAATTTCTAAAGCACGTGTCGAAAATCTTGCTGGTACCTTAGGCTTTAATAATTCTTATGCTGTGGGTAGTTCTGGCCGTAGCGGCGGAATCGGATTGTTTTGGAACGAGGGAATAAAGCTTGATGTTTTTGATTACTCGGAGTACCATGTTGATGCAACAGTTTTAAGCTCTGACCAGAGCGCATGGAGGCTTACGTGTGTGTATGGCGAAGCACAAGTTGGGGAGAGATACAAAACGTGGGATGTACTCAAATCGCTTGTATCCGTAAATGATTTACCATGGCTATGCCTTGGTGATTTCAATGAGGTCCTACACCTACACGAGCATGTAGGAACGGGACATCGAAGATATGAACAAATCCAGGCTTTCAGGGAAGCTTTAGATGTGTGTGCTCTATCCGACATGGGCTACCAAGGCAAACCATGGACCTTTGAGAAGAAAACGGCAGGAGGCGGGTATTGCAGAGTACGTCTAGACCGTGCCTTGTCAAACATGGATTGGGCTGCTAGGTTCCCACATGCTCAGCTTACACATGAAACAGCAGCCTCTTCGGACCATTGTCCGATTAGAGTTCAACTGGAACTGGCCAACCCTGTCCAGCATCAAAGCAAACTATTCAGATATGAGGTCTACTGGGAAAGAAACGGGTCCCCTGACGGACAAACGGTCACCCAGATGAGCAAAAAACTGGGAGACCTGTCGGCTACGTTGAGACAATAGAGCTCAGAGACGATTGGACACGTGGGGAAGGAGATAAAAAAGCTGAAAAGAGAGTTGGCGACTTTGCAGAATGACCCCCAGCGGATCTCACCCTCGCATGCAGAGACGAAAATTGCGGACAAGCTGGTTGAGCTCTACCACATGGAGGAGATTAAACAGCGGCAGAGATCGCGAGTTGACTGGCTTACGGCGGGAGATAAAAACACCAAGTTTTTCCAACGGCGAGCTAGCCTTCGTCGACGGAAGAATACTATAAAACGCCTAGAAAGATCGGATGGAACGACTACCGATGATCCTGGTGAGATGGCCTTGCTCACAAACGAGTTTTATAAAACCTTGTTCACTTCAGAAGGTTCGACGGGGATGGAAACAGTACTCAATACAGTCCCGGTTAAGGTTACTCATGCGATGAATACGCTCCTGACCGCTCCCTACACCGGCGACGAGGTGAAAAATGCTCTATTTCAAATGTACCCTACCAAGGCACCGGGACCGGATGGATACTGGGAGGTATGTGGTGCCGAGGTAACTAATGTGGTTCTGCGCATCCTGCGAGGGGAAGAAAGCCCGGAGGTAATAAATGAAACAATCCTTGTTTTAATTCCAAAGGTGAAAGATCCAACTAACTTATCCCAGTTTAGGCCAATAAGCCTGTGCAACGTCTTATACAAGATTGCTTCCAAAGTTTTGTCTAACAGATTGAAACAAATCTTACCGGACATCATCTCAGAGGAGCAGTCCGCTTTCGTTCCGGGACGGCTTATCACAGATAACATTATAACAGCCTACGAATGCTTACACTTTATGAAGCGAAACAAAGCCCAAAGGAACAGATATTGTGCAGTAAAGTTGGACATGATGAAAGCATATGACCGTGTCGAGTGGACTTATCTTGAAGCTATTATGACCAAGTTGGGTTTTGCCCCTTCTTGGGTGGCTACAATTATGCGCATGGTATCATCGGTAAAATTTTCAGTTCTTTTCAATGGTACTAAGCTTGAGGAATTTCTCCCATCTAGGGGAATCCGTCAGGGAGACCCTATTTCTCCATACCTGTTTTTGCTGGCAGCGGAGGGCCTTTCGTGCCTCTTAAAAACCCAAGATGAATCATCGAGCCTCAGTGGAATTCGAGTTGCTCCGTCGGCACCGCCGGTGAGCCACTTGCTTTTTGCAGATGATAGCCTGCTGTTTGTCAAAGCCAGTTCTTATGGAGCAAATCAGTTGTCTTCCGTGATGGAAAGTTACTGTAATGCCTCTGGCCAAAGGATTAATTTAGCAAAGTCCTCTGTGTTCTTTAGTAAAGGCTGCCCCTCCGCTCTCAAGGCCGAAGTTCAGAATGCTCTAAATATTTCAAAGGAGTCTCTATCAGATAGATACCTTGGGATGCCAACAGATGTGGGAACTTGCAAGAATGGAGCCTTTAAATTCTTGAAGGACAGAGTCTGGAATAAAGTTAAGGGGTGGATGGAAAAACTATTGTCAGCAGGGGGCAAAGAGGTTTTGATAAAATCGGTGGCGCAGTCCGTCCCGGTTTATTCAATGTCATGCTTCAAGTTGCCGCGTGGACTTTGTGAACATATCAACTCATTGATCCGGAAATTTTGGTGGGGGAGCAAGGATGGGAAAAGGAAGCCAAGTTGGGTCTCCTGGAGCACGATGACCAAGCCAAAGTATTGTGGAGGTCTTGGATTCAGAGATATCGAGCTTTTTAACTTAGCTCTCCTTGCAAGGCAAGCATGGAGACTATTAATGGATCCAGACTCGCTTAGTGCATTTAGCATCGAGAGCCAAATACCATCCAGGGCTGATATTTTGAATGCTGAGCTTGGATCGGCTCCCTCACAAATCTGGCGGGCTATAATTGAGGGTCGCGATGTTCTCAAACAGGGCATTATTAAACGCATAGGTGATGGACTCACGACACATATATGGGAACAGAATTGGCTCCCGAGACCAGCAAATATGAGACCTATAACTAGCCTGCTCGCTAACCCGCCCCAATGGGTCAGTGATCTCATGTTGCCCGGTGCTGAATGGGACCGAGCGGCAGTTTCTCAGATATTCTTACCAACAGATGCACAAGCGATCATGTCCATACCCCTGTGTACAAGACAAATCGAGGATTTCTGGTCTTGGGTACACGAGAAGAACGGTGTTTTCACAGTTCGCTCGGCTTATCGTATGCTGGTTGAAACTAAGATGAGGAGAGAAGCCTGGCTCGAGGGGAGAGGCCATTCGTCAGACACCTCCAGAGAAGCAAAATCTTGGGATAGCTTGTGGAGAGTTGATGTTCCATCAAAAGTTAAAATTTTCCTGTGGCGGCTAGCACAACAGTCTGTTCCTACAGCGAATGTTTTACATCATCGGGACATGTCAACCTCGACTAGATGTGGACTGTGTGGATCTGAGGATTCATGGCAGCACTCATTACTTCATTGCACGGTAGCTCGATGTGTTTGGGCGCTGCAAGATCATGATCTGGTGGAGGCGTTAAATAGCACTCGTGAGCCTGATGCTCGACGCTGGCTATTCTCTCTGTTGGATACACTCTCCTCTGCCGAATTCATCCAGGTTGCAGTTACTCTGTGGGCTCTCTGGTATGCGTGTCGGCAAGCTCTCCATGAAAACATTTTTCAAAGCCCACTTTCCACGCATAATTTTATCATGAGATATATCAGAGAGCTGGAAGATTGTGAACCCAAGAAGATTGGGTCGCCTGTGGTTAGAAGCACTGAACAACCAAGGCAAAATTGGATCCCACCACCACCGGATCTCTCAAAGATCAGGGTTGACGGTGCGGTTTCCAGAGATAATCGGTATGGTTCTTTCAGCGCCGTCTGCAGAGATGCTTCGGGTCAGTTCTTGGGTGCTTCAGTAATTAAAATACATGGCATTACGGAGCCTGCAACCCTCGAAGCGCTAGCATGCCGGGAGGCACTGGCGCTAGCCTCAGATTTGGCTCTGTCCGATTTCATAGTTGCTTCTGACTGCCAAGGTGTAGTTAATGATATCAAACATGGTACGGGAGGGACATATGCAAGCACAGTCAAGGAGATTGTTGAGAAATCAAGAGACTTTCATCAGTGTTCCTTCATCTTCGAAGGTAGAATTACTAATATCGAGGCGCACAGTCTCGCTAAACATGCTTTCGGTCTGGATCTTGGGCGCCATTTGTGGCTAATAAACCCACCAGATATTCATTGTATCCCTATGAACTTATTTGATTAATAAAGTGTGTTTAGACTCAAAAAAAAACCAGTTCCGCTAGCGTCGGCTCCTCGGCTACAGATGATATAATGGGCCATATTGAAGCCCAGTCAACGACAGGCCTCCAAAAAAGTTTCCATAATTGCTGCCATTAGGACAGGCGGCCCAGTCGCAGTAAACTGGCGCTGAAACATGATCTGACGGCCATAAACAATCTGAATCAGTAATCCAACGGTCAAAATGACTGAGGGCGTGAGAGAGCTCGCTTTAGGCTCGGTTATACTGTCCTAAATAAATTAAACCATGTTTGAGTCTTTGGAGGTAGCCAAATTCCGGAGACTTCCGAATGAAGCATCCGGATTGAAGTTGCACAAAGTCATTATGTTTTTCCGTTTAAAAAATGTTATTATGTTTTTATTTATTTTTGGGAAATCTGAACATATGCCTCTGTTAAGTTGAACTGTTTGTGTGCTTCCAATCCAGTGCAATAAGTTGCAAATCTGAACATGTTTTCTAAGGCTGAACATGTTGGAAGCTTACTAAATCTGGTGAATTCACAGTCAAGTCGATGTACATTGATGTCATCAACTCTAGTGTTATTCCTAGTTCCAAACATGTTTGAAGAGTTAAGGTTCCTCTGAAAATCAAAGTGTTTATGTGATTTGTACATAAACAAGTCGTTCTAACGAAAGATAATTTGATTAAGCGCAACTGGACAGGTTCTACTAGGTGTAGTTTCTATGATCGGGATGAAACTATCAAGCATCTTTTCTTTGATTGCCCGTTGGCGAGGGTGTTGTGGCGCTCGGTACAAATTGCCTTTAACATAACTCCTCCGAATTCAGCTGCGGTCGTTTTTTGGAACGTGGCTTGTTGGTATAGAGGCCGAAACAGCTAGACAAATTCGAGTAGGAGCATGTGCGTTGGTATGGGCAATTTGGAACTGCAGAAATGATTTGGCTTTTAACAGAACAACAACTATTCATTTTTTGTAGGTTGTATTCCGGGCTACTGCGCTAATCCGTATGTGGTCATTACTCACTCCGACGGAGGCCAGGGAGCGTTTGGTTACTGGATCTGTCCGGTGGGAGATGGTAGCGCGGGATAACTTCAACCGGTTTGGATGGCGGTCATGTAATATGATAGGCGATTAGTTTACCTATCTCTTTATATTATGCCAGCCGGTTGTGGCTTCTGGGCCTTGTTTTATTTTGCTAGCTCTTTGTGAGCCAGCCTCCTTTGTTGCAGCACATTGCAAGACATTGTTGAACTACTTTATGTATTTATAAATGTGGCCGTATGCATCGCTCTGATGCAGAGGCCGGGGAGTCCCCCCTTTCGAAGAAAAAAATCAATCAGACAAGTGAGGAGCTCAACAAATGGGGCCACATTTTAGGTTTATAGTAGTACTATCTATCTATCTATTTATCAGAAGACCCTTCTTAAAAGAACAACTTTAGTGCTCAAATTATTGCTCTTGTAGACAGTAGACCACTGCGTTTTTTTTTTACCAAGAATGCAAAAATGTTTCTTTTTTGCGTGAAAGTGACAACACAGATCAGCTGGTCAGGTTGCAGAAAAAATGGTGGATCAGCCATGGCCGTTCTGAATTCTGAAATATAGGTGCAAAAAAAAATTCTGAAAAGGGTAAAGCACACATTATCAGCTGCAACTTGGTCGATCAGCCATGGCCAGGTTGCAAAGAACGGTTAGAACACATTATCAGCTGCAACTTGCACATGATTTAACGGTAAATATGTGGAAAGAAACAAAAAAAAATCCTTTGCCACAACCGTTTATACAGTAGCATGAGGACGTTGACCATGGGGCTTTTTACGGCAGGGACAGGTAAATTAGACCATCTAACAAACAGATCCAATGGTTTGGATTAATCAATACTTGGTGAGCAAACGAGGAGTATTTTTCACCGTACGCAGGGTGTAGATGTGAAAACACATCGAAGGGTTTTCCGGAGAGTGAAAATTCTCCAACAGGTTCGGCACCCATTCTCTCTTGCACACTCACTCGGCGGTGCATACACCTACTCCTCATACTCGGCGGCAAGCCGACAGCAACCGCACCGTCCCACACAGCCACGCGCTGGACAAATAGCGGCGACGACAACCAGAGTTGCGTCAAGTTGTCTTGCTCAGAAATCTTCAGTTCGCCACTCCGACGATGGTAAAATGGTGACTGTGTGTTAGGAACCTGAGTTTTAAGTAGCAAAGAGGCAGAGCCAGAGACGGAGTCGCAGCCCAGGGTGGCAGCGATGTCATACCCAAAGTTAACTGAAGACGCTTTATCTCAAGAAGAAGCAGAGAAGGGTTCTTCCACATTAACTTTAGAAGAAGAAGCTTTAGCTGAGGGAAACTCAAAGGATAAGCTAAATGCCCCAAAACAAGACCAATTTGGAGAAACCCTGGAACTAAAGAAGGGCAATCCTGAGCCACCTTGATGAGGGCAAAGAAAAGAAAAGGCCAGCCAGCCTAAAAAGTTACAATGACTCCAAGGACCGGATGGCACAATGAGCATGTATAAAACTGGCATTGGAACAAAACCATCCCAGCTTACCTATTAGAATTAGCACATGGCTGAGTATTGATAACCATATCACAACAACACCACACACAAAAATCGTTTATGCTTACAAATTACAACAAATCCACATCTGACAATTCGTACCATGACAAGCACCACCCCACACACAGAATGAGCACACAACAACATGAGCACTCAGGGGCTCATGCTGCAGAAGCTGGCGCCCGCTCTGCTTTATTCCTCAATTGCTCGGGAGCTCGAGCAAAGGTTGATCAAAACAAACCAAACCAAATCCAATCCAATCAAACCAAACTGCAAGCCACACCGCTGAACCAAGGCCACACATATGTTAGGCAGAGAGAACACCACACACCAATTAAGCTTTTCAATTCATACCGTGAAGCACCACCACGCACCCGGAATGAGCACGCAAGCACTCAGGGGTTCATGCTGCGGAAGCTGAACGCCCACTCAGCTTTATTTCTCAATTGCTCGGGAGCTGGAGCAAGGTTGATCAAACCATACCAAATCCAATCAAATCAAACTGGAAGCCGCACAGCCACACCAAGGCAATGCATATGCAGAGAGAACACCACACACCAATCAAGCCGGAAGCAGGTTAAGCAGCACACGCATGGCAGGAAAGCTTCTGTTATGTAGGAGGTAGCACTGCATGTTGGACGATCATGCATATTACCTGCAGCATATAAACCAACAATGCTATCAATGATTAACCACACATACTACTTACAGTACTAGGCTGATTTGTTTTATGTAGAAAAAAAGAGTAGCAACAATGTTCAGCACAAAGAGCTTTTTTTTTGCGGGAAACAACACAAAGAGCTTATTAGCACACTGTACATAACATACGTAAAAATGGAAGTAGATGTAAAACTCACCAGAGTATTGTGCCTGTTGGCAGCTGGGCCTTCTTGTAGTACAACGAGTGGGTCAGCTCGTAGAGCGAAGGATGGTGGTACTCTTCCAACCCGTCCCACTCTAGGTTGTCCCACCATTCCATCTCGCAGTCTACCTTGGGTGGCTTGGTGTTGCGTCCGACGGCCGGCAGACGCTTGAGGCTCCAGCAACCCCTGAGCTTGACGGTCTCGAGTTTTGGCGCGGACATCGTGCGCCCACAGATGTGTTGCAGCATTGGGAGCTCGTGCAGGTGGACGCGCTTCAGATTGGGGAAATCTAGAATTGTATCACGCTCTTGAATCTCAAGGCCCACAGGGAATACCTCCCTAAGGTCACCGCAGTACACTATCTCGAGGGTCTCCAGGTAATAAAAGGTGTATATCTCCCATATGGACCAGGGCAGCACATGTACGAGCCTGGGGCAGTGATCCAGGTCCAATAACATCAGGGAACTGAAGTTACCTTTTTCAACTGGCCCGTCCCAAATGTATAGTGCAGAGAGGAGCTTGGATGCCCATAATGTGCGCAGATTCAAAAATTTGTCGTACACATGAGTGCCATGGGGAACAGTGAAGACTGCGCGTAACCTGGGGCATCTCTCCACGCGGCACCATATTAGACTATTCCATCCTGATCCTTGGGGAGGTACAGGGATACTAGTGATGGACAAGTTATCATACAAGTGCAGCGATGTAACAAACTCACATATAAACTTAGGCAATAATAAAGCACCAGTACTAGCACCTGCAGCATCCTCCAAGAGTTTGTTGTCCTGCCGGTACATCGCCACCTTTATGAAACATGTATATTGGGTTATCCGCCACTTCGGTAACTTGGGGCAATCCCACATCATCACTGCTACAACTGGGTCATCCCTAAAGGCATCTCTGTACTTTGAGTGCATTAAGATGCTTGTATGCGGTTGGACTTGCACTAGTTTGTTAGTACTTGTTCCTTGGATGTTGCTACCACGAACAACAGTTGTAGAACATATGTCAATATGTACATCCGATTCTTTTAAAAAACTTTCTACAGGCAAGAGGGACCTAAGGAGCCTTGCATCCATGAGACAAATCCTCCATCCACCCTTAAACACTTCTTTCTGCTGGTGGAGGGATCGATCAGCATGTGGATGCACAAGTGGTTCCTCGCTTCCGTAAGCTGTTGCTGATGGAGATGTGGTGTCAATGTGCAGCACATTTGGCAACTCTTGCGTTATCACACTCGACGGCCACAATATCACACGAAGCTTCTCGCACCCTAGCAGGATGATCTCCTTCGGGAGTGATCTGGCTTTCACTCCTGTCAGGTTGAGGGTTTTAACTCTTGTGCCAGAGAGTTCCAGCTCCTCCAGACCCCTAAATAGTCCTTTCAAGAACACACTTGCCAATTCTTTGCAGCCCTTGAAAGAGATATTTTTAAACCCATCACATCGATCAATGATGACGCTCTTAAGGCTACTGTTGCGAACTGGCCCAGATAAGCATGTCATGCCTTGTGTGATGTGATTTCCAGAAAAATCAAGAAGCTCCATTCTTTCCATCTCTGAGAACACGTTGTTGTTGAAGAAGCAGGTGGACTTTGTTACCCGGAGCTTGCGAATGTTACGCAGCCGTCCTCGCAAATGGCTCATGTCCCAGTTTTCAGCACCCATGACGTTTAGCTCCCGGAGCTGGGTCATGAGATCCATCGCCCTTGCGGACAAGATCTGATCACAATCTGTGTACCGCAGGTCAAGCACCAACAAGTTCTGAAAGCATGGGCATGATCTAGTGGTGTTGTTGTTGTCCAACTCATACTTCTCTTTGTCTCCATCTACGTGGTGATGATTCGTGGCAATTCTTGTTAGATCGTCTTGGCAGTGCTCAAGCCATAGGAACCTCAAGCTATTACAGCACATGAATGGAGGCGATGAGAAACTGAAGGTACACCATGAGAGCTTGAGCACGTGGAGCCTGTGCGAGTGTTGAAACATGTTCTCGAGTATAACACTAAAGCTGCTCTGTACAAATCCACAAGTTGTTGTTGAAATACAGTATTCCATTCGCTCGGTTGACTTTGTAAGGTGAGAGGATATCATTATTGTTGATTCATCACTACTAAGTCGATTGTCAATGTTGAACAACCGCACTTCGCGCTTTACATCATCAGCAACTTCCCGTGCTTTGTCAATGTCTGGCAATGGGATGATCCCATCGCATACCCAATAGTTACCAGTGTGTATAGCCCAGTCATATTCAACTATGTGAGAGCCGATGCAGCACTGTTTCAACATATACAAGACACACTCCGCAACAACCGCTGAATCAATGAAGATATGGCTATGCTTCTTGCAGGAAAGTTCTGCAGCCTCATGGTGAACTAGATAAGACCAAAGCTCTTGCGGATCTCGCCCATATCTTGAAGCTGAAAGAAGAACATGTGTTGTTGTGCTCCTCACATTGTGTTTCATCTTGGGGTCAAGCCGAAACCTCCCTCGGAAAGTCCACAGAATCTTGCTATTGGCATATCGATCTAGAGAAAGACCAAAATCGAATATATCAATCTCCTCATTGCCTCCATTTTGCAGAATCACCAAGAATCTCTGATTCTGTGTGGTTTGATAGATCTCTCTGACAACTTGTGCTATCTCATTTCGGGAGCCCTGGTCCAACCCATTGAAATCATCCTCCTCATCTTGCTTGTCAAACATCTCCATCACCCAATTGGGAAGGTTCAGCTGCTCTGCTATTTCCCTCTGCATTGCTCTTCTGCTCTCCCACTTTGAGCAGTCAATGTGGATGATTTTCTCAAACTGCAGCTCTGCAGGCCTCGTTGACGGCTCATTTGATACTCCAAGGTGTTTGGCTACAGCTTGCAGGACGGCAGATGCCCCAAGACCATCCCAGCCATCAAAATAGATGGAATTCTCTCTACTGCTTATAGTGTCCGCCCCAAGTTCAATGAGAATTTTTTCGACGGCCACATCAATCGTGTCCGCCCTGATAACCTGCATATGTGCATAGGGAGGTGAGGTGAGAATCAGTTCAAAGTCCAAACTGTCTACTCCATATTATTAATAAAACACACAATAACTCGTCCAATAGTATTGGACTAATTGAGAATACACTTTTAACTAGTTGAGCATGCATAGAAGCATGCAATAAGATACATATACAAGATGAAAATTAAGCAATGACACTGCTTACATATATTTTATTACTACAATTGATGCATAGAGAAGGGGACTAAATGTTATTTGTAAGTTTGTAAAAATACCTCAGATCGCATGATGAATTGGTCAGATCCACCTATCTCTAGCCGCTAGATTAATTCCATTTCAGGCTCTACATCAACTGTGAGCTCTTCAACACTCTCCAGATTAATTTCTCGACCAACCGTCGAATCTGTTCCTGACTTCCTGTACACGTTGAAATACAAGAAGAGGAGATAAATAAAGCTGGCTTCTACAATAAATCTGAAGAAGCGGGCAGGTTGAGCAGAGGCGTGAGGCGAGCTGGTTGCATACCTTGGTTAAGTTGAACAACAGGTAGAATGTAGGGAGTCTGTAGCCAGAGAGAAGCCAAGTGCTAGATCATTCAAGCACCACCAGAAGATGGGTGGATTGGATAGCGAAAAAGAGGCGACATGCTACATGCTGTGATAAAACATTTGGGTGCTTCGTGCTTGTGTGTGTGTGCACAAACGCCTTAGGCAGAACAAAAGCAAGTTGTTGTATTCAATATTCATCACCTTGTGCTTTCAATCATCCATTCCCTTGCGACGATTACCTTTTGCTTTAGCTAAAGACAGAACTCAATCAATTGTTTAACTGTCGAAAGAAGAAATCACTACTTTGCTTGTAGCTGGCTAGCTAGCTGCAGGAATCAAAGATGGAGATAAAATATTGCAAAGCTGCCCGATCACGCTTGCTAGTTTAACAGAGCTCGCGTCTTTCGAGCTAGCCCCGAATCGAAGAGACTTGCGAATGGAGCATCCGGATTCGAGTAGCGCAGAGCGACATTAAAAAAAACACAAAGAAATGGAATCGTACAATTAGTTCTGCTAGCAAGGGACTGCATGTGCCTCTGCTATGGTGCACTCTGTCTCTAGGGTTAATTTACTGCGGTGCTTCCAATCCAGTGTAATCTGTTGCAAATCTGAACATGTAGAAGGAGAATCCCTAGGACCTATTGACTACGGGAGGTGTGAGCTCTGTGATCAATCAAACCACTGAAAGAATCCCTAGGACAAATCCGGCCCACGGTAGTCACCTCCGACGCGTTGACGGCCCAGTCCAGTCCAGGCCACAAGGTCGGTCCAAAAAACCTTTGTTTCTCAAAAAATTAAAGCTCCCCCAAAATGAGATGATTAAGAATATAGATTCTTGAATGGGCAACTATAAAGTGCATCTGAGAACCTTTAATATATTAATGAATGCTTTGAAAATGCATCTATATGTTTGAGTTGCCACATTTTTTTGAGGGGTAAACCAAGCTTTATTCATCAAAAACCACATGGTGTGGGATACAAGTCGAGTCGTGGGGTTGGCCAAAACAGAAGTGGCGCGCCCCGAACCTAATGAAAGTGAATGCTTGGCTAGACTATGTGCTATATGTTTGAGTAGCAGCGCGGGTAAAATGGCTATTAGCAACGCGGGTACCCGCGCTACTAGTATCGCGCTACAGCTAATAGTTAGTAATAGCGTGGGTTAAACCCGCGCTACTACTAACTTAGTAGTAGCGTGTGCCACCCACGCTACTACTATTTCGTACCCGCGCCACTACTAACGAAATAGTAGTAGCGTGTCCATACTACCAACGCTACTAGTATCCTAAATACTAATAGCGCGCAGTTTTTTCCCACGCCACTACTAATTAATTTATAAATAAAAAATAATAAAATCCACCAATTCTATTTTATGCATACAGTTCCCAGTAAACACAATAGTGAGCACAATAACGGCGACGGGACGGTGAGGCGACGGGACGGCGACGGGGGCGGCAGCGACGACGGGGACGGCCGACGGGGGCGGCAGCGACGACGACGACAGACGGGCGGCGGCGACGGCGACGGACGGCGACGGGGGTGGCGACGAGGGGTGGTGACAGGGGTGGCGACGGGGCAGAGGAGAAGAAGTAGAGGGAGAACGAACTGACGATTTTTTTGAAGTGTTTTCTTATATAGAGCCCCCCTTTAGTACCGGTTGGAGCCACCAACCGATACTAAAGGTCTGTTTTGGCCAGGCCAAGCGGCGGGAAGCACCCACCTTTAGTATCGGGTGGTGGCTCCAACCGGTACTAAAGAGACCCTCCCCCTTTAGTACCGGTTGGAGCCACGACCCGTTACTAAAGGGGATGCGCTTTTGCAGGTGCGGTGCGGCAAGTTTAGTCCCGCTCCGCTAGCCGAGGGGCATCCGCACTGGTTTATAAGCCCCAGTACGGTAGCTCTTTTGAGCTCCTCTCCAAAGCAGGGCTACTGGGCCTACCTGTTCTATGCTGTCCTGTGGGCCTACTGGGCCTTTGCGGGCCTGCATCCTGGCCCAACAACACGTTCGGTTTCTAGTCGTATGCAGGCCGCTCTGGGCCAGTAGGTGGGTTTTTTATTTTCTTATTTTTTTTCTTTATTTATTTTTGTTTTATTTATTTTTGAGTTGTTTTTTGCTGTATTTAGAGTTTCTTTGTGAATATTTTTGCTTTAGGTACAAAAAATTACAAACTTTCTGTTAGTGCCGGTAATTTTCTAATTTGAATAGTTTAAAATTTGAATTGTTTGAAATTTGTGTGAATCACTAGTTTGTGAATAACTTAACTTTAAAAATAGATTTTTTAGTAATTCTTTTTTTTATGTTTAATATTAGTGTGTTTTATCATTATATTCAATTTGGTAATGCTTATGTTATTTAAAAATAAAATGCCTTTGTAACAGATGAGTTTTGGTCCCAAACCCTGATACTTCGAAAGAGATTGTCCATTTTGTACATGAAGTGCATACAGTTTTTGCGGTAACCCTCTCTACTTGTTGCACATGCTATGTGGGTGAAATTATGATACCATGCGAACTTTCAACCTTTTCTGAGTTTATTTGAAATGCTTTTCAATTTCAGGGTCATTTAGCTGAAAAAATCAGTAAATGCATGAAAGAATTTGTTTGCACATAAAACTTCTTCGCGTTTCAAATGCCAAAACACATAACTACCCTAATTATTACAGAGATTCCCTCCTGGGTGTGAAACACAGAAGAAAGTGATGATAGTGAAGCCGATCACGTCCCAGATCTTTGCGTGTGAAACTTTTTCTTCACGTGTGTCCCTTTGCGCCGTAGCCATGGAAAATCTTCATCATTTAACTGGATGCTCGGGTCAATATTCACTGTGAATGGAGCAATTTCATCAAAATTTTCATAATCTTCTGACATGTCTGTCTTGTCATCCACTCCCACGATGTTTCTCTTCCCAGAAAGAACTATGTGGCGCTTTGGCTCATCGTATGATGCATTCACTTCCTTATCTTTTCTCTTTCTCGGCTTGGTAGACATGTCCTTCACATAGAAAACCTGTGCCACATCATTGGGTAGGACGAATGGTTCGTCTGCATACGCAAGATTGTTGAGATCCACTGTTGTCATTCCGTACTGCGGGTCTTCCGTTACCCTGCCTCGTGTCATATTGACCCATTTGCACCGAAACAAAGGGTCCTTCAAACCACGTCCATAGTCAAGTTCTCATATGTCCTCTATGTAACCATAATATGTTTTCTTTCCCGTTTTGGTTGTTGCATCAAAGCGGACACCACTGTTTTGGTTGGTGCTCTTCTTATCTTGGGTGATCGTGTAAAATGTATTACCATTTATTTCGTATCCTTTGAAAGTCATTATATTCGAAGATGGTAACTGTGACAACGAGTACAGGTCATCTTTAATAGAGGCGTCATGTATGGTACGTGTCTGCAACCAGCCGGCGAAACTCCTGGTTTGTTCATGGGTAATCCAGTCATCAGACCGCTCCGGGTGTTTGGAGCGTAGAAAATTCTTGTGTTTGTTCATATACGGAGCCACCAAGGCGGAATTCTGTAGAACTGTGTAGTGTGCTTCAGTGAGAGAATGTCCGTCCATACATATATTTGATTCCCTCCTAGCGTGCCTTTTCCATGCAGTCTGCCCTTATGCCACGATTCAGGAACACCAATCGGCTTAAGGTCAGCAAATAAAGTCAATACAAAACTCAATGACCTCCTCATTTTCATGGCCCTTGGAGATGCTTCCTTCTGGCCTAGCATGGTTATGAACATATTTGTTTAGGACTCCTATGAACCTCTCAAAGGGGAACATATTGTGTAGAAATACAGGACCCAAAACGTTAATCTCTTCACATAGGTGAACTAGGACGTACATCATGATGTTGAAGAAGGATGGTGGGAACACTAACTCGAAAACTGACAAGACATTGCACCAAATCATTCTCTAACCTTGGTATGATTTCTGGATCGATTACCTTCTGAGAGATTGCATTGAGGAATGCAAATAGCTTCACAATGGCTAATCGAATGTTATCCGGTAGAAGCCCCCTCAATGCAATCGGAAGTAGTTGCGTCATAATCACGTGACAGTCATGAGACTTTAGGTTCTGGAACTTTTTCTATGTCATGTTTATTATTCCCTTTATATTCGAGGACGCGGGGAATCCAACGGTGAAAACGGTTCAAGATTTGGACGCACGTTTAAGAGATAAAACATTTTGAATAAACGGATATACGAAAAAAAGGAAAACTCACAGGTTGCAACAAGTGACGCACATGCAGCGCGTCACTTGTCGCCACCTGGGAAGGTGTGAGTGATCTTTGTAATGAGTAGTCCTCAATTAGTGATTTCGGGGCCTTTGCCCTATCGTATCGACCCGCTATCCCTGCACTGGACTGCTGGGTTGTGCACCTGGGCCAAGTGTCGCGGTCCGACCGAGCTGGCTCGGTCAAAAACAGGACCGGACCGACTTGTTTTCAGGCCTGTTTCTGCAGACCGGACCGGCCACTTTTGTCAACGTGCCAGGAGCGAACGGTCCGGTCCTTAGCGGGCCACGAGCCGGGCCGAAAGCTCGCTCGCCACATCCAGCCTGAGTTACACGGGGACTATGATTTTCATTATTAAAAGCAGCATCATTTCTTGCCTCCCACATTTTTCAAAGAATAGGCAGAAGGATCTCTGGCCAGATAGAGGAGTTGAGGTGCGCAGCGTGGGGTTTGCCCACAAGTCTTGGAACCGAGATGACGGGGTGATTGCAAGGCGCTGCCAAATTGCAGCAGGAGCGCACACTCGATGAAGAGGTGTTGGGTGTCGTTGGAGGTGACGTTGCAGCGCGGGCAGGTGCCATTCGTTGAAATATGCTTGTGGAATAAGTTGGCCTTGGTGTTGAGGCGACCCTGAAATAGAAACCAAGCAAAAAAAATATTCTCTCTTGCCCACTAGGATAGGCGCACATTCTCTCTTGGAGGAGAACTGAAGATCATGTCGACTAGGATAGGCGCACATTCTCTCTTGGAGGAGAACTGAAGACCATGTCGACTAGGATAGGCGCACATTCTCTCTTGGAGGAGAACTGAAGACCATGTCGACTAGGATAGGCGCACATTCTCTCTTGGAGGAGAACTGAAGACCATGTCGACTAGGATAGGCGCACATTCTCTCTTGGAGGAGAACTGAAGACCATGTCGACTAGGATAGGCGCACATTCTCTCTTGGAGGAGAACTGAAGACCATGTCGACTAGGATAGGCGCACATTCTCTCTTGGAGGAGAACTGAAGACCATGTCGAATAGGATAGGCGCACATTCTCTCTTGCACACTCACTCGGCGGTGCATACACCTACTCCACATACTCGGCAGCAAGCCGACAGCAACCACACCGTCCCACTCAGCCATGCGCTGGACAAACAGCGGCGACGGCAACCAGAGTTGCGTCAAGTTGTCTTTCTTCAATTTGAAAATCTCCAGTTCACCTAATCACCTGAAATTGAATACATATAGCACATCAACGATATGATTTCTTTTGGGACCGGGGCCTGGAGGCTGCCTGCGCCGATGATGGTAAAATGGAGACTGCACGTTAACTGAAGAAGCCAGAAACGGAGTCGCAGCCTAGGGTGGGAGCGATGTCATACCCAAGGTTAACTGAAGAAGAAGAAGAAGCAGAGAAGGAGGATCATTCAGAAACTGCTGGCATCAGAAAGACCGGGCCGTAAGCAGGAAACTCCAGACATCCACAGCCTAGCCCAGGAAACAGCAGATTCAACCCTGTTTCCTCTTGATTTGATCTAGACCTTTCCATGTTTCCCAAACTACAAAAATGGCACTTGCTACTACTTCTCCATTATAATTTCAGATGGCTAACTTAATGGGTAACCTAAATGCCCAAGATAACAACAAATTCAAGAAACCCTGTAACTAAAAATGGCAAATCCTGAACCACCACCATCTGTTAAGGATGATGCATGAGTACTAGAGACATGGACCTCATATATACTCCCTCCGTTCCAAAATAGATGACTCAACTTCCTACTAACTTTAATACAAAGTTGGGTTATCTATTTTGGAATGGAGGGAGTAGCTCTATCTGGGCAACGGAAATACTGCTGGCCAGCCAAGCAAGTGACAACAGCTAGCACACGATGGGAACAATGAGTATATACAAAACTGGCACTGGAACAAACAACACATTGCTGAGTATTCGTAGTCATATCACAACAACACCACACAACCACAAATCATCACCATCATCGTTTACGCTTACAAATTACAACAAGTCCATACCTGACAATTCATACTGTGACAAGCACTACCACACACACAGAATCAGCACGCAACAACATGAGCACTCAGGGGCTCATGCTGCAGAAGCTGTGCCTGCTCTGTGTTATTCCTCAATTGCTCAGGAGCTCGAGCAAAGGTTTGATCACACCAAACCAAATCAAATCCAATCCAATCAAATCAAACTGGAAGCCACACTGCCGAACCAAGGCAAAGCATATGTTATGCAGAGAGAACACCACAAACCAATCAAATGGGAAGCAAGGCAAGCAGCACTTCACATGCCTCAGGATCATGCATATTGCGTCGAGAGAAGCTCAATATAAATCCGCGGAAGTGATGGACTACCTGCAGCATATAAACCAACAATGGTGTGAATGACCAACCACACACACAACTTAGTGTACTATGCTGATTTTTTATGTAGAAAAAAGAGTAGTAACAAGGTTCAACATAAGCTAATTCGCACAGTGTACATACTGAGGAACATACGTACAGATGGAACTAGCAAGTTGTAAAGCTCACCTGAGTACGGTGCCTCGGGGCAGTTGGGCCTTGTAGTACAGCGAGTGGCTCGGCTCGTAGAGGGAAGGGTGGTGGTACTTCTCCAAGCCGTCCCACATCAGGTTGTCCCACCATTCCTTCTCGCAGTCCACCTTGGGTGGCTTGGTGTCGCATCCAACGGCAGGCAGACGCCTAAGGCTCCAGCAGCCCCTGATCTTGATGGTCTCAAGTTTAGGCGCGGACATCCTGCGCCCACATATGCACTGCAACGTAGGGAGCTCGTGCAGGTGGATGTGCCTCAGGTTTTGAAATTCGAGAATTATATCCTGTTGTTGATGCTCGGGGCCGAAAGGAAAGACCTCCCTGAGGTCGTCGCAGTACACTATCTCCCTGAGGTCACTACAGTACACTATCTCAATGGTATCCAGTCTAGAAAAGGTGGTGCCTCTCTCCCATATGGACATGGGGAGCACATGTACCAGCTTCGGGCAGTGGTCCAGGTGCAAGAAGTTGAAGTACCCAAATTTACTTTTAACTGGCTTATCCCAGATGTAGACTGCGGAGAGAAGCTGGGACACCCAGAGTGTCTCCAGACAAAAAGGGCCCTGAGGAACAGTAAAGACTGTGTGCAACTTGGGGCACCTCTCTACCCGACACCATGTTAGACTATCCCATCCTGATCCTTGGGGAGATGCAGGGACACTGGTGATGGACGAGTTATCATACACGTGCAGCGATGTAACCTGCAGACAAATAAAATCAGGCAATAATAAAGTGCTAGTAGTAGATTCTGGGGCATCCTCCAAAAGTTTGTTGTCCAGCCCATGTATGATCACCCTTATGATACATGATGTCTTATTTTGTTTCCACCACGCTAAACATATTTTGGGGCAGTCCCACATCATCACTGCTGCAACTGGCCCATCCTTCAAGGTATCTCTGTACATGGAGTCCATTACTGTACTTGTATGCGGCTGGACTTGCGCTGGTGTGTCACTGCTTGTTCCTTGGATGTTGCTACCAGCACCACCATCAGTAACTGCAGGACAGATATCAATATGTACGGTGTTTTCCCATAAAAAACGTAATAAAGGAGAAAGCGACCTAAGGAGCCTTGTATCGGTGAGAGAAATCCGCCATCCACCCTTAAACATTTCTTCTTTCTGCTGGTGGAGGGATATATCAGCATGTGGATGCACAAGTGGTGCCTCCCCTCCATATGTTGTTGCTGATGGAGATGTGGTGTCAATGTGCAGCACTTTCGGCAACCCTTCCTCGGTCACACTCCGCGGCCACAATATTGCACAGAGTTTTTCACAGCCTTGCAGGATGATCTGCTTGGGGAGTGATCTGGCTTCCACTCCTATCAGGTTGAGGGTTTTCACTCTTGTGCCCGAGAGGTCCAGCTCCTCGAGACTCTCCAAAGTCCCTTTCAAGAATAGGTTCTCCAATTCCTTGCAGCCCCTAAAAGTGACAACTTTTAGCCAATCACATCCACCAATAGTGATAGTCTTAAGGCTACTGTTGTTTGTTGGCCCAGTTAAGCTTGTCATGCCTTGTTTGATGGTATTTCCTGAAAAATCTAGAAGCTCAATATTTTCCATCTCTGATAACATGTCGTTGTTGAAGCAGCATGTGGACTTTGTTACACGGAGCTTGCGAATGTTAGGAAGTCGTCCCCGTAAATGGCTCATGTCCCAGTGCTTGGCTCCCATCACGTTTAGCTCTCTCACCTGGGTCAAGAGATCGATCACCCTTGTGGACAATATCTGATCCCAATCTGTGTAGCGCAGGTCAAGCACCCACAAGCTTTGGAAGCATTCCCATGACGTCATGGTGATGTTGTACAATTCCCCCTCCTTGTCTGCATATCTTTGGTGATGATCTATGGTGTTTGTTCTTGTTAGGAGGTCTACACAGTGCTCAAGCCACAGAAATCTTAGGTTGTGGCAACAGAGGAATGGGGGCGATGCGAAACTGAAGGTACATCTTGAGAGCTTGAGCACGTTGAGCCTGTGCGAGTGTTGAAACATGATGTCGGCAATAGCACCAGAGGGGCTCAACACAAATCCGCAAGTTGCTGTTGAAATCCAGTATGGCATATGCTTGGTAGACCTTGCCAAGTGAGAGGAAGATATTGCTATTGACTCGCCAATATTAAGCTGGTTGTCAATGTCCAACAAACGCACCTCCTGCTGCAGAACATCACCAACTTGCCATGCGTTGTCAGTGTCTGTCAATGCGATGATCCCATCGCATACCCAATAGTTACTGGCGTGGACAGCCCATTCATAGTCCACAATGTGAGAGACGATGTGGCATTGTTTCATAATGTACAAGACACACTCAGCAGCAATCGTCGGTTCAATGATACTGTGGCCATTCTTATTGCAGGAAACTTGTGCGGCCTCATGATGCACTAGATAAGACCAAAGTTCCTGCGGATCTCGTCCGTCACTTGAAGCTGAAAGAACAACATCAGTTGACATGCTCTTCTTCACATTGTCTAACATCTTGGGGTCAAGACGAAACCTCCCTTGGAAAGTCCACAGCATCTTGCTGTTGGCATATCCATATATATAGAGACCAAATTTAAATATATCAATCTCCTCATTGCTTCCATTGTGCAGAATCACCAAAAATCTTCGATTTTGTGTGGTTTGATAGATCTCTCTCACAACTTGTGCTATCTCGGTCCGGGAGCCCTGGTCTAACCCATTGAAATCATCCTCCTCATCTTGTTTGTCAAACATCTGCATCACCCAATTGGGAAGGTTCAGCTGCTCTGCCATTTCCCTCTGCATTGCTCTTCTGCTCTCCCACTTTGAGCAATCAATGTGGATGATTTTCTCAAACTCCAACCCCGCAGGCCTTGTTGACGGCTCATTTGACACTCCAAGGCGTTTGGCTACGGCTTGCAGGACAGCAGATGCCCCAAGCCCATCCCAACCATCAAAATAGATGGCATTCTCTCTGCTGCTTGTAGTGTCTTTCCCAAGTTCAACAAGAATCCTTTCGACGGCCACATCAATGGTGTCTGCCTCGATAATCTGCATGTGTGTACAAGGAGCTTAGGTAAGAATCAATCCAAATTTCAAACTTGGAACTCGATACTAACAAAAAAATCATGCTATAAGTTGACCCATGTATTGGGCTATTGGCAATATTTTGATGCATGACTAACTGCTTCTTGAACTCCACTAACTGAGCATGCATAGTCTGCAAAATAAACACTTTATGGAAATACTTTACCCCCAAAATCTACCGCCTGCGCTAGCATAGGAAATATTTTACCCCAAAATCTACTGCTATTAAATACTTCCTCCGTTCAGAATTACTTGTCACAAAAATGGATGTATCTACAACTAAAATACATCTAGATACATTCATTTCTTGGACGAGTAATTCTGAACGGAGGGAGTATATTGCGAACTGCACCTGAATGGATAGAAAATATATATAACATGTAGAATGGAGTGAAAGGTGATTTGTAAGTGCATAGGTACCTCTGTACGCATGATGAATTGATCAGATCTGTTGGCCTCTAGTCTCTAGATGAATTAATTTTTAGGCTCAAGATTGACCACTCAGCTCTTCAGCAATCTCCATGCTCATTTGCCGATCAGTTGCTGACTTCCTGCCTACATTGAGATACAAGTAGAAGCAATACATCAAGCTAGCTTACACAAGTCTAAAGAATTCCACAAGCAGATTTAGTACAGGTGTAAGGTGAGATAGTTACATACCTTGGTTAAGTGAAGAAATGATATTATGTAGAGAATCTGCAGGTTGAGATCGTTCAGGTGCCACTCCAAGTGGCTGGATTGGAGAGCAAAAAAAAAAAAACAGAGGTGCTACATGTTAGGAAAGGATAACCTTGTGAGGTGCTTCTTTCTTGTGCTTACTCACAAATACCTTAGACAGAGTTGAAGCAAGCGCTTGTATTCCTTACTTTTTCCTTTTCCATATTCGCAATCCACGCCAGGATTACCTTTTGCTTTAGCTAAAGATAGAAATCAGTTCTTTGCTTGCAGCTGGCTATATGCAGGATTTAAAGATAAAGATAAAAGACTGCAATGATGTCTGTTCACCGTGGGGTCTTCATGCTAATTGTAGAACTTTTGTGTCTTTCAAGACATTCTAATTGAAGGAACTCTGAACTAGGGTATCCAAATTTGGATTTCAACCTGCATTGCCATTGCAGCAAGGGTAGGATGCTAATGCGGGCAAATTGTACATCTACTAGTTATGTTGCGGAATGTGGCAGACAACATCTCTGTTTATAGCTTTGGCATTTGTAAGAGCGCCATAACAAGGCTTCCCGCGTGAGGTTGGTATGCTTATAGCTTTGCTATATTAATCAGAAAATGCTTCACACACTGCTAGAAACTTTATGCAAAGTGTAAACAAAAACAGTCCCCTGTACTCAGAGACTGTTACTGAATCTTGATACGCAGCATTGGTTGTACGTACGTACGTACATGGATGGTTCGGCAGGTGCTACAAAAATACCAACTTCTCCTTGGGCATGTAGTGTAGCGCCAAGGAAACTCTACAGTTAGTTCTAGCAATGCAAGCAATGTGCTTCCGCTAAGTTGTGCATTCAGATCTGATGACTTTGTACTACTGGAAGTGATAGATCTGAGCATGACAGAAGGCAAGACGGCTGCACCCCTAATTAAGACTGATTTACTGCAGCTAGCCTGCAGGAGGTGGAGCTCAAAGAATTGGGGCAAATAGATTTCATCTGGTTTCTAGCAGTAGCATCTGGTTTCATGCGGAGAGCTGAAATGCAGAGCTGATGGAAACACAGAAGCTACAGCAGAAGAGGGCAAGCCGATTCGCAGAACGGGATAGGAGGGATCCACTCGGCCGGCGCTGCCTTTGTGGAGTGTTGGTTCCATGGCAGCAGAACTCAGCGCCGTCAGAGGGGCGGCGGAGTGCGTCGCCGCCGACGAGACGCGGAGGGGCGACCCCACCTCATGCCGGCAGCTCTGACGGGCGAGGCCGCCGGCGATGTCTTCAGGGGAGGAGAAACATGGCCCAACTCTCCAACCAATCAAGCCTTTCCGCACGACGCCTGGCCCAGGAACAGGGCCCAAATACCTTACCTTTCCCCTCTTGGTGGAAGTCCATCAAGCCCATTTGCAAGCCAGACTTTTTTTCAAGTATCATTTTGATTTCTTTACATGCAAGAGATACAAGCTTCCCTAGAGAAAAAAAAAGCAAGAGATACAATTATAGTTCATAGGCGTGAGACCTTGGCATCAATCCCCTCTTGGCCGCTGCCAACCGTCAGGTGGAAGTGGATAAACTGAGCCCGAGCTCGTATGAGCTTGGTGAACAGTAAAATCCTAAAAAAAACATGAAAACGAATTCGTAATTTTTTTTGCCAGCATTTGACAAATTTTTACATGCTTGCAAAATTTCATCACAAAATAACATTCGTGAAAGTCATAGTAAAAAAATAAAATCGATGATCCAAAAAGGTTGTTTTTGGAGTGATGATTTTTTTTTTGCCATGACTTTCACGAATGTCATTTCATGATGACGCTTTGCAAGCATTGAAAATATTTATCAAATGTTCCCACACAGAAAATTCGGAATTATTTGTATATTATCGGATTTTACCGCTCACTCGAGCTCATATGAGCTTGAGCGAGAAGGGCAGTTTCGCCGTCGGGTACTATTCTTCTACCTTCTAATACCGCTATCTTCTCCGAGCTAGGCGGGTTTGGTGCAAGGGTTGTGACCTTGGACCATGTCAGCTGGTACATTGCCGCATGCAACGATTCCATCCCTAGAGCTCTAGTCCCTAAGCTGCTGGAAGCCGTGGCACTCGATGTAGCTGTTTATATAGCGCGTGAGGAGAACTGAAATGCTGTAATCTGTGCCTCTGGTTGCCTCTCTTTCGTGCAACGCATCACCTCTTCTGTTTGTGATCGCTTCCCATAATATCATGACAGGAAGGCTGCCTGCGATGAAAGAATCAAGAGCTTGTAAAATTAGCAAAAGCTCATGCTCATGGACCCAAGTGGCCTCGATGAGGAAGGAAGAGCATATTGTTAGCTTATGTGTGGTCAAGTGTCGCCAACAAGGTCAGCGGGAGGTTTGATGGGAGGATTCATGGGAGGGTTTGGAGGCTTCGCAGGTGCTTGAGGAGTCGGATGGAGGGTCTTGTGATGATGGTAACTATCAGAGCCAAAAGGGGTGAAATCAAAGTCTTTCAGCCGACTTGGCGAGGCGGAATACCCGGAGCTAGAAGCGGCGAGGTCTGAGCCCTCGAGCTGGCCAAGACATGGTAAGATGGAGCCAAACACGGCAAGGTTGAAGTCCTCAAGCAGGACGAGGTTTTCGCAGCACCTGTAAGAGCAAGAAAATAGAGTGAACTCTGAAATTGCATTTTGTCACATATTGAAAATGCGAGTGAACATTTATATGCATGATTAATTAATTATGTAATTTTTATAGCCCTGCATTTATGTGTTTTGCGTAGTCCGGTGTTGTGTTGGTTAGTAGTCTCCAATCCCATGTGTTTTGCAATATAACATTTCACAAGCATCATCATCATGCGGGGGAGCTTCATTGCTGGTCCAACCCGCTGGTAGGGGCGCGGCTCCGGTCGGTACGGCTGTGGGCCGGGTCGGCGTGTTGCCCGGTCCCAGACCGATGGTGCCTGTGCCAGTGGGTCAGCGGCCTCCGGTGCAGGGTGCTACAGGAATCACCAATGCGGGCCGGGGTGGCGCTGCGCCGAGGCCGCCTGCGCCGGGGCAGTTGATCGGCCAGCCGAGGCCAGCACCGCCACCTCACCTTGTCGCCATGCCTCAGCAGAACAGAGTCGGGACGGTGCAGACACAAGCACTTCCACCGACTCAAGTTTCGGCTGCGCCCCGGGGTCAGTGGGGTGATGATGGGGTCAATGCATATGGCGCTGGTAAACACCGTGGATCCTCGTCGACGGGCGGTGGCCGAGGCTATTCTTGGCAGAGCGATGGCTCGGCGAAGGGACCGTTCATGGGGCCCCCAGGAGGTTTTGTTGAGGGGGCGTCTGGCCCTGGCTACCGACAGCGGGGTGGTTTCCGCGGGTCTTCGTGGTGGGCATGGGGGTCGAGGTGGCCGGTACCGCCCACGACCGCCTATTCAGCCCGTGGTTGATCAGATGGTGGTTGACGGGGCTGTTGAGCAGCAGGTTTTGTCTGGCCAAGCTATGGAGGTGGTCTCGGCGCTTGCTAATGCTGAGATCCCCGGGAATGAATCCGGGTTGACTGTGTCAGTGGAGGATTCTGCTAGGGCTGAGTCTGAAAGGGCGTCCAAATGGGCGCGTAAGAAAGAGAAAATGCTCTGTTATCGATGTGGTGGTAAGGGATATTTTATTGCTGAGTGTGTGGCTGTGCGGCACTTGTGGCAAACCGGCACATGATTCAGGGGACTGTCCGTTTTTGAGAGATCAGGCACCATCACTCATGATGTATGGAGTGTACTGTGCTGAACTTACTTTCTTTGAATCTCCAACGGAGATGGAGGTTCCTGACGAGACTTTGAGTTTGACGACTGGGTTAGTCAAAATTACCAGAGGAGAGGTCTCGGAGGCACAAATTGTTCGGAGGCTCAAGGAGTTAGCTCCTGGGGATTTCCAGTGGGAGCTTGTTAGCATCAAGGACAAACTGTTTCGGGTTGAGTTCCCGTCAGTTGAGGATCTTCAGAGACTTCTGAGTTTCGGGATGTGCAAGGTGCCGGGTACTGATGGTGTGCTTGAGTTTCACGAGTGGAAGAGGATTGAGCCTACGGGCAAGCCTCTGACTCAGGTTTGGCTGCGGTTCTCTGGGGCTCCATCCAAGCCGATGCAGGATGCCCGGGTCGTGGCCAGTTTGGGTATCATGGTGGGTAGACCAGAGCGAGTGGACATGGACTTTGCCATAGCCCACGAGATTGCCCGTCTGCTGGTCAGTGTGCTGAACATCGAGTACGTGCCTGAGGTGGTTAAGTGGGCATATCGAGGCCACATATATAACCTAGTCATTGATTTCGAGGATGAGAGTCTTTTTGCCGAGGCGGCCAACGGGATTGATACTGATATGCACGAGGGTGATGATAGTTCGGCACTTAAGGAGGCACCAGCAGACGATGGGATTTAGAGTTGTTCATCGCGCCGGTGCCGACTTTCGACGTCTCATGGATGGGACGGTACCACCTTCTACGGTGCCTACGACTGCTCTCAGGTTCGGATCTTTCGAGCCGGCATCTGCACCCCCGAGACTTTGGAGTGAACGGGTGGAGTCTGATGAGGTGTTCGAGCACTCGCTACCTATCCTGGAGTTTGAGGAGTTTGTGGTTCCTCTTCTTGGGGCGTCGCCGATCTCGGTCAGGGCTGAGGCGGAGGAGGTCATTCTCGCAGGAGGGGGTCTAGAGATGGTGATTTCGGATCCCTCCCCTACGGTCGCGATACCACAGTTGCAGCCGACGGTGCCATCTGCTGCTGGGGGCATGGGGCAGGTGGCCTCGGCGCCCTCATCGGGGCTTGCGGAGTTCGAGATCCCGACGGTGCAGATTGACTCTTCGGGAGGGGGGCTGAGGCTGCTAGCCCCGGCACCTTCCTCCCCTATCGCCGGGCCGGCGTTGCAGGCGCCGGCGCCGCTTTCCGAAGAGGGCTCGGGGTAGGTGGCCTCGGGGTCCTCTTCTCTTGGGGCGTCCAGGGGGGCCTCCTCGCCTACGACGAGGGCGCCGCTGGCTGGCCGTTGGGCCGGGGTGGATGGGGAGCTCGGGCAGGAGGCCCAGGTTCCACCTTCCCCCGTGTTGGGGATATAACAATTTGTGTAAGCCGCCCAGGAGGGGCCGGGTTAAGTAAAGAGGTTACCAAACAGAAGCCCAAGTCCAAGCATGAAGATGGCGTCTCAACAAGGGGCCTAAGGCCCACAGGCGACTTAAAGCCCGTTGTAGTAAACCGCCATAATGGCATGACTTGTATCATAAGTTAGAATTAACTAGTCACCGAGCTAGACACTGTTTATGAGCCGGCCGGGACTCTATAAGCCACAGGGTGTCAACCCGTGTATATAAGGGGATGACCTGTTGGCGGCTTAGGGAATGAAACAGCCAATCGAGAACCGGGCATAGCGTATCTCGCTCCCTGGTCATCGAAACCTCAAGCAATACCAACCCAACTAGACGTAGGCTTACCTTCACCGTAAGGAGCCCAACTAGTATAAATCCTCTCGTGTCCTTTGTCCCGATTAACCCCTTTAAGCTTCCTAGTTGCGATGGCTCCATGATTAAGTCCTTGCAAGAGGACATCTGCCGTGACAATTCCACGACAGTTGGCGCCCACCGTGGGGCCAGCGCACGGTGGATTTGAGTTCTTGAAGGGCAGCTTCGAAGGGCTCAAGGGATACGCAGTAGGACGGATGACCAAGAGTCGTCGCGGCAAGATCTACATCGACAACGAAGGCTGGGGCCCCGACGCCGACTCAATTGAGTACGGGTACCGGGTCCCCTTTGGCGGAATTCACGTCGTCATCGGCCGGATTGGTGAGCCGGGCCCAGAGCCGGACAGCTGCACCGACCTCATTGAGACGGCTCAGCGTGCGAGACCCGCCCAGATTCAACCTACCATGAAGCGTGCCTTTGTGGGCTGTGTTCATGGAGAGGCACTTTCTGAAGGATCTAAAGATGGCGAAGAGACGGCCATCCCATCAGTTGATGATTCATCCTCCGGTTCAACAGATTCTCTGTATCAGGTCCAAGAAGGCATGCTAGGGGGCTGTTCCGACGACTCTAGCGTTCCAGATTGCTATGAGCCGCCAAGCTGGGCAGGAGTCTTCATGGCTGGTACCCAACCCGGCCAAAACTCGACGGCTGCAACATCAATAATGCCCGGGTCAGGAGCGGCCGGGGCAGGAGGCCCCGCGCGCCCGCCGGCTCAGGTGCTGATAGATCTTATGGACAAGTTGACGGCCCTGTTAACCTCCACAGTTATTCCTGCAAATCCAGATGAAGATAACGCGGATGTGGCAAAGGTGCGTGAGGAGATAGGCCTGGCCAAGGAGGCCTTGGCGGCTGAGGACACCAGGCTAGCAGCGGAGCGGGCGGCTTTGGATGCACGGGCGCAGCGACTCCAGTCAGACGCTTTCCAGCTTAATATGAGTCTGAATGCGTCCAATGAGGTGATGAGAAGGAGACATCAGAAGACCCAGTCCCGTCTGCCTCCGGTTTACGATCCTCGGTATCTTTTCACGACACCCGGAGCTGGTCCTAGCAATCCACCCGAAGCCAATCAATTTATGACACCCGGAGCAGGAGGGCCGGTTCAGCCTCGAGAGACGGCGCCTCTTCACGGGAACATGGCCCCGCCCCGATACACACCGACACCTCCGGGCCACTTTTCCAACCCCATGGAGAACCTGATAGCAGCATCGGCGCGTCTGGCGGCTCTTCCAATGGATGGTGATGACCCGACGGCGGTGGAAACCCGGAGGGTTTGGGATCTTCTTCAGACGGCCCTGGCACAGGAAGAGACCTATTCTTATAGCAGGGATATGATTCATTCCACTCCACAGCCTTGGATAGCACCTCTTCCAAACCGGAGTCCGAGTTACAGCAGGCACATGGAGTCAGAAGCTTTATCAAGCAATTCCCAGCGTCGCAACCAACCCGGCGGCTATAACCCGGTACAGGATCGATTGTGTCAGGAGGATGAATGGGCGGCTCAATTAGCGGCTCAGCAGACGGCATATGATAGCTTCCCAGAGTATCCAATGACTTCTGTGGGAGCAGGGGTGGCCACTAGAACCGGTGGTGTCCCTTGTCTGGTGCCGGCTCTGCGGAATGTGCGTCTGCCCAAGGATTTCAAGGGTCCCCGAAAGGTGTCGAATTACACGGCCGACTTACAGCCGGGGGCAATGGCTAAGTATTTCACCATGATGTTAGATGGAACGGCAGATCTTGGTTGAAAAGTTTGCCTCCCAATTCCATCAGTTCATGGGCCGAGTTAAAGGCCCGGTTTATCCAGAACTTTAAGGATACTTGCAAGCAATCTATGTCCATTGTGGACTTGACCAATTGCAAGCAGGAGGAGGGTGAGTCCACAACTCATTGGGTGCGTCGGGTGAAGGAAATAATACATTCATCTGATAAGATGGATGCCGGCTCTGCGGTACTTATGCTCCATCAGAATTGTCGTTTTGTGCCGCTGAAGCGGTAGAGGCGCCTTAAGCGTGACTGCAATGACATGGGTACGCTGATGGCGGCTTTGGTTAAATATGCCGATTCTGATACTACCGATGATCCCGTGTCTGAGGAGGAAAAGACAGGGAAGGGAAAGAAGAACGACAAGGGAAAGGGTCAGGAGCAACAACCGGTAAGTCAAGGGGGCAACAAGCGTAAGCCGGACGGTAACCCGGCGTTTGTGGCCAATGCTAATGCCCAGGGTAATAACAAGAAGCGTAAGGGGAGAGGGCCTCCTCGATCTGGTGGCTCAGGTCCATCTCTTGAGCAGCTTCTGATTGAGCCTTGTCCAAGACACGGTACTCGAGAAAATCCTACCACCCACTTATGGAAGGACTGCGCGATCATGAAGGCTTTCAAGAATTCAAACATGTTTGATGGCAATCACGGATCAGGCAGCGGTCAGGAGCAGGTGGTTTCCATGGCCCGGGTGGCGGCTCAAGTTCCGGTTTTCAAGGTGGTCAAGGTGGCTATAATCAGCAGCAGTCTGGTCAAGGAGGACAGCAGCAGCAGCCAAAGTTATCGAGCCATCCAAAACAGTTAAACGGTGGGCAATACCATGTGTTTACCACTAACTTGTGTAAACGTGACCAGAAGGTTCATAAAAGGGCGGTGAATTCGGTTACACCGGCGGTTCCCCGTTATCTGAGGTGGTCAGAGCAGCCTATCATTTGGAGTAGGGAAGATCACCCTCTCCGGGTTGATAACCCGGGTCAGTTGGCCTTGGTGACGGCCCCTCAGGTTGGTGGATATAAATTCACTAAGGTGCTCATGGACGGCGGAAGCAGCATCAATATTCTCTATTATGAGACCTTTCGCCGTATGGGGCTGACTGATAAGGACTTGAGGACGTCTAACACTGTTTTTAATGGGGTGGTACCTGGTAAGTCAGCATATCCCGTTGGAAAAATCGAGCTGGAAGTGGCTTTTGGAGATGAATATGATTCCAGGGCTGAGAAGCTGACCTTTGAGGTAGTCAAGATCAGGAGCCCATATCACGCTCTGTTTGGACGGCCGGCTTATGCCGAGTTTATGGCACGACCATGTTATGTTTATCTGCAGCTCAAGATGCCGGGTTACATGGGCACCATCACTGTACATGGGAGTCGAAAGGTGGCCTTGGAGTGCGAAGACGGCGATGCGGCTTATGCCGAATCCGTTTGTGCTGAAGAGGAGCTGAAGTTTTATCAAACTAATGTTGACCCGGCAGATATGACCTCTTTGAAGAAAACGACCACAGAGCAAGACTCGTCGCTGAAATTTAAGTCGGCCGCCGAGACAAAATTGGTTGACTTCACTCCAGGCGACTCTTCCAAGCAGTTCAACATCAGTACCAATTTGGATCCCAAATAGGAAAGCGCACTCATCGAGTTCATCCGTGAGAATCAGGACATCTTTGCATGGAAACCTTCTGACATGCCGGGTGTCCCGAGAGAACTCGCTGAGCACACTCTCAATATTGATCCAAAGTATAAGCCGATCAGACAGTTTCTCCGGCGATTCAATGAGGAAAGGCGAAAGGCTATAGGGGAGGAGGTCGCTCGGCTCTTAGCGGCCGGGTTCATCGTGGAAGTTTTTCACCCGGAGTGGTTGGCTAACCCGGTGCTTGTGCTCAAGAAGAACGGCACCTGGCGGATGTGTGTGGACTACACGGACTTAAATAAGGATTGTCCGGCTGATCCCTTTGCTTTACCCCGCATTGATGAAATCATCGATGCCACGGCGGGTTGCGAACGTTTGAGTTTTTTGGATGCTTACTCTAGTTATCATCAGATCAAGATGGCAGTTAAGGACCAGGAGAAGACGGCTTTCATTACTCCGTTTGGAGCCTTCTGCTATGTGTCTATGCCGTTTGGGCTCAAGAGTGCCCAGGCAACTTATCAGCGGTGTGTGCAGAACTGTCTCCACAATCAGATTGGGCGCAATGTTCATGCTTATGTGGATGACATTGTGGTGAAGTCCATAGAGAACGAGACCTTGATCTCCGACTTAAAGGAAACCTTTGACAATCTCCGGGTCTACCAGATGATGCTTAACCCGGATAAATGTGTATTTGGTGTACCTGCAGGCAAACTTTTGGGATTCCTGGTTTCAAACAGGGGCATTGAAGCTAACCCGGAGAAGATCAAGGCGATTACCTCTCTGGCTAGACCAGCATGCATCAATGATGTTCAGCGGCTGGCGGGTCGCGTGGCTGCTTTAAGCCGATTCATAAGCCGGCTAGGGGAGAAGGCTCTACCGCTGTATCAGATGATGAAGAAAACAGACACCTTTGTCTGGAGTGAGGCTGCTGATGCTGCCTTTGAAGACTTAAAGAGACAATTGGCTGAGCCGCCGGTTCTTGCAGCTCCGGTTGATAAAGAGCCATTGCTATTGTATGTTGCTGCTAACTCACGTGCTGTTAGTGTGGCCATTGTGGTGGAGCATAAGGAGACTGGCAAGGAGCATCCAGTTCAGCGACCGGTTTATTACATCAGTGAGGTGCTCATAGAGTCCAAACAAAGGTATCCGCATTGGCAGAAACTTGTTTATGGGGTGTTCATGGCAAGCCGGAAGCTAAAGCAGTATTTCCTCGGTCATCCTATAACTGTGGTAAGTTCAGCCCCCTTGGGAGACATCATCCAGAACAGGGAGTCCACAGGACGAGTTGCCAAGTGGGCCATCGAGCTTGGGCCTCACGGTTTGAAGTATATGCCATGCACAACTATCAAGTCTCAAGCCCTAGTGGACTTTATCAGTGATTGGATGGAGTTGCAGGCACCAGAGGAGAAGCCGGATAACACGTATTGGACTATTCACTTTGATGGGTCCAGGCAGTTGGAAGGCTCGGGGGCTGGAGTTGTTTTAATTTCCCCCCGAGGTGACAAATTTTGTTATGTGCTCCGGCTTATGTTTCCCTGTACTAACAATGCAGCTGAGTATGAGGCTTTACTCCATGGCCTCCGGATGGCCAAGGAGATGAATTTGAGCCGGGTAAGATGCTTGGGCGATTCAGACCTCGTTGTTCAACAGGTGTCAGGCTCGTGGGATTCTAAGGATCCCCTCATGGCGGCTTATCATCGTGAAGTTGATGCGGTGGCTGGGCACTTCAAAGGTTATCAAGTAGAGCATATTGATCGAAGGAAGAATGAGGCGGCTGATGCTCTAAGCCGGCTGGGGTCTCAGCGTAAGCCGGTGCCGCCTAATACTTTTCTTGACATTTTGCATAACCCTTCTGTCAGAGTGCCTATGGAGGAAGAGCTCGTAGTGCCAGACCCGGAGGCACAACCGGTGGCGGCTCTCCATGCCATCCCAGACTGGACGGTCCCATACTTAGCCTATATGACCCGGGGAGAGTTGCCTGAGGACGAGACCTTGGCAAGACAAATCGTCAGGCGGTCCAAATCCATGACAATTGTTCATGGCGAGTTGCATCACCGCAGCGTCACTGGGGCGTTTCAGCGTTGTGTGTCACCTACGGAGGGTCAGGAGATACTTCGTGAGATTCACGAAGGTGATTGTGGTCATCATGCCGGTTCAAAGTCTCTAGTAGCCAAGGCTTTTCGTCATGGTTTTTATTGGCTGACGGCTCATGCTGATGCGGAGGATCTGGTCAGCAAATGTGACGGATGTCAAAAATTCTCACGACGAGCTCATGTGCCGGCTCAAGAATTGAGGATGATTCCAATTACTTGGCCGTTTGCAGTCTGGGGGCTTGATATGGTTGGACCTTTCAAAAGGTCTAAAAATAAGAAGACACACCTATTGGTGGCAGTGGATAAATTCACCAAGTGGGTTGAAGCAGAGCCGGTCAGTAAGTGTGATGCAGCCACGGCGTTTCAGTACATCAAAAAGGTGATCTTTCGCTTTGGTTTTCCGCACAATATTATAACTGATAATGGTACTAATCTCTCCAAGGGTGCCATGGAAGAGTTCTGTCAACAAGAGCACATCCGGCTTGATGTTTCGGCTGTTGCTCACCCCCAGTCTAATGGTCAGGCAGAAAGAGCTAATCAAGAGATCCTGAAAGGTATCAAACCCCGGCTCTTAGTTCCCTTACAGCGAACTCCGGGTTGTTGGGTGGAGGAGCTACCCTTTGTGCTAGGGAGCATCAACACAACGCCTAACAGGTCTACTGGTTATACACATTTCTTCATGGTGTACGGAGCAGAGGCGGTTCTGCCAAGTGACATCCGGCATGATTCACCACGGGTGGCGGCTTACGTCGAGGCTGATAATGAAAAAGCTCGTCAGGATGCACTTGACTTGTTGGATGAAGAGCGAGACTTGGCGATAGCCCGCTAAGCGATTTACCAGCAAGACCTGCGCCGTTATCACAGCTGCCGAGTTAGAAGCAGAACTTTCCAGGAAGGCGATTTAGTGCTCCGGCTCATCCAGGACCAATCTGATATGCACAAGCTGTCCCCTCCTTGGGATGGACCTTTCGTGGTCAGCAAGAATCTCAACAACGGGTCATATTACCTCATCGATGTTCGAGAGCACAAAGACTCACGTAAGTCGGAGGAGGAGACCCGCCGGCCGTGGAACATAGCGCATCTCCGGCCCTACTATACTTAAGCCACCGGCTTTCAGAGTATATTTATTTTTCTTTTTTAGCAATGTATATATTATATAAAGCAATAAAGCAGGACCTCTTTCCTTTCCATCCTACAAGGTTTATGTGTCTTCTTTACCAGGTGATGGAAACGACTAACAGGGAGCGGATCATATCTGAATCTGGTTTTCCTTTGGTCCGCTTATGATCATATCTGAATCTAGCCATGGTCACTTGGGGGCTTCCTGTTCAAACATAGGTCGTATTCGAACCAAAGAGAACATAGCTGTCGATACCCACTTGATCGGCATATTGCCAAACCCACTTGGGGGCTTCTTGATCATATTTGAATCATAGCTCAACCCCTTTGGGTCTGACGTGGATCGTATTCGAATCAGCGTCATTAAACAACTCTCATGGTCACTTGGGGGCTTCCTGTTCAAACATAGGTCGTATTCGAACCAAAGAGAACATAGCTGTCGATACCCACTTGATCGGCATCACCAAAGCCATTGGGGGCTATATTATCGTATCTGAATCTTAGCTTAACCCCTCTGGAACGGTTCTACTGATCGTGTTCGAATCAGAGGCCCTTGAAAATCAGGTTTACTTTATTCTATAAGAGTAAATAATATTAAGGGCCAGGTAAACATTATATGTGCCAATTTTCAGAAGTTAAGTATAACTGTCTGCTTTTTTGGGATCAAGTAAGCCGGTAAGGTACACCTTAAACCAGCTAAATGTTTTGGTTTCTACTCCGGATTAACATTATCTTACGTGACCCCGGATGTGGTGAGATGCCAAAGGAAATTATTTTTATACACAGGGTAAAGCAAAAAGCTTTTGGAGGTTAAGAAGCAACTCAAGTAAGCCGGCCATGCATAACAATAAGTGGCTTGAGACATTGTTAAGCACCACAAACATGCGCGAAGGCATGACAGAGTTAAGAAGTGTTTCTACCCTATTACAAGACTCCCAGAGTATGAATAATGAAGTATTGTTTTTTTCAAAAGATTTAAGTGCAAGGCGGGTTATCCTTATCCACCTCTTCGTCTGGTGCTTTGTCCTGGAAGGTTGACAAGGTCCAGTCAATGCCGCTTAAGGCTTCAAATTCAGCTTCATCATCTATTAAACTGGCCGGGTCAACTTCAGGAGCAAAGGTATGCTTACGAGTTGGAGGGATCAGGCTGACATCATCATAATGAGGAGTTGGAATCCTCCGGTTGTCATGGTCGTAACCCGGCTGGTACTTTGTAAGATCAATATCGTTGCCGATGATGGTGGCCACAGGACGTACGACTCTCACACAGGTGGTGAAGTCTGATTGACTGAATGCAGAGCCGTCCTCCTTTAAGCTGGGGTATCCAAGAGCAACATCGCTTAAGTCTAGCTCAGGAGCCAATGCCTTCGCGCGGCTTAAGGCGGCTATGGCCCCGGCTCTACCAGATGCTCGCCTTAACTCCTGAATCCGTTGAGGTAACACGGCAAGCCGCTTGAGTACATCCTGCAGGAGATAAGGGGTAGCATTTGATAAAGCCACAACGTCCAGAGCACGTTGTGACCCGGTGTACAGCTGTTCCACTAGAGTGTACACCGCCTTAAGCTTGATCAGCATGTTCTGCTTCAGGTTGGTACTCCTGGGACCTGCGTTTATGCATATAAGATTAAGCTGGAGATCATATCTGAAACAGCTATCAAATGAATCATGGTGATGTTCAAAAGCTACACATAGTCACTTACCAAAAATTGCTGAGACCATTTGGGATATCTGGTTTTTTAAGCCGGACAATTCGGCAGTTGCTTCAGCAAGAGCTGCTTCTGCTGTCTCGGCCTGGGTCACAAGTGAAGATTTTTCATCCGCCCAGGCCTGCTTCTCCGCGTCAAAATCCTTCTTCAACTTTTCTTGCTCAGAGATGCTGAAGGCGAATTTGGAGTCGGCTTTTTGAATCTCAAGCTCTTGGGCCGCCAGCCGGGTCTTCAGATCAGCAATCTGCAATTCGAATTGACTGGTGGAGACCTGCAACACGCCGGGTTATGGTAAGGTTATGGTAAGGTATTATTAAAAGTCTCAAGCACTTTACAAGTAAAGACCCTTGACACTTGGGGGCTAATGTATGCTAAAGAAAATTTTACTTCATAATGTCAGATTATGCATATTAAAAGTCTCAAGTACTTTACAAGTAAAAATACTTGACACTTGGGGGCTAATGTGTATCGCTTCTTTAAAAAGTTGCTATATTACAGCCGGGTTCAATATGCATTCTTGTAAGCCGGGTGAGCTAACGGTAAGCCAGTATCTAAGTCTACGACATATTTACATATAGGCAGTAGACTTGGGGGCTGGTATAGTAAGTAAGATTCAGGAAAAATGATATAAGTTATACCTCAGATTTATGCTGTATCTGTTTCACCATGTCAATTTCCAGGTCGCGGCTGTTATGCACTTGATTCAGATAGCCTGAGACTATATAGCCAATGCTTAAGTGGGCATAATCAGCGATGTCATGTTTGGTCTTCCGACTTTTGACAAGTTCTTCTTTAGCGGTGCACCTAGCAAGAACAGTAGGCCGCCCCGGCTCAACATACTGGCTTTTCAAATATTTAACTTCCGGTTCAGCCGTCCGGACCGGGCTAGGAATTTCCGGTTTATCGGAGTTATCAACAGTGTTTTCTTGAGGCAGGTCGGAGGATGGTGTTGGAATTTCATGGACCGGCTCAGGAGGAGGCTGATGAATAGAAGCATCAGGGGCAGTGGTTCCGGGTTCCGGCTCCGTTGCTACCGGGTCTTCAATCGGCTTATTCTTCTTGGCTCTCTTACTGGGCTTCGCCGCACATCGTGAATAAAACAAAGGGATGAGTATAAAATATGAGTAAGGCAAAGCATGAGGATAACAAAGGTATGTTACCCAGGGGCAGTCTTGAAAGCCGGCATGTTGGATTGCATAGACTCGCCAGAAGAAGGAGAGGTATCCGGATAATAAGAGTCAAATGAATTGAGAGGCTGACGAATTAAACCCGCCAAATGGTAAACAGAACGCAAAGCGGAGATGACCTCAGTTCGACGCTTCCTGCTTACGTCAGGTAAGCCGGAAGAAAGCTCTACATCCGTGCTTGTCCGGGTTTGCCTCCGGTTCTCAAGCTGTTGTTGCTTCAAAATAAATTGAGGATCTTGATAAGCTAAGGGATGTGAAAATCTTACTTTCCGGGTCACCCGCCAGGTTTTGTGCTTTGGTAAAGGCTCTGAGTCGGAGGAAATTATAGTTACCTCTTCGCCATGAGCTTGGTTGTTTCCAGTGTCTTCCTGAAAGGCGGAAATATCAATAAAATAGTAACAAAGGAGTTAAAGAGAATACGAGATTACCTCTTCCTCCTCTGAAGAAGAGTCCTCCAATTTGAGTAATTAAGAGGCGCTGGGTTTCTTCTTCTTTGAAGTCCCCGTCTTGGTGTTTTTCCTTTCATTTTTCTTGGCTGCTCTGGCTTGTTGGGCGGCCTCGTGGTCATATTTGACTTTCCAGAAGTCATCACTGGCCTGTGAGAAAAGATAAGGAATTATAAGCATAAGGAGGTAAACATATTAAAGAGTATTTATTAAAGATTGGTAACTTACTGTAGGGGCCGGGTTCTTTTTGCAGAAGGGAAGTAACCCGAAGGTATTGTTGATAACAGTACCCTCCTTCAGCAATGACTGGGTTGTAGCATCTGCTACGTCATCTGGTAAGTCATCAGAACTGTGGCGCATTGGGTCGTTCTGTTCGCCTGTATAAGTGCACATTAAGCCGGACCGGCGGCTAATGGGAGTATCTGTAAGTAACCTGCACCCGGACCAAGTCGATGCCGTTTAAGCCATTTCCCAGAAGGGCTTTAAACTTCTTGATGGTGGGATTGAGCGGCAGACGTCCAACAGCGGTAAGTTTATCCGCCAGCGGGTGATTAGACTCGAGTCGCAGGGCACGGAAGCTGGGCAGAGGCGGCTCATCAGCTGGGGAAGTATCCTGACAATAGAACCATGACTGGTTCCAATATTTGGGGTGACTCGGCAGCTCAACATAAGGAAACAGACAGTCTCTCCGTCGCTGGATCGAGATACCGCCAAGTTCAAGACTCGGCCCGTTGGCGCGCTAATTCTGCCGGTTCAAGTAGAACAGTTCTCTGAATAAAAGCAGGATTGGTTCTTCTCCTAGATATACCTCACAGAAAACTTGGAAATTGCAAAGATTGGACACGGAATTGGGTCCAATGTCTTGAGGCCTAAGGTCAAAGAAATTTAAAACTTCTCTGAAGAACTTTGAGCCGGAGGGCAAATCCCCGGCTCATGTGATCCGTGAAAACTATTACTTCCCCTTCTTTGGGTTGAGGCTTCTCTTCAGATGGGTCAGGGACACGATAAGACATGACCTCCTTCTTTGGCTAATGACCAGACTTCACAAATTCAGCCAGTTTGCTTTTGGTGACAGTGGATGGGACCCAGTTGTAGGTTACAGGAGCTTTGGTTGACTTAGGCGCCATGACAACAGATTGGCCTATTGCAAAATAAGAAGTTCCGGTTTAAATTTTAACCCAGAGGAAAATATTCAAATTGCTGAAGGTAGCGACTTAAAGGGGCCTAATGACATAAGGATAGTAGGGCAATATTATTTAAGCCGCCACCAGTGTTAGCAACAGTTCAAAAGACCTAAGAAGGCGCCAAGGTTCACAGATCAAGTGGGAGGCTTTTAAACCGGATATTTGGACAGTTATGTTAAAGGCATTTAACATAAGAAGTGTTCCGGGTGATAAAAACAGGTTTCATAAGTTACAACTATTATGTTGGATCAAATGGTCGTCCTGAAAAGAAAAATTTCTAGACCTAAAACAAAGTGCAGAGAAGTTCATACACTTGAAAGAAGCTTCTGAACAAAGGAAAAGGGATATGTTTGCATATCAAATGGGGGTGAAACAGTTGCCGCAGCAGTTCTATGCCATCTAACGATCAGAAAAGGGCGTTGGAGGTGAGATCTATCAAGGGTTCGTAGCGGGCGGCGATGAACTCGACGAAAACTATGATACAGATCTAAGACAGGAAAGGAAAGGGACTTACAGGTCTAGAGAGGAGCTGCGGAGGTTCGCCGGCGTGTTTCTGGACCGATTCAGGTTGATGCGGCGGCCTGGGTCGGAGAAGACGAGAAGCTTGACGGCGGCGGCGGAGCTCGAGAGGAGGCAAGAGGAAGGAGGCAGCGGAAGGGGAAAAATGAAACCCTGGTCGTGCCTATTTATAAGGAGAGCATAAGCGAGACGGCGGAAACGAGGAGATAAGAATTACTATCCAGCGGCCCCGACGCCTCGATTCTCGGAACAGGCAATAAAGACAGAGATCCGTTGGGCCGATTCGGCGGGATAAAAGGAAAGATGACGTCATGACGGGTTAACCCGGATCCAAAGAATGACGTCACGGCGGGTTAAAGAAAGTCTTTTTTGCGCAGTCAAGAGACTGAAGATTTATGTTTTAAATTATTTTAAGATTGACATGAACAGGTTCAAATCAATCTAGGGCCTAATGTTGGGGATATAACAATTTGTGTAAGCCGCCGAGGAGGGGCCGGGTTACGTAAAGAGGTTACCAAACAGAAGCCCAAGTCCAAGCATGAAGATGGCGTCTCAACAAGGGGCCTAAGGCACACATGCGACTTAAAGCCCGTTGTAGTAAACGGCCATAATGGCATGACTTGTATCATAAGGTAGAATTAACTAGTCACCGAGCCGGACATTGTTTATGAGCCGGCCGGGACTCTATAAGCCGCAGGGTTTCAACCAGTGTATATAAGGGGACGACCTGTTGGCGGCTTAGGGCAATAAACAACCAATCGAGAACCGGGCATAGCGTATCTCGCTCCCTGGTCATCGAAACCTCAAGCAATACCAACCTAACTAGACGTAGGCTTACCTTCACCGTAAGGAGCCGAACTAGTATAAACCCTCTCGTATCCTTTGTCCCGATTAACCCCTTTAAGCTTGCTAGTTGCGATGGCTCCACGATTAAGTCCTTGCAAGAGGACATCTGCCGTGACAATTCCATGACACCCCGGCTTGGTGCACTCGAGTACAGCTACTCGGGAGGAGGTGATTGCGTTCGGTGGTATTCCGGATCCGGTCTCTGAGGGGCGACGGCTGAGTAGCCGTCTCCAGGACCATTCGGAAGTGGACGACATTCAGCAGCGGTGCGCCATGAGGGCGGCCAAGCTTGCCAAGTCCTGTTCCATAAAAATGATCGTATCATCGGCGTACTGTAGGATAGACACACCTCCATCAACTAGATGAGGAACCAAGCCACCCACCTGACCAGCCTCCTTAGCCCTTCCTATCAGAATTTCCAACATATCAACCACTATATTGAACAAAATAGGAGACATTGGATCGCCTTGTCTCAATCCCTTATGTGTCTGGAAATAATGACCTATGTCGTCATTCACCTTAATTCCAACACTCCCTTTTTGCGTGAAAGATTCTACCTGGCGTCGCCAGGCTTCATCAAAACCCTTCATACGTGAGGCCTGTTGAAGAAAAGGCCATTTGACTTTATCGTACGCTTAATCGAAATCCACCTTGAAAACAACTCCATTCAGTTTTTTGGTGTGAATCTCATGGAGCGTTTCATGCAGGACCACAACCCCTTCTAGGATGTTTTTGTCTGGCATGAAAGCAGTTTGGGAGTGCTGCACCACAGAGTGCACAATCTGTGTGAGCCTATTAGTCCCAACCTTGGTAAAGATTTTGAAACTAACATTAAGAAGATAGATGGGCCTGAATTGCTCAACTCTCACAACCTCTATTTTCTTAGGAAGCAGGGTTATCGTTCCAAAATTCAGGTGAAATAATTGAATCTGTCCTGAGAATAAGTCATGGAACATCGGTTACAAACCCCCCTTAATAATATGCCAGCATTTTTTTATAAAACTCGGCCGGAAATCCATCCGGGCCTGGAGCCTTATTATTTTTCATCTGCGAAATGGCCTCAAACACCTCTTTCACTACAAGAAATATGTCAACTAGTGACCTTCTGTCAGTGACCCTGGAAGAATTGGTCATAGATCTATGACCATTTCAGAACAATTGGTCAAAAGCTGTTCGGGGGGATCCAAACCCTAAACTATAATGACCATTTTGGTCAGAAAAGTCGTAATTTCCTCACACGAAATGGTCATAAAGCAGATAGCACTGGTCCGCTGCCTTATTTCTAGCTGATCACGACCAATATAGATGGTCATAACCTTGTAAATTGTGGTGGGTTGCTATGACTAGGCGCCACCTCGTCAGTTTTGCCTATGTGTCATGTCCATGTGGCAATTTTTGCCCCAGGTTGTGAAGCAACCTATATTTCTGTCATTACCAAAATTCCCAAAAAAAATTCATAAATTATTTGGGTCATATCTTCATCAAATATGTAAAAAACCTTCCTTGCCTAGTTCAAAATAATTCAACAATATTCATTTTCCTATTCTGTTCAGAACAATACTTTGTGAAGGCCACTTTGGCATGTCCAAATTGTATCCATTTTCTATGGTGCTTTCCTATGCCCAAATAACCATCCTCCACCAAATGCCAGCTCAATCCATTCATTATTTTGAGCCCAGCTTCAACATTCGTATTTATGTCCAAAGTGGTACTTGCAAAGCAAGTATCACCTAGGCTCCTCCTTTTGAGCTGAAAATTTGTGAAGACGGTCTTCTTAATGGCGATCATCCTCAGCCAAAACTCACGCCCATTAGCCATGTACATTTCCTGTACCGCTAATTAAACACTTGGCAGCTAATTCATGTTTGAGCATCAATCGGTCTCCTCGTGAGAATCTTATGTTGTAATTTTCTTCCTAGCACCTACCCGGGGAGTGCCCAACCGACTAGACATTCCTAGGCCACCCAGTACACATGGCAATGCCACGGTCACGCGGTGACAACGAGGCGGGCATGCGAGTTTACGCGCTCTAGAGTTGGGGCCCTCGACCACCGCCCAAACCTCGACTTATCGCCACCAAACCATGTATTTATGATTAAATAGGTACTTATGTAACTAGAAATTATTTTTGTAAAAAAATAGCAACTATGATGCAGCTGCAGTTCAAATTTGACCCGCTTCCAACTGAATCGGCGGAAATTTGTGTTTTTCACGAGAGGTGGATCAAAACTTTATTCACCCAACCATTTTGTCAATTGTGCATTAAATATGTCCTAGTATTTTAGAAAATTGATTTGGTCCAATTTTGCAACAATTATTTGGGAGGTCCTTCACAAAAAAACCTCCTTTTGGGCACTCGAAAATGGAAAATGGTTTTTTGTCTCTAAGAAAATGAAAACTTCCTTAGGCAACATTGTTTGCCATTCCAATATGCACCCTTGTGCACAATATAAGATCATTTGAACAAACTATGCCATGAATGTGGCCATAAGATTGATCATTTGGCTTGAAAGCCATTGATCTCCATACGTGGTAGCTCGTTTCTGAGAACATTTTTTTAAAATAATTGTTGTATTACAAGTTTGTTATTTTTCCTGGGAACTTGGCCACATATAATGACACAATGCGAAGGTTTCCCAATTTTTTGATTTTTTTTGAATTTTTTATGCCCGTTTCAAAATGCGGTCAAAACGGCGGGAATGACCGTTTCCTAGATAGTGGTTGAATCTTGGATTTTTTTGGTGTTTCTCTGATTAAATAGATACTTATGTACCTAGAAAGGATTTTTGGTAAAAATAAAGAGCAAACTACAAGGCAGCTAAAGTTCAAATTTGACCCGCTTCCAGCTGAATCGGCGGAAATTTGTCTTTTTCACGAGAGGTGGATCAAAACTTTTTACACCCAACCACTTGGTCAATTTTGCATTAAATATGGCCTAATATTTTAGAAAAGTGATTTGTTCTGTTTTTGCAACAATTATTTGGTAGTTTCTTCACAAAAAACCTCATTTTGGGCACTCAAGAAATGGAAAAAGAATTTTCCGTGCAAAGAAAATGAAAACTCCCTTAGGAAACATTGTTTGGAATTCCAAGATACACCCTTGTGCATAATATGAGATCATTTGAAAAAACTATGCCATGAATGTGGCATAAGATTGATCATTTGGCTTGAAAGCCATGAATCTTCACGAATGATAGCTCATTTCTGAGAACTCTTTTTTAAAATAATTTCCGTATTACAAGTTTATTATTTTTCTTGGAAACTTGGTCACATATGATGACACAATGCGAAGGATTTCTAATTTTTTGTTTTTTATGCCAATTTCAAAATGCGGTCAAAACGGCGGGCTTGACCATTCCTAGCTAGTTGTTGAATCTTGGATTTTTTTGGTGTTTATATAATTAAATAGATACTTATGTACCTAGAAATGATTTTTGGAAAAAATAAAGAGCAAACTACAAGGCAGCTACAGTTCAAATTTGACCCGCTTCCAATTGAATCGACGGAAAAAAAAATTTCACCAGAGGTGGATCGAATCTTTTACACCCAACCATTTGGTCAATTGTGCATTAAATATGTCCTAGTATTTTTGAAAATTGATTTGGTCCGTTTTTGCAACAATTATTTGGTAGTTCCTTCACTAAAAAACCTCATTTCGGGCACTCGAAAAATGGAAATAAATTTTCCGTGCAAAGAAAATGAAAACTCCCTTAGGCAACATTGTTTGGAATTCCAAGATGCACCCTTGTGCACAATATGAGATCATTTGAACAAATTATGCCATGAATGTGGCCATAAGATTGATCATTTGCCTTGAAAGCCATGAATCTTCACGCATGATAGCTCATTTCTGAGAACACGTTTTTAAAATAATTGTCGTATTACAAGTTTATTATTTTTCCTGGAAAAGTGGTCAAATATGATGACATAATGCGAAGGTTTTCTAATTTTTTGATTTTTTTTGAATTTTTTATGCCCGTTTCAAAATGCGGTCAAAACGGTGGGCTTGACCGTTCCTAGCTAGTTGTTGAATCTTGGAATTTTTTTTGGTGTTTCTATGATTAAATAGATACTTATGTAGCTAGAAATGATTTTTGGAAAAAGTAAAGATAAAACTATGAGGCAGCTGCAATTCTAATTTGACCAGCTTCCTACTGAATCGGCGGAAATTTTTCTTTTTCACCACAGGTGGATCGAATCTTTTGACACCCAACCATTTGGTCAATTATGTATTAAATATGTCCTAGTATTTTTGAAAATTGATTTGGTCCATTTTTGCAACAAATATATTGTAGGTCCTTCACAAAAGAACTCATTTTGGACACTCGAAAAATGAAACATGTTTTTTTCTGGGAAAAAACTCATATCTCACGACACATTTTAAAAGATATTTATCTTTTTTCATGTTTGTTATTTTTTTTCTGAAACTTGTTCACATTTTGGTGACACCATGAGAAGGTTTCCATTTTCTTTTTGAATTTCTCAGGTCATAAAATAGCTAACATGATTTTAACACATTATTTTTAGGCAACTATGACCTACTTAGATGGTCATAAGATCATACTGCATTTTGATTGGTCCGTGGACGTCTCACGCGGATCGTGCGTCATACGCCGTCGGATGCTCGCGGATCCAACGGCCGTCCTCAACCCTTCCGCACCAACCCGAAACCCTAGCTATGTCCTCGTGGTCATTTTCCATCCACCTCCCCGCCTCCTTTCTTTCCCTCTCCTCCTCTCCCCTTCCAGATCCGGCGGAGCTACTCTACATCGCGCCCTTCCTCACCGCATCGCCACCCCGACCCCCTCCCCTTCCTCTCGCGATGCATCCACGGCATTCGCCGTCTTCTCTCTCGCAACGCTGCACCCTCCCCACCAGCCCCTCGCTTCCTTCTCCACCAAAACCGTTCCAAGACACGGAAACAATCCTCCCCACCCCCTCCCCCCCTCGATCAGTCGATCCCGACCAGCCTTGGGGAAGACGAAGAGTGGGACGGGAGGGAACGCCACCACCGCGCCGTCGTTGGTCTCCCTCCATCCGTCCGTGCGGGTGGTTGGTTGGGGCCAGCGCCAGCACCTCCGCCATGGAGACGGAGATAGAGCCCTTCTCCCCAACCACCATGCAGTGCAGCGGCAGATGACCCCTCCCAGGTGGCTGGCTAGGGTATCGGTCGCCTCCCACACCGGCGCCGCTCCGACGAGTCTGCAACATCTCCGACGACGCCCATGGTACTCATGCCCTCCTCCCCTATCCTGCTCATCTTCTTCTCCCCTCCCCTCCCCTACCCTCCCCTTCCCTCATCTTATTCTTCTGGATCTGTCCATCTGATTCCTGCGCTTGGTTTGTGCAGTAGGCCATCACCATGGAAGCTGCTACCTGCGGCTGTGACCTTTGATTGATGGAGGAGGAGCACCATGGCGGGTGTGAGTGCAGGTGCAGCCCATCGCCATGGAAGCAAGGCCCGCACTCTCTTCATGTTTCTTCATCTCAGGTCAACCCATTATTTCTCCTCTGCTATGCTACCATACTATGGTTTGCTGCTGCCAAACCTGTGAGTTAGTTGGTAGCTGCTGCAACTAGTAGTACTCTGTTATTTAAATGCTTGCTGCTGCCTTGTCTCTGTAGACTCATTTAGGAGCTGCTGCAACTAGTAGTACTCTGTTTTTTTAATGCTTGCTGTTGTAGACTTGTAGCGGATCCAGAAAGAGTTCTCCATTAGTGCATCTAGTATTTGCAGTCAATCGTGATTTAATACATCTAGCAGCGGGTTATAAGGTCAAATGCTAGTTGCTGTAGTGGTTGATTGGTATAATAGGTAAAAATCAATTTCCCGCTGAACAATAGATGATCTTACTAAACACCTAGCCCACCTTGCCTGGTATGCTTGTATCTGCTACATGTTGTTTTCATCTTGATAGCTAGCAGCCTAGCACGATGAACTTTGATTATGAAATCTCTATATGCTGTAACATTAATTGGCACTAGTAGAAAAAGGGTCAAACGTGAAGCACATTAGTGCCGGTTTGAATTTGAGCCGGCACAAATGTATACATTAGTGCCGGTTCCAACGGCTAGCCGGGCCGCTTTCATTAGTACCGGTTCGTGGCTAACCTTTAGCACCGGTTCGTGCCACGAACCGGTACTAATGAGAGTGGTGGCAGGATGTTGTCAGAATGGGGCCCCTCCAGTTCTTTAGTACCGGTTCTTGGCACGAACCGGTACTAAAGGTCTTCCTAGATAAACCCTTCGTCCACCCGAGCTCGCTCTGTTCTTCCCCTTTCCCCTCTCCTCTCTGTTCTTCCCCTCTTCCTCTCGAGCTCATCACACATTTTGCCCAAAATGTGTAAAGATTTGAAGGCCCCCATCCATTCAAATGATCACAAAGGTTAGCAACTTTGTCCTTTCATCTCTCATTGTTAGATTAGCTCTTGCAATGCTTTATATAGTGATTAATTTGTGAGTTTAGTAATTTGGGAGGAAATATATATATATATGTGCTAGTATTTGATTTATATGCAATTTGAGGTCAAAAATAACACTTAGTTTGCATATGTAGGTGTGTTTTACTTAGTGCCTTCTAAATCTCCGTCAGAACCACCGTCGATCGCCTTACTGTCTCTGTCATGGCACCACCTTGTGGTGAGCCTCTTGTTCATGAAATTTTATATAAAAAATTGATGTTTGTGTCATTCGGATATATAGTTACTCGTATAACTATCTTACCCGTACGTTGTTTGTTATACATAGTGCCATGGTTTGGATATCCGTCCCCGTCGGCCCTCGTCCTTGTTATGATTCGGATGTGGTATATTCTCTCTTAAAACTATTTGTTGCATTTCGTGTTTATGACAAATTATGCCCATCGAGTTGACATAGATATTTTTATCTCGGAGGTATGTGAACCGGAAATTCCAACCGACCCTATTGTCGAGAGGTTAAATTTAGTTGAAAGAGAAAACGAGTACTTGAAAGAAAAATTGAAAAGAATTGAGGGGGAGAAGATGGAATTGGAGTTGCATGTTGCCGATGTAAATCGATGATCACAAGATCAAGATGGAGAAAATGCGCTTGCAGATTAGAAAGATTAGAAAATATGCCATCGATAGTGAGGCTTGGTATCATTATGCTGTTGGATCAATTGTTACCTTAGTTGCGATCTTGATCGCATTTGTTGTTGCATTTAAATGCTTTAGCTAGAGAGTTATTTGTTTGTTGCATTTAAGTGTTGTATGAACTTTATGTATGAACTTGTATTAATTTGGTCTATTCGGTGTTGTGTAATGAAGATGAGCTGGCAATGGATGTACGATGACCGATGCTCTCCCCAGTTTGTTGAGGGCGTGCATACTTTTTACGCTTGCGGCTGAGGCAAACAAGCGGGCGGAGGGTTTTATGCCTTGTCCATGTGCTGGCTGTAAGAATGGTCGCAATTACTCTACGTCAAGAACCATTCACGTCCACCTGTTTGAGTCCGGTTTCATGCCCCACTATAATGTTTGGACCAAGCACGGAGAAAGAGGGTTTATGATGGAAGACAATGAAGAAGAAGAGGACAACGACAGCTATCCTGGCCATGGGTTCCCTGAATACGATGATACAACAATGGGGAAAGAAGCTGAGCCGGTAATGCGGGAAGAAGCTGAGCCGGCAATGCGGGAAGAAGCTGAAGAAGAGGCATCAGATGAGCCCGTTGATGATCTAGGTCGGGCCATTGCCGATGCAAAGAGAGACTGCGCAAGTGATTTGGAGAAGAAGAAGTTGCAGCGCATGTTAGAGGATCACAAAAATTGTTGTACCCGAATTGCATAGGTGACAAGAAAAAGCTGGGCACCACACTGGAATTGCTGCAATGGAAGGCATAGAATGGTGTATCTGACAAGGGATTTGGAAAGTTGCTGGTAATGATAAAGGATATGCTTCCAAAGGACAACGAATTGCTCGAGAATGCGTCTGAAGCAAAGAAGGCTGTCTGCCCTCTAGGGTTAGAGGTGCGTAAGATACATGCATGCCCTAATGATTGCATCCTCTACCGCGGTGAGTCACGAGGATTTGAGCGCTTGCCGGTATGTGGTTCATTACGCTATAAGATCAGCCGCGATGACCCTGGTGATGTCGAGGGCGAGCGCCCCAGGAAGAAGATTCCTGCCAAGGTGATGTGGTATTCTCCTATAATACCACGGTTGAAACGTTTGTTCCAAAACAAAGAGCATTCCAAGGCGATGCGATGGCACAGAGAAGATCGTAAGAAAGACGAAAAGTTGAGAGTACCCGCTGACGGGTCGCAGTGGAGAAAAATTGAAAGAAAGTACGGGAAGGAGTTTGTAGATGACGCAAGGAGCGTATGGTTTGGTCTAAGCGCAGATGACATTAATCCTTTTGGGGAGCAGAGCAGCAACCATAGCACCTGGCCTGTGACTCTATGTTTGTATAACCTTCCTCCTTGGTTGTGCATGAAGCGGAAGTTCATTATGATGCCAGTGCTCATCCAAGGCCCTAAGAAACCGGCAACGACATTGATGTGTACCTAAGGCCATTAGTTGAAGAACTCTTTTAGCTGTGGAATGGAACAGGTGTGCGTTCGTTGGATGAGCACGGGCAGGAAGAATTTGACCTATAGGCGTTGCTGTTCGTGACCATCAATGATTGGCCTGCTCTCAGTAACCTTTCAGGACAGACAAACAAGGGATACCATGGATGCACGCACTGTTTGGATGATACCGACAGTATATATTTGTATAGTTGTAAGAAGAATGTGTACCTGGGATATCGTCGATTTCTTCCGAGCAGGCATCCCGTAAGGAAGAAAGGCAAGCATTTCAAAGGTGAGGCGGATCACGGACGAAGCCTCGCCACCGTCTTTGGTGCTGATGTACATGATATGGTCAAGGATTTGAAGGTGATATTTGGAAAGGGTCCTGGCGGACAACCTGTTCCGAAGGACGCGGACGGACGAGCACCCATGTGGAAGAAGAAATCTATATTTTGGGACCTGCCATATTGGAAAGACCTAGAGGTCCGCTCCGCAATCGACGTGATACACGTGACGAAGAATCTTTGCGTGACCCTGCTTGGCTTCTTGGGCGTGTATGGGAAGACAAAAGATACACCTGAGGCACGGGAGGACCAGCAACGTATGCATGGAGAAGATGGCATACATCAGGGTCATGCAAGCTATGCTCTTACCAAAGAAGAGAAGGAAATCTTCTTTGAATGCCTGCCATGTGATTATGACGCAACTGCTTCCGGTTGCATTGAGGGGGCTTCTACCGGAAAACGTTCGATTAGCCATTGTGAAGCTATGTGCATTTCTCAATGCAATTTCTCAGAAGGTAATCGATCCAGAAATCATACCAAGGTTACAGAATGATTTGGTGCAATGTCTTGTTAGTTTCGAGTTGGTGTTCCCACCATCCTTCTTCAACATCATGACGCACGTCCTAGTTCACCTTTGTGAAGAGATTAACGTTTTGGGTCCTGTATTTCTACATAATATGTTCCCCTTTGAGAGGTTCATGGGAGTCTTAAAGAAATATGTTCATAACCGTGCTAGGCCAGAAGGAAGCATCTCCAAGGGCCATCAAAATGAGGAGGTCATTGAGTTTTGTATTGACTTTATTCCTGACCTTAAGCCGATTGGTGTTCCTGAATCGCGGCATAAGGGCAGACTGGATGGAAAAAAACGCTAGGAGCGGAACAAACAATATGTATGGACGGACATTCTCTCACTGAAGCACACTACACAGTTCTACAGAATTTCGCCTTGGTGGCTCCGTATATGGATGAACACAAGAATTTGCTACGCTCCAAACACCCGGAGCGGTCTGATGACTGGATTACACGTGAACAAACCAGGAGTCTCGCCAGCTGGTTGCGAACCGTACCATGCATGACACCTCTATTGAAGATGACCTGTACTTGCTGTCCCAGTTACCATCTTGAATATAATGACTTTCAAAGGGTACGAGATAAATGGTAATACATTTTACGATCCCCAAGATAAGAAGAGCACCAACCAAAACAGTGGTGTCCGCTTTGATGCAGAAACCAAGACGGGAAAGGAAACATATTATGGTTATATACAGGACATATGGGAACTTGACTATCGACGTGGTTTAAAGGTCCCTTTGTTTCGCCAGCTGGTTGCAGACACGTAGCCATACACACACACACAAGCATGATGAACACACACACACACGTATATATGTATGAATGCATGTATATATCAGTATATACGTATTTTGTATGTTTAATTAGTTTAGATTTTTTAGATTATTGTTTTTTCACTAGTATATATGTATGTATGCATGTTAGATGGATATAATTAGTGTTTAATTAGTATGGAATTTTTTTATATAATGTTGTTTTTCTGTTTTTTAGTGGATGTATAGAAGTTGTTTTTTCTGTTTTTAGTGTTAGATGCTTAATTAGTATGAAATAGCATATAGAATTTTGACATATGCTATGATAGCATAATTAGTGTTATATACAAATGTTAGTTATCAAAATCCAATCATTAAAAAAATGTTACTTTTTGCGGGCATATAGCTAGTATTTGTTCTCGACGATGCCCGGCCCGCATCCTCGCCGTCGACCCTTCCACGACGACGTCCGGCTGACCCATGTCCGGGACTGGGCTTCGCCGGGCTGGCACTGGAGGTGCTGCACGGAGGCGCGCCGCTTGATGAGGAACCCGGCCTCGGGTCCCGTCGTCGACCCTGATCTCGTTTGGTGGCATTCGCGTGGACCAGTTTCGGCGCGGAGGGAGCCGGCCCAGCCGAAGGTGGTACGTCGCCGTGTCAGGGAGGAGGACGAGCACGTCAATCGCTACATGGTTGCGTTAGAGGGCGGCAGGTTCTCCAATACCTGGCAGTTTCTTCAGGGATCTCACTTCAGCTATGATCCTGTGAGGGTCCTTCTCTTTGGGTGTCCACCGCCCGCGCCGCAGGAACCGCGAGTGTCCTAGATTCTTCTGTAGTATTCGATCTTTATTAGTTACCTAGCAAGTGATGTATTCGATATTATATCTATTATTCGAGACGATGTATTCGAGATTATATCTATTATTCGAGACGACGTATTCGAGATTATATCTATTATTCGAGACGATGTTTTCGAGATTATATCTATTATTCGAGAAGATGTATTCGAGATTATATCTATTATTCGAGACGATGTAATTTGAATACTAATTTTTTTATATTTCTTTTGGATTAGTTAAATAAAAGCTATGGCGGACAATACCGGCAGAGAGGGAGAACAGGCCATGTTCGATATGATACGCCATCCTCATGGGCCATATGATGATCAGTATGAAGAAGATTATGACGGCTCTGAATTTCTAAACAACACCGAAGAGGGTGATATGATATTCGATCGCGACGACCGAATTGATGAAGTCATGAACTATGATTATTATGATGACGAAGAAAATGTTGATCTTGAAACAACAAAGACCGGCGAGGTATATATATTTATATAAGCAGGCATCTGGTGATCATCACATGTTTTAAATGACTTGAAGATATATTAACGAATCGATCTTTGTTCTTTCAGCCATCCGGATCGAGCAAATCTTCAGACAAAAGGACGAAACGAGGCCCGAACAAAAAGTTGAACGAGGGCGTAAAGTACAATATCGAGGCAATCAGACCTAATGGCGAACCATTAGCGTCTAAGAAGATTCTTGGACAAGTTAGATTCGTCGGTCACGGAGTTCTTGTGAAGGACCAACTCCCGATATCCCTTCAAGAATGGAGAGAGCCAGCAAAAGACAAAAGACAAAAAGATAAAGAGGACGCTGCTCCACGTCCAGATGTTACTTTTGTCGACAAAAAACAAAAAGATCTGCTTTGGGATACTCTCATGGAACATTTCACCCTACAAGATCATTTCACAGAAGCAGATGTGCAGAAAGTCAAGGACGCTGCTCTTAGGAAGATGGCGGTTGCATTCAAGAACCACAAGAATCGTGAATGGGACAAGTACGTCAAGGGAGGAAGGAAGACTCCAGTATTCGAGGGAACACTAGAGAACCAACGTGCTCATTGGGACGATTTCGTGAAATTCAAGGATTCAGAATTAGCTAAGGAACGATCGAGAATAAACAAGAAGAATGCCGAAAAAAAGGATAAGTTCCATAAGCTGGGGCCAGGTGGCTATGCGGTGGCAATGCCTAAGTGGGATAAGTCTGAGAAAGAGATGGAGGATGCAGGTGTCACTCCAGTTACTAAGAGCTTACGCGTGCCCTAGGAAATCCTGAACACCCGGGAAGAACACGAGGCATGGGCGCTATTCCGTGGTATGAGGGGTTTTCAGACTGGAACAACGACTACAGAACCCGTGCGAGAAAGAAGATTGCGGAGGAGAAGAAGAGGAAGATGGAGGAGGAGCAGAGGAAGCGGGACTATGAACGCCTTCAAGGACTAGAAGCAAGTCAAGCGAAATTGGCAGTCAAATTCCAGCGGCAGCGAGCAGATCGACTCACTTAGCCAACAAAGGGGTCTCAGCTGCAGCAGCTAGCGGCTGATCCAGCATTGGATAGCACCTCCCCATACATGCCGAGAAGCAGAGTGGGTTCCGCCAAGGACGACGCAATGCTCTATAGATACCCCGTGGATGGCATCACGGATAACACTAACTGCGAGCTACACGTCAAAATGAAGAACATATCCATGAAGGTGGCGGACGCCGTTGCTTTTACAAATCCCCCCAAGGCAACCTTCCATTGCAACCCGATTCCAGCGGGCTATGCCCGTGTCTTGGTTGATGAGGTGGTGGACCCATATTCGGACCTAGAGCTTGACATTCACGGAGGTGACGACGGCGCTTTCTCGGAGAGGCCAAACATCGTGTCATCCTATGGAAAAAGGATTGCATCATCTTTCAAGGCCACCGACACCGCATCAGCCGACTCCTCGTCGAAGTCCGCCACCGAGTCAGCAGACCGCCGCTCCTGCAAGTCCACCAAGTCCGCAAAGTGTCGTGCCACTCCTCCTCCAAGTCCGGCAAAGTGTCAGGCCCCTCCTCCTCCTCCAAGTCCGCCACAGCGTCAGACGTCCACTCCTCCCTCAAGTCCGGCACAACCTCAGGCCACTCCTCCTCCAAGTCCGGCAAAATGTCAGGCCACTCCTCCTCCTCCAAGTCCGCCACAGCGTCAGACGTCCACTCCTCCTCCAAGTCCGGCACAACCTCAGGCCACTCCTCCTCCAAGTCCGGCACAGCTTCAGGCCACTCCTCCTCGTCCAACTCAGCCCCGTCAGCCGTCTCCGCCGCCTCATCAATCACAGAAGAGACACCCCGCAGCTTTGGTGCATAGCGGTACGAGTCGAGGTAGTAGAGGAAGTACAGGCGGAGGCAAGCGTCCAAGCCTAACGCCTCTTCCGCAGAGGCCTTATGACAGGTCCGAGGAGGAAAACGCAGCCATATCGAAGGCCCAGGTGGAAGCCCATTTTGCACTGAAACCGCAACCGCCGCCAAGGGAGAAAGTGCCTAAGGAAACGATTGACCACTTCATTCGTATGGCTCAACCACCAGCTCCCAAGCCTGTTGACACAGACTATGAGCGCCACATCAGGAAGTTAAATCGAGCACGTCTACGTGGGAGGCGAGCTCGGGATCAACAAACAACAAGAAGCTGTCGAAAAATGCGGAAAACCATTCCCGGCTAGGAGAACAGCGGCGCAATCGATCCCTCGCTTGTTGTGCCAACAACACGTGATAAAGACGCTGGCCCAATATTATTGTGGGCAAACAGTTTACGTTCCCGAGGTGGGCAATGTGGTCATAACCAAGGACCATATAATGCAGGCTGAAGTTCTCAACATCACTGTTGGACAACTCCTCGAGATTGAGCCCATGCCTGTGCTTACAGAGGATGAAATAGGACGGAAATATGTCCGGGGCCAACCTTTTGTCAAGCCAGACAAGGTCAAGAACCTCCCAACGAGAATGTATGAATTGCATCAATGGTACATGAACATTACCAAGATTTCCAATCGATTGTCCCTCATGGTGAATGTCAAGGAGGAGCATTACTTCCATGAGAAAGCTACATCCGTTGAGTATTCTGAACTGTTTCAGTTATACAATCAAGACGCACTCGACAAATCTATAAATCGGTTGCTATTATGCGTAAGTGATTTCTTTCTGTAATTTAAGTCTCAAGCTAGCTGTAGTGATCCTTTTGATCAATCATTACCTGTAATTATCCTCACTATATTTTTTTCTGTGGTATTATGCAGGCTGAAGATATATGAAATGAGAAAAGGTGGACGCTTTGGCATTGGGTTCATTGACCCAAACACCGTTAATGAATACACATGGAAAATAAATGCACATCATCAAAAGGCCGTGAGGACAACATGCTAGAGTTCTTGAAGCGCCTCAAATACAATGAAGATATACTACTTTCTTACAACTTCCAGTGAGTCACACTGTCTTGTACTACAAATTCTCTGTTTTTGCCTACTAGCTAGCTACATGTTTTTGCTTACATATGCCCGTTTAATTAAGACATGCAAACATGTGTGCATGCAGATTTCACTGGATCTTGTGTATCATTAAAGTTGACGCCGAAACAGTTGAAATACTGGACTCACTACTCAAAGCAAATACTGACTATAACAACTTGTTTGGGATAGTCAACAGGTAATTTCAATCATTATTAACTATATATCTCGGTCTATTTAGTTCATCATTTCATGATATGAACTATTTAATAACCCCTTTATTCATTTTCTTTGTCGGCGGGCAGGGCTTGGGCAAGGTTCATCAGCGTCACGGAAGGCGAATGGAAAAAAAAAAGCTTAAATGGTTTCGACCCAAGGTAAGTAATTAAGTAGTACTAGCTAGCTAGCTAGCTGCCATTTCTTTAATTATCATGCTTGATTAATTATTATATGATCAAATTCCATTCTTGTAAAGGCCCTGAAGCGGTAGCGAGGACTGATCTATGTGCATTCTGCGTTTGCGAGAACATTCGCATAATGGCGTCCGAAAGGAGCAGATCTCAAAGACAGGAATGGGTACGCTTGTCAGAACACTATTCACAATTTTTACACCATTATCGATATTTAGTCACACAACTAATACAAATGCATATTGATCTCTTTCTTAACAGTTCACAGAGGTGCGGGACAAGCTCATAGAAAGCGGAGCGTAGAAGCACTTCAAGAGGAAATAAGCGGGATTTTTGCTCGACCAAGTCATAAATCCGAAGGAGAATACTATTACCCGCTACCGCCCCATGAAAACCACTTCCAATTGTCATCGTGCTCAAGGCACCAATTAGGCTAATTCCACTGGCTCCGAATGCAACATGCATATGTAGGAGAAATTGTATATAGCTATATATATATATATATATATATATATATATATATATATATATATATATATATATATATGCATAACGTGTACAATGTGTAGTATCGTAAAATACCAGCAAACGAAAAAGAATTAAAATGGAAACACAAAATTAAATGAAAAAGAAATATTTAAACTAAAAACCCCCCAAACCTTATAGTACCGGTTGGTGTAACCAACCGGTACTAAAGGGCTCCCTGCCCCCGGAGCTTCCTCGTGCCACGTGGTTGGCCTTTAGCACTGGTTCGTGCTGAACCGGTACTAAAGGGAGGGGGGGCTTTAGTGACCACACTTTAGTGCCGGTTGTGGACCCAGCACTAAAGGGCGTTACGAACCGGTGCTATTGCCCGGTTCTGCACTAGTGTGGGTCAATCTCGAATTTGTTGTGAATTGTAAGATGCTTTAAGTAAATGTTTTTTTGCCTTCTCGCATGTAGGCGGTCAGGCGAGATAGCAAGCAAGAGGTTCAGTCTGTTGGAGTAGGATGGCGAGCTGCTGATTCGGGTTAACCAGGGGCACACTGTGGTAGTATGATTTCTGCCTGACCCCCCAGACCGTGGAGAAGCAGAGTCGGCAGCTGGCGGGGGACGTGGGCAACGACCAGATCGTCGTCCTCTCCAAGCGAAGGGGATAATTCAACTAGATCTGCAGCTAACTCAACTTGACCCTGCTGTTGTTATGATTTCTGTGTAGAAGCATGTTAAGAGACTTGGCTGTATTCATGGAGGTGCTTAAATATGTTCTGTTTAGCCTTAGGGCATGACTAAGGCATGCCATATGTTCTGTTTGAAGTCACTTGCAAATAATCTAACTGTATCAGCTGCTTCAGTAATTATATCATTACTGCCTTGTTTTGAGACTTGCACAAAATTACTTGATGGCCAATATTTCAACACAAAACGTTGAATCAGGATGTGAAGTGATTTTATGGGTTTATGGGGATCTGTCTTTCTCTAAAGCTGGTGGTGAAAGGGAGGCAGTTGCCTCCATTCGTATTTACCCCTTGTTGTGAGTGCACCAGCCACTTCAACAAAAAAAGATTTTACTTACTTCTACTACTCGTACTTAGTTCAAGACTTGAAGAGTTCAGTAAATAATTTTCCCAGCTTATTTAATTCTACTTATGTTCCTATGATTGATCTCGTGGTCCCTTTGTCCGGCGTATGCATGTTGAACGCCCCCATTTAGGTTGCTTGGCCGTGTTAGGCCAAGTTGTTGTTTGTCAGCATTCTGTCATTCAGTGTGCTTGTGCTTGTGCTGCGCCAATTATCAGGTACACCTCACCTCACCTTGTGTGGGTCACTTGTTAGTAGTGGATAGGATCATGCTAGGAATTGAGCTGTCGTGTTCAACTTCCTGTAGCTTGTTGTCATCTGAGCTCACCAACCCAGCTTGCATCTGCAGTAATTGTCAAGACCTCGTGTTGCATTTCTAGCTTCTGAACCTCATGTTGTGCTATTGGTTGGTTGCTTGCAGGGGCGCCAGGGAGACGACGCCGTGCAGCCTAATCTACAGCTTGGAGACGATGAGCACCCCTGGCTCGGCGACCGGAGCCAGGAACCATTCCAGCCGCAGCTCTCTCGAGATGGATGAGTTCTTCGCCGCCGTCGCCGAGCAGCAGCAACACCAGAGCTTCATGGAGAAGTAAGAACTCTGCTTCCTTCTCTTCTTCACCTGAACTATACATATTGTGAAAAGAAACTTGGTAACATTAGACTGTTCTGTTGTAATAATTAGGTATAACTTCTGCTCCTGGGATGATATGAGTGGACGGTGCTAGACTGCTAGATTGATCACTGTAACTGTCTTGTTGTAATGCTAGACTGTTCTGTTGTGCTAGACTGTTCTGTTGTAATGACCAGCCAGCCCCAAATGACCAGCCACCATCAGCAGCAGCAGCATATCATGCCGTGGGCGACATGCAAATGCAGTCGGTTAGTAGTAGCTCAGCCAGCCAGCCAGCCTCTCGAGTCAGTATTGCTGGAATGAATGGTTGTAATATAATAACATTGCACGTTGCTTTGAAAATGTATATGGCATAATATTTTTTTTGGATTGGATCAATCTTTTCGGAACTGGGCTAGGCCCAAGTTTATTGAACAATTATTTTGGAGGGAAAAACATGAGAGACCAAGCAAAGAAATGGCCCAGAAAAATACATGATCAAAAAGAAAATCTGCTGTTAAAAGGGCCACGCAAAGAAATCAACAAGGCTGAATTGTTGGGCCAGACCCATGTAGCTAATAAAAGCACAGAAAAAATACATTAAAAGGCCGAATTGTTGGGCTCAGCCCATGTAAAACACCGAATCGGACCGGGCTGATTCTTTTGCCACATCAGCTTGCCACGCTGGATGCCTACGTGGCCTGGGGAGGTTGCTAGTAACCAAAAATTTGGCCGTGCAACCAACGACCTTTTATAGAAGGTCAATAATTTCAGTTTACAACCGCCAGCTTTTGACCTTCTGGTTTTGGTCACAAAAAGGTCGCAAATGAAAAACTATGACCTTTCAGAGACCAATAGTGAGGGTCACAAGTTGACATATTTCTTGTAGTGTTACTCGGAAAAAGGAGCAGTCAGAATATCATTCTCATCAGCAGCAAGTTGAGGAACATCCTCAATCCTTGACTCATCCGGAGAAACACAGTTATCCTATGGAGGCCCAAACAACTGCTTGTAGTATTCGCTTATGTATAATTTTAGTTTCTCCTGTCATAAAATCATTCCTTCATCTTGCTCAAGCTGAAAGATTCTCTTCTTTCTATGATTGCCATTGGCGATCATGTGAAAGAATTGAATGTTCGCATCCCCCTGGATGACTCGGCGAACCTTGGCCCGCAATGCCCACTTTAATTCCTCTTCACGGAGAAGCTCCTTCAATCTTATCTCCGCCTCAAGCTTAGTATGAAGCTCCGAGGTCAGGAAAACCGTGGATTCAGCTTTTACATCTAGGATTGAATGAGGGTAAGAAGCCTATCCTTTTCGACCTTATAAATCCCACTAAGATGCTTCGCCCACTCGCGCAGGAAACTTCTCAAGTGCCAGATCTTATTCTGCCAACGCTCAAGCGCAGTCCGGCCTCCTGCATCCTTAGCCCATTCCCTGGCTACGAGATCTAGGAAGCCTTCTCGTTCAAACCAAGCCAGTTCGAACGAAAACGAGTTTTTGTTTCCCACGTGGGTGGCCTCATCAGAGTCCACAAATAAAGGCGTATGGTCGGAAATACCACGCGAAAGTGCCTAAACCGTTACGAAAGGAAACTTCTGCTCCCATTCGACGCTAGCTAGGACTCAATCCAGCTTTTCAAACATCGGATTTGGCAGCGCGTTGGCCCAGGTGAATTTTCTACCCGAAAGCTCTATCTTTCTCAGATCCAAGCTTTCAATAATGGTATTGAACATAAACGACCACCTCCCGTCGAAATTATCATTGTTCTTTTCCTCTTGCCTTCTAATGATGTTGAAATCACCCCCAACCAGGATTAGGAGTTGTTCAGAACCGCAAATCCGAACCAGGTCTGCCAAGAACTCAGGTTTAAGTTCTGGCTGGGCGGCCCCATATACCGCCACCAAAGCCCAATTAAACCCGTCGTCCTTCGACCGCACCCGAAACTTAACCGCGAAGTCTCCCATCACCAGACTTCGGACTTCGAGCGAATCGCATCTAACTCCTAGTAAGAACCCACCCGATCTTCCTCTAGGAGGCAAACAATGCAAGTCGAAGTCAATACCTCCCCAAAGAGTATTGAGAAACTGTGGCGAAAAATTATCTCTACCAGTTTCCGTCAGTGCAATGAAATCTAGCCTATGCTCGATAGCCGCCTCTGCTAGAAACCTTCTTTTAGCCAAGTCTTTCAGACCTCTGCTATTCCAAAAGATTCCTTTCATATTTGGTCATGAAATTTTTTTGCAGTATGGATCTTAGCACTCCTATGCACCGCCAAAGCCGGGTAAATCTTCCGCTTCCACTTGCATTTATGTTTGTTCTGATCCTCCAGCCGGTCCTCACAACCGGGTTATGTGGATCTATCTATGACAACCTCAAAGGTGTCATCCTCCTCCTCAGACTCAGGAAGGGATGGTGCAAGATCCGCACAAAGATTATCGAGCACCCTAACCCCCAATGCATCAATATCGAAATCATTCATGGGTTTAACTGCAGCTAAGTTGCGAATCATCTCTAACGCACGTTCCACCTCCAAATCTAGGATATCATTGACAAAATTAGAAATTTCACTATCATTGCTCCCTAGTGAAACTCCTAGTTGGTTTGCATTACTAGTAATCTCATCATCGGAAAAATGCAAAATAGAATTAGATATATTAACCGACATACCTGTACTGACCTCAACATCACGAAGCTTGGCCGCCCTCATGGCGCACCGCTGTTGGATGTTGTCAATGTCCGGATGATCCTGGAGGCGGCAGCTCATCCGCCGCCCCGCAGAGACCGGATCCGGAATTCCTCCAAGCGCAATAACCTCCTCCCGAGTGACCCTGCTCGGAGTGGGGCCTCCTGCCTCACCCCCAGCACCCATCAAGCCATCCTCCATGGACGAAACAGCAGGAGCACCCGAATGCAGCGGCAGGGAACTCCCCGGTGCCGCAGACGACATCCGCGCACCGCGGCAGTGAGGCACATGAGAACCGGGAGAAGTGGGTGTATGGGCCACCTGCCCGTATTCCCACCTATCCCGGTCCTCTGGCTAGAGGGGCTCGCCGGCGCCAGAACAGATGCGGCCACCGAAGGCGCCCCAAGGGAAGAAGGAGTCGGGGCCACCTGCCCCGAGCCCCCTCCTGAAAGCGGAGCCGCCAGCATGAGCGCCGTCGTGGAGATAGGAGAAGAGGGTGATGTGACCACCTGCCCCGGACGCCCTCCTCCAGGGACGACCTCCAACACCGCAGTCGTGGCCAGAGGTGAGACAACGAGCGGAGCAGGAGAGAGAGTGGCCACCTGCCGAAGCTCCTCCCCCCTCCCTCAACCGAAGGCGTCGAGCCCCCGAGAATGGGACAAGCAGCATCCTCACAATGCAGGCAAGGTAACATGCGCTCAAACACATCATTGGACTACAGCCGGTCACTCCAGAGTCTGGGAGGCACAGAAGCAAGCTCAAAAGACCCAAATATCAGAGAAGTCATAGGAACCAAAGAGGGTGATGCCGTCCCATCCCCAGTTGTCTGAGACACGGGCTCCAGTCTGTTGGACAACTCTCGTCCAACATCATTGACAGGTGCCTTCTTAGCACCCGAGCTGTCATCTCCCTCGTGCATGTGAACATCAGTCCCATTAACGTCCTCAGCGAACAGATCAGCGTCCTCAAACTCGATCTCGAGGTTATAAATCTATCCTCTATATGTCCACTTGACCACATCAGGCATGAACTCAATATCCAGAACGCTCACTAGCAGTCGGGCTACCCCGTTAGCTCGGGTGAAAGCCATATCCACTCTCTCAGTTTTGCCCACCATAATACCCAAGCTAGACACAACCCTAGCATCTTGCATCGCCCTCGAGGGAGCCCCGAAAAAATGTAACCACACCTGAGTAAGAAGCTTGCCCTGAGGCTCGACCTTCTTCCACTCGTGAAACACAAGTATACATTTTGTGCCAGGTATTCTGCACAACCCAAAGCTCAGAAGTCTCTGCAAATCCTCAACCAAAGGAAACTCAACCTTAAACAGGTTAGCATCGAGATTAACGAGCTCCCTCTGGAAGTCACCTGGAGCTAACTCCTTAAGTCTCTGCACAATCTGGGTCTCAGAGAGATTTCCTTTGGTAACTTCCACCACCCCAGTGGTCATACTCAGGGTCTCCTCCGGAATCTCCCTCGCAGAAGGAGACTCAAAAAACATGAGCTCAACACAATACACGCCATACATCAAAAGAGACGGATCTGATCATGCAAGATCGGGCAGTCCCCCGTATCACGTGTCGGCTTACCACAAGTATCACAAGTATCACATAGTTCAGCCACGCATTCAGCAATAAAATGACCCTTCTCTCCACAACGGTAGCATAACATTTTCTCCTTCTTTCGCGCCCACTTGGACGCTCTATCCAAATCACCTCTGTCGGTCGCCTCCACTGACGCTGACACCATGGTCTCATTCTCGGGTATCTCAGCATTAGCTAGTGCCGTCACCACATCCATAACCTGACCGGACAGCACCGGTGCCTCGGCATCCCCGGCGGCGGCCGTCTGCTCGACGACTACAGGCGGAGGAGGCTGCCGTTGTAGGAACCGACCACCTCGACCACCACGATGACCGCGGTATCCGCCCTGCTGTCGATCAACCAGGCTAGACGCCCCCTCAACAAAACCACCCGGAGGACCGAGAAAAGGTCTCTTCGCGGTACCATCACTGTGCCAAGCATATCCACGGCCACCACCCGTCGATGAGGAACCATGGTGATGGCCATCCCCATAGGCATTGTAACCATCATCTCCCCATTAACCTCGGGCGTAGCAGAAGCACCTCCAGCACCCGTGCTTTGAGGCGGCGCAGCCTGCATATGCACCGGCCCAGACCGATACTGCATTGGCCTCGCTACATAGTGAGGCGGCGGGGCTGCCCGAGGCTGATGACCGGGCGTCACACCTTGGCTCCCCGGTGTTGGCAGCCTGGGCGCAATCACACCACCCTGGCCCGCAGCGGCACCCACAGCCAGGCCTTGCGCCGGCGGGCGAGGACCGAGAGCCGGCCCTCCTCGACCCACGGCAGGCAGCACCGCCGAACCCAGCGTCGGCAGCCGAGCTCCTGGTAGGGCACCTCCACCTCGGACTGCAGCCACATTGGCCGTCCCGAGGGCCATCACGGCTCCCCGTCCAGCAGCAGATGTCCCTAGGGCGCAAGGAGGAAGATGGCGACGTCGATGGAACCCTGATGCATGCGACGTCGTACTCAATATCGCTTGGGACCGGACTAGTCTGGGCCTCATACCCAACCGTCCCCAGCCCAACGACATAAAGCGGAAAATCAGCCAAAACCGGCCCACTTCGGCCCAGGAGCGAATTTAGACGCTCTTGGCGAGCAGCCGCGATCGGGATCGCCGTGTTCGTCGGCGTCGCCGTCGTGATCACCACCGGCGCTGATCTAGGCCCTACCCAACGCGGTTTCTTCCTTCTCGTAACCGTAATCCACAACTCCGGATGAATCAAATCGAAAAGCGTTAAGTTCGGTAGACAAACCTTAGGCAGGGGGCCCTTCCATGGCCGGATCGCCGTCGCCGTCGTTCTCCGATGAACCACACGGCGTAGCATCTCCATCTTCTCTCCCGCGTGAAGCCCTATCCTGGCCGGATCATCGGGGGGCAGGACTTTGTCGACCGTCGTCGCCACTTCAGCTTCGTCGTATCCGGCGTTGAAGAAATCGCAAATCTGGTCTGATGGCGCCGGCGACGGCGAAGATGCTGAAGTCTTATCCGCGTCCCCGTCCCCATCGTCCTCGTCAGCGTCGGTGACGGCGGAGATGCCGGAGTCGCATCCGCGTCCCCGTCCCCATCGTCCTCGTCGGCGTCGGCGAGGGCCCAGAACCGGCCCCCCACCCGCCGTCGGTCGCCGGAGCAGGGAGGCGGCGCACCCGCGGTCACCCCACTGGTTGCCCCCTCAGTCGCCTTTCCCATCAGTTGGTCCAAGTTTCCTGTCCCCTGGATGGACGAACTGCTGGTTGCGTGGGGAGACGGGCACACAGCAAACTAATGTTGCCATCAGCTAAAATTAGAGATATGCACACATCAAATTTCCCTAGTATGAATTTACCATGTCAAAATAGAACATAAGTAGTACCTGAAAGTATGTAAATTTTCGCTGTCTTAAGATGCGATGTGGGTGTAAGGATGGCAAGTGTATGTAGTTGCATGATAGTGATGTTATCGCATTGAGCACAACTCGAAGATAATAACTGACGGTTGATCCACTATGTTGGAACATATCTTGCACCATCCGATTGCTTGCATTCTTTGATATTGTGTATAGAAATATACCTACTTGCTCTTCCATGGATACATATGTTCTGTCTTCAAGATTGCACTTCTCACAAAATTTTTAACCTAAGGCTTGAAAGATCTCTCTCTCCATGTGGAATCGTCTTTGTCACAGGACCTCACGGACGGTAAGTGTTTCATGCATGTACGTAGATCCTGTGAGGATGGATGTATGTATTGGCATTTTTGTGGATGAGCTACTGCCATCTAATGTAGGGTGTATGTGAGAAAAACTAATTCATCTTTATTTTCTGATCGCCTACGGTAGTTTGGATTCATTGGCTGTTACTGGAAATGGTGTGGTATTGCTTGAATGAGGAAGTGTGATGTTCAAATGAACTCAGCAGTGAGGAACGGCTGTGTGAATGGTTTGGCTGTGTGATGTGTGTTGTTCTTAAGCTTGTGGTTTATGTATGTATATATAGAGCAAAGGGAGTGCAACGGCTAGTATGTGTAACGGCTAGAAAGTTTTTCTTGTGATCCGAACACACCGTATTTTTTTTATTTCTCTACTTTGAAGACTTGTGGTTTGTACTGCACATCCAACTCCACTTCCTATACCTTTTCCCATTCCTTTGCTTGGCTCTCCTCTAGTCCGAACACAGCCTTAAGAAAGAACCAGACATATATACCTGAGTGGCGCACAGGAGGCCGTCTGAGCCTTCGATGCGGGGAACAAACAGCCTCCTTTTCTTTGGCGATGGCTGGAAGTTGATGAAGTCATCGACTGTGAGACGAGAGCGAGCCACGAGGAAGAGCATGCCCTTTCGGTTGCAGTCGATCTCCAACCTGCCGTCCCCGCCCTCCTTGAAGCGGCCGGACAAGGAGTAGAAGGGCACAAGGGCCTTGCTCAACACCGTCTTCAGCCGGCTTACGTCGAAGAAGTCGCTGGTGGCTGTTTGATCACCGGAACGTCAACGGTAGAAGTGGACGAGTGGGGTGTAGCCTTCGTGGACTAGCATAAGATTGATCGGGGACAGCCGGAGTGCTTTACGTGGCTGTTTGCAGTATCGATATAGGAGGTCACTGTTTTTGACTGCTCAACCTTTTTCATCAGAGTTTAGAGTTTCAATTTATGCTATTAGGCCAAACTGGCACAGAAAATGTCATCAGGCTTGGTGGTTAATTGCCAAATTGTTTTTTTCTGGCGTCAACGTCGGGCTTACGCCGGCCTGAACCATATATTACTTAAAAGAGATGTTTACACAGGAGGTTACAAGGGGTTGGCGAGGGGGAGAGAAAAGGGCGGGGGGGGGAGCCGAATATTACATAAGGTCACAATCTCGCGGCAAGGTTTGACAACATAGAGCCCCATTCTTGGAGGAGCCATTTGCGCTGGGCATTCTTGCATCGTTGAGACCATAGCTTGAGATCATCCGCCGCAACCCTGGCAATGTGATGAATGTGCAGGGTCTCTTGTCGAAAGACCTTGGCGTTTGGGCGCTTCCAGGAGTTCCAGAAGATTGCGATGAGAACTGTAGAGCGAACTTTATCCCTCGGGGTCATCCGCTAGATATCTGCAATGCTGTTAGGCGAGCCCCTATATAGGTTGTCGAGCTCATCCCATAGCGGCCGAAGAGCGGTGCAGCTGAGGAGGAGGTGGGTGATATTATCGCAAGTGCCACAGAACGGGCAGGCATCTGAGGTAGCAATTGAGCGACGCAGCCTTCGCTCGTTGTTGTAGACACGATCTTTGTGAGCCAACCACATGAAGATTCGACACTTGTTGGGCGCATAGCTCTTCCATATCGTAGCCGCCATTGGGTCTGTTGGGTGTTCGTGCCATACCGCTGCGTAGGCCAAACTGGTTGAAAGAGCTTTGCCCTCTCACCTGCAAACCCTGTTATCGTCAACCTGCGGATCAAAGTTAACTGTAGCCGTAATATTACGCAAGGTAGCCAGTTCGTTCTCCACTACAAGGGATAACCGAGGCGCAAGATCAAGGTTCAGTTCTGTCGAATCCAACACCCGCGCGACCGAGGATGACTGCCTATTGGAGTGTGAGTATAGAGCAGCAAACTGGCAAGCGAGAGTAGTCTGGGTGTTTGGGAGCCAAAGATCATTCTAGAATGAGGTGGTGGCCCCATTCCCGAGATTGACCGAGGTGTTGGACCTGAAGAAGTCTATATGCTTACTGATATCGCGCCACACTGGTGATGCGGAAGAATCCCCAAATCCCAAGTCATGAGTAGGGGACCAGCCATATTTGTTAACCAGGTAGGATGTTGCCGGAGTAGAGTTAGAATCGTGTAGCTTAGACAGGTGTCTAAGAAGAAGGCGCACATTCATGTGTTTGAGAGAGGAGAAACCAAGACCCCCGTTTGCGAAAGCTCAAAAGAATATGCAAGAAGAGATCGTCTTCCTCTTAAAAAAAAGAGAGAGATGGCATATTCACAAGCAATTATTGATGGAGAGATCACGTCTCGCCGTTTTCCCACTGACTGCTCCGTCGGTCCATCTGTGTGTCTGTTTGTCTTCTCTCCTCTTCTTCTGGCGTCTCTCTCTCCCTGCTTTGCCTCTAACAGGGTCAGATAGAGAATCAATGGCGGGACGTGCGCCTGCCTCCCAACAATGTGTTTAGTTTCCTCCAATGGGTGACACGGCGGCATGGCAACTGCTGCTGTGTTACCCGTTGGCCGAAAAACGGATTTTGGCCGAATTTCGGCCATCTCGGCCTAGTGCGAAAAATACCGTCCAGCAAAAAATGGATTTTGGTCAAAATTTGGTCAAATTTAAGCCAATGTTTTTTTAAATTTTGATCAAATTTCAACCGAAATTTTTGAAAATGGCCGAAATTCGGACATCTCCGCTTGGGGCGAAAAATTGCACAAACAGAAAATCAAACCTTGAGCCGTTGGTGAACTCCACCATAGCCAAACATGTCAAATTTTGGTACTCCGATGGAATATTTAGTTAGTAGTGATGGGAGTAGCGGGACGAGGTGTGTGCATCGACATAGTTGCATGAGTTTGTATGGATTCGAGATATTATAATTAAGGTGTCTCGATGCGGATTACATTATTTAAGGGGTGTTCAATCAGTGCCAGCGGACGGGCATTTGAGGCCGGATTGGCCCATTGCGGTTGTAGATGCTCTAACAGGGCAGACAGAGAATCAATGTGTTCCTTCAATGGGTGACACAGCAGCATGGTGATGTTACATTGGTACTACAAAAATGCTAAGCTCTACTGACTATCATACAGCTGGGGGGGAAAGAAAACGACAAGATTTGATATATCGCCATGAATGTCCCCGTCAGCCAGACCGCCTTTCTTTATCATTATCATGTCTAAATTTTTTACATACCCATACGTGCTTGAAGCTAGAAGATATGCGATCACAGGCCAAAATATATGCGATCCTCACTGCCCATTTCCAACTCGGTAGCTAGAAGTAGCAGTAGCGCCAGAACAAAAGCAAGACAACATCCGGTAGTAGCTAGAGCAACAAGGACGAATTAAACAACAACACAGCTACTCTTAGGAATGGCCGGCGAGGAGGAGGTGCAGGTGGTGGAGTCCTGTTTCGTGATGCCGGCGTCGGACACGCCGAGCAGGGCGATCCGGCTCTCGCCGTTCGACCTCATGCTAGCCAGCAGAGGCTACACCCCACTCGTCCACTTCTACCGCCCACCAGAAACCGCGGGCGACGACTTCTTCGACGTGACAAGGTTGAAGATGGCGTTGGGCAAGGCGCTTGTGCCCTTCTACCCCCTGGCAGGCCGCTTGAGGGCGGGCGGCGACGGCAGGTTGAAGATTGACTGCAACGGCAAGGGCATGCTCTTCCTTGTGGCTCAGTCTCGTCTCACCATGGATGACTTCAGCGACTTCAAGCCATCATCAAAGCAGAGGAGGCTATTTGTTCCTCACGTCAGCGACTCAGATGGCCTCTTATGGGCAACCCAGGTCCGTTTGATTCCTATCTAGTCCTTTCTATCCAAATCAATTACTAACTACACCTACAATTAACAGAAGTAACATGTAGTAGTACTATTCAGAAGCAATTAGTAATATGTACAACAAATTAATCCATATATGTATGTAGGTGACATTCTTAAAGTGTGGTGGGGTGGTCTTAGGGTCGGCAATCCATCATGCTGCTATGGACGGATCTGTTGTATTCCACTTCTTCAGGACATGGTCAGCTTTCTCCAGAGACGGCGACCGGGCTATGGTGAACCTCCCCTGCCATGACCGCTCGCGCTTGTCTGCGCGTAATCCACCTGTTGTTCATCCCGACGCTCTTTCCATTTTTAGCCCCAAGATAAACCTACCCCCGCAGCCAGGGCCAGTCGTCAACGAGGTTGTAGCCTTCACCCTTGCCAAGGACCAACTTTCCACTCTCAAGCACATATCTGGTGGCGATGGCGTGAGCACCTTCAGCGCCCTGAGCGCCCACCTGTGGCAATGCATGTGTTTAGCCCGGAAGCTACCCCCGGATGCTACGACACAGCTTATGTTCTCGGCCAACGTCCGCCGCATCATGAGGCCACCACTCCCAGACGGCTACTTCGGCAACGCGATAATAAACCTAAGTGTCGGTGACAAAGCGCATGCAATCGCCTCGCGCGAGCTGAGCTACATCGCGCGGCGAATTAGAGACACCCACAGACGGGTGAACGACGAGCTAGTGCATTCGGCAATCGACTACCTCGAGCTAGCAAAGAGGGACGACGAGCGCCCGGCTACAGGAAATTTGCCGGTGACTGACATTAGAGTTGTCAGCTGGCTTGGCATGCCGTCATATGATGCGGATTTCAGCTGGGGAAGGCCATTGGCTATGTTCCGTGCTGAACCAAACCGCGGAGGGTTTGTTCACCTGATTGACAGCGCACAGGGTGATGGCAGTGTGCGCATCATCATGTCTATAGAGGCTGCAATTCTCAGCGAGTTCAAGCGTTTGTTGTATGCCAAATTCAACAACATGTTGTGTTCTAAGTTTTAACCTGCATGTACCAGGTGTGTTCGAGCCATGGATGTTCGATATTTGTAACCTCTCAGGTGTTTGTACCCCGAGAAATAATCTTAAGCAACTTATGATAGGCTTATCCAATTAAATTCAATCCTTCTGGTATCAGCTGCAGAGTAGAGTAGTTGCTCGTCCAATGTACAATTTTATTTACTGCGAGGAAGATAATTACTGCAAATGGACTGGTTTACGCTCAAGCTAGTTTTATTTATTTATAGGCCCTGTGCTCTGTCTCTGGTGGTGCTCACTCTGCATTATTTACTGGGATGGGAGGAAGCTTGCTGAGCTCGGCGAGGGAGTAATTTTTAGTTGTAACAATGTAAGTAATGTGACGCGGTGATTCTGCACGCAGGTCCAGATGTTCCCAGGTGTGAAAAAGAAATCGTTTAAAATAACTGTTTTTTTTAAATAAGATTTTTTTGTGGTGCCCAAATTATAACGGTGTCGATTAACCCATGTAATTCTCAGATTAAACAATTATATCTCTGATATTATAGTTTTGAAAATTACCCACCTGCCATCAAGTTAGTTATCGCATGAATGTAAAAAATAAAATTAGTTGGACGGTTTTAAGCTTCACGTTAGTCCTCTCCTCACACCTATGAAGTTATTTATCACCAGATAAAAAATGAGCGGTCAAGATGATTGGTTTCACCGTCAATGTTGGGGGTAGGGTTTAGATCACTGAAAAAAATAGCATGCTATAGCGTGTAGAGAATTGTCTCGCTAAACTGGTCGGTGTAAAATGTCTCGCTAATAGCATGCTAATAGAATATTTTCAAGGACAGCGCTATTTTGAATAGCACTTTTTTTTTCTTGGTTTACACATACACACACATAAACATCAGCGAACATCGTTTGAGCAAGACACAAGAGTGCCGAGGCCTAAAACCGTAAGGCACGATGTTTGTGCAACCAAAACGACCACCACTAACCGATCAAACCATCAGATGGAGATGGGCCACCAAACCATGACCCGTCCATAGGAGACAGCAGCATGCATGGTATCAATGTATCATACAGCTGTAGGTAAAGAAAGAAAACAACCAGATCTGCTATAGCCATGAATATCTCCATCAACTACTTTCGCCTACCAGATTTGGTCTGGTTTGTATCAATTAATATCTATATGTACTGTACCGTCAGGGCGGTGCGGTGGCCGCGGATGGCGGAGTAGCAAGAAGGAACCCCAGTAGGAACCCTAGTAGGAAAAGAAGAAAGGAAAAATAAATATAACTGGGTATAAAGTAGCATATAAGTTTTACATAAGGAAACTGAGGAGAGTTGGGTAGGGTATAGGATTTATTCATTGTCTGCATACTTGGACAAGATCCAGCAATACTCCTGGAGAAATTTAGCACTTTGGTCTGACAACCCATCAGTTAAGTAAGCCAGGAACTTGAATAAAACAGTTTTTTTTTCTCAAACATGCCTAGAAGAATGTCATCTTCATTGAGAAAAATATCATTAAGACAACATAATGGCTAATATTTTTACAAAGATCTACCAACAAAGATGCCAAAATAACCCCGCAAAAAAAAACAAAGATGCCAAAATAAGAAGAAAGGTAAAAAAATGATATCCCAATTCAACTAAAAGAATGGCTAACGTAGAAGCAAAAGGAGAAACTATTAGCAATTTGATATCTGCACAAACTACTGCCATAGCACTCAACCTTATCGGCAATAACACAATCAGCTAGCTGGCAAAAAACACATGTGAATCAATAAGGAAAAATCACATCATCACCAGTACGTGGAATGATTGTTCTTCTTCTGCTTTCATGATTGTGCATTCTATATTCCATCATAAATTCAAGAAATGAGCATAAACGTTGGAAAACAATTTAGAAGTTTCACTCACCATCTTTCAACTGTGCTAGCAAAGCTATTGCATGCATTAGGACAAACAAATATGGGGCACATACACCAATCCTGTACATTTTCCATAGAAGTAATAGAAATTTCTTCTGCTTGTAGAAACTAACATAAACGGGCTTGGAGAGTAACTGAAACTTCGATTTAATATCTATGGTTGCAACGAGAACTGACAAGGGCTTCTTGCAGGCTGGATATGGCTTTGTCGTACTTCAGAAAACCCATAAACCAGAGCTCATGCCCTTCAACCAACACAATCTGAATATACTTTTCAGAAGAATTTAATGTGCTCACTGAAGAATTAGCTGTTCTTAGCCGACGAAGAGGAATGATCACCTGTTTTTTTTTGTAACGAAAGACTTATACATTAAAGATGTACTAGCACAGCAATTAATATATGAACTGGTTGGAGCTAGCATTGTGGAAACAAACAAGCATCATCTCCTAAGCACTATTACCTCTGAACCAAACACTTTTGCCATTTCATACATTTCATGAAATACAAAAATAAAACAGTCCTCAGTTACTTCTAATAACAGACAAGGTATAAGTTGATTAAGTGAAGCGACAACGAGCACACCTTATGTCATAACCTACAGATAAATGCTACAAGGAAGTGAATAAGATTTACCGTGTTGTAACTCCATTTAGTGTCATTTTCAACTTTGTAAGAGAGAGGATTGTCACTGCAGCATGCCATTTTAGCTGTAGAAATGTACATAACTCCCATGAGAGGACCAGCAGATGTTGATAGACAGCACACATGAGATATTTTCAGCTGCTCATCTGGAAGAATCTTGAAAGTCTGTTTAAATACTTTTTCACAGCCACCTTCCACTAAGACTGTAGTCCCTCGAGCAAGCCATCGCCTAACAGCTTCAATAAAACTAGGTCCTATCAACCAATTGACAAAGAAATTAACAGAAATAATTATGCGGCACAAATGCCACCCAACTAGAGATATTTCAGTGTTGTACCATAATATTTTTGCCAATCTATAGAAGATAGCGAGTTGTGCTGGTTAAATACAGTAAATCAATAAATGAATGCTAGTCTACTCAATTTTGCTAAGCATTTGATCAAGTACCTAGCTTGCAGAGTCTAAACAGAGAGCATACACCATTTCTCAAAACGAGTAGAACGGGCGCGTGGAAGGCAGTAAATACAGATGACATATCATCTAGGGCATCAACACAAACACATGGCCGGAGTTGGAGGGAAGCAAATCCCACAGCAGGGAACTTCGTCTGTTTTTTTTAGAAAAGGAGGGAACTTCGTCTGTGCTGATGACCAATCCCAAATCAAGAAGGCCGTAAACAGGAGAGGACACCTCACCGATCTAACTAGGCCATGCTGGTGTGCTGCTGGTTTAATGTGCTGCACGCCCACGTCCCATCGCCGCTGCCTCCTGGTGATGAACCAACTGATACAGAGTAGCTGCGAGAAGTCACGGGAGAATGACGCGAAGGAGAAATCAGACAAGAGCAGGGTGTAGCGCAGCCAGGGACCACACAACGGCGCTTGCAATCTCTTGGTAAAAGCTGTGGCTTTGCACCGAGCCAAGCGGTTCGCGCCAGTGGTGGCGAGAGGTAGGGTGTGGCAGTGGGGATGAAATCCTAAGTTTGTTTGATTGAGGGAGAGAGGAACTACTAAGATTGACATGCCAATTAGAAAGGATTATAAAAATTCCTTATTACCTGTAGAATTTCCGACCTTGGACTGGTGGTAAGCTTCTTTAATTGTCCTAAGTTTGTTCGCTACTTCAGCCATTTCTGGACGCATTTTGTCCTCCATTTTCAAGCATTCAGCTGCAAGTTTTGTGACATCTTCAAGAAATTTCACGTTCTTTTTATCATTCGCAATTTCCTGGTCAAACATTCGCCTCACATGTTTCTCATTTCTAAGGGCTTCGTCAAAACTTTGAGCAAGGATGATGTCCCCGTCCACGGCTTTCTTTCTGGTGATGATTTCCAGCAAAACGACTCCAAAACTGTATACATCACTCTTCGGAGTTAGAATCCCACTCCGACAGAACAAAGGGTCCATGTAACCTATGCAACCAACGACATATCTGGTATGATGAGTCACATCAGCAGCAAGCAATCTTGCTATCCCAAAATCAGATATCTTTGGCCGAAGATTTACATCTAGCAATATGTTAGCGGGTTTGATGTCACCATGAATAACAGGACTATACATTGAATGCATGCAAGATAATACTTCAGCTGACTCAATGGCGATGTCCAAACGTTTGTCCAAAGGAAAGGGGACATAACATTTAGCATTGCTGCAGTGAAGGATGTTGTAGAGGTTGCCATTGTGTACAAACTCCATAACAATTGCAAGAGCATTTCCTCTATGCAGCAACCAAACAGTCTGGCAATATTCTTGTGATTTATCTGGGAATGCACTATCACCTCTTTGGCAAAACTCTTTTTTCTTGGTTCCATTCTTGTAGATCTTTACTGCAACTGGACGAAGACCATCTAATCTTCCTTTGTAAACCTTGAGAAAAAGGGTTTCCCCCGCTTTATATTATAAAGCAAATCTCCAATACATCCAGCACGCCGGGGCCGCAGCACAGATAAGCCCAAAAGAAAATAAAAGAAAATGAAAGAGAAATGAATGCCGACACCGGCAGATCAACGAGAAAGGAAGACCGGCAACCGCTGCACTCTCCGACGAAGTGCCATCGCACTCCCAGCATCTCGAAGCACCTCGCACCAAGCAACACCTTCAAAAGGAATGCGACGACGCCGCCGCTGTTGCCCGAACAAGTTCTAGGTTTTCCCCCGGTACGCGAGGGATGGTGGGGAAGAGATATATCCGACGCCCCTCAGGAGGGTCCAATGGCGCCCGCAAGCGTCACCGCGTCGGTGCCGGACAGGCCGACAAGGATTTCTCCCGATCCACAACCACCAACACCCGAGGCACTTCGAGATGCACCACCACAACAGCCGCCCACCATTCTGTGCCACCACGGTTACTGGACACCCCCGCCGCCTCTCTGGAGCTGCCAACACGAGGCCCAGCTCAGGCAAGGAGACCCCGGCCACGGGAGCGAGCACAACTCGGACGGGGGGAGGGGATAACCTCCACCGCCGCAGCGGAGCCGACCGGACGCGGCGACGAGGACTTGCCGGGCCTCGACGGCCCAGCTGGGTCCACTTGGACCCGGACAATCCTGTCGCCACGCTGCAGCTCGCCGACCGACGAAATCCTCACCATCAGAGACCGCCGCCACCAAGCCATCACCAGGAAACGACGCCGCGGAACACCGAGCCACCGGCCCACCCAAACCCAGATGGGGCCCAAAAGGGCCCAGATCTGGGCTGGGCGGGCGCCGCCAGCCACCAGCGCCACCGCGCCGCCCCACGGCCAACGGCCGCACCGCCGCGTCGAGCACCACCGTGGCACGCGACATCACCGCCAACGGGCCACACCGACGCCGGCCGAGGAGCACCACCGCCAGCCCCCACCGGCCGGGCATGGGGGGCAGCGCCGGGAAGGCAGGCCGCAGCCGCCAGCACCACGCAGGCGAGCCCCGGCGGCGCACGCTGGCGGCGGCGGGAGGAAGGAGATGCGAGGAGAGAGCCTGGAGGGGAGCAGCGGAAGGGCCCCCCGGCCGCCTCGCCCAGGAGGCGACGCGGGGGTACATGGAAGGGGAGGCGGGGAGAGGGAGAGTCAGCGGCGACGGCGGGCTCCGGCCATGGCCGCTCCAAGACGGAGCGCCGGTGGCGGCGCAGGAACCCTAGGCGGAGGAGGGAGCTCGGGGTCCTTTGTAAACCTTACCAAATCCCCTTTCTCCCAGCACGGTGCTATACCCACTGGTGATATCGTCTATCTCTTTTCGAGTGAAAGATCTTAGATTACAGTTGTTATCCACTCTTTCAAGCATCAGATGTCCATTAGCATGAAGGAAATCCGTAACATTGCTCCCTTGGTAATCCATTTGCAAACTGCAAATTAAGATCAAAAGTTGTAAAACGAGGAGAGGTGTGGCTTCCCTGCGTACATCAGAATGTCAACAAATATCGGTGTGCTTCCTTCAAACTAATTCTTACTTTGTTTAATCGGGGGGAGTTTTGACCTCTCCAACTAAAGAGTCGAAGATTGGCTTAACTTTGATTGACTGCAAGTAGGTTCATTTGCTACCTCTGCCTCCTATCCGCTGCCTCTGCCTCCCATCTCCAGATCCCATCCTTCCGCTCCCCCCCCCCCCCACCCGCGCGGGCGGCCGAGGGGCCCCAACCTTTGCCGCGGGGCTATCCCCATCCCATCCCTCCCCTCCGTCGCCGTTGGAGGAAGCCGGCGGGCTAAACCCGGGCGGCTGACGGCGATGGCGGAGGAGCCTCTCCTTCTCGCGCGCGAGGGTGGCGCCGGCGCGGGGCACCGGGGCGAGTGGAAGTGCGCCCCCAGATCCGAGTGTCCGCGGAGGTGGCTCGCTCCAGGCGGCGAGCGGCGGCGGCAGATGACTAGTGGTGGAGCTGCTGCATCTGGCCACGGCGCTGCGTCACCTCGGATTGGCGGCGGCATGGAGGGCTTTGGTGGGCTGATCTGCTGCGGGCGTGGTTGGCCCTTCAGTCAGATTTGATCTGGCTAGTGTGGCTTGCTCGCTCCACAGCTGCGGAGATCGGTGGTGGTATGTGCGCACGATGCGAGACGGAGGTTCGTCGAGCGGATCCGGGTGAAAACCTCATTCTCGGCTTGTTGCCAAGACCGGTGATGGCGGCACTTTTTTGTGTCGTTACCTTCTTGAAGGAATTTTCGTGGAGAAGCTCCAGACTTCTATCCGCCACCTCTGGGGGAAATCCTAGATCAGTAGATCGTATGACGGCGGCTCTCTGGTGTCGTTTCACCCTTGGGGACGTCATTCTTGGAGGTGTACACGGGATCGAGGGATCAGTGGACTCGCACAGGAGGAGGACGCTGTCTGGCGTCATGGTGACATCGATGACAGAGAGGCCTGACAAGGTCGGTGTGTTAATTTCTGCTCTGAAAATGGACTGGTGGAAGATGGCAGCGACGACAACATGAGAGTGCGTTCGACCGATTTGTACCCCAAACCAAGTATGTGGCTCGGTTGGGGCCTCCGGGTTTAAATGTTAGGCTTTTGTGCGATGTCTGTTTGGTATTAGGCTCGGACTATCGGCACCCCTTCATCAAGTGGTTAGGAATAGCGACAGTTGTTGCTAAGATGGTGGCTTCGAACAAATTGATGTACTACTTTGTAAGGTCTTTGTGAATAATTAATAAAATAAGTGCATGCATCGCTCAGATACAGAGGCCGGGGTAATCCTCATTTCCAAAGAAAAAGGTTCATTTTACAAAAAGAGAGTGCAAAATATACTCTGGATATAGTCCATACAGAAAATATTGATACCAATGAAACCTGCATATCCTAACAAGTAGCACCCAGTATGAGTGCTAAGCTTGATGCAAGAACACAAAAATGTTCCTGATTCCGGAAGCCATACCCCTCGAAACATACTTATTATCCTACTAGTCTACAAAGCAAGATTCATTCTAAGTATCCCCAAAATACTTTGTGCAGAACCATGGTGAAAAACAGCTACGGAAAACAAAGATACAGAACATGATAATCCCATGAAACTGAATATGTCATTAGTCAAGCTCAAGCAGGGGTTACCTGTTAATTCCTTCCTCTCTAGTATGCGGCGCGTGGTTTTCTCACAGCCTGCGATTGACAGGCTAGCTCTGCTTCTCACCCATTTGTTTGCAGTGCAGGTCCGGGGGACAAGGCGGAGAGCCCAACAAAGAGGAATGGTACAACAGGGTGTGACGACTTGGTCGGCAGCGGCCGGCTCAGGCCAGCCGAGGTTTTTTAATCGATCAGAGATTGCTTATCTATATGCCCCCGCCACACGCCGGCGACGAGCTCTCAGCTGGATAGCATTCAAGGGAAAAAGCATCCTCCTACTTGGACAGCAGCTTTCAGATTGGCAATCCCTTGGGAACAAGTATCAAGAAAAAGGATTCCCCTAGATTATAAAGCAACCATCCGATACAACGAGCTTGCTGGGGCCGCATCATAAACAAGCCCAATAGCAAAAAGGAGAGAGAAAGAAAGAGAAATAAATGACAACGATGGCAGATCGACAAAACAAAGATGGCCGGCAACCGCTGCACCCTCTGGAGAAGTACCACCGCGCTTCTAGCACTCCGAGGTGTCGCGTACCGCGCAACACCTTCAAGAAGGAATGCGACGACGACGCCACTGCTGCCCGGACAAGTCCAAGGGTCTCCCCCGGTACGCAGAGGGCAGTGGGGAAGGGGTATATCCGACGCCCTTCAGGAAGGTATGGTGGCGCCCACAGGCGTCGCCGCGCCGATGACGGACGAGCCACCACGGATTTCTCACACTCAAACGACCACCACCACCCCGGACGATCTGAAGTGCACCACTAGAACTGCCGCCCACCAACATGTGCCACCACAGTCATCGAACCATCATCGCCGTCTCTCTGAGCCACCGACACGAGACCTGGGGGAGGGACGAAGAGCCAACGGGCACGGGGGCATCCGCCACTCAGCCGACGGGTGGGGACTACCACCACCGCTGTCGTGGAGCCAACCGGACGGGACGACAGGAGCTTACCAGGCCTGCACAGGCCCGGCCGGACCTCGAAGGATCCTGACAACCCCTGCCGCCACGCTGCAGCACATCGGTCGACGAGGCCGCCACCGCCTGCAAGCCCCGACGCCGCGCCATCTCCACCAGGGAACCGCGCCGCCGCTGGCCGGAGCACCAGCCCGCTCCAACCCAGATGAAGCCCATATCTGGGCGGAGCAGAAGCCGGCGGCCAGCCGCACAACCGCGCGCCCCGCAGCCAATGGTGGCGCCGCCGCATCTGGAACGCCTGCGACCCGCGGGAGCGACGCCAAGTCGCACCATCGGAAGGCGAGGAGCATTGCCGCCGGTCACCGATGCCCGAGCAGGGATGGCCGCAGATGGGGACAAGCAGACCCGCCGCCGCCGGCACCACGCAGGCAAGGTCCGGCGGTGGGCGCCGGCGGCGGCGCGGGCGGATGGGAACAAGCATCGAGCGAGATATCTTCTAACGGATCCAAAATACCCCACTCACCGCGATGTGGCGAAGAGGAGAATCAGCAACCGGCGAGCATAGGGCTTGAGCTGCGGCGCATGGCGAGCGCACGACGACTTTGCAAGGCTGCCATGGGTAACGGGCTTGACCCAGCCCTCAAAAAAGAAAAGAAATCCGGGAATGACGGCGGAAAATCCGGGCCCTCAAACACCCAAGAACAATGACTGATCACATCTCAGATTTGCCCATTTACATCTGGATACCTCATTTTTTTAAACCTTAAATGCATACAAAAAAAAATGAGGAAATCCACGTACTATGTAGGTCAAATAACCTATACTACCCTAGTGCTCATCGGAGATGTCTACTATCTCCATGCCCGGCTCCGGGTATATGGACGGTGTCGGTGTCAAAACCGGCGGATCTCAAGTAGGGGGTCCCGAACTGTGCGTCTAGGCGGATGGTAATAGGAGACTAGGGACACGATGTTTTTACCCAGGTTCGGGCCCTCTCGATGAAGGTAATACCCTACTCCTGCTTGATTAATATTGATGATATGGGTAGTACAAGAGTAGATCTACCACGAGATCAAGGAGGCTAAACCCTAGAAGCTAGCCTATGGTATGATTGTTGTCCCTCCTACGGACTAAAACCCTCCGGTTTATATAGACACCGGATAGGTTAGGGTTACACGGAGTCGGTTACAAGGGTAGGAGATCTACATATCCGTATTGCCAAGCTTGCCTTCCACGCCAAGGAAAGTCCCATCCAGACACGGGACGAAGTCTTCAATCTTGTATCTTCATAGTCTTGGAGTCCGGCCAACGGTGATAGTTCGGCTATCCGGACACCCCCTAATCCGGGACTCCCTCAGACGGCATCCGCAATTGCGACTGCTCCGCGTCGGCCTCCGCCACCACGTCAAGTTCGACGAAAAGTGCGTCGGTCACCACCCATTCCTGCCAGATAAGCTGTCGGTTTGCCTTCACATAGGGCTCATGCTGGATGAACTCCAGGATTTCCTGCTGCTCCACCGCTTAGGAAATCGCGAACTATGTCTCTCTATCCTTCATGCCGAAGCCTACGGCCGGCACTAGCTCGTCCTCCGGCTGGTCCGGTTCGTCCTCCTCCGGATCCACCCCCTTCATCGAAACTGACTGCCGCTATTGCTCCTCCTTCTCTGGCTCAGGCGAGTCTGGAGGTAGGCCGGCTGTGACGCAGACGGCAAGCCTCGCCCGGATTTCCTCCTCAGTCTGGAAGCGGCGCTCCGACGTTACCATAGCATAGGTGGTCTTCTTTTACAGGGCAATGTTGGACGGCGAGGGTAGAGGGTGGTGGAATCAGAGAGAAACGTGCTCAGGCTGGCAGCGCGGAGATGGAGGAAGAGGTTGTGGTTAGGGTTGGGGCACCGACCGGCTTAAATACACTAGTGCAGAACCGGGCAATAGCACCGGTTCGTAAGGCCCTTTAGTGCCGGTTCCACAACCGGCACTAAAGTGTGGTCACTAAAGGGGAACCGGCACTAAAGTGTGGTCACTAAAGGCCCCCCCCCTTTTTAGTACCGGTTCAGCACGAACCGGTGCTAAAGGCCAACCACGTGGCACGAGGCAGCTCCGGGGGTCGGGAGCCCTTTAGTACCGGTTGGTAACACCAACCGGTACTAAATGTTTGTGGGTTTTTGTTTTATTTATTATTTTTAATTAAATTTGTGTTATCAATTTAAATCTTTTTCGTTTGATGGTATTTTACTATACTAAACATTGTACACGTTATGCATATATATATATATATATATATATATATATATATATATATATATATATATATATATCATCAATGTCTCACAAACCATCATATTAATTAATTCACACATACACACATGTATAGCTATATACAATTTCTCCTACATATGCATGTTGCCTTCGGAGCCAGTGGCTGTTTGATCACCGGAACGTCAACGGTAGAAGTGGACGAGTGGGGTGTAGCCTTCGTGGACTAGCATAAGATTGATCGGGGACAGCCGGAGTGCTTTACGTGGCTGTTTGCAGTATCGATATAGGAGGTCACTGTTTTTGACTGCTCAACCTTTTTCATCAGAGTTTAGAGTTTCAATTTATGCTATTAGGCCAAACTGGCACAGAAAATGTCATCAGGCTTGGTGGTTAATTGCCAAATTGTTTTTTTTACGCGTCAACGTCGGGCTTACGCTGGCCTGAACCATATATTACTTAAAAGAGATGTTTACACAGGAGGTTACAAGGGGGTGGCGAGGGGGAGAGAAAAGGGCGGGGGGGGGGGGGGGGGAGGAGCCGAATATTACATAAGGTCACAATCTCGCGGCAAGGTTTGACAACATAGAGCCCCATTCTTGGAGGAGCCATTTGCGCTGGGCATTCTTGCATCGTTGAGACCATAGCTTGAGATCATCCGCCGCAACCCTGGCAATGTGATGAATGTGCAGGGTCTCTTGTCGAAAGACCTTGGCGTTTGGGCGCTTCCAGGAGTTCCAGAAGATTGAGATGAGAACTGTAGAGCGAACTTTATCCCTCGGGGTCATCCGCTAGATATCTGCAATGCTGTTAGGCGAGCCCCTATATAGGTTGTCGAGCTCATCCCATAGCGGTCGAAGAGCGGTGCAGCTGAGGAGGAGGTGGGTGATATTATCGCAAGTGCCACAGAACGGGCAGGCATCTGAGGTAGCAATTGAGCGACGCAGCCTTCGCTCGTTGTTGTAGACACGATCTTTGTGAGCCAACCACATGAAGATTCGACACTTGTTGGGCGCATAGCTCTTCCATATCGTAGCCGCCATTGGGTCTGTTGGGTGTTCGTGCCATACCGCTGAGATGTTCCAGGAATTGAAGTTAATATTTCAAGCAAATACCCGAGTTGAGAGATATGAAATCTCCAACAAGTTCTATAGCTAAAAGATGGAAGAGAATCGCTCAACTAGTGAGCATGTTCTCAGATTGTCTGGGTACTTCAATCGCTTGAATCAAGTGGGAGTTAATCTTCCGGATAAGATAGTGATTGACAGAATTCTCTAGTCACCAACACTAAGTTACTAGAACTTCGTGATGAACTATAGTATGCAAGGGATGACGAAAACGATTCCCGAGCTCTTCGTGATGTTGAAATCGACGAAGGTAGAAATCAAGAAAGAGCATCAAGTGTTGATGATTGACAAGACCACTAGTCTCAAGGAAAAGGGCAAAGGGAAGAAGGGGAACTTCAATAATACTCTGCATGCATGTTGCTGCTCGTGTGAAGTAGCCAAAGTCTGGACCTAAGCCTGAGACTAAGTGCTTTTGGAACTGGTCACTAGAAGCGGAACTACCCCAAGTATTTGGCGGATAAGAAGGATGGCAAAGTGAACAAAGGTATATTTGATATACAGATCATTGATGTGTATTTCACTAGTGTTCGTAGTAACCCCTCGGTATTTGATACTGGTTCAGTTGCTAAGAGTAGTAACTTGAAACGGAGTTGCAGAATGAACAGAAACTAGTTGAAGGAAGTGACGATGAGTGTTGGAAGTAGTTCCAAGATTGATTTGATCATCATCACACACTCCCTATACTTTCGGGATTAGTGTGGAACCTAAATAAGTGTTATTTGGTGTTGAGCATAAATATGATTTGATCATGTTTATTGCAATCTGATTATTCATTTAAGTAAGAGAATAAATTGTTGTTCTGTTTACATGAATAAAACCTTATATGGTTACACACCCAATGAAAATGGTTCATTGGATCTCGATCATAGTGATACACATATTCATAATATTGAAACCAAAAGATGCAAAGTTAATAATGATAGTGCAACTTATTTGTGGCACTGCCGTTTAGGTCATATTGGTGTAAAGCGCATGAAGAAAACTCCATGCTGATGGACTTTCGGAATCACTTGGTTATGAATCATTTGATGCTTGCGAACCGTGCCGTTTGGGCAAGATGACTAAAACTCCGTTCTCCGGAACAATGGAACAAGCTACTGACTTATTGGAAATAATACATACCGATGTATGCGATCCAATGAGTGTTGATGCTCATGGCAAGTATCGTTATTTTCTGACCTTCACAAGATGATTTGAGCAGATATGGGTGTATCTACTTGATGAAACATAAATCTGAAATAGTTGAAAGGTTCAAAGAATTTCAGAGTGAAGTGGAAAAATCATCGTAACAAGAAAATAAAGTTTCTGCGATCTGATCGCGAAGACGAATAATTGAGTTACAAGTTTGGTCTTCAATTAAAATAATGTGGAATAGTTTCACAGCTCACGCCACCTGGAACACCACAATGTTATGGTGTGTCCGAACGTCAGAACCGCACTTTATTGGATATGGTGCGATCTATGATGTCTCTTATCGGTTTACCACTATCATTTTGGGGTTATGCATTAGAGACAGCTGCATTCACGTTTAATAGGGCACCATCTAAATCCGTTGAGACGACACCATATGAACTATGGTTTAACAGTAAACCTAATCTGTCGTTTCTTAAAAGTTTGGGGTTGTGATGCTTATGTGAAAAAGTTTTCACCTGATAAGCTCAAACCCAAATCGGAGAAGTGCGTCTTCATAGAATACCCAAAGGTAACTATTGGGTACACCTTATATCACGGATCCGAAGGCAAGTTTTTCGTTGCTAAGATGGATCCTTTCTAGAGAAGAAGTTTCTCTCGAAAGAAGTGAGTGGGAGGAAAGTAGAAACTTGATGAGGTAATTGTACCTTCTCCCTTATTGGAAAGTAGTTCATCACAGAAATCAGTTCTAGTGATTCCTACACCAATTAGTGAGGAAGTTAATGATGATGATCATGAAACTTCAGATCAAGTTGCTACCAAACCTCGTAGGTCTTCCAGAGTAAGATCCGCACCAGAGTGGTACGGTAATCATGTTCTGGAAGTCATGTTACTAGACCATGATGAACCTACGAACTATGAGGAAGCGATGATGAGCCCAGATTCATGAAATGGCTTGAGGCCATGAAATCTGAGATAGGATCCATGTATGAGAACAAAGTATGGACTTTGATTGACTTGCTCAATGATCAGCAAGCCATGTTAAATAAATGGATCTTCAAGAGAAAGACGGACACTGATAGTAGGGTTACTATCTACAAAGCTCGACTTGTCACAAAAGGTTTTCGACAAGTTCAAGGTGTTGACTACAATGAGATTTTCTCAACTGTAGCGATGCTTAAGTCTGTCCGAATCATGTTAGCAATTGCCACATTTTATGAAATCTGGCAAATGGATGTCAAAACTACATTCTTTAATGGATTTATTAAAGAAGAGTTGTATATGATGCAACCAGAAGGTTTTGTCAATCCTAAAGGTGCTAACAAAATATGCAAGCTCCAAAGGATCCATCTATGGACTGGTGCAAGCATCTCAGAGTTGGAATACATGCTTTGATAAGTTGATCATAGCATATAGTTTTATACAGACTTGCGGTGAAGCCTGTAATTACTAGAAAGTGAGTGGGAGCACTACAGCATTTCTGATAAGTATATGTAAATGACATATTGTAGATCGGAAATAATGTAGAATTATTCTGCAAAGCATAAAGGAGTGTTTGAAAGGAGTTTTTTCAAAGAAAGACCTCGGTGAAGCTGCTTACATATTGAGCATCAAGATCTATAGAGATAGATCAAGACGCTTGATAAGTTTTTTCAATGAGTACATACCTTGACAAGATTTTGAAATAGTTCAAAATGGAACAGTCAAAGAAAGAGTTCTTGCCTGTGTTACAAGGTGTGAAATTGAGTAAGACTCAAAACCCGACCACGGCAGAAGATAGAAAGAGAATGAAAGTCATTCCCTATGCCTTGGCCATAGATTCTATAAAGTATGCCATGCTGTGTATCAGATCTATTGTATACCCTACACTGAGTTTGGCAAGGGAGTACAATAGTGATCTAGGAGTAGATCACTGGACAGCGGTCAAAATTATCCTTAGTAAAATAAGGATATGTTTCTCGATTATGGAAGTGACAAAAGGTTCGTCGTAAAGGGTTACGTCGATGCAAGTTTTGACACCGATCTGGATGACTCTAAGTCTCGATCTAGATACATATTGAAAGTGGGAGCAATTAGCTAGAGTAGCTCCGTGCAGAGCATTGTAGACATAGAAAAATTGCAAAATACATAACGGATCTGAATATGAAAGACCCGTTGACTAAGATTCTCTCACAAGCAAAACATGATCACACCTTAGTACTCTTTGGGTGTTAATCACATAGCGATGTGAACTAGATTACTGAATCTAGTAAAACCCTTTGGGTGTTGGTCACATGGCGATGTGAACTATGGGTGTTAATCACATGATGATGTGAACTATCGATGTTAATCACATGGTGATGTGATCTAGATTATTGACTCTAGTGCAAGTGGGAGACTGAAGGAAATATGCCCTAGAGGCAATAATAAAGTTATTATTTATTTCCTTATATCATGATAAATGTTTATTATTCATGCTAGAATTGTATTAACCGGGAACATAATACATGTGTGAATACATAGACAAACAGAGTGTCACTAGTATGCCTCTACTTGACTAGCTCGTTAATCAAGATGGTTATGTTTCCTAACCATAGACATGAGTTGTCATTTGATTAACGGGATCACATCATTAGGAGAATGATGTGATTGACATGACCCATTCCGTTAGCCTAGCACCCGATCGTTTAGTATGTTGCTATTGCTTTCTTCATGACTTATACATGTTCCTGTAACTATGAGATTATGCAACTCCCGTTTACCGGAGGAACACTTTGGGTGCTACCAAACGTCACAACGTAACTGGGTGATTATAAAGGAGTACTACAGGTGTCTCCAAAGGTACATGTTGGGTTGGCGTATTTCGAGATTAGGTTTTGTCACTCCGATTGCTCGGAGAGGTATCTCTGGGCCCTCTCGGTAATGCACATCACTATAAGCCTTGCAAGCAATGTAGCTAATGAGTTAGTTACAGAATGATGCATTACGGAACGAGTAAAGAGACTTGCGATAACGAGATTGAACTAGGTATTGGATACCGACGATCGAATCTCGGGCAAGTAACATACCGATGACAAAGGGAACAACGTATGTTGTTATGCGGTTTGACCGATAAAGATCTTCAGAGAATATGTAGGAACCAATATGGGCATCCAGGTTCCGCTATTGGTTATTGACCAAGAATAGTTCTCGGTCATGTCTACATAGTTCTCGAACCCGTAGGGTCCGCACGCTTAAGGTTTCGATGATGCTTATATTATGAGTTTATGAGTTTTGATGTACCGAAGGAGTTCGGAGTCCCGGATGAGATCAGGGACATGACGAGGAGTCTCGAAATGGTCGAGACGTAAAGATCGATATATTGGACGACTATATTCGGAGTTCGGAAAGGTTCCGAGTGATTCGGGTATTTTCGGAGTACCGAGAGTTACGGGAATACGTATTGGGCCTTATTGGGCCATACGGGAAAGAAGGAAAAGGGCCTCAAGGGTGGCCGCACCCTTCCCTTGGTCTGGTCCGAATTGGACTAGGGAAGGGGGCGCCTTCCTTCCTTCTCCTTTCCCTTCCCTTTCCTTCTCTCCTACTCCTACTACATGGAAGGTTTCCTAGTTGGACTAGGAAAGGGGAATCCTACTCGGTGGGAGTAGGACTCCCCTTGGTGCGCCTCCTCCTAGGCCGCCACCCCTCCCTTGCTCCTTTATATACGGGGCAGGGGGCACCCTAGAACACACAAGTTGATCTACGGATCGTTCCTTAGCCGTGTGCGGTGCCCCCTCCACCATATTCCACTTCGGTCATATCGTCATGAGCTTAGGCGAAGCCCTGCGCCGGTGAAGTCATATCGTCATGAGCTTAGGCGAAGCCCCGCGCCGGTGAAGTCATATCGTCACAGAGCTTAGGCGAAGCCCCTCGTCGGTGGAGCATCATCATCGCCACCACGCCGTCGTCGACGGAACTCATCCCCGACACTTTGCTGGATCGGAGTCCGGGATCGCCATCGAGCTGAACGTGTGCAGAACTCGGAGGCGCCGTGCGCTCGGTACTTGGATCGGTCGGATCGTGATGACGTACGACTACATCATCCGCGTTGATCAAACGCTTCCGCTTACGGTCTCGGAGGGTACGTGGACATACACTCTCCCTCTCGTTGCTATGCATCACCATGATCTTGCGTAGCGTAGGAAATTTTTGAAATTACTACGTTCCCCAACAGTGGCATCAGAGCCTAGGTTTTTATGGTTTGATGTTTTGCACGAGTAGAACACAAGTGAGTTGTGGGCGATACAAGTCATACTGCCTACCAGCATGTCATACTTTGGTTCAGCGGTATTGTGAGATGAAGCGGCCGGACCGACATTACGCCAGACGCTTACGCGAGACTGGTTTCACCGTTCACGAGCACTCGTGCTTAAAGGTGGCTGGCGGGTGTCTGTCTCTCTCACTTTAGTTGAACCGAAAGTGGCTACGCCCGTCCTTGAGAAGGTTAAACGGAGTCTATTTAACGAAGTATCGTTGTGGTCTTGATGCGTAGGTGAGATTGGTTCTTGCTTAAGCCCGTAGCAGCCACGTAAAATTTGCAACAACAAAGTAGAGGACGTCTAACTTGTTTTTGCAGGGCATGTTGTGATGTGATATGGTCAAGACGTGATACTATATTTTATTGTATGAGATGATCATGTTTTGTAACCGGTTATCGGCAACTGGCTGGAGCCATATGGTTGTCGCTTTATTGTATGAAATGCAACGCCCTGTAATTGCTTTACTTTATCACTAAGCGGTAGCGATAGTCGTAGAAGCAATAGATGGCGAACGACAACGATGCTACGATGGAGATCAAGGTGTCGCTACCGGTGACGATGGTGATCACGACGGTGCTTCGGAGATGGAGATCACAAGCACAAGATGATGATGGCCATATCATATCACTTATATTGATTGCATGTGATGTTTATCCTTTATGCATCTTATTTTGCTTTGATTGACGGTAGCATTTTAAGATGATCTCTCACTAAAATTATCAAGTAGTGTTCTCCTGAGTATGCACCGTTGCCAAAGTTCGTCGTGCCGAGACACCACGTGATGATCGGGTGTGATAAGCTCTCACGTCCATCTACAACGGGTGCAAGCCAGTTTTGCACACGCAGAATACTCAGGTTATACTTGACGAGCCTAGCATATGCAGATATGGCCTCGAACACGGAGACCGAAAGGTCGAAAGCGTGAATCATATCGTAGATATGATCAACATAAGATGTTCACCATTGAAAACTACTCCATCTCACGTGATGATCGGTTATGGTTTAGTTGATTTGGATCACGTGATCACTTAGGTGACTAGAGAGATGTCTATCTAAGTGGGAGTTCTTAAGTAATATGATTAATTGAACTTTAATTTATCATGAACTTAGTCCTGGTAGTATTTTGCAAATTATGTTGTAGATCAATAGCTCGCGTTGTTGCTTCCCTATGTTTTTATATGTGTTCCTAGAGAAAATTGTATTGAAAAATGTTAGTAGCAATGATGCGGATTGGATCCGTGATCTGAGGTTTATCCTCATTGCTGCACGTAAGAATGATGTCCTTAATGCACCGCTAGGTGACAGACCTATTGCAGGAGCAAATGTAGACGTTATGAACGCTTGGCTAGCTCAATATGATGACTACTTGATAGTTTAGTGCACCATACTTAACAGCTTAGAATCGGGACTTCAAAGACGTTTTGAACGCGTCATGGACCATATGAGATGTTCCAGGAATTGAAGTTAATATTTCAAGCAAATACCCGAGTTGAGAGATATGAAATCTCCAACAAGTTCTATAGCTAAAAGATGGAAGAGAATCGCTCAACTAGTGAGCATGTTCTCAGATTGTCCGGGTACTTCAATCGCTTGAATCAAGTGGGAGTTAATCTTCCAGATAAGATAGTGATTGACAGAATTCTCTAGTCACCAACACTAAGTTACTAGAACTTCGTGATGAACTATAGTATGCAAGGGATGACGAAAACGATTCCCGAGCTCTTCGTGATGTTGAAATCGACGAAGGTAGAAATCAAGAAAGAGCATCAAGTGTTGATGATTGACAAGACCACTAGTCTCAAGGAAAAGGGCAAAGGGAAGAAGGGGAACTTCAAGAAGACCGGCAAGCAAGTTGCTGCTCGAGTGAAGAAGCCCAAGTCTGGACCTAAGCCTGAGACTAAGTGCTTTTTGGAACTGGTCACTAGAAGCGGAACTACCCCAAGTATTTGGCGGATAAGAAGGATGGCAAAGTGAACAAAGGTATATTTGATATACAGATCATTGATGTGTATTTCACTAGTGTTCGTAGTAACCCCTCGGTATTTGATACTGGTTCAGTTGCTAAGAGTAGTAACTTGAAACGGGAGTTGCAGAATGAACAGAAACTAGTTGAAGGGGAAGTGACGATGAGTGTTGGAAGTAGTTCCAAGATTGATTTGATCATCATCACACACTCCCTATACTTTCGGGATTAGTGTGGAACCTAAATAAGTGTTATTTGGTGTTGAGCATAAATATGATTTGATCATGTTTATTGCAATACGGTTATTCATTTAAGTAAGAGAATAAATTGTTGTTCTGTTTACATGAATAAAACCTTATATGGTTACACACCCAATGAAAATGGTTCATTGGATCTCGATCATAGTGATACACATATTCATAATATTGAAACCAAAAGATGCAAAGTTAATAATGATAGTGCAACTTATTTGTGGCACTGCCGGTTAGGTCAGATTGGTGTCAAGCGCATGAAGAAAACTCCATGCTGATGGACTTTCGGAGTCACTTGGTTATGAATCATTTGATGCTTGCGTAACCGTGCCGCTTTGGGCAAGATGACTAAAACTCCGTTCTCCGGAACAATGGAACAAGCTACTGACTTATTGGAAATAATACATACCGATGTATGCGATCCAATGAGTGTTGATGCTCGTGGCAAGTATCGTTATTTTCTGACCTTCACAAGATGATTTGAGCAGATATGGGTGTATCTACTTGATGAAACATAAATCTGAAATAGTTGAAAGGTTCAAAGAATTTCAGAGTGAAGTGGAAAAATCATCGTAACAAGAAAATAAAGTTTCTGCGATCTGATCGCGAAGACGAATAATTGAGTTACGAGTTTGGTCTTCAATTAAAATAATGTGGAATAGTTTCACAGCTCACGCCACCTGGAACACCACAATGTTATGGTGTGTCCGAACGTCAGAATCAAGCACTTTATTGGATATGGTGCGATCTATGATGTCTCTTATCGGTTTACCACTATCATTTTGGGGTTATGCATTAGAGACAGCTGCATTCGCGTTTAATAGGGCACCATCTAAATCCGTTGAGACGACACCATATGAACTATGGTTTAACAAAGAACCTAAGCTGTCGTTTCTTAAAAGTTTGGGGTTGTGATGCTTATGTGAAAAAGTTTTCACCTGATAAGCTCAAACCCAAATCGGAGAAGTGCGTCTTCATAGAATACCCAAAGGTAACTATTGGGTACACCTTATATCACAGATCCGAAGGCAAGTTTTTCGTTGCTAAGATGGATCCTTTCTAGAGAAGAAGTTTCTCTCGAAAGAAGTGAGTGGGAGGAAAGTAGAAAATTGATGAGGTAATTGTACCTTCTCCCTTATTGGAAAGTAGTTCATCACAGAAATCAGTTCTAGTGATTCCTACACCAATTAGTGAGGAAGTTAATGATGATGATCATGAAACTTCAGATCAAGTTGCTACCAAACCTCGTAGGTCTTCCAGAGTAAGATCCGCACTGTAGTGGTACGGTAATCATGTTCTGGAAGTCATGTTACTAGACCATGATGAACCTACGAACTATGAGGAAGCGATGATGAGCCCAGATTCCGCGAAATGGCTTGAGGCCATGAAATCTGAGATAGGATCCATGTATGAGAACAAAGTATGGACTTTGATTGACTTGCTCAATGATCAGCAAGCCATGTTAAATAAATGGATCTTCAAGAGGAAGACGGACACTGATAGTAGGGTTACTATCTACAAAGCTCGACTTGTCACAAAAAGGTTTTCGACAAGTTCAAGGTGTTGACTACAATGAGATTTTCTCAACTGTAGCGATGCTTAAGTCTGTCCGAATCATGTTAGCAATTGCCACATTTTATGAAATCTGGCAAATGGATGTCAAAACTACATTCTTTAATGGATTTATTAAAGAAGAGTTGTATATGATGCTTGATAAGTTTTTTCAATGAGTACATACCTTGACAAGATTTTGAAATAGTTCAAAATGGAACAGTCAAAGAAAGAGTTCTTGCCTGTGTTACAAGGTGTGAAATTGAGTAAGACTCAAAACCCGACCACGGCAGAAGATAGAAAGAGAATGAAAGTCATTCCCTATGCCTTGGCCATAGATTCTATAAAGTATGCCATGCTGTGTACCAGATCTATTGTATACCCTACACTGAGTTTGGCAAGGGAGTACAATAGTGATCTAGGGGTAGATCACTAGACAGCGGTCAAAATTATCCTTAGTAAAATAAGGATATGTTTCTCGATTATGGAAGTGACAAAAAGGTTCGTCGTAAAGGGTTACGTCGATGCAAGTTTTGACACCGATCTGGATGACTCTAAGTCTCGATCTAGATTCATATATAAATTTGGAGCAATTAGCTAGAGTAGCTCCTATCAGAGCATTGTAGACATAGAAAATTGCAAAATACATAACGGATCTGAATATGAAAGACCCGTTGACTAAGATTCTCTCACAAGCAAAACATGATCACACCTTAGTACTCTTTGGGTGTTAATCACATAGCGATGTGAACTAGATTACTGAATCTAGTAAAACCCTTTGGGTGTTGGTCACATGGCGATGTGAACTATGGGTGTTAATCACATGATGATGTGAACTATCGATGTTAATCATATGGTGATGTGATCTAGATTATTGACTCTAGTGCTAGTGGGAGACTGAAGGAAATATGCCCTAGAGGCAATAATAAAGTTATTATTTATTTCCTTATATCATGATAAATGTTTATTATTCATGCTAGAATTGTATTAACCGGGAACATAATACATGTGTGAATACATAGACAAACAGAGTGTCACTAGTATGCCTCTACTTGACTAGCTCGTTAATCAAGATGGTTATGTTTCCTAACCATAGACATGAGTTGTCATTTGATTAACGGGATCACATCATTAGGAGAATGATGTGATTGACATGACCCATTCCGTTAGCCTAGCACCCGATCGCTTAGTATGTTGCTATTGCTTTCTTCATGACTTATACATGTTCCTGTAACTATGAGATTATGCAACTCCTGCTTACCGGAGGAACACTTTGGTGCTACCAAACGTCACAACGTAACTGGGTGATTATAAAGGAGTACTACAGGTGTCTCCAAAGGTACATGTTGGGTTGGCGATTTCGAGATTAGGTTTTGTCACTCCGATTGTCTGGAGAGGTATCTCTCTCCCTCTCGGTAATGCTCATCAATATATGCCTTGCAAGCATTGTAGCTTATGAGTTAGTTACAGAATGATGCATTACGGAATGAGTAAAGAGACTTGCCGGTAACGAGATTGAACTAGGTATTGGATACCGACGATCGAATCTCGGGCAAGTAACATACCGATGACAAAGGGAACAACGTATGTTGTTATGCGGTTTGACCGATAAAGATCTTCAGAGAATATGTAGGAACCAATATGGGCATCCAGGTTCCGCTATTGGTTATTGACCAAGAATAGTTCTCGGTCATGTCTACATAGTTCTCGAACCCGTAGGGTCCGCACGCTTAAGGTTTCGGCGATGCTTATATTATGACTTTATGAGTTTTGATGTACCGAAGGAGTTCGGAGTCCCGGATGAGATCAGGGACATGACGAGGAGTCTCGAAATGGTCGAGACGTAAAGATCGATATATTGGACGACTATATTCGGAGTTCGGAAAGGTTCCGAGTGCTTCGGGTATTTTTCGGAGTACCGGAGAGTTACGGAATACGTATTGGGCCTTATTGGGCCATACGGGAAAGAAGGAAAAGGGCCTCAAGGGTGGCCGCACCCCTTCCCTTGGTCTGGTCCGAATTGACTAGGGAAGGGGCGCCTCTTCCTTCCTTCTCCTTTTCCCTTCCCTTTCCTTCTCTCCTACTCCTACTACATGGAAGGTTTCCTAGTTGGACTAGGAAAGGGGAATCCTACTCGGTGGGAGTAGGACTCCCCTGGTGCGCCTCCTCCTAGGCCGCCACCCTCCCTTGCTCCTTTATATACGGGGCAGGGGGCACCCTAGAACACACAAGTTGATCTACGGATCGTTCCTTAGCCGCAGCGGTGCCCTCCACCATATTCCACTTCGGTCATATCGTCATGAGCTTAGGCGAAGCCCCGCGCCGGTGAAGTCATATCGTCATGAGCTTAGGCGAAGCCCCGCGCCGGTGAAGTCATATCGTCATGAGCTTAGGCGAAGCCCCGCGCCGATGAAGTCATATCGTCGCGGAGCTTAGGCGAAGCCCTCGCCGGTGAAGTCATATCGTCAGCGGAGCTTAGGCGAAGCCCCGCGCCGGTGGAGCATCATCATCGCCACCACGCCGTCGTCTGACGGAACTCATCCCGACACTTTGCTGGATCGGAGTCCGGGATCGCCATCGAGCTGAACGTGTGCAGAACTCGGAGGTGCCGTGACGTTCGGTACTTGGATCGGTCGGATCATGAAGACGCACGACTACATCAACCGCGTTGTTATAACGCTCGCTTCACGGCCCACGAGGGTACGTGGACATACACTCTCCCCTCTCGTTGCTATGCATCACCATGATCTTGCGTGTGCGTAGGAAATTTTTTGAAATTACTACGTTCCCCAACATTCACATAGGGCTCATGCTGGATGAACTCCAGGATTTCCTGCTGCTCCACCGCTTAGGAAATCGCGAACTATGTCTCTCTATCCTTCATGCCGAAGCCTACGGCCGGCACTAGCTCGTCCTCCGGCTGGTCCGGTTCGTCCTCCTCCGGATCCACCCCCTTCATCGAAACTGACTGCCGCTATTGCTCCTCCTTCTCGCTCAGCGAAGTTCGAGGTAGGCCGGCCAGACGCAGACGGCAAGCCTCGCCTCGATTTCCTCCTCACCGAAGCGGCGCCCGACGCTACCATAGCATAGGTGGTCTTCTTTACAGGCAATGTTGGACGGCGAGGTAGAGGGTGGTGGAATCAGAGAGAACGTGCTCAGCCGGGCAGCGGAGATGGAGGAAGAGGTTGTGGTTAGGGTTGGGGCACCGACCGGCTTAAATACACTAGTGCAGAACCGGGCAATAGCACCGGTTCGTAAGGCCCTTTAGTGCCGGTTCCACAACCGGCACTAAAGTGTGGTCACTAAAGCCCCCTTTTTAGTACCGGTTCAGCACGAACCGGTGCTAAAGGCCAACCACGTGGCACGAGGCAGCTCCGGGGTCGGAGTTTTAGTACAGGTTGGTAACACCAACCGCTACTAAATGTTTGTGGGTTTTTGTTTTATTTTTTATTTTTTTAATTAAATTTGTGTTATCAATTTAATTCTTTTTGGTTTGCTGGTATTTTACGATACTACACATCGTACACGTTATGCATATATATATATATATATATATATATATATATATATATATATATATATATCATCAATGTCTCACAAACCATCATATTAATTAATTCACACATACACACATGTATAGCTATATACAATTTCTCCTACATATGCATGTTGCCTTCGGAGCTAGTGGCATTAGCCTAATTGGTGCCTTCAGAGCACGATGGGGCAGTAGCGGGTAATAGTATTCTCCCTTCGGATTTATGACCTGGTCGAGCAAAAATCCCGCTATTTCCTCTTGAAGTGCTTCTACGCGCTCCGTTTCTAGGAGCTTCTCCCGCACCTCTGTGAACTGTTAAGAAGGAGATCAATATGCATGTGTATTAGTTTTGTGACTAGATATCGATAATGGTGTAAAAATTGAGAATAGTGTTTTGACGCCATCATGTGAATGTTCTCGCAAACGCAGAATGCACACAGATCAGTCCCCTGCGCCTGCTTCAGGGCCTTTACGAGAATGGAATTTGATCAGATAATAATTAATCAAGCATGATAATTAAAGAGATGGCAGCTAGCTAGCTAGCTAGTACTACTTAATTACTTACCTTGGGTCGAAACCATTTAAGCTTTTGTTTCCATTCTCCTGGGGTCACGCTGATGAACCTTGCCCAAGCCCTGCCCGCCGACAAAGAAAATGAATAAAGGGGTTATTAAATAGTTTATATCATGAAAATGACGAACTAAATAGGCCGAGATATATAGTTAATAATGATTGAAATTACCTGTTGACTATCCCAAACAAGATGTTATAGTCAGTTTTTTCTGTGAGTAGTGAGTCCAGTATTTCAACTGTTCCGGCGTCAACTTTAATGATACACAAGACCCAGTGAAATCTGCATGCACACACGTTTGCATGTCTTAATTAAGCAGGCATATGTAAAGCAAAAACATGTAGCTAGCTAGTAGGAAAAAACAGAGAATTTGTAGTACAAGACAGTGTGACTCACTGGAAGTTGTAAGGAAGTAGTATATCTTCATTGTATTTGAGGCGCTTCAAGAACTCTAGCATGTTGTCCTCACGTCCTTTTGATAACGCCGATTTAGTTTCCATGTGTATTCATTAACGGTGTTTGGGTCAATGAACCCAATGCCAAAGCGTCCACCTTTTCTCATTTCATATATCTTCATCCTGCATATAATACCACAGAAAATAATATAGTGAGGATAATTACAGGTAATGATTGATCAAAAGGATCAGTACAGCTAGCTTGAGACTTAAATTACAGAAAGAAATCACTTACATACAATAGCAACTGACGATAGATTTGTCGAGTGCGTCTTGATTGTATAACTGAAACAGTTCAGAATACTCAACGGACACAGCTTTCTCATGGAAGTAATGCTCCTCCTTGACATTCACCATGAGGGACAATCGATCGGAAATCTTGGTAATGTTCATGTACCATTGATGCAATTCATACATTCTCGTTGGGAGGTTCATGACCTTGTCTGGCTCGACCAAAGGTTGGCCCCGGATATATTTCCATTTTATTTCATCCTCTCTAAGCACAGGCATGGCTCGATCTCGAGGAGTTGTCCAACAGTGATTTTGAGAACTTCAGCCTGCATTATATGGTCCTCCGTTATTACCACATTGCCCACCTCAGGAATGTAAACTGTTTGCCCACAATAATATTGGGCGCGCGTACTGTCACGTGTTGTTGGCACAACAAGCGAGGGGATCGATTGCGCCGCCTGTTCTCCCAGCTGGGGAATGGTTTTCCCACATTTTTTGACAGCTGCTTCTTGTTTGCTCGATCCCGAGCTCGCCTCCTTACGTAGACGTGCTCGATTTAACTTCCTGATGTGGCGCTCATAGTCTGTGTCAACAGGCTTGGGAGCTGGTGGTTGAGCCATACGAATGAAGTGGTTAATCGTTTCCTCAGGCACTTTCTCCCTTGGCGGCGGTGGCGGTTTCGTGCAAAATGGGCTTCCACCTCGGACTTTGATATGGCTGCGATTTCCTCCTCGGACCTGTCATAAGACCTCTGCGGAAGAGGCGTGAGGCTTGGACCATATTTATATCGCTTGCCTCCGCCTGTACTTCCTGTACTACCTCGACTCGTACCGCTACGCACCATAGCTGCAGGGTGTCTCTTCTGCGATTGCTGAGGCGGCGGAGACGCCGGCTGACGGGGCTGAGTTGGACGAGGAGGAGTGGCCGCCTGAAGCTGTGCCGTACTTGGAGGAGGAGTGGCCTGAGGTTGTGCCGGACTTGGAGGAGGAGTGGACGTGTGACACTGTGGCGGACCTGGAGGAGGAGGAGTGGCCTGACACTTTGCCGGACTTGGAGGAGGAGTGGCCTGACACTTTGCCGGACTTGGTGGACTTGCAGGAGCGGGAGACTGCTGACTCGGTGGCGGACTTCGACGAGGAGTCGGATGACGCAGTGTCGGTGGCCTTCGAAAGATGATGCAATCCTTTTTCCATAGGATGATACGATGGTTGGCGTCTCCGAGAAAGCGCTCGTCACCTCCGTGAATGTCAAGCTCTAGCCCGAATATGGGTGCACCACCGTCAACCATGACACGAGCATAGCCCTCTGGAATCGGGATGCAATGGTAGGTTGCTTTGGGGGTAATCGGAAAAGTAACGCCGTCCGCCACCTTCATGGATATGTTCTTCATTTTGACGTGTAGCTCACAGCTAGTGTTCTCCGTGATGTCATCCACGGGGTATCTACCCAACATTGCGTCGTCCGGGGCGGAACCCACGCTGCTTCTTGGCATGGATGGGGCGGTGCTATCCAATGCTGGATCATTCGCTAGCTACTGCAGCTGCTGAGAGCCCCTTTGCTGGGTAAGTGAGTCGATCTGCTCTCGCTGCCGCTGGAATTTGACTACCAATTCCGCTTGACTTGCTTCTAGGCCTTGAAGGCGTTCATAGTCCCACTTCCTCTGCTCCTCCTCCATCTTCCTCTTCTTCTCCTCCGCAATCTTCTTTCTCGCACGGGTTCTGTAGTCGGTGTTCCAGTCTGAAAACCCCTCATACCACGGAATAGCGCCCTTGCCTTGTGTTCTTCCCGGGTGTTCAGGATTTCCCAGGGCACGCGTAAGCTCGTCGTTCTCTCTGTTGGGCTGGAACACCCCCGATCGTGCCTCTTCTATTGCAACAAGTATCGCATCGTCGGCTCCCTTCAGACTTGCCCTCGTCGAAACATTGCCTGTCTTCGGGTCCAACTCCCCCTCATGCACATAGAACCAAGTCCTCGACTGGGGCCAGCTCTTAGTAACCAGAGTGGCACCTGCATCCTCCATCTCTTTCTCGCACTTATCCCACTTAGGCATTGCCACCGCATAGCCACCTGGCCCCAGCTTATGGAACTTATCCTTTTTTCGGCATTCTTCTTGTTTATTCTCGACCGTTCCTTAGCTAATTCCGAATCCTTGAATTTCATGAAATCGTCCCAATGAGCACGTTGGTTCTCTAGTGTTCCCTCGAATATTGGAGTCTTCCTTCCTCCCTTGACGTACTTGTCCCATTCACGATTCTTGTGGTTCTTGAATGCAACCGCCATCTTCCTAAGAGCAACGTCCTTGACTTTCTGCACATCTGCTTCTGTGAAATGATCTGGTAGGGTGAAATGTTCCATGAGAGTATCCCAAAGCAGATCTTTTTGATTCTTGTCGACAAAAGTAACATCTGGACGTGTAGCAGCGTCCTCTGCCTTTTTGTCCTTTGTCTTTTGCTGGCTCTCTCCATTCTTGAAGGGAGATCGGGAGTTGGTCCTTCACAAGAACTCCGCACTAACGAATGAACTTGTCCGCAATCTTCTTAGGCGCTAATGGTTCGCCATTAGGTCTGACTGCCTCGATATTGTATTTTACGCCCTCCTTCAACTTTTTGTTCGGGCCTCATTTCGTCCTTTTGCTTGAAGATTTGCTCGATCCGGATGGCTGAAAGAACAAAGATCGATTCGTTAATATATCTTCAAGTCATTTAAAACATGTGATGATCACCAGATACCTGCTTATATAAATATATATACCTCGCCGGTCTTTATTGTTTCAGGATGAACATGTTCTTCGTCATCGTCATAATTGTAGTTCATGACTTCATCAATTCGGTCGTTGCGATCGAATATCATATCACCCTCTCCGGTGTTGTTTAGAAATTCGGAGCTATCATAATCTTCTTCATTCTGATTATCATCTGGCCCGCGTATCATATCGAACATGGTCTGTTCTCCCTCTCCGTCGGTATTGTCTGCCATAGCTTTTATTTAACTAATTCAAAAGAAATATAAAACAATTTAGTATTCAAATTACATCGTCTCGAATAATAGATATAATCTCGAATACTTCGTCTAGAATAATAGATATAATCTCGAATACATCGTCTCGAATAATATATAATATTGAATAGTACATCACAGGCTAGCTAATTAAAGATCGAATACTACAGAAGAATCTAGGACACTCGCGGTTCTTGCGTCGGGGCGGTGGACACCCAAAGAGAAGGAATCCTCACAGGATCATAGTTGAACTGAGATCCCTGAAGATACTGCCAGGTATTGGAGAACCTGCCGCCCTCTAACGCAACCATGTAGCGATGGACGTGCTCGTCCTCCTCGACACGGCGACGCATTTCCTCCTCGGCGGGCCGGCTCCCTCCGCACCGAAACTGGCCCACGCGAACGCCACCAAACGAGATCAGGGTCGACGACGGGACCCGCGGCCGGGTTCCTCATCAAGCGGTGCGCCCTTCCAAGCAGCACCTCCCAGTGCCAGCCCGGCGGAGCGCAGTCCCGGACATGGGTCGGCTGGCCGTCGTCGCGGACGGGTCGACGGCGAGGATGCGGGCCGGGCATCGTCGAGAACAAATACTAGCTATATGCCATAAAAAGTAATATTTTTAATGATTGGATTTTGATAACTAAAATTTCTAACATTTCTACTATTTCAAAAATCTATATACTATTTCATACTAATTAAGCATCTAACACTAAAAACAGAAAAACAATTTCTATACATCCATTAAAAACAGAAAAACAACATTATATAAAAAAAATTCCATACTAATTAAACACTAATTATATCCATCTAACATGCATTCATACATATATACTAGTGAAAAACAATAATCTAAAAATCTAAACTAATTAAACATACAAAATACGTATATACTAATATATACATGCATTCATACATATATACATGTATGTGTGTGTGTGTTCATCATGCTTGTGTGTGTGTGTATGGGCTGGGAGGGGCGGCGCCATGGTGGCCGCCAGGCGAGGGAGAGGGGTAGAGGGGAGAGCTCACAGCGGGCGACGGCGACGGCGTAGGCGACGGCCGGGGTCATGACGGGTCGGGCGTGACGCGCTGGGCGGCGACGCAGGGACGGGCGCGACGGGACGGGCCAGGCGGCGACGGAGACGAGGGCGGCGACGGGACGGGGCGGCGACGGCGACGGGACAGGGGCGGCGACGGCGACGGGGCGGCGACGGGAGGCGGCGACGGCGACGGGTCGGTGGACGGCGTCGATCGATCAGGGCGGGCGGTTCAATGGGGAAACAGAGGAAGAAACAGAGGGAGAATGAAATTTTTCGAAGTGTTGTATATATAGAAGACACCTTCAGTACCGGTTGGTGCTAAAGGTCTGTTTTGGCCAGCCCAAGCGGCGGGAAGCGACCCCTTTAGTACCGGGTGGTGGCACAAACCGGTACTAAAGGCCCCCCTTTAGTAGCGGTTTGTGCCACGACCCGGTACTAAAGGGGTCTTATTAGCGCAGTGATCTTGACAAGTTTAGTCCCACCTCGCTAGCCGAGGGGCGACCGCACTGGTTTATAAACCCCGTCTGGTCGCTCTCTCGAGCTCCTCTCCAAAGCAGGCCCACTGGGCCCTACGTGTTCTTTTGTTGCCTCAGGCCCACTTGGCCTTTATGGCCTGCATCCTGGCCCAACAACAGGTTGGGTTTCTAGTCGATGCAGGCCGCTCTGGCCTAGTAGGCGGGCTTTTTTTTTCTTTATTTATTTTTGTGTTGTTTTTTTGTGTATTTAGAGTTTCTTTGTGAATTTTTTTGCTTTAGGTACAAAAAATTACAAACTTTCTGTTAGTGCCCGTAGTTTTCAAATTTAAATAGTTTAAATTTTGAATTATTTGAAATTAGTGTAAATCACTAGTTTCAAATAATTTAACTTTAAAAATCAGTAAAGGCATGAAAGAATTTGTTTGCACATAAAAAAAATTCGTGTTTCAAATGCCAAAACACATAACTACCCTAACTATTACAGAGATTCCCCTCTGGGTGTGAAACACAGAAGAAAGTGATGATAGTGAAGCCGATCACATCCCAGATCTTTGGGTGTGAAACTTTTTCTTCGCATGTGTCCCTTTGCACCGTAACCATGGAAAATCTTCATCATTTAGCGGGATGCTCGGGTAAATATTCACTGTGAATGGAGAAATTTCATCAAACTTTTCATAATCTTCTGACTTGTCTGTCTTGTCATCCACTCCCACGATGTTTCTCTTCCCAGAAAGAACTATGTGCCGCTTTGACTCATCGTACGATGCATTCGCTTCCTTATCTTTTCTTTTTCTTGGCTTGGTAGACATGTCCTTCACATAGAAAACATGTGCCACATCATTGGCTAGGACGAATGGTTCGTCTGCATACGCAAGATTGTTGAGATCCACTGTTGTCATTCCGCATCATGGTCTTCCGTTACCCCGCCTCGTGTCATATTGACCCATTTGCACCGAAAAAAGGGACCTTTAAACCACGTCGATAGACAAGTTCCCATATGTCCTGTATATAACCATAATATGTTTCCTTTCCCGTCTTGGTTTCTGCATCAAAACGGACACCACTGTTTTGGTTGGTGCTCTTCTTATCTTGGGCGATCGTGTAAAATGTATTACCATTTATCTCGTACCCTTTGAAAGTCATTATATTCGAAGATGGTAACTGGGATAGCAAGTACAGGTCATCTTCAATAGAGGTGTCATGCATGGTACGTGTTCTGCAACCAGTGGCGAAACTCCTGGTTTGTTCACGTGTAATCCAGTCATCGACCGCTCCCGGTGTTTGGAGCGTAGCAAATTCTTGTGTTCATCCATATACGGAGCCACCAAGGCGGAATTCTGTAGAACTGTGTAGTGTGCTTCAGTGGAGAATGTCCGTCCATACATATTATTTGTTCCCCTCCTAGCGTGCCTTTTCCATCCAGTCTGCCCTTATGCCGCGATTCAGGAACACCAATCGGCTTAAGGTCAGGAATAAAGTCAATACAAAACTCAATGAACTCCTCATTTTGATGGCCCTTGGAGATGCTTCCTTCTGGCCTAGCACGGTTATGAACATATTTCTTTAAGACTCCCATGAACCTCTCAAAGGGAACATATTGTGTAGAAATACAGGACCCAAAACGTTAATCTCTTCAAGATAGGTGAACTAGGACGTGCGTCATGATGTTGAAGAAGGATGGTGGGAACACCAACTCGAAACTGACAAGACATTGCACCAAATCATTCTCAGAACCTTAGTATGAGTTCTGGATCGATTACCTTCCGAGAGATTGCATTGAGAAATGCACATAGCTTCACAATGGCTAATCGAACGCGTTTTCCGGTAGAAGCCCCCTCAATGCAACCGGAAGCAGTTGCGTCATAATCACGTGGCAGTCATGAGACTTTAGGTTCTGGAACTTTTTCTCTGCCATGTTTATTATTCCCTTTATATTCGACGAGAAGCCAGACAGTACCTTAATACTGAGCAGGCATTCAAAGAAGATTTCCTTCTCTTCTTTGGTAAGAGCGTAGCTTGCATGACCCTGATATATGCCGTCTTCTCCGTGCATACGTTGCTGGTCCTCCCGTGCCTCATGTGTATCTTTTGTCTTCCCATACACGCCCAAGAAGCCAAGCAGGGTCACGCAAAGATTCTTCGTCACGTGCATCACGTCGATTGCGGAGCGGACCTCTAGGTCTTTCCAATATGGCAGGTCCCAAATATAGATTTCTTCTTCCACATGGGTGCACGTCCGTCAGCGTCCTTTGGAACAGGTTGTCCGCCAGGACCCTTTCCAAATATCACCTTCAAATCCTTGACCATATCATGTACATCAGCACCAGTACGGTGGCGAGGCTTCGTCCGGTGATCCGCCTCACCTTTGAAATGCTTGCCTTTCTTTCTTACGGGATGCCTGCTCGGAAGAAATCGGTACACATTCTTCATACAACTATTCAAATATATACTGTCGGTATCATCCAAACAGTGCGTGCATCCGTGGTATCCCTTGTTTGTCTGTCCTGAAAGGTTACTGAGAGCAGGCCAATCATTGATGGTCACGAACAGCAACGCCTTTAGGTCAAATTCTTCCCCCATGTGCTCATCCCACGCACGTACACCTGTTCCATTCCAAAGTTGTAAGATTTCCTCAACTAATGGCCTTAGGTACACATCAATGTCGTTGCCGGGTTGCTTAGGGCCTTGGATGAGCACTGGCATCATAATGAACTTCCGCTTCATGCAAAACCAAGGAGGAAGGTTATACAAACATAGAGTCACAGGCCAGGTGCTATGGTTGCTGCTCTGCTCCCCAAAAGGATTAATGCCATCTACGCTTAGACCAAACCATACGCTCCTTGCATCATCTGCAAACTCCTTCCCGTACTTTCTTTCGATCTTTCTCCACTGCGACCCGTCAGCTGGTACTCTCAACTTTCCGTCTTTCTTACGGTCTTCTCTGTGCCATCGCATCGCCTTGGCATGCTCTTTGTTTTGGAACAAACGTTTCAACCATGGTATTATAGGAGAATACCACATCACCTTGGCAGGAATCTTCTTCCTGGGGCGCTCGCCCTCGACATCACCATGCTCATCGCGGCTGATCTTATAGCGCAATGCACCACATACCGGGCAAGCGTTCAAATCCTCGTACTCACCGCGATAGAGGATGCAATCATTAGGGCATGCATGTATCTTCTGCACCTCTAACCCTAGAGGGAAGATAGCCTTCTTTGCTTCGTACGTACTCTCGGGCAATTCGTTGTCCTTTGGAAGCGTATCCTTTATCATTACCAGCAACTTTCCAAATCCCTTGTCAGATACACCATTCTCTGCCTTCCATTGCAGCAATTCCAGTGTGGTGCCCAGCTTTTTCTTGTCACCTACGCAATTCGGGTACAACAATTTTTTGTGATCCTCTAACATGCGCTGCAACTTCTTCTTCTCCAAATCACTTGTGCAGTTTCTCTTTGCATCGGCAATGGCCCGACCTAGATCATCAACGGGCTCATCGATGCCTCTTCTTCAGCTTCTTCCCGCATTGCCCGCCCAGCTTCTTCCCGCATTACCGGCTCAGCTTCTTCCCCCATTGTTGTATCATCGTATTCAGGGAACCCATGGCCAGGATAGCTGTCGTCGTCCTCTTCTTCTTCATTGTCTTCCATCATAACCCCTCTTTCTCCGTGCTTGGTCCAAACATTATAGTGGGGCATGAAACCGGACTCAAACAGGTGGACGTGAATGGTTCTTGACGTAGAGTAATTGCGACCATTCTTATAGCCAGCACATGGACAAGGCATAAAACCATCCGCCCGCTTGTTTGCCTCAGCCGCAAGCAGAAAAGTATGCACGCCCTCAACGAACTGGGGAGAGCATCGGTCATCGTACATCCATTGCCGGCTCATCTTCATTACACAACACCGAATAGACCAAATTAATACACGTTCATACATAAAGTTCATACAACACTTAAATGCAACAAACAAATAACTCTCTAGCTAAAGCATTTAAATGCAACAACAAATGCGATCAAGATCGCAACTAAGGTAACAATTGATCCAACAGCATAATGATACCAAGCCTCACTATCGATGGCATATTTTCTAATCTTTCTAATCTTCAAGCGCTTTTTCTCCATCTTGATCTTGTGATCATCGACATCGGCAACATGCAAATCCAATTCCATCTTATCCCCTCAATTCTTTTCAATTTTTCTTTCAAGTACTCGTTTTCTCTTTCAACTAAATTTAACCTCTCGACAATAGGGTCGGTTGGAATTTCCGGTTCACATACCTCCTAGATAAAAATATCTATGTCAACTTGATGGGCATAATTTGTCATAAACATGAAATGCTACAAATAGTTTTAAAAGAGAATATACCACATCCGAATCATAACAAGGACGAGGGCCGACGGGGACGGATATCAAAACCATGGCACTATGTATAACAAACAACGTACGGGTAAGATAATTATTATACGAGTAACTATATATCCAATCACACAAACATCAATTTTTTATATAAAATTTCATGGAACAAAAGGCTCACCACAAGGTGGTGCCGGCGACGGGACGGTGCGGGCGATTGACGGTGGTTACGACAGAGATTTAGAAGGCACTAAGTAAACCACACCTACATATGCAAACTAAGTGTTATTTTGACCTCAAATTGCATATAAATCAAATACTACCACATATAATTCCTCCCAAATTACTAAACCCACAATTAATCACTATATAAACCAATGCAAGAGCTAATCTAGCAATGAGAGATGAAAGGACAAAGTTGCTAACCTTGGTGATCATTTGAATGGATGGGGCTGCAAATCTTGACAAATTTGGGGCAAATTTTGTGATGAACTCGAGAGGAAGAAGGGAAGAACAGAGGAGAGGGAGAGGGAAAGGGGAAGAACAGAAATGCAGGTGGACGAAGAATTTATATAGGACGACATTTAGTACCGGTTCGTGCCACGAACCGGTACTAAAGGTGCTGGAAGGGCCCCATTCTGACAACATCCTGCCACCACTCTCATTAGTATCGGTTCGTGGCACGAACCGGTGCTAAAGGTTTGCCATGAACCGGTACTAAATAGCTCCGCCCGGCTAGCCGTTGGAACCGGCACTAATGGCCACATTAGTGCCGGTTCTGTTACAAACCGGGACTAATGTGTCTCACATTTGACCCTTTTTCTACTAGTGATAGCCGGACTTTGGCCTCAGGCGGCGAGCCGGAGCGGCACCACACGGCGTTCGCAGCCCCACCGAAGGAGACGCCCCTCAGACTATTGGGTTTCCGGGCGATTCCCTGTGAGACCCGGCCGTCAGTCCGACATGGCAGACGCGCCTAGGTCTCCCCATATCCGCCCCATATTTGGTGTAGATATGAGGGGTGCCGGTCAGTCCGGGCATTTTAGGCCCATTTGAGGCATCCGGCTGTAGATGCTCTTAGGTGGCGTCGGCTCCACTCCTGGCTCCCTTCTCTCTTCCACCACTGGCTCCCCTCTCAATCTATGTTTTTGCCGTTGCTGTTGTATCTTAACTAGCTATTACCAGTCCACGTAATCCTCTATAGCTTGATGTGCAACGGAACAACCTCAACCCTGTACAATTAAGCTCCTATCCTGATCCTCGTTTTCTTGCTGCCTCTGTAGTGTAATCCAACATCCCCATGAGCTTGTAATTCCTCTTATTAAGTGAACTACCAGCTGGATGTTAACAAACTGCAACAGCATTTCGGTTGTTTCTTGATGACAGATAGTCGTAGCAGCAGTGCACTAGAGAGAGATGCGCTCCGAATAATCCGGCTACCGAGAAACAAATTAAGAGATACACGTGGAAAATGGATGGGTGCAAAACGAAGAGATGCGCTCCGAACAAGAACCAGCCGGCATATAATGCAGCCATAACGCCACAAGCTGCAACCGAAAAGGAGGCATAGCCCAGCCCATCATTCCATTCCTCCCTCCAAAGAAGAGAAGAGAAGCACATGATGCATTCGACAAGGCGTGCAATTCAGAGGCGGAGCTATGTTCATTGCTGCAGGGGCCATGGCCCCCCCAACCTGAGTCAAATTACGTGAAGAAATTTTTTGAGGGAGGTTAGATTAGGAACAGTTTAGGCTTTTGGCCCCCCCAAACATCCCTATTTTATGTTTAGCCCCCCCAACATATCTGGCCTAGCTCTGCTAGTGGCGTGCATGACCGGGAATCGGGAAATCTCAAGATCTTGTAAGCTTCGCTATATACTGTAGAATATATACCGCCGACATGTATGGAAAATTACACAAGATCTTTGAATTCATGATTCCGAATTCTGCCACATCACATGCTATTTCACTGCTAGAGAAGACCATGCCTCACACTCCAGGTGCTTCAGCAGGGACGGAAATATTGCTTGAGCTGCTGGGCAGCAACGGCCTCAGAGCCTTGACGACGACACTCATTTTTGGCCGGAATTCCACCTCGTACTGTACACAGAGCCCCGCGATTGCAGCCATCTTCTTGCTAGAGTGCGTCAATAATCACGAAAACAATCGTTAGTGCTTTTCTTATCAAATAGTACCGTTAGCTTAGAACATAAACATAAGTACATAACATGTTTGAGAATTGTAACAAAGAAAATGTGCAGAATAGAACTTTCTCTATTACTCCATTCCAACGACCAAGTGGGGGCAGAGCCAGCAGGTGTTCTGGATGCGGCATGGCCCACCCAGAACTTTGGGATTTTTTTTAATAAACTACTTATATTCCTCCTTTGGTCAATTCCACATTCCATGTGTGATGTCGATTTTTTTTCACAAATGATAAGCGTCACACGTGTGGCACGAAGTAATACCGTGCTGACGTTTTTACAACTAAAATTGCCATCCCAAAAAAGTGAAACGTGTCATCCAAACAGAAAGTTGACATGCTTCACAACTAAAGTTGCCATCAAAAAACGTCAGGACGGAATTGCTTTGTGCCACACGTGTGGCACTTATCAGGGTCCATTTATTATGTGATACTCTATGAAATGTTCCTGGTTCCGTCAATGCTTCAATCCGGCGACCATGAGCACTAGCACAACTGAACAATTCCTCACTCTGCAGCATGGTCTACTTTCATTTGCACTAAAAAAAAGGGTATATCTCTCCTGGAGTTCTCTTAGGAAGCTAATTGTATGACCCTCTTTGCCCTTCCTCTTTCAGCACAGGCCTACCAGGAGTTCCAACAAGTTGAGGATGTTGTTAAATAACATTAGAATGTTGTAGACTTAGTTGTGCCTGATTCCAGGAGCTTTCCTTGGGGTGGGGGGGGCGGGGGTTTCCAATTTTTATACTTCTTCAAAGTTAATATCAATTCATGTTTGCTAAGATGGTCAAAGGGTCATTTATAACCCCGCAAAAAAGGGACACTTATAAGATGGTCAAAATCCAAGAGAAGAAGACGAAGGATGTCGACCAAAAGTTAAATGCATCATGGACGGAGCAAACCAGCTTCTGGTGGAGGACGAGAAGATTATCATAAATGGCGGGAGTATTTCGACAAGCTGTTCAATGGGGAGAACGAGAGCTCTACCATTGAACTAGATGACTCCTTTGATACCAGTAGGCGTTTTGTGCGGCGAATCCTAGAGTTTGGGGTCAAGGAAGTTTAAAAAAGAATGAGTAGGCAAGGCGATAGGCCCTGCTTGTATCCTCATTGAGGTGTGGAGAGGCCTCAGAGACATAGCGAATGTATGGCTAACTAAGCTTTCAGCCTTATTTTTCGGGCAAACAAGATGCAAGAAGAATGGAGACGAAGTATATGTCAATCTTCAGGAACAAGGGATGTGTAAAGTTGTACTAATTACTGTGGAATTAAACTGATAGGCATACAATGAAGCTATGGGAGAGAGTCATTGAGCACCACTTAAGAAGAATGATAAGCGTGCCAAAAAATCAGTTTGGTTTCATGTCTGGTACGTCGATCATGGAAGTCATTTTCTTGGTACGATACCTTATGGAGCGATACATGTATCAAAAGAAAGATCTGCATATGGTGTACATTGACATGAAGAAGGCTTATAATAAAATACCGCAGAATGTCATGTGATGGGCCTTGAAAAAACACAAAGTCCCAGCAAAGTACATTACCCTCATCAAAAAGATGTACGATAATGTTGTGACATGTGTGCATTGACATTGAGAAGGCATACGATACCCCATGTTATGAAGAGATATATGGAGCCAAAGAAGGACCTACATATTGTGTTCATTGACTTGAAGGAGGCATACGGTAACATACCGTGAAATGTCATGTGATGGGCTTTGAAGAAACACAAAGTCCCAATAAAGTACGTTAACCTCATTAAATACATGTATGATAATGTTGTGACAAGTGTTCATTAACTTGGAGAAGGCCTACGGTACCCCATCTTATGGAGAGATGCAGCAAGCAAAGAAAGGACTAGCATATGGTGTTCACTTGCAGAAGGACTACGATAAGATACCGCGGATTGTCATGTGGTGGGCCTTGGGTAAATACAAAGTCCCAACAAAATACATTATCATTATTAAGGACATGTTGAGATTGATGGTATATGGGATAGAGTTGGGGTGGCACTGATTGAAGAGAAAATTGTCCAACATCATTTGAGATAGTTTGAGCATATTAAACGCAAGCCTCCAGAGGCCCTGATAATTTCAAGGGAGGTCAGGGTAGACTGAACTTTATATGGTAGTAGTCCACAAAGAGAGCTCTGGTGTATCACCAAAGAACTAGCCATGAACAGGGTGCATGGAAGCTAGTTATCCATATGCCAGAATTAAGAGTTGGTTGTGAGATTTTATGGAAGCTCTAGCTTCCCCAACTTGTTTGGGACTAAAAGTTTTGTTGTTTTCGCTGTTGAGAGTTCTCCCCACCTTAATTTTGCTTCCATCCTCTGCCGTTGCTTTGCAGCAAGGCCTACTTTTATTTGCTCAAAAAAAAAAAAGATACTTGCTACTCCCTTTGATCCAAATTAACTGTCGCAAGAGGAGTTCCCTCGGGAAGCTAATTGTACGACCCTCTTTGCGTTGCCTCTTCCAGCACAGGCCTGCGAAGGGTTCCAACAGGTTGAGGATATTTTTAATCAAGTTCGGCATGCTGTAGACTCGGCTACGCTTAAGTCCAGGAGCTTTCGCTGGGCATCCAATGTTTGTATACTTCTTCAAAGCTATATCCATTGATGTTTGCTAGCCTGGCCCCGCCAACATACTTTCCTGATTTGTGGACTAGCAAGTAGTAGTATTTATCCAAGCAAAAGGCCTTTGCATGGTTCTTTTATTACATATGCTCATCAGCACTCCACTGGACGTTGTTTTTGGGAGATATGTTTCTTGGTCTTATAGAATATTTGGAAGGAGAGAAATAGCTTCATTTTCCAACAGTCTGCTCCTTCCTGTGCCAAATGGAAAATGTTTTTCTAGAGAGGTTTACATCTCATCAACCTTTTGATAAACCAGCCCTGTTAGCTTGGTTAAAGTCCCTAGTCTGATCTTGTTTGGTGGTTTTGGGAGTTGTTCACCCTGCGATATGTTCAACAGCTAAATGTGACGGAGGTGCGCATGTTGAGATGGATGTGTGGCCACACAAGAAATTACCGGGTCCGGAACGATGATATACACGATAGAGTTAGGGTAGCACTGATTGAAAAGAAGCTTGTCCAACATCGTCTCAAATGGTTTAGGCATATTCAGCGGAGGCCTCCAGAAACTCCAGTGCATAGCGGACGGCTAAAGCATGCTGATAATCTCAAGAGAGGTCGGGGTAGACCAAACTTGACATGCGAGGAGTCCGTAAAGAGAGATCTGAATGACTGGAGTATCACTAGAGAACTAGCCATTGATAGGGGTGCATGGAAGCTTGCTATCCATGTGCCAGAACCATGAGTTGTTGCAAGATTCTTATGAGTTTCCTCTCTATTCTACCTCTTAAATTGTTTGGTACTATAGGCTTTGTTATTGTTGTTGCTGCTGTTGCTGTTGCTGCTGCTGTTGTTGTTGCTGCTGCTGCTGCTGCGTTGTTGTTGTTGTTGTTGTTGTTGTTGTTGTTGTTGTTGTTGTTGTTGTTGTTGTTGTTGTTGATGATTTATCTTTTTCTTTGTAATCACTAGTAGAAAACAGGGCTTTCGTCCAGGCCAGTTTAGCCCATTAGTCCCGGTTCAATCCAGAACCGGGACTAATGTGAGCATTTATCCCGGTTCGTGCGGCTAAGGCATTAGTCCCGGTTCACCTGTGCCCTTTAGTCCCAGTTTGTGCCTCAAACCGGGACTAAAGGGTGCGATGCCCATTAGTCCCGGTTCATGCCTCAAACCGGGACTAAAGAGTAGACCATTAGTCCCGGTTTGCGGCACGAACCGGGACTAATGGGGTTGAGACCTTTAGTCCCGGTTCGTGCCACGAACCGGTACTAAAGGTCCCATTTTCAAACTCTACCCTGGTCCATTTTCAAAATTTGCAAATGTGAATTTCGACTTTATTTGCAAAATCTCTCTGGAATTTGTAAATATGGGCATAACTTTTGCATACTAACTCGGATGAAAATCCTCAAATCTGGTCAAACTGTGGTCAAACATTTTCAAAATCCTAAAAAACCTAACAGAAAAAAAGTTGCGGGGCTTTTAATATCTAGAGTGGAAAAAATCGAAAAAACGTCAAACTGTGGTCAAACAATGGTCAAACCATGGTCAAACTAATTATTCTACAATATTAGTGTTACTAACTAATTTGTTCAGTTATTTTGAATTTTGGTCAAACTGTGGTCAAACTATGGTCAAACTATGGTCAAACCATGGTCAAACTAAGTATTCAAAATAATTATTGTTTTCTAAATAATTATTGTTTTTGAAAACAATAGTTTGAAACTTAAACAGTTAAATGTGTCAATTCATGCTCAAGCAAAATTCCTGAGGGTTAATAGGATTGACATCTTACTATTGTCAGGAAAACAACAAGTGCAGACTTGGAAACAAGTGAGAATAGAACTCGGAAGTTAAGCGTGCTCAGGCTGGATGAGTGGGAGGATGGGTGACCGTTCGGGAAGTTAGGTGATTTGGAATGATGAGGATGATTAGAGAAGAGGATAAATTGAGCAGTGATGAGGGATGCTGATTAGAGATTAGGGGTTAAAATAATTCAGAAATTTGAAAAAAAAATTATTCAAATAAAATTTTAAAAAAATTTCAAAAAAAAATTTCAAAAATAAATCATAAAATTTCCATTAGTCCCACGTGGCGGCGGCCTTTAGTCCCGGTTCTGGATTGAACCGGGACTAAAGGGGGGAGGCATTAGTACCGACTCTTTAGTCCCGGTTCACCAACCGGGACAATAGGCCCTTTTTCTACTAGTAAATCCTCATATAATTGCTCTTTTTTCATACATTAAACTTTAATTGTAGGGGCTCCCCTAGTTTTTGCAGTTAAAAATTTACAAGTTCAAGAACATATACCTTGGCGATAGCCTTGGGAGGGTAATCTCCTCCAAGCTTCGGATCCACACATTCTTGCATCTTAGGTTCGATAAGTCTAGGTACAGCCTGCATGTCGGTATCATTAGAATTTTACTATTGCATCTTCTGAACAAATTATATCGTTGAATGCAATGCATATGTACCCATGTGACGAGTGATTGTTGGCCACGGGGTAGTGTACGATCATATGCCTTTCGACCAGCTAAAAGTTCCAGCAGCATGAGCCCAAAACTGTAGATATCACCCTCTGTAGAAAACTGTCCGTACATTGCATACCAGACAAAACCAAAGATTGTATAAGTAGGAGAGTAATGATTTCCAAACCTGCTGGAAGAATATGACAGCAGTGAAGCATTTTGTTGCATACTCAGGCACATCATAATAGGATCTGGGAGGAATTCTGACACGCTCGAAAACAAAATTGTTTACGTAGTCAGGGTGGTGTCGGGAAACACAAGGGTAACCAATCTTTGCAACATCGCTCTCAAAGAGAAATATGTTGCTGGACTTGATGCAGCCATGGATAATATTTGGTTGTGCCTTCTCATGGAGGGACTCAAGCCCGGTTGCAGCAAAGGGAAATGTTCACGCGTTGCACCCATGATAGAACCAAACTTGGTTCGGCTCCCACATTCTTGTTACCTGTGATAGGAATATCAGTTTTTTCGCAGAAATTTTTTAATCCAATATTCACATGGCACAAAAGTGAACCTTAAAACAACAAAATATTATGAATCAATTTTATGATACTTCTTACATTTGATGTCTTTTTGGCTCATAGAAGTCCCAAATTCACATGGCACAAAAGTGAACCTTAAAACAACAAAATACCCCCCCTCTCTCTCTCTCTCTCTCTCTCTCTCTCTCCTAATTCCTTAAAGATTTTTTAGGGTACATTACAATACTGGATTAACGGGGCAGTATATATTAAACTAATCCAACGGTTAATATGGTTGAGACCAAAGTTTGTCTCGAGGACAGTTTGGTAATTTTTTTAATGATAATTTATGTTCTTGTGTTATTATAATCCGAATTAATACTAGTGTCAGAAGGGAGTATTTCAGTACTAATGATAGCAGCTCACGACGCATCTTGCCCAGAAGAGCACCCTCGCGACCCACCCATCTTTGTCGCCGGATGTGACAAGCGCCGCCGCACAGCACACCCTTGACTCATGTTGCGTTGCATACTGCCATAAGGGGAGGCACTTCTGCATGGCCAGGTAAGAGATGCTCGATTGGAAGGGTCCCGCCGCCGCCGGCCGGTTCGTATCCATCGCTGCTCGGCGTCTACAGATCACCGGCTCAGCTTCTCGCGTCCACGCTCGCAAACACGCCGCAGCTCTGGGCTGAGTTGGCGGCCCCACTAACTGGTTCCCAAGCTGCAGTACTAATTTCGGTCTTCAGTTCGACAGGCGCCGTTTTGTTCGATCGCAGTTCAGAATAGTAATACTCCTAGGGAAATTTTACGGTACATCATACTACTCAACGTAATGGATAGTATTAAGTTAATCTAATGATCAGTATGACACCTCAGATTTTGGTTTGAGGACATCTTATATTTACTAATTGGAAGCACTAATCAAGCCTCCACGTTAATCCTCAATAACTATGTAAATTATCCGTACGATCTCCCAATTAGCTACTAACAGCCGTATGATTTGCTGAGGAGTCCACGCTCAATGTCCCACGTGCCTATCTGACCTCTTCGTGGGCTTTGAAAAAAAAACTTCATGGGCTGCCTAAACTAACGTAGAGGGATCGATCCCTGCACGGCTTCATCTTATCTTCCTCCACGAATGTCTAGAATCCATCTAAAAGATCGAGCCAGCTCATCCCCGACCCCTTCCTCTCTGGCCAATGAATCTCTTCGTCCTTAACCACACTGCAATCCATGCTGACTAGAAAGATGTTATCCATCTATAGCCGGACTCGCCATCGCAAGCTAACGTTGTTCCTTTGGACTTGACGGTTACCTCCTATCCTATGATGCCAATCGCCTCCCACAATGTCCGCCGCCGCCTTCAAAAAAGACCCAAAGGAAGCCACTTTGATCCGGCCAATCTGGGTTGTCCGTCTCCATGTGACAGAGTTACCCACCTCCCTCACATTATCATTGCAGTGTAATTTTCTACAGGTTTAATTGTGAGGCTGAGCCCCAAGAGAGAAGAGACAGTTTGCCCCAGGGGTAGGCAGAAGGTCATGCTTGCTATAGGAAGGAACTAATATATACTGCATATACATACGCCTTCTGTGCAATGTTTTAAATAGCCGGCTATAGCTCCGCTATAGCTCGGTTATAGCCTTTTCAGCAGGGTGTCGCTAAATGCTCGCCTTCACAAATAACCCGCTATATCCCGCTATAGCCCGTTATAACTCCGCTATAGCTGTTTTTGGAGGTCCGCCGCTATTTTCCGTAGCCCGCTATTTAAAACATTGCTTCTGTGTGTGTTCGATGAAATTCTAAACCACGCCGGTGAACTGAATTCCGTCCATCCATGATTGCATCAATAAGGCTACATGGTTCGTTCTTTCACCAGGCCAGGCCACTACACTATATTTTTCAGCTATATGAAGTTCTAAATTCACATGGAAACATTGGTTCTTGAAGGGCCATAGGCCATTCTATTATTAGATAGGAAGGGAAATACAAAAGGCAAGACAGTCTAGGCGATCTAGAGCTATCTGCCGTCAGAGTATAAACTCTGAAGGGACAAAAAAAGAAGGCCCAGCCTGAGCCAACATGAAGACTAGAAAAAAAGAAGAAATTAAAAGAGATCGCTAACACAGCTGGCAGCCCTCCAGCTATATGCACTACACCATATATTCTGCTATAGGCAGTTCAAAATTCACATGGAAACATTGGTTCTACGTTGCCATTAGTGCATATTAGGAAGAGCAGTTTTCTCCGTGCTAATTACTATGGTAGTTAGTTTTCTCCATGCTAATTACTATGGTAGTTAGCCAGCTGGATACCAAGGAATAAGTATAAGCTCAATGCCCGTTCTTCAGATTTGCAATGTCCATGCTCAATGCCCATGTCTTCATGAATCCTTCCGTACAGTGTTCGGTGATGGCAAATTGGCAATCTGTTTTTCACGTAACTTTTTTTCCTATTGTGTAATAATCAACGAGAAGGAAACTACTGGCTTCTTTTACGAATTTTTTTCACAACATTTTTTTTACTGCTTTTCCTTTTTAATCTGTTGTCAAAAGCATCAGTTTGTTTTAGAAGTAGTGCTACAGTACAAATGTACACCATTGAAGTTTCTCAAGAGCAAATGACTTTCGGTAGTAAAAGACATTGTCAATTACTAATTTTTTTTAAACATTCTTGAACGTACATGTAAAACATTTTACGTGCATTTTATTTTGCATTTTCGTGGTAGATGCAGTTGTTTGGTTGCTTTCATATGAATATTGCCATTAAATTGTTTTTTTTTCATATCTATTATCTACCTACAATATTTAAGCAATCTGAGAAAATTTGGACGTTAAATAATTCAAAAGGAAAATCTCAACATCTTCTATTTCGGCACATTTGATTTGAACGCTCTGATATATGATAGTTTTAACAAAGAACACTAAGATAATGATTAAACACTGGACATCAAGCTCCAGTAGCCATGAAGCCATCCTCACATCTCCGATTCAGTTGTACAGATTGTAACTGTTGATCCAAGTTATCATTTTTTGCTCCTGCCCTCGCTTGCAGGAAACTCCTACTAGACACAAGTCGCTACAAGAAAAAAAAGTGAAGGTACCTGTATTTTCTGTTGAATAACTAATCACTCCTGTGATTTTATAGTATCACATAATAATGCTATTTTTCAGTACATTTTGATCGACATTGAGTGTGCTATGTTTGCCATTTTGAATCAGTTGGATAGTTTTGGATAAGTAACAAGAAAAAACACAATGTTGACATTGTGCCTTCGTTGTGTCATTGGAAATTTGGAAAACAAACAATATTATGTTTTTAGCTAATCTAATACAATAAGATATGTACGCAGTTTGTGGCTCGATCTGATAATCGACAAGAATGCAGAACTTCATTGGTTACCTCGAGTATCTACTGAGATCACCATTGGAGATCATGCAACATAAATATAGTGGACTTGAGAGTGAAATCCAGCTGCAAGACTTGCATTGGAAATTTAGCATCATGAAACTTCCTTGGAAATGAGTTTTGCATTGTTGTTGTATCTTTGATGTAGACAAAATTGTTCTGAAAGTTACTACATCGTAGTGGTGAGCATGTTATTTAGTGGCGGTACTATAGTCAATGGTCACTAGGTTCCGCTTCACATGGCTATTGGCTGGCAGAATTTTTTGATGTGTTTTTTCTTATATCTAATTTCCACAATTTTGAAATTTATAGGCTGCTGCAAAACTGGATGGAAAATTGGGACCAGTAGAACAACAGTAATATCTTATTATTTAAAATTATTTCTTATATTGAACAAATTTCAAACTCATTTGTTGGAAAAAGGCGGCTGAGACTATTATGTTGTTTCATGTTGATCATGTTGTATTGTGAAATTTCATAAGGTATTCATTTTCAATATCCCTAAAGATGACCAGGCTCATATATTTGTATGGTAACTGCCATTACTATATAAGATATAGTAACTTCCTCACTGCCATACATGTACGGTTATCATGCTCCTCTATATTTGTTCTTGATTGCCAAGGTGAAAGGTGGTGCATAGTCCGATCGACAACCTGAGTTGAGGTTTTCATATACCGAATTTTGTTCCAACCTTACCTCTATTAATACAATGTGTAGTTCACTGGACATGTTTCATTAGAAAACTTTCTCATGTTTCATCAACTCTTTTTGAGCTATAATAGTCTTTTACACCGGCATGACAGATACATTGTTTCTGTGTTTAGTTTTTCGCCACTAGGCCGTGCAGTAGCACGGGTTGATGACTAGTATTGATAATTATGTTTCGTCTAATTAATTAGACTGATCGCAGCCGGCCGCGGCTGCAGGCCTCCGTCCCCAATGCCGGACATCCATCGCTAGCAGAGCCTGCAGGTCGCCGGTCCATGTTCTCGGCCTTCGAGACGCTGTATGCAGGCTGGCGCCCTTAGGAGCACCTCCATCCCAACACCGCATGCACTCCTCCCAGCGCACCGTTCGTACCAACGCTGCCAAAAATCACATCTCCCAGGCTGGCGGCATGAACTAGCTTAATTAGCTAGCTATTTTTTGGGAAAAGAATGCACATGGAATGATGTCAAGAAGAGAGTTCGATGGAGTTGAATACTTGCCATGATATGGCCTCATATTCTGGTGTCTCCAAGGTCATCCATGGGACGGGATGGACAAGGTCGGGGTCATGCGGTCCGAGCGACGGCTGTCGTCTCTATGTCAGCGACCAGTTCCAGATCCCGGGGGCTTGAGGGGAACACCAAAAACCATGTAATCTATCCGCCGACGACGACTGGCAAGGCCAGGAAGAGGGCATGCTGCCGGGGTGACGCACTCGCCTTTGACATCTTCATCGGGTGACCCGCTCTAAATTATGTGGATTCGAGGGTAACACGAAAGGCATGGAAACACGCCGCTGCCGACAGCTAGCTAGGACACGACGAGCGATGGCGACGGTGTGGGTTGGTAATGGCGACAACAAATGAACGCGGTCCTCGCTTCCCACATCCTGGCCCGGTGCGCACAAAAAATCTCAAGGCAGTCATGGCGGATCTCGATCTGCAGAAGCAGATGGCGGAGGCGGCCGTGTAGCGTAGCGGCATCGCCGCGGCGCTGCAAGCGATCCAGAAATCCCTGGACAAGGTGGAGCCGACGGTGACGCGTATGGAGCCGGTGCTCGCGTCCCTCGATCCCACGGTCAATGACCTGGTGGCTTGGCGACCTGGCGTCGACCAAGCGGTGGGCAAGCTTCAGACGGATCTGGGCGAGATCCGTGCAGAGCTCGCGAAGATCGCGGCCAGCCCCTTCCTCACCAACCCCGCCGGGGGCAAGCAACCTCTCATGGCGGACGCGCCACCGCTCTCTTCAGCTCTAGGTGGCGACGGCCACGGGCCCATTAGGCCACGGCGTTCAGCGACAACACGGGGTTCGATTTTGGGGGGCCTAGTGCCCCCGACGCCGATCCCGGCCAACGGTGCGTTTCGAACCCCGTTCCCTACTGTGCCTTTGCTCGGTCCCAGTGATAGTGGAGGCTCTAGTGTTCTTAATCGAGCAGCTTCTTCTCGTTTAGACTGTCCCGAGTTCGACGGCGATAATCCCACTCGTTGGCGCATCAAATGTGAGGCTTATTTTCGTGTGTGTTCAATTGAGCAAGTGGCATGGGTCAATACAGGGGTAGTTCATTTCACCGGTGCTGCCGCTTTGTGGCTCGGGTGGTCTAAGACTCGCATCCGGTTTCCGCAGTGGGAGTATTTTGTTGCTGTTGTCTTAGAGAAATTTGGCAAGTCTGAATTCCAGCAAGTTCAGGGCCTTGCTTCGGTTCCCCCCCCCCCCCCCCCCACAAACAAAATGTAGAAGGGCAGAATGGGCATACGGAAAAAACGTATACCCACCTCGTATTGTATAGCTCTGCCGGGCATACGTATACCGCACGAATGAAAAAAAAACTACCCATGATCTGAACCCGCCCCCATCTTCTCGCCCGCCCATCTAGTCGCCCGCCCGCCGATCACGGTAGTTCCAAAGTTGGCGATCGCCGCCGCCGCGGATCGCCGCCGTCCGAACCCTGTCCGAGGCCACCCTCGCCGTCCCAACGTCGCCCGTCGCCGCCCTCGATGTCTGAACGTCGCCCGTCGCCGCATCTCACCGTCCCAACGTCGCCCGTCGCCGCATCTGACCGTCGTCCGACGATGCGGACGTGAAGGGCCCGACGTCTGACGCCGCCCTCGCTGCCTGAACCCCGCCCGACACCGCCCTCGCCGTTGCAACGTCGTCCGTCGCCGCATCTCACCGTCGTCGTCCTATGCCGGGGACGTGAAGGGCCCGACGTCTGACGCCGCCTCCGCAGCACTGTCGTCGAACGCCGGCGACGTCTACACCGCAGGCCAAGGTTTGTCATCTAAACCTAGCGGCATGGGGCGGGCATGATGGATAGAAGTGAGGGCTAGTTCATGCATGTACGGATTTAGGGTTTAGGGTTCATCAAAACCTCCCGCCGCAGCGCCTCCTCTACGGACTAGGGCATGATTTACAGAACTAGCGTTGCTTTGGGCATGATGCACTGTACTAAACCTAACACACGATGTTTTGCAGTTCTGTGAGTTAGGCGTGTTAACATGGACGAAGAATCTGCATTCGGGTGGGACGAGAATGGTACTGATAAGGTGACTAAGACCGATAACGATAATTTGAACGAAGATGATGATAGCAGCGACAACAATTCCGTCTCGTCATATGATATCTTACCTCCAGAGGATTTTGATAATAATGAACATGGCGCAAATAGCGAAAATGAAAGTGGCGTATATTTTGTTTTTATTTTTGAATTTGCAAAGTATGGCATGGCTAACTGTATATCTTTGTGTACAAATTTACAGGAAGATGTGGATGTTGACAATGTGCAACATAGTTGGCAGGAATCATTTGCAGATAACTTGAACCAGGTTACTTGATAGATGTTGTACGTCGATCAATAGTATGATTTAAATGATAATAATTGACATATATATTTTCAAATGAATCTTGTAGGAGGAGTCAAATGGTCCGAGCGTTGATCACGATGAGGGAGAGATCGATATTGAGGAGGCTCAAAGGCAGCAGAAGATGCTTGAGACACATTGGAAGGTCATGGCTATGACCTTTCGGTCGCAAGGGGATGCATACATATTCTACAACAATCACGCCAGAGAGCACGGGTTTAGCATCAGGAAACAGAAGGTGAAACGAGGTGCTTCGGGAATGATACGGTACCGGCGGTTTCTTTGCTCCAGGGCAGGGAGAAGGCAGAGCAAGTTCATAACCATGGAGGGCCGCAAGCGCAGGCTTAGACCGGAGACTCGTTGCGACTGCGGTGCACATATGGTGGTGAAGCTGGACAGAGAACGTGGCATTTGGTTCGTCGCATCATTCGTGGATGATCACAACCACGCGATGGCTCGGCCCGACGAGGTTTGTTTTCTATGGTCACACAGACGGATTGGAGATGGCTAGAGGGCCGAGATATTGGCGATGGAAGCGGCCGGGATAAGAAAGCATATTATAATGGACAGCTTCATCAGCAGATACGGTTCGTACGATAAGTGCGGGCTTATCAGGAGGGACATTTACAATCTTTGTTGCAGAAAAAAATGAAGCTCATTGCAAAGGGTGATGCAGAGACGGCAGTTGGCATTATGAGGAGCAGGAAGGAGAAGGACCCTGAGTTTTTTTTTGAGTATGTGCGTGACAAGGAAGGGCGACTGAAGAGTATGTTCTGGTGCGATGCACAGTCGCGGAGGGACTATCAGGACTACAGAGATGTGGTCGTGTTTGATAGCACGTATAAGATGAGCAGATACGGTATGCCGTTCGTCCCCTTTGTAGGAGTTAACAACCGCCGTTGCACCATAGTGTTTGGTTGTGCCGTCATTGCTGACGAGACAGAAGGGACATATGTGTGGCTGCTGCAGACATTTATGAAGGCAAACTATGAGGTGAAGCCAAAGTCAATAATCACAGACGGTGATGCTGCAATGATCCGGGCTATTCGGACCGTCCTTTCAGATGTTTTCCATCGTCTTTGTTCGTGGCATATCGAGAAAAATATGCAGAGGCACCTGCATTACAAGTCACTGGATGAGTTCAGATCGCTCCTGTACTATGCCACCTCTGAAGCGAACTTTGAGCAGAGATGGAAAGCTTTCTATGATAAGTGGAAGACGGATAGAACTGAAGAGTGGCTTGACAGGATGTATAGGAAGAGAAGACTGTGGGCAGCTTCATATCTTTCCGATGGTTTTTTTCTTGGTATGTGAAGTAACCAGAGGAGTGAAAGCCTCAACTCCTGCCTTCACCTTCACCTTCACCTGGACTACGGTATAACAATTGTTGATTTGGTGGTGCATTATGAGAACTGTATAGTTTGCCTGCGTGAGAACGAGGCGTGCGATGACTGCGAGGCTTTCCAGAAGGAACCACCGTCTGTTACTGAATATAAAGTCCTTGAGGAGCATGCCGCCAAAGTATTCACACCTACTAATTTCTACATCTTGCAAGATGATTTGCATAAGATGGGTCAGCTGGAGATATTTGAGACGCTCGTGGGAATTGGGCGTGAGACATTCATGGTGACATGGAAGGATAACCACAAGTTTAGGTACAATGTTGTTTATGAACCAGGTAACTCAGAAGAAACTATTACATGCAGTTGTCTTAGGATGGTTCGGAAAGGGCTGCCATGCAAACACATTCTGTTTGTTCTCCATCATCCGAATTTAACTGAAATACCAAAGTGTTGTGTCCTTCATCGGTTTTCCAGACATGCGAGAGATGGGTTTCCTGTGCAGAGGAAGAGTGATATGTTGGATGGGGTTGGTCAGGGCCATTGGAGAGAGAACGGTATAGTGCAATAACCATTAAAACCGCAGAAGCTGCTCATGTTGAAGCAAATGATCCCTTCTTGTTCGATGAGTTGATGAAGTGTCTGGACAACATAATAGCGCAGAAAAAGATTTCAGAGGAGGAACTTATAGGAAGTAGAAGGTATGCTACGCTGAAGAAGGAGGCAAGTCAAGCGCAACAAGTTGAGCCTGGTATTGGTGATCCTCAGAAAGTTTCGACGAAGGGTGCACCTAAGAAGGGGCGGTCAAAGGGGGGCCCCGGCGTTACAAAGAATGGTAGGCCAAAAGATTTTACAGAAAAGAAAAGTGGTCCTTTGTGCAGTCTGTGTAGTCTCCCAGGTCACAATAAGGCTACATGTCATTTGAACGAGAAGTAAGATGTTATCTTCTTATTTTTGTTATGTTGCTACTTTGATTTTAGCAACTATATTTGCTCACCCATTTCTTTATGTTTTGTTCAGGAACTGGGCGTAGGTAGAGATGCAGCTTGGTTTGTAGGAAGAATAAAAGTGGTCGCACGAACCTATGTTGTTTTTTATTCGTACATGTGTGCAAGAAAACTTGAAAAGTTATTTGTTTATGTTTTGTCAAAAGATTTATGTAATAAATTTGGAGATGACATTGCATATGTTATACTACCTGGGCATGATGATGATTTTGTTTGTTGTTTGCTATTGTTTCCGGCCGCTCCTTTTTGCCAATTTTTTTTTGAAAAAGTGAAGTTAAAAAAAATGCCCAACCACCGCTGCTGGGCCCATAGTAGCTTACAGAACATACCCAAATAAATCCCAAAGGCGACTCGGGCGGCTGATAGAGCCCACTAGCGGGCCCAGCAATGGGGTCCAACGGGGCGCATGAGAGTAATACAGAGAGGAGTTCGAAAGAGGGGGCGGAGGAAGCTATTTAAGCCGCTCCTGGTGCCCCCTCCTCCCGCTTCCGTGGTGGGACTAAAAGCAGCGCTGCTGGCGAGGGAGGGCGTGGGCCGGGAGGAGCCCGTCTTGAGGGAGGCCAGCCCGTTGTTTCCTTTTTTTCTGGTTCCTTTTTTCTTTTTCTTTTTCTTTTTTTTGTTTTCAAATTCGTGAACCTTTTAAATCGATGAACTCATTTTTTCAAAATTAATTTTCCTTTTTGATGAACTTTTTTCAATTTGTTGAACTTTTTATAAAATGCATGATTTTTCTAAAAAAATACGTGAACTAATTTGAGGTTTGTGAACATTTATTCATGAACTTTTTGAAAAATTGATGAACTTTTTTTCATTTTTCTTGAACTATGTTGTATTTCCTGAACTTTTTCTAAATTTTCATGAACTTTTTCAAATCCTTGAACTTTCCTTAAATTAGTAACCTTTTTTAAAATTTCGTGAACTTTCAAATTCATGAACTTATTTTTTGATAAAACTTCACTCAATTTAAAAGGTTCACGAATTTGAAAAGAAAAAAGGAAAATAAGAAAAGAAAAAGAAAAAGAAAAAAGGGACCAGAAAAAAAAGGAAAAAACGGGCTGGCCCTTCCCGGCCCATGCCCCCTCCCCTCGCCCACGCGGGGCAGCGCCGTTTTTAGTCCCACCTCGAAGGCTGGGGCAGGAGCGGCTTAAATAGGTACCTCCGCCCCCTCTTTCGAACTCCTCTCTGTATTACTCTCCTGCGCCCCGTTGGACCCCGTTGTTGGGCCCGCTAGTGGGCTCGATCAGCCGCCCGAGTCGCCTTTGGGCTTTATTTGGGTAGCTTCTGTAAGCTATTATGGGCCCAGCAGCGGTGGTTGGGCATTCTTTTTTAACTTCACTTTTTCAAAAAAATTTGGCAGAAAGGAGCGGCCGGAAACAACAGCCCGCACTGACCACCACTTTTTATGCGGCATTACAAATCTGACATACAAAGGATCATTGGAATACAAGAAGTATGACAAACAAATGGCAGTATATACAAAGTTAAAATGGGAAACAGTGGATAATATTAGCCCACATTGAAAATGGCAGTATAATACAAAGTGCGTATATAACATGTTCAAAAATCATCACCCACAATGCTGCAAATAAGAGTCATATTGTAGCAGACCACATCACATTTATTTAGTTGCGAAACATGCTAAACCATGCCGCAGATAAGAGTGATATTGTAGGAAATACCGACCACGGAAAATAAAGAGATGTCTTAATATGTAAATTGTATCAAGTGCCGACAACAGCACGTTTATTTAGTGGAGATAATAGCCAAAACCCCATCCTCCTACTCATTTGGTCTCCATGATCTTGAGGATCTTCTCTTTCACTACTTCCTTCGTGTTGCATTCTGAAAATAGTATTTCAGCTAGAATGCGTCCCCTTGAAGCATTAACCTCATCTTGATCGAACTCAAATGTCCAATCATCTCCGTCCCAGTGTTGAACGCATTTCACCACGAAAAGACCAGAAGAGACTCTGCAAGAAACAACAAGTCAGTTATTGATGGATCATACAAGTACATACTAATTCAACATTTGCAACATACCCGTCTTTTTGTGACGGCATATCGTACTCCCTTATTGGCCAGGAAGATACGTCATGATGATCCATTTCAATAAGAGCATTCACCTGCTTTGTATCATTATCTATTTCTGCCCTCTGAAATAAAAATGACAAATCCATATGAAGTATGTTTCGAATAAATATATATTGTTTTATGTAACGTTGTAAGCTTACCAGCTTAGCAATCTTTGCAAGAACTCTTTTGCTGCATTTACCAGTAGAGTTTAAAACTTGAAACTCTTTTTTCTTGTTGTGCATAAGAACTATTATCCAATGATTTTCTTCCACATGAAAAGGAAAGTATGCCTACAACAAACTTTATTCATGTTGGTGTACACACAGATATACTACGAATGATCATACTAAACTGAAGTACCTTATCTTTGATGAAATACTCTTCAGTAACTCGAGACACCATTTTAGTTTGGTTTGTGAAATGATCCATAAAATGCCTCTTAGAGTTGATAACCTTTCCATCAGCACGAAGAATAAGCCAGTGGGACACCCAAGATGATAATATGTGATGGTCAGCATGAGGATTATGGGTCTGTATATGGTTGCAATAACTATTGATGACCTACAAAATAACATAACAACAATACGCCTATTAGATAATTTATGTAAATGACATGTACAACTTAATAAATTATTGCTAATACTTACACCGCCATGCAACCACTTTTTCGAAATGATGGCTTGAAGCATTTCAGGTGTACATGTTTCCCCACCAATTCCCGTCATGTGCACGACAGTTTTGCTGCAAAGCTTCTCCGAGTCTGCCAGTGTCCGGATATAAATCTTTGCGGCCTCTATGTGATCCTCATTAATGTAATCAGTATTAATCATAGCAGCTCTTATACCAAACAGACCTAAAATAGTAAGAAACGATGAATTAATAAAGTGTGCATGCAAGGACAGAAGTATGTTGCTAGAATAAACTACCTAGCACTTACTTTTCTTTGCACGTTTACGTCCACCGTTCTGCTGGTAAGGTGAAAGGCAATATTTTGACTGTTTCCTCTTGCGTTTCCCATCATTCTCCTTCCCATCATTCTCCTGAGTGCCACTCTCTTTCACATTTTTAATAAGGGTGTTCAGACTATCCATACTAATCTCCTCAGATTCATTGGTGCTAGACCCGTCTGACACTTCATTCATATTCTTGGGGGTTGAAGTAAAAGGTGGAAAGTCATTTGTGTCTACCGTCTCAAGAGATGGGTTGGGTGAATTACCGTTGTCATCAATAACGAAGGGGTCGCCTTCATCTCCTGTACCAGGTGTGTTGTGATGCACACCTTTATCATGCGCCAATTTCTCCCCGTTCCCAGTGGTGAAGGATGCATCCACCCTGTTGTCCATGTCTTCTTGTGCAGGAGTTGATTTTACATCTGTCCAATATTTTGATTTGTATTTTGATGGACCATACTTCTCCATCCACGCTTCACTATGCTCCACAAACTCAATGTCATCACGAAACCCCCTGAAGACAAGACCTTCCTTCTCCAGCTTCTGCACTACAATCTGCAATGACACATCGAAAGCATATACTACATGCATAAATTATGAATAATCCCATGTAAACTGAAATACACATCACTAATTACCTCAGCACATTTTTCAGGGAGAAGTCTAATTTCTTTTTGCATATCTTTGATGCATTTCATCACTTGATCTAATGTACTATCCCTGCTCGAAGAAGCCTCGTCTCTATTATCTTTCCTTTTTTGGGCACGATCTGTTCCATCTTCTTGCTCTAATTCTTCCTCCGCCTTTCTTCCTTGTTGAGCAATTAATGTTTGTATGTACTTCTCACTTATCACGTCATCAATCTGTGACACGTTAAATCAATTTAAATTTCTCAACACATAAATAGCAACATAAGTGCATGCAGTAGGAACCATTAAAACTTACCGTCCCATTACCACGACCGTATGCCGTGTAGTACGCGTCACGCTTCATAGCCTCATCTTCTGACCAATTGAGCATCAACGGATACTCATGAGCTAGTGGATCAAATGCCTCTTCATCCAGTGGCTGCACTTTCTCCCAAAACAAGTACTACATAAACATGAAGTATATTAGCAAATTCTTTTCACAAACTTTAGTTTCAAAGAAACAAATATAACATAAGATTTACCTGTATGAGGGCAAGGTTTCCGATCGGCCAAGTAATTTTTTCAAGATCTGATAAGGTCTTTGTGATGCCTTCCACGCAAACGCGTAAAGTAAATGCGTTCCAATTAAATGCTTTGATGGCCTCCACATCGTGCACTAACTTGTAATAAGCATTAGGAACTTCTCTCTTGGACTGCGGTGCAAGAACCGTGCCCAGAAGAACCAGAACAATTCTACGGAGGAAATCATCATCGTACGTGCCACTGGCAATGATGTTCTCAATCAGATCGTCTATCATCATTTCCCCCGTTTTGGAATCTACAAAACGACTAGGCACCTTAACCTTCGCCTTGAACCTCCCTTTACCTAGGGCTTTCATGGCATCTTTGCCCTTGTTCTGTAGCCCGAAAATGTCATACACATCTTCGGTGCGCAATGATATCGCACCGTTTTTTGATGGCATGATGAACCTTTTTCTGTCCAATGCATATGATTTAATAATGAACTTCAGCAAACATTTTCGCATTAGCACACTAGGAATCATCAACATTTTTTCAAGACTAGTGCTTGCAAACCGCTTTTTCTGCCTAGAGTTTAGTTTGCTGACCAAGAGACACCACTTCTCAACTGAACAAAAAATCTCTCTGTAGTCCTCCATCGCTAGGAATAGGAGCAAAAATAATGTTAGCTACTATGTATGCGTACATGATAAACATGATGAATGCATAGTACCTCGTGCCAGGGGATCGGTGCCGGCCCTTGGGGACGTGGCGCGGTGGCGTTGCTCGCAGATGACGTCGGTCGCTAACTACAAATAAAACTCATAGATATATAAGCTGTCATGCATGCATAATTATTACCAAAACTATAGCCAAATTAGATATATAACCTCATTCACATTAGACATAATCAAATTAGACATTGGGACAAAATATTCAACGATCAAGGTTATGCTTATATTTTAATGCCCTGTTTCATAGCAAATTATTTTCTTAGTACTCTAAAAATAATAGGCCTAGTTTGGCAGGGCAGTTTTTAAAATACCATAGTATTTCAAAATTTCGGTATTGCAATGCATGCGCAATGAATATGCGGTCTTTTAAAAAGTGCAATTTTCTCAGTTTTAGGAAAACCATAGATATGTTCGGATGGTGTTGTTTTACTATAGTTTTGACCGATAATTACATAACTTTAATCTACTTCCTACACCTACCCAGCTACATGACCAGATCAATCAGTGTGTTCTAACGACGACAAACTGGCTGCATGCAACACTGCGCTGCGCTAGGAAGTTGGAGACGTGATCGGCCGTAGCTAACCATCCAACACTGCGCTGTGCTAGGAAGTTGGCGTCGGCGTCAGAACGCGTCGACGGCGGCGTCGGGGGGCAGGTTTTGGGCGATACCTCGAAGGTGGCGTCGGGGGCGTAGGGGGCGTCGGCGTTTTAGGCGTCAGCTCGAAGGTGGTGTCGGGGGCGTCGGCGTCGGGGGCGATCGGCGTGAGGTCGCGTCGGCGGCAGATGGCGTCGGTGGCGTAGGGGGCGTCGGTGTTTTGAGCGTCGACTCAAAGGTGGCGTCGAGGGCGTCGGCGTCGGTGGCGTCGGCGTGAGGTGGCGTCGGTGGCGGCGTCGGGGGCGGCGGGCGCAGACTGCTAGGGTTCGGCGGCGACTAGTGGCGATCGTGGAGGCGGCGTGCACTTGGGCTTTGACCCCCGATCGAGGCGGGGTCCACTTGGGCTTTGACCTCCTCGGATCGGCCGTGTCGCCGGCTGCAGCCGGGACACGTAGGAGGGCCACTCCCGCCCCGCTACGTCATTAAATATATTTTGTTATTTTTCCTATAATTTCGTCAATTCATGTATTTTTTTTAACTCGGACAAAAGACGTGATGCGACTACTTTTTTTTACTCCGCCAAATGTCACGAAACATTTTCCGCACGTTGGCATCACCCTCGACAGCACCCACGCCAGTTTGCATATTTTTCCGATGCTCGATGCATTTCTTAGGATTTTCCCCGTGAAAATGCCATAAAACACTGGCGGGACGTGACGCAACGTTCGTTTTGTGTCCGTGTTCATTCCAACCTTGCGTGGGGCCCTAAGTAGGTTGTGCCCGCATGTCCACCCACTTTAGTGCAATTGCATGCATGCAATCACGTACCCCCAGTGCAACGAGCTTCTTTACGGTCTACCGGAGGGGGATTCCCGACTACTTTTTTTTTTGACTCTGCCAAATGGCAGGAAACTTTTTTCGCACGTTGGCATCACCCTCGGCAGCACCCACGCCAGTTTGCATATTTTTCCGACGCTCCATGCATTTCCTAGGATTTTCCCCGTGAAAATGCCGTAAAACACTGGCTGGACGTGACGCAACGTTCGTTTTGTGTCCGTTTTCGTTTCAACCTTGCGTGGGGGCCCTAAGTAGGCCGTGCCCGCATGTCCGCCCACTTTAGTGCAATTGCATGCATGCGATCGCGTACCCCCAGTGCAACGAGCTTCTTTACGGTCTACCGGAGGGAGGTTCCCGACTACTTTTTTTTCCTCCGCCAAATGGCACGAATTTTTTTCAGCTTGTTGGCATCACCCTCGACAGCACCCACGCCAGTTTGCGTATTTTTCCGACGCTCGATGCATTTCCTAGTATTTTCCACGTGAAAATGCCGTAAAACACTGACCGGACGTGACTCAACGTTCGTTTTGTGTCCGTTTTCGTGCCAACCTGGCGTGGGGCCCTAAGTAGACCGTGCCCGCATTTCCGCCCACTTTGATGCAATTGCATGCATGCGATCACGTATCCCCAGTGCAACGAGCTTCTTTACGGTCTACCGAACGGGGGTTCCCGACTACTTTTTTTTTTCACTCTGCCTAATGGCACGAAACATTTTCCGCACGTTGGAATCACCCACGCCAGTTTGCATATTTTTTTCGACGCTCGATGCATTTCTTAGGATTTTCCCCGTGAAAATGCCGTAAAACACTGGCCGGACGTGACGCAACGTTCGTTTTGTGTCCGTTTTCGTTCCAACCTTGCGTGGGGCCCTAAGTAGGCCGTGCCCACATGTTCGCCCACTTTGGTGCAATTGCATGCATGCGATCACGTACCCCCAGTGCAACGAGCTGCTTTACGGTCTACCGGAGGGGGGGGAGGGGTTCCCGACTACTTTTTTTTACTCCGCCAAAAGGCACGAAATTTTTTCCGCAGGTTGGCATCACCCTCGACAGCACCCACGCCAGTTTGCATATTTTTCCGACGCTCAATGCATTTCGTAGGATTTTCCCCGTGAAAATGGCGTAAAACACTCGCCGGACGTGACGCAACGTTCGTTTTGTGTCCGTTCTCGTTCCAACGTTGCGTGGGGCCCTAAGCAGGCTGTGCCCGCATGTCCGCCCACTTTGATGCAATTGCATGCATGCGATCACGTACCCCCAGTGCAACGAGCTTCTTTACGGTCTACCGGAGGGGGGTTCCCGACTACTTCTTTTTACTCCGCCAAATGGCACGAAACTTTTTTCGCACGTTGGCATCACCCTCGACAGCACCCACGCCAGTTTGCATATTTTTCCGACGCTCGATGCATTTCTTAGGATTTTCCCCGTGAAAATGCCGTCAAACACTAGCTGGACGTGACACAACGTTCGTTTTGTGTCTGTTTTCGTTCCAACCTTGCGTGAGGCCCTAAGTAGGCCTTGCCCGCATGTCCGCCCGCTTTGGTGCAATTGCATTCATGCGATCACGTACCCCCTGTGCAGCGAGCTTCTTTATGGTCCATCGGAGGAGGGTTCCCGACTACTTTTTTTTTGACTCCGCCAAATTGCACGAAACTTTTTCCGCACGTTGGCATCACCCTCGACAACACCCACGCCAGTTTGCATATTTTTCCGACGCTCGATGCATTTCTTAGGATTTTCCCCGTGAAAATGCCGTAAAACACTGGCCGGACGTAACGCAACATTCGTTTTGTGTCCGTTTTTGTTCCAACTTTTGCGTGGGGCCCTAAGTAGGCCGTGCCCGCATGTCCGCCCACTTTAGTACAATTGCATGCATGCGATCACGTACCCCCAGTGCAACGAGCTTCTTTACGGTCTACCGGAGGGGTTCCGGACTACTTTTTTTTACTCCGCCAAATGGCACGAAACTTTTTCCGGACGTTGGCATCACCCTCGACAGCACCCACGCCAGTTGGCATATTTTCTGACGCTCGATGCATTTCCTAGGATTTTCCCGTGAAAATGCCGTAAAACACTGGCCGGACGTGACGCAACGTTCGTTTTGTGTCCTTTTTCGTTCCAACGTTGCGTGGGGCCCTAAGCAGGCCGTGCCCGCATGTCCGCCCACTTTGGTGCAATTGCATGCATGCGATCACGTACCCCCAGTGCAACGAGCTTCTTTACGGTCTACCGCAGGGGGGTTCCCGACTACTTTTTTTTACTCCGCCAAATTGCACGAAACTTTTTCCGCACGTTGGCATCACCCTCGACAGCACCCACGCCAGTTTGCATATTTTTCCGACGCTCGATGCATTTCTTAGGATTTTCCCCATGAAAATGCCGTAAAACACTGGCCGGACGTGACGCAACATTCGTTTTGTGTCCGTTTTTGTTCCAACTTATGCGTGGGGCCCTAAGTAGGCCGTGCCGCATGTCCGCCCACTTTAGTGCAATTGCATGCATGCGATCACGTACCCCCAGTGCAACGAGCTTCTTTACGGTCTACCGGAGGCGGTTCCCGACTACTTTCTTTTTACATCGCCAAATGGCATGAAACTTTTTCCGCACGTTGGCATCACCCTCGACAGCACCCACGCCTGTTTGCATAATTTTCCGATGCTCGATGCATTTCCTAGGATTTTCCCCGTGAAAATGCCGTAAAACACTAGACGGACATGACGCAATGTTCGTTTTGTGTCCGTTTTCGTTCCAACCTTGCGTGGGGCCCTAAGTAGGCCGTGCCCGCATGTCCGCCCTCTTTGATGCAATTGCATGCATGCGATCACATACCCCCAGTGCAACGAGCTTCTTTACGGTCTACCGGAGGGGGGTTCCCGACTACTTTTTTTTTTTACTCCGCCAAATGGCACGAAACTTTTTCCGCACGTTGGCATCACCCTCGACAGCACCCATGCCAGTTTGCATATTTTTCCGACGCTCGATGCATTTCCTAGGATTTTCCCCGTGAAAATGCCGTAAAACACAAGACGGACGTGACGCAACGTTCGTTTTGTGTCCGTTTTCGTTCCAACATTGAGTGGGGCCCTAAGTAGGCCGTGCTTGCATGTCCACCCACTTTGGTGCAATTGCATGCATGCGATCACTTACCCCCAGTGCAATGAGCTTCTTTACGGTCTACCGGAGGGGGGTTACCGACTACTTTTTTTTTGGCTCAGCCAAATGGCACGAAACTTTTTCCACACGTTGGCATCACCCTCGACAGCACCCACACCAGTTTTCATATTTTTCCAACGTTTGATGCATTTCTTAGGATTTTCCCCGTGAAAATGCCGTAAACACTGGCCGGACGTGACACAACGTTCGTTTTGTGTCCGTTTTCGTTCCAACCTTGCGTGGGGCCCTAAGTAGGCCGTGCCCGCATGTCCGCCCACTTTGGTGCAATTACATGCATGCGATCACGTACCCCTAGTGCAGCGAGCTACTTTACGGTCTACCGAAGGGGGATTCCCGATTACTTTTTTTTTGACTCCGCCAAATGGCACGAAACTTTCTCCGCACGTTGGCATCACCCTCGACAGCACCCAAGCCAGTTTGCATATTTTTCCGACGCTCGATGCATTTCTTAGGATTTTCCCCTGTAAAACACTAGCCGGACGTGACACAACGTTCTTTTTGTGTCTGTTTTCGTTCCAACCTTGCGTGGGGACCTAAGTAGGTCGTGCCCACATGTCTGCCCACTTTGGTGCAATTGCATGCATGTGATCACGTACCCCCAGTGCAACGAGCTTCTTTACGGTCTACCGGAGGGGGGTTCCCGACTACATTTTTTTACTCCGCCAAATGTCACGAAACTTTTTTCGCTCGTTGGCATCACACTCGACAGCACCCACGCCAGTTTGCATATTTTTCCGACGCTCGATGCATTTCCTAGGATTTTAACCTAGTGCAACGAGCAACGAACTTTGGTGCAATTCTCTGCAGTTTGAAAATTTTGTTTATTTTGTTTGCTGTCATTTCATGATGATGATGTCATTGTATGTGTTATACTACCTGGGTTGACCGACGTGGTGAAAAAACGCACCCGTTCGTGTTATTGTCTCATGCCATGTTTTTCCCGTGTTATTGTCTCATGCATGTTTTTCATATACACGCCGCCGCAAACCCCCCATGACAGCAGATTCAATCCAAAGAATTGCACCTACCTCGCATCCCAGCCAACCAGCGCCTCCCTCGGATCCCTCCGCCACGGACCCACCGAATCCCACCTACCCCGGATCCCAACTGGCCAACCAGCGCCTCCTTAGGATCCGCCACCACGCACCGACTGGATCAGCCTCGCTCCCCGCACCCAGCGACTTTGACCCACCCCACCGCATCCTCCTCGATCTCCCCGCCCAATGCACGCCTCCAACACGCCCACACAAATATTTTGCCCCGCGCGGGCGTGGGGAGGGTGGCGTGGGCCATGGGAGGGGGCGAGTGGCGCCTTGCCTCTATGGGACGAACTGGGCCGGCCGGTTACAGCGCAGAAAACGGCCTCCTGAGCCCTGCGGCGGCCGCGTGCACTGAGGGGCGAGTTGCAACGCCATATTTAGTCCCACCTCGGAAACGGGGGGCGCGAGGAGCGACTTAAATAGATGCCTCCGCCCCCCATTTCGAACTCCTCTAATCTAACTCCTCAGTGCCCCGTTGGACCCCGTTTCTGGCCTGTTAGTGGGCTCAATCAGCAGCGAGAGTCTCCTTCGGGCTTGATTTCAGTAACTTTTGGAAGCTACTATGGGCTCAGCATCGGTGGTTGGGTGCTTTTTTTATGTTGCTTAAATTTTTTGCCGGTATTTTATGTGTTTACTTCACCTTTTTACAATATCAATGGAAATATCCTAATAATAACAAAAACAATATCAATAAGTGATACATTATACAACCATTCCATTACTCGTTAAAGCAACATAATTTCGTTCATATTTAGGATATTTTACATTCAAACGAAATTTTACATGAAAAAAGATTAACACTAAAACAAATCTAACTACTCCTCCTCACTACTCAGAAGATCAACCACTACCATCTGCCCGCCGTCTTCACCCCGTCTTTGCCGCCGTCTGAGTCATCGGAACTGCCCAAGTATCCGAAAAATTCTTCCGCGGTAGACGACTGCTGCGCTAGTGTATCGGTCGACTCCCTGATCGCCTGCCAGTATCCCGGCTCGTCTGCCGGGTCCCTCAGGTCAACAACATCCTCCGGCGGCATCCAACCGGTCTCCGACGTGGAGTTCCGGATCGCGCGGATCAAACCCGGCGACTCCAACGGGTCGCCCTCCTCTTGCATCGCCGCCAGTTCCGGCGGGATGTGAAACTCAGGGGCGGCCGCTGGAGCGGCGGGAGCGGCCGGCGCGCCTGCGCGAGCGTGCCGACCGGCACGGGCCTGCACAACCGGGGCGGCGGGGGGCGCGAGGGGCGCGTTTGGAGCGTCCGCGCGGATGCCCCGAGACTTGTAGAAGCTGACGACGGTGTCGAAGTCGCGGCCTTGCCAAAAGTTGAGGCGACCTTCGGGGTTCCACGGACCGGGTTGTGCCGGCCCAGGCGTGGCATAGCCGTCGCTCGTCACGTGCCAGCCGTGTGCTAGGCGACATGACGGCGGCACGGGGATGCCGTGCCGGTAGATATCCACGGTCTGCGGCCCGGTGAGGCTAGAGGGCCACAGACCGCCCGACGCGGCGCCGCGTCCACCACCACTACCGACGCGTCCACCACCGCTGCCGCCGCCTCCACCGCCGCCAGCCGCCTGCCGACTGCTCCCTGCGCCTCCACTGCCGCCTCCCCAGCCGAACCAGCGCCGGCCGAAGCATCCGCGTCCACGAGGCATCGCGCCGGAGAGAGCCGCCGCGCCGGAGATCGATCGTAGAACGCGGGGTCGGGGACGGTCTCTAAGAGGAGAGGCGGAGTCGGGGCGATGGCGTGAGGCTAGCGCGCTGGTCGGGCGGATTTATGGGAGGAGAGACTGCCGCCGCGGGTCGGGGGCAGGCGAGGCGGCAGCGGGGGCGGGGGGGCAGGCGGCAGCGCGTCAGTGGGGGCGGCTAACGCGAGGCGAGGCGGCAGCGCAGCGCAGGCCGAGGCGGAAGCGAGCGCCGCAGGCCGAGGCGGAAGCGCGGCGCTGGGCGAGGCGGAAGCGGGCGCCGCAGGCCGAGGCGGAAGCGGGGGCAGGCCGCAGCGCTGCAATCGGTAGCGGGGCCCGTAACCGCGCCATGCATGCATGCATGCGCCTGTCCGCGCGTAATTACCGGACGTGGGCGTGCGGGGGTGGGCGCGCTGGCGGGACGACCCGGCCGAAAAAAACAAACGCGTACACGTATACGTATACATTACGAGCGGGACGGCAGGCGGGCGGCCTCTTTTTTGATTTTTGCCCATCGTGCCCTCCGTTATGAAGGGGTATGGAACAATCTTAGCCATGCTTGTGTTGAAGGGGGTCTACCGAAGCGGAAGTGTTCCAGCAAATGCTTAGGAAATTTTTTGGTTTAAAGCAGACATGGAGTGTGTTAGAGTATGCGGGGCAATTCAATTTGATCATGCATAGTTTGTTAGCTCATCATAGCTCTTGGGACCCCCTGTTTTTCACTACTCAGTTCCAAGATGGTTTGCAATTTGACATTAAAGCTGCTGTTATGTTACACCGTCCACAAGATCTCGAAACTGCTGTTGCTCTTGTTGAATTGCAGGAAGAAGCGGTGGATATGTTGCGACATGAGCAAGCTGAAATGGCCATGCTGAAGTCGATGGGCACGCCGAGCAGAGGGCAGCCTTTTCCTCCCAAGGCGCCGCTGTCCTTGCCCAATGTTGTATCCTCGATGCCCAGCAAGACTGGAGGCTCGTCTCTGCCAAGTCCTACGGCAAGAGATGGGCGTCGCAGCCCTGATTCCGGGAAAGGGGGAATATTGTCATCCTCCACCGACGACAAGCTCAAGGCCTTGCACGCCTACCGTCGGTCCCGTGGCCTATGTTTCACTTGTGGCGAGAAATGGGGCCATGATCATGTCTGCAGTTCAACAGTCCAATTGCACGTGGAGGAGCTAGTGAATATGCTTACAGCACCCGCATCTCCGGAATCCCCACCACCCTCGTCTGAGCAGGTTGACGAGGAAACCTGCCTTTTATCTGTTGGAACTTCGTCCACAGGATCGATCACATCAAATATCACAAACACACGCGATAAACACTTTTAGCCAAGGGTACGTCTTGTACCCTAAAATTTCCTCTCTTTTTTCTCCTTTTCTCAACTGACGGTGTTACTTACAATATTGCAGCCCTGTATATGCATATATATACAGGAGCAGCCGGTGACCCACAGATCACACCACATCCAACTCTTGACTCCTAAGATGATTACTACTAGGACTCAACCTGGCCTAAACAAGTACACGGCCAGACTCACAGCCGGACTTGATTAACTAGTACTACTCGGACTAACCTAATTTGACTCATACTAACATCACGTAGACAGCTAAATACCACATCCTAGCAATACACCGACATGTACTGCTACAATGCAAACCTAGACAAGATTATCTAACATTATCCACAGCAGCAGCAACCGGCACGGAAGCTCCAAGAGCATTCAGATTGTTGGGGTCAGATGCAAGGGCGCTCACTACTCATGCTGGTGGACTCAGGTAGCTCCCACAGCTTCGTCAACCGGGAGCTTGCCCGTGATTGGCCTTCCATTTGTGCTGTGGAACAGCTGCTGAAGGGGAAAGTGGCGGATGGAGCGATATTGCCGTGCACTCAGCAAATTCCCCTGTGTGACTATGTGATTCAGGGGCGGGATTTTTCCTCTCCGTTGAAGTTGTTTCCTTTAGGCTTCGTTAGGTTGATGGGGTTTCCATCCACACGGGGAACCAACCCCTGCAGGGATTGGGTGAATCCCCTCATGTCACCCACCCCCCGCCAACACCCTCACCACAGATCCCTTTGTCTTAAATTCTGTTCGGTCACTACCTCCCTCCTTTGGCAAAAATTTAGCAGTCAGCTCATTCAATTAGACATGCCAAGGACGTCAAAGGTAGCATCACAGGTACCACAGCAACAAACTCAAAAGCACAGCTGCTTTTGCATCATCAGAGGGAGTCAAGAATCAAGGGGCATCAAGAATAGGAGGGAGGGATTACTGGTCCACCGTCGGGGTAAGGTGACGCCGGCAATCGGTTTCTCCGGTCTCCATAGCTCGCGCCGCGGCTGCTCCAGGTCGCCACCGAGCTCATGCCGCTGCGACTAGATGCGGTGGCGCGGCTTGGACAAGGGAGTGGAAGGGGGAAAGGGAGGCACGCCGCCGCGGTCTCCAGTAGCGCTGCTGCTGACCCTCCTTCTCCCTCCTTCTCCGGCGTCGTCGCCGTCGCCGGATTGAGATTCGAGAAAGGGAGCGAGGGGTCTGGGCGAGACGCGTGGGCCATTTTCCGGCTGTTTCCATGGGGTTTGGAAGGGATTTGGGAGGCGCTTAATCCAGGCCGGGTCTAACCGAAGGCTGCTATAGGCCAGACCGGGATCTGACCCCGGCCGCGGCGAAACCCACTGGGATCGACGGGTTTTGTCTCCGATCCCGGCGGGGGTGGGGATAACCGAACATAGCCTTAGGATCGTATGACATTATACTTGGCATGGACTGGTTGGAATCCCGCGGGTTGATGACGGCTGATTGGGGCGCAAAATGCATGTCATTCCAGCACAGTGGGGAGCAGGTTCAGTTGTCTGGGATTCGACTGGTGACCGAGAACCGTCAGGTGCTGTTCATGGTGGAGCTGCAACTGTTGCAAGCGCGAGATGAAGTGGTTCATGTTATTCAGTTGTCTGCCGTCAAGGATGTACCCACAGAGATTACAGAGCTATTGCAGCAGTATGACTCAGTCTTCGATGAACCCCACGATGAACCAGGAGTCGAACAGAGGGTATTTAACTCCATGATGTCGGTAAATATGCCTTGGTGTGGTGGCTATTGAAGCGCAGCTTCCGCTTGCTCCTACGCCGCGAGTTCGACTCCTGGTTGATGCAGTATTTTTGAACTTTTGCATCCTAAAAAAGAAGGAAAAACGTGCTACTCGCTGCTGAAGATAGAGCACCTTTGCCACTAGGCAACAACCAGTTCAGTTCTCATAGAAGAGATGTTCTGTATTTAACTCGACACTGAGCGTTTGAATTAAAAAAATTCAAAATATTCGACATATTTTGCTCGGTATGAGGGTTTCTCGAGGGGTAACGGTAAATGCGGTAACCGCGCGAAATCACGAAATTTCGTTCGGTAACCAAATCAGTGGTGTGGACTATCGTCACCTAAATGCGATTACAATTAAGGACAGATTTCCGATGCCAATCATTGATGAACTTTTGGATGAACTAGCGGGTGCTGCTTGGTTCACCAGTCTGGATTTGCGCTCTGGCTAGCATCAAAATCCGTATGCGCCCTGGAGATGAAGCTAAGACAGCCTTCGAAACTCACCATGGCCATTTCGACTTCAAAGTCATGCCTAATGGTGTCACGGGAGGACCTTCCACTTTCCAATATGCTATGCACATTGTATTGGGCCCTCTCCTGTGCAAAGGGGTGCTGGTTTTCATCGATGATATCCTCGTCTATAGCCTTACCTTGAAAGGCCATGTACTGTTACTCCGCTCGGTGTTGCAATTTCTACAGCAGTACTCTTTCAAAGTGAAACTGAGCAAATGTGCCTTTTGCCGACCTCAACTGAAGTATCTTGGACATGTTGTTAGCACGGAAGGAGTGCACACGGACACTAGCACGATGGATAGGGTCCAAGATTGGCCAAGGCCGGGGACAGTCAAAGATGTCAGGAGGTTCTTGGGATTAGCAGGATATTAACGTAAGTTCGTCCAGAACTAAGGCATCATTAGCAGGCCGTTGACTGATCTGTTGAACAAGAATATTGTGTTTGTTTGGACATCTTTGCATGAGGAGGCCTTTGTTGCACTCAAATCTGCTCTTGCATCGGCTCCGGTCCTGGCCCTTCCAAATTTCACGGAGCCATTCATCTTGGAGACCGATGCATCTGACTCTAGAATCCGAGCTGTTCTTATGCAAGGGCACCACCCCATCGCCTTTCTTAGCAAGTCATTGGGACCCAAGATGCAAATGCTATCCACCTATGAGAAAAGAATGTTTGGCCATTCTAATGGCTGTGGATCGCAGGCGCCCCTACCTCTTGCTGTCGGCATTCACCATCCGTGCCGACCACAGAAGCTTGTCGTGTCTGGATGAGTAGCGTCTAACCACTCCATGGCAGCATAAGGCTTTGAAAAAACTCCTAGGCCTCTAATATACCATTGAGTATAGGAAAGGAGCCACCAATCACGCTGCCGATGCCCTGTTGGGATGCGGAGGTCACACTGAGCATGCTTTGGCAGTAAGTGTGTGCGTGCCTACTTGGCTTCAGGCAGTAAAAGAAGGTTACAACATTGATCCACAATGCACCCGCATGTTGGCTGCATCAACTGTGCAGGCCCCTCTCGACCAGCCATTTTCTGGCAGGGACGGTTTGATACGTTACAAAGGGCGCGTATGGATTGGGGATAATACTGTTGTCTAACAAATGCTGCTACAGGAATTTCAAGCTAGCGCCCTGGGTGGGCATTCCGGAGTGCAAGCTACATACAGCCGGCTCATGAAGCTTATTGCGTGGCCAAGACTCAAACAAACTGTCAAGCAGTTTGTATCTCGATATGCAGTGTGCAAGCAAGCAAAACCTGAACATGTTCCCTACCCTAGGCTCCTTCAGGCCCTACCTGTCCCTGAGCAAGCTTGGCAGATGGTAACTCTGGACTTTGTTGAAGGGCTACCCAAAAATCACATGGTTGTGATGTTATTCTAGTGGTGTTTGATAAGCTGAAGAGGTATGCCCATTTCATACCCCTCAAGCATCCTTTCACAGCTCTGCACGTGGCTTAGGCTACATGGATTATGTCTTTAAACTTTATGGGCCCCCGGATGCCATGGTGTCTGATCGTGACCGCATATTCACAAGCAAAGTCTGGAAAGAGTTGTGTCGTTTGACTCATACGACTATCAACATCTCCTCGGCCAGGCATCAGGCGGATGGAATGTCAGAGAGGGTAAATCAATGTATGGAAATTTACCTCAGGTGCTTTGTGCACAATTGCCCCAAGCGTTGGAAAGAGTGGCTTTCGGTGGCAGAACTTTGGTACAAGACCTCTTGCCACTCAACACTCAAAACTAGTCCATTTGAGGTGCTCTATGGACATAAGCATCGGTTCTTCAGTATTCACAATGTGGCGGATGAGGCGGTGACTTATTTGGCTACCTGGACAAGGGATCATGCAAATATGGTCTCCTTGCTTCGTCAACACCTCAACAGAGCTCGCCAGTACATGAAAGAGCAAGCCGACAAGAAGCGTCCGGACCGTGTATTTACTGAAGGCGTATGGGTGTACTTGAAGCTCCAACCCTACGTGCAATCGTCGGTGGCGGGCATAGCTAATCTTAAGCTTGTGTTTCATTTCTTTGGTCCCTTCTAGGTACTGCAGCGGGTGGGAGAGGTTGCCTACAAATTGGACTTGCCAGACTACGCCAAGATACATCCGGTGATCCACGTCTCGCAACTTCACGCGGGGCTACCTCCTTCGAATCAAGTCAAGCCGGAGCTACCGGTGCTTGATGAAGACTTGTTGCCCTTCCATGTTCCGCTGACCATCTTGGAGAAGAGGCAGATCAGGAAGGGACATCGCCTAGTGGAGCAAGGCAAGGTCCATTGGTCGGGGTTCCCAGCATCCCTGGCCACCTGGGAAGATCTGGTTCCACTTCGCACGCGTTTCCCTCGGGCCTTGGCTTGGGGTCAAGTCAAACATAAACGACTGGGAAATGTCACAAGACTTGGGGAAGATCGTGAAGCGGAGTGAGGGAGTCCCGGACTAGGGAGTGTCCGGATAGCCGGACTATCGTCACGGGCGGACTCCAAGACTATGAAGATACAAGATTGAAGACTTCGTTCCGTGTCCGGATGGGACTTTCCTTGGCGTGGAAGGCAAGCTTGGCGATACAGATATGTAGATCTCCTACCATTGTAACCGACTCTGTGTAACCCTAACCTATCCGGTGTCTATATAAACCGGAGGGTTTTAGTCCGTAGGATAGAACAACAATCATACCATAGGCTAGCTTCTAGGGTTTAGCCTCCTTGATCTCGTGGTAGATCTACTCTTGTACTACCCATATCATCAATATTAATCAAGCAGGAGTAGGGTATTACCTCCAGCGAGAGGGCCCGAACCTGGGTAAAAACATCGTGTCCCTTGTCTCCTGTTACCATCCGCCTAGACGCACAGTTCGGGACCCCCTACCCGAGATCCGCCGGTTTTGACACCGACATTGGTGTTTTCATTGAGAGTTCCTCTGTGTCGTCACCGATAGGCCCGATGGCTCCTTCGATCATCAACAACGACGCGGTCCAGGGTGAGACTTTTCTCCCTGGACAGATCTGCGTGTTCGGCGGCTTTGCATCATGGGCCAATTAAGCAGCCATCTGGAGCAGATCGAAAGCTACGCCCCTGGCCATCAGGTCAGATTTGGAAGTTTGAACTATACGGCCGATATCCATGGAGACTTGATCTTCGACGGATTCGAGCCGCAGCCAAGCGTGCCGCACTGTCTCGATGGGCATGATCTAGCTCTGCAGCCGAACAGTGCCCTGGAGGCCGCACCAGCATCCGCTCCGACCCTTAATCCGGAGCCGGATTCCCCGATCGAGGACGAGTGGTTGGACACCGCCTCGGGGGCTACAATCTCTACGGCGATTGAGCCGAACTCTATCCCTGTCCTTTGCGAAGACCTTGACTCTAGGGTGCCGGACTCCTCTCTGGACTCTGAACCCTCCGCGCCCCTACCAATCGAATCCGATTGGGCGCCCGTTGTAGAGTTCACTGCCGCGGACATCTTTCAGCACTCGCCCTTTGGCAGCATCCTGAATTCACTAAAGTCTCTCTCTTTATCCGGAGAGCCCTGGCCGGACTACGGTCAGGAAGGTTGGGATACGGACGACGAAGAAATTCGACGCCCACCGACCACCCACTTTCAGAGCCACCGTCGAAAGCTTACACGACGTGCTCGATTTCGACTCCGAAGACATCGACGGTATGGACGACGGTGTAGGAGACAACAATGAACCAGCACCTATAGGATGCTGGACAACCACCCCATCTCATGATGTATACATGGTGGATACACCTAAAGGAAATGAAGACGAGGAACAACGGGACGCCACGAAGGATAAATCCCTCGAAAAGCAGTCAAAACGGCAACGTAAACGCCGAACCAAGTCCCGCCTCAACAGAGACCCAGCCATAGAGCAGGGCGAACCGGTGGACGACGAACACGCTGTCGAGCAATCGTCCGAACAAGACAACTTGGATAAACAATCTGTCCCCGGCGAAGACAACAGTCCGGACAATCTCACGCCGGACAAACTATTGGAGCAAAATGACCTCCAGAAAAGGCTCGTCGCCACTGCGCGTAGCCTGAAAAAGCAGAAGCGGAAGCTCAAAACAGCGGAAGATGCACTCAGGATCAGATGGAGCAAAGTATTCAGCACCGCAGACAAGTACGGCGACAGTCGCCGAACAAAGAGCTACCCGAAAAGAAAGCTACTGCCCGAATTCGACGAGGAGGCCTTAGAGCCCCCACAATTAAAAAGTAAGAAGGCCACCCGGTCGGATGGACGACCCCACGGCAAAAAGAGAGCGGCAAATGGCGCCGCACACAAGCCAATATACGATCCACATAAGGATTCACATCAAAAGGATGGCCCGGTTAGGTCCATCTATGGGCCAAGAAAGCAGGCTCGTCAAAGCAATGCAACAAACCAAAATTCCGAAGATCACGGCACACCCAAATATAGGGGCGCCGCACACCCCCTATGTTTCACCGATGAGGTGCTGGATCATGAATTTCCAGTGGGACTCAAACCCGTAAACATAGAGGCATACGACGGAACAACAGACCCTAGAGTCTGGATCGAGGATTACATCCTCCACATACACATGGCTAGAGGAGATGATCTCCACGCCATAAAATACTTACCCCTTAAACTCAAAGGGCCAGCTCGGCATTGGCTTAAAAGCCTCCCCGAAAATACCATTGGAAGCTGGGAGGAGCTCGAGGATGCGTTTCGGGCAAATTTTCAGGGGACCTATTTCCGCTCTCCGGATGCAGACGATCTAAGTCACATAACTCAACAGCCCGGAGAGTCAGCCCGGAAATTCTGGAATAGGTTCCTCACTAAAAAGAACCAAATAGTCGACTGTCCGTACGCCGAAGCCTTAGCAGCTTTCAAACACAATGTCCAAGACGAATGGCTCGCCAGACACCTCGGCCAAGAAAAACCAAGAACAATGGCCGCATTAACAAGCCTCATGACCCGCTTTTGCGCGGGAGAGGACAGCTGGCTAGCAAGATGCAGTACCAGTGACCCAAGTACATTCGAAGTCGGGGATGGAAACGGGAAACCACGACGCAACAAGGACCAATGCCGGATCTAAGGGAACGGTTCAAAGAGCGCGGCGGTCAACGCCGTATTCAAAAGCTCACGGCAAAACAACAAAAAACTGCCCCTTAAGGACAATAGCGATGAGCTATCCAACTTCAACAAAATCTTGGACAAGATATGTCAAATCCACAAGACTCGGAGGCCTGCTAACCATACCCACATAAATTGTTGGGTCTTCAAACAGTCCGGCAGACTGAACGCCGAACACAAGGGGCTCGACACACCAAGTGAAGATGACGACGAGCACCACAAGAAGAGCCCCGGAAAACAAAAGAATTTCCCACAAGAGGTTAAAACAGTAAACTCACTTCACGTGATCAAAGGGAAAAACAGAGCGGCGCCCACTAAAAGGCGCACCGCACACTGGTTGTCAAAACCAATCACCTTCGACCATCAGGACTATTCCGAAAATATCCGGAACGTAGGATGGACTGCCTTGATATTGGATCCTATAATCGACGGATTCCAATTTACACAAGTCCTCATGGATGGCGGCAGTGACATAAACCTGATATATCAGGACACAATCCGCAGGATGGGGATAAACCCAACCAAAATTCGCCGTAGCAGCACCTCCTTTAAAGGAGTAATGCCAGGCCCATATGCCCATTGTACGGGCTCCATACTGCTAGAAGTTGTGTTCGGTTCATCCGACAACTTCCGTCGCGAAAGGTTAATCTTCCATGTCGCCGCGTTTCAAAGTAGCCATCAAGCACTATTGGGACGCGAAGCTTTCGCCCGCTTTAACGCAATACCGCATTATGCATCTCTAACACTTAAAATGCCCGGTCCACGCGGCATCTTCTCATTAAGAGGAAGCATTAAGTGTTACTCTAGCACGAAAGAATGGGAGACTGCCTTGACAGCCCCACACCTATCCGGCTCTGCTAGTCAAAAAACCTGAATTGATCATTCAAACCCCGGACACGGCTAGACGAGTCCGGCGCCTACTAGCGGCATACCCACATACGAGGGGTTGCATGCATGTATAACAAGAGACAATAAAGATCAATTTTATTAACTTCTTCGGACCGTACTCTGTTTATTTAATATTATGTACATCTTTCGCACAATCCTTTTTCTTTTAAACTAAGTTCCTCTCTTTTACAGATGAACAACGTGCTACACCCGTCCAGGATACGGCACAACGGAGACACAGGCGCAGACGTGCAGTAGGAACCCGTTGCAAGGATTCTTTTCAGATTAAGACCCTGCGTAAACCTTTTTTACTGTCTCTCGTTGATATACATCCCCCGGTTTCGTACTACAACCGAGGAGGAGGCTGGCGTTTTGGCATTGGCCGCACCAGAATTTTTGCACGTACCTGGACACCAGGGGCTTAGGACATTATTCTGCCCGTTTTTATAAAGACCGAATACCTTAGGGAGTGTTCGGCGTCTCGAGTTAGGCCTTATATGCATCAGCTCCGAATCATGTCTTTGGTCAAATGTTGGGTTTGCCCGGCTCCTGTGTTTTGCTGCCTTACGTTCCGATTTATCGGCTAACGCGGCACCAGGAGAACTACTGCGATTGTGCCCCGGTTCGGCCGGGCGAGCACCTCAGTAGAGAAAGCCGAAAACGGACTGTCATGATATAGCGAGAGACTGGTCAACCACTCGATGACTCACTGGAATGTTTAGGATTCCTCCGCATTAACGAAGGACCGGTTTTCGGTCAGGCACATACGCACCCCGAATCCAGGAGAGTGCGGTGCCCCCAGGGGCTATATAGTAGCCCCACCCTCGAACTCCTATGGCTAAGTGAAAGTGATAAAGCATTATAGTCCGGTTGCCTGGTTTGCTACGCTATCACCTCCTTAACAGGATCAAGACGTTGGATTAAGTGTGAAAAACACTTTCTTTGCAAACACCCCCGCACTATGTGTGTGGGGGCTGAAGCCAAGGACTGCCATCTTTCAGGTTATATATACATATACATAAACGGCCGCACAGGGAGTAGTTTACTACTTGAACGCACAAGTATAAAAAGCTCTTATATTATATAGAAACATTGTTTTCACAAATCATACATGTCATTTAAACATAATATTCTTCGAGCACTACGTCTCTATTAAACGAGCGCCCGGCAGGACTTCTTCAAGGTAGTGCTCGGCAGGTACTCGGCTTCTGTCCGAATCTTGGGATGCAACGTCGGTGGCCTTCATCTCTCCCAGTATGTCTTGACACGGGCCAGAGCCATCCGCGCTCCCTCAATACACGCCGATCGCTTCATTGCATCGATACGCGGTACCGCACCAAGGAACTGCTGCACTAAAACAAAATAGCTCTTCGGCTGGGTCCGCCCGGCCACAAGTGAGTCAAGACATGCTTCATGGCAAATCCGGACAATCGATTCAGCTCGGCCCATTCGGCCAACCGATCGGTCAGCGGCAGAGGACGCTCCGGACTATGGAATTGCGACCAATATAGCTCTTCCTTCAGGCCCCTTCCGCCCCGGAAGTGCTCGACCGCGTCCGCAGCGCTCGCCGCCAAGTCCAGATAAGCATCCTCCGAATTCCACAACTTATCCAATTGAGCATACTTTGGATCCGTATATTTCCTCCGCAGCAGAAACGGTTTTCCAGCCGCAATTGCCCCGGCCTGACTCAGCTCCTCCTTGGTAGCTCTCAAAGCCGACTGGGCATTCTTGGATTCGGCGGCGGCCTTTTTCAGGCCCTCTTGTTCCGCTTGACGTTCTTTTTCAAGAACCTCGCAGCGATCGGTAGTATTCCTCAACTTTTTGGCCATATCGGCCATTTCCTCTTTGCTTCGGTAGTGAGCAGCCCGTTCGGCTTCTAGCTCTTTGGCCGCCTTTAAAGCGGCCGCATTACTATTTCTGGCTTGCTCTTTCGCTCGGGCGAGCTCCGCCAGCAGCTCCTCCACAGCAGCGGCACCATCTGCATTAAGCATACAAATAGTGAGACATGGGCGTCAAGCTCCCTTACCAGGTGTCCGCATAGAAGTCGCATACCTTGTGACTCGTCAAACCGTTTATTGACCAGCGCGATGTCCGCATCCGCCTCGTCAAGTTGCCGCTTTAGTTCGGCATATTCATCAGTCCGGCTGGCCACAGGACGCCTCGCCACCTGTTTAGGAGCGGCGATATGTTATAACTGAGAATTTGATCCTCGGCAGGTTGTCAATTTTCACAACATACCGAGTCTCAGGGGCTACTATCTATACAGGGCGCATTTTATATGCATAACTGTCAAAAGGTACATCATTTTTTGCGTACCTCGAACCCCGTCAGTAAGCTTCTGACGGCTTCATGCAATCCGCTCTCCGCGGATGCAATTCTTTCAATCACCGTACCCATTAGAGCATGGTGATCTTCTGAGATAGCCGCTCGCCCGAGCAGATCCTTCAGCTCCTCCGACCGCACACCACTTGGCGCCGGACCTTCCGGCCCCGCCGGACTTGGGGGAACCCTCCGTGACGACACCTCCGGGTCGTTCGCTTCACATGAGGGTGCGACAGGTGGAGGCGTTTCGCTCTCCATCATCTCCGGAAGAAGATCCCCCGAAGACGAGCTCACTGAGAAGGGCTGAGGTCCGAACTACAAGGTACAATATCGGTTATCTTCATCAATCAATACAGTGATGTTCCTTATTTACAAGACCCCTTCTTTTTACTTACGGCTCGCTGGAGGGCTGATCCCCTTGGGGAAATAGTGCGGCTGGGTTACTTCCCAGCGCCGGACTCTCCGATGAAGATTCCCTTCCCCTCTTTGAGGCCTTAACCTCCGGATCTTCCGAAGCAGTCCTCTTCTCTCCTTGAAAGACGGGACTTTTAATCCCTCCTTCCTTGATAGCCTCCTTCGTAGAGGCAGTTGCTTCCCCGCTCCCCCCTTCGCCTTCTTCAAAAGGCGCGACCTTCAACATCTTGGTCAGCATGGGATCCGGCGTGGTCTCCGGGAGGGGAGCCAGACACCTTATTAACTTTGCCTTGGCTATCCACTCCTGTTCAAGAAACAGCTCCTTTAAAGGGCATATATATATGAATGAATGAACAGCTTGTCCGGTTACAGGACTACTTAATTGAGTATCTGGGCGATTGCAGCTTAGTCCTGCATCCTCAGTCAGGTCCGGACACTTCTCTTATGATCCGAAGAACAGTTTATACATCTCCACGGGCGCCGTGCCCATAAATTTTGGAGAGCTCGTGGTCCCTCCGGATTAAATTCCCACAGGCGGAGGGGGCGATGCTTGCAGGGCGGAAGACACCGGATCACCATAACCTGCGCCACAGCAACCAGATTGATCTCTCTCTCCTGGAGGTCTCGAATACGGCCCTGCAGCAAGGGAACGTCCTTGGACGGCCCCCAGTTGAGCCCCTTGTTGACCCATGATGCCAGCCGCTGTGGTGGACCTGAGCGGAAGGCAGGGAGCGCCAACCATTTGGTGCCCCTGGGAGCGGTGATATAAAACCACTTCCGTTGCCACAAACCAAGCTCCTCTTGAAAAGAGCCCTCGGGCCACGGAGCATCAGCACATTTGCTTATGACCGCCCCTCCGCACTCTGCCTGCTGCCCCTCGATCATCTTTGGCTCCACCTTGAAGGTCTTGAGCCACAATCCAAAGTGGGGGTAATATGGAGGAAGGCCTCGACACGACAATGAATGACGAGATATGGAGGATGGACTCCGGATTCAAGTCATGAAAATCAAGCCCATAATAAAACATGAGCCCCCGCACAAAGGGATCCGCCGGGAAGCCTAAACCCCGAAGGAAGTGAGACACGAACACCACGTTCTCGCCGGGCTCAGGAGTGGGAATGACCTGCCCTGGAGCAGGCAGCCTATGCGAGATCTCGCCGGTTAGATACCTGGCGTCTCGCAGCTTTAGCACATCTTCTTCTGTGACGGAGGAAGACATCCATCGGCCGTGCTGGTCGGAGCCGGACATCGTCGAAAGTCCGAAGCGCCTGAATCTGAAGCTTTGGGTGTTGGAACTCGAAGCGCAAGGCGAACTCGATGGAGGGTGTAAAAAGAAGAGGGCCTTGGTCTCATTATAAAGAGGTTGAATACCAAGAGCCCATCCCGTGGTCGATTAGGACTCGCCTTCGATAGAGGAGGCGTGCCAACGGGCACGGTTGGGTTACCCACGTCCGTATTGATGAGAATCCCGGAATAAGGGGGCACGATCTATGCTTTGATAAGATGTGCCAAGGAAACCGCCTCGCTACACGCCGCTAAGGTGAAACGGTAAAAAACGATTCATATAAAGGCCTGGCCGTGGTGTGATGTCACGCCGCGGAATACGTCAGCAGATCTGTGCAAAAGTTAATCTCTCTACGGTGGAATGTGGAACTTGTTTTGCAGAGCCGGACACTATCCTTGTGTTCAAAACCTTCTATGAAGTATTCGGAGGAGGAACCCGCCTTGCAATGCCGAAGACAATATGCGCGCCGCACTCGTCGCCATTGAAGCCTGGTTCAGGGGCTACCGAGGGAGTCCCGGACTAGGGGGTGTCCGGATAGCCGGACTATCGTCACGGCCGGACTCCAAGACTATGAAGATACAAGATTGAAGACTTCGTCCCGTGTCCGGATGGGACTTTCCTTGGCGTGGAAGGCAAGCTTGGCGATACGGATATGTAGATCTCCTACCATTGTAACCGAATCTGTAACCCTAACCTATCCGGTGTCTATATAAACCGGATGGTTTTAGTCCGTGGGACGAACAACAATCATACCATAGGCTAGCTTCTAGGGTTTAGCCTCCTTGATCTCGTGGTAGATCTACTCTTGTACTACCCATATCATCAATATTAATCAAGCAGGAGTAGGGTATTACCTCCATCGAGAGGGCCCGAACCTGGGTAAAAACATCGTGTCCCTTGTCTCCTGTTACCATCCGCCTAGACGCACAGCTCGGGACCCCCTACCCGAGATCCGCCGGTTTTGACACCGACACAAAGGAACCAAGCTGAGCCCGCTCGGCCTAGGAGAGAGAGCAGGCCCAACTCACGCTACGCTGGCCCGACATGGGCTAAGTGAACAGAGGCTTAAAGATCCCGAGTGAGTGCTGTGTGGAGGCATTGATTAGGATCAGACTCTGAAACCGGCTGCCTGTGGGCTACACCACCCATCAGGGGGCGCCTGGGCCTCCTGGCACGCCCTGGTGGTTTGTGGGCCCCACGGGCCTTCCCTCGTCCACTTCCTTGGCTCCCAAGTTGTCTTCTGGTCAAAAAAAAATCTTCAAAAAGTTTCCCTGTGTTTGGACTCCGTTTGGTACTGATATTCTGGGAAGTAAAAAACAAGCAAAAAACTTCAACTGGCACTGGGCACTATGTCAATAGTTTAGTCCCAACAAATGATATAAAGTTGCTATAAAATGATTGTAAAACATCACAAATGATAATATAGCAGCATGGAACAATAAAAAATTATAGATACGTTGGAGACACGTATTACTGCCCAGCCTCCAGTGCCTATCTTCTGCAATATGATGTGTTTTAACCTAGAAAAAATAAGAAGAAGGATTTCGGGATGAAGCGCCGCCATCTCGAGGCGGAACCTGGGGAGAGGCAGTCTAGGGCTCCGGCGGAGCGATTCCGTTGGGAAAAATTCCCTCGGGGAGGGCAAAATCGAATCCATTGTCATCAACAATGATCCTCTCATCATGAGAGGACCAATCTTCATCAACATCTTCACTAGCACCATCTCATCTCAAACCCTAGTTCATCTCTTGTATTCAATGTTTGTCTCAAATCCTCAGATTGGTACCTGTCAGTTGCTAGTAGTGTTGATTACTCCTCATAGTTGACGCTAGTTGGTTTATTTGGTGGAATATTATATGTTCAAGTCCTTAATGATATTTAATACCTCTCTAATCATGAACATGAACATGCTTTGTGAGTACTTACTTTTGTTCTTGAGGACATGGGAGAAGTCTTGTTATAATTAATCATGAAAATTTGGTATTCATTTGATATTTTGATGAGATGTATGTTGTCTTTCCTCTAGTGGTGTTATGTGAATGTTGACTACATGACACTTCAACATGATTTGGGCCTAGGGACAGTCATTGGGAATTAGCAAGTAGATGATGGGTTGCTAGAGTGAAAGAAGCTTAAACCCTAGTTTATGCGTTGCGTCGTAGGGGGCTCATTTGGATCCACATGCTTAATGATATGGTTAGATTTATCTTAATTCTTCTTTTGTAGTTGATGATGCTTGCGAGAGGGATTAATCATAAGTGGGAGGCTTGTCCAAGTAAGGACAACACCCAAGCACCGCTCCACCCACATATCAAATTATCAAAGTAGCGAACGTGAATCATATGAGCATGATGAAAACTAACTTGATGATAATTCCCATGTGTCCTCGGGAGCGCTTTGCTTTATATAAGAGTTCGTTCAGACTTGTACTTTTCTATAATAAGGATTGGGCCACCTTGCTGAACCTTTGTTACACTTTTCACTTGTTGCCCGTTACGAATTACCTTGCTACCAAACTATTTGTTATCGATAATGTCAATGCTTGCAGAGAATACCTTGCTGAAAACCACTTGTCATTTCCTTCTGCTCCTTGTTTGGGCTCGACACTCTTACTTATCGAAAGGACTACGATTGATCCCCTATATTTGTGGGTCATCAGTCCTCGGACCGATCCACCTGGTCGGGAGACGATGTGGTGAGTACCCCCTAGTCCAGAACACCGTCAGTAGCCCCCTAAACCGGTCTTCAAGTTGGGGACGCTCCTCAGTTTCTCCGAACTATTCTTCCACTTCGGTTGTCAGTCTTGAAAGCTGGTTCAACAAATCTTTCCATCTTCGGTCTTGAGTATCGCCGAGGAGAATCCGAAGAGTTCACACGTCGGGCATCCAAGGAGCCCGTTTAAGTTCTCGACCTTTATTAATGCCTTGTTATTTTTATGCCACACCTCAAGTTTGAAGTTTTTCCCATGTGGCGGTATCCTCTTGCATCCGAGTTGCTTTTTGCAGTCGAGCTCCAGCACTGGTCAACATCCGAGGTGTTGTGGATTACCTCGGTCTTTTAAAGGAGTTCAATGATACATCCATTTTGCATCATGTTATCATACTGTAATTTATAATATTTTTATGCATTATAATGCTTTTTGGAGTAATTAAATTACCTTTTTTCTCATAATATGCAAGGTTTACACAAAGAGGGAGAATACCAGCAGCCGAAATTCTAGACCTGAAAAAGCCATGTCGGAGTAACCTATTCTGCACATCTCCGAATGAGCTGAAAATTTACAGAGAATTGTTTTGTATATATGAAAAATACTGGAGCAAATAACTATCGGAGGGGTGCTACTTCTTGAGCTTTCATTGGTTTTTCCCTTGAAGAGGAAAGGGTGATGCCGAAAAGTAGTGATAAGTATTTCCCTCAGTTAGAGAACCAAGGTATCAATCCAGTAGGAGGTACAAGCAAGTCTCCAATCTATGCACCTCCACAAACAATCAAACACTTGCACCCAACGTGATAAATGGATTGTTCAATCCCTTCACGGTCAATTACAATTGTGAGATCTGATAGAGATAGGTATAAAAGATTACTAAAACGTAAAACTAAATAAAAGTAAAAAATTGCCGCAAGGTATTTTTGGGTTTTTTGGTTTATAGAGCTAAAAATAAATGACGGAAAATAGACCCGGGGGCCATAGGTTTCACTAGAGGCTTCTCTGTTGAAGGCAAATAATACGGTGGATGAAAACATTATTGTCGAGCAATTGATATAAAAGCGTAAAGTTATGACGATATCCAAGGCAATGATTATGCATATAGGCATCACGTCCGTGATGAGTAGACCGAAACAATTCTGCATCTACTACTATTACTCCACCATGTTTTTCACTTTAAGTGAGATTTCACTGAAATTCACTGAATTTCATTAATTTCAGTAGACACTGAAATATTACGTTTCGGTCAAAATATTTCAGGAAATTCAGTAGTACACAGGAAATCAAATATTTTTCAAAATATTTTTTGAAAATTTCAAATATTTAATTAAATTCAAATGAATATTTCGGCCTTTTGGCTGAAATGCAAACTGAAATAACTGAATTTCACTGAATTTCAGTGATTTAAGTTGGTGCTGAAATTTTATTGAAACTGAAATTGAAAACCATGTACTCCACACATCGATCGCTATCCAGCATGCATCTAGAGTATTCAGTTCATAAAGAACGGAGTAACACCTTAAGTAAGATGACATGATGTGGAGGGATAAACTCAAGCAATATGATGAAAACCCCATCTTTTTATCCTTGATGGCAACAATACAATACGTGCCTGGCGACCCCTACTATGTCACTGGGTGAGGGCACCGTAAGATTGAACCCAAAACTATGCACCTCTCCCATTGCAAAAAATACCAATGCAGTTGGCCAAACCAAACTGATAATTCAAAGAGAAATACAAAGATATCAAATCATGCATATAAGAATTCATAGAAGATTCAAATAGTATTCATAGATAATCTGATCATAAATCCACAATTCACCGGATCTCGACAACACACCGCAAAAGGTAAACTACTCACGCTTCATCGAAGGGCAATAGGGTTGATGTAGATGCCCTCCATGATCGAATCCCCCTCCGGCAGATCGCCGGAAAAGGCCCTAAGATGGGATCTCACGGGAACATAAGGTTTCAGCGGCGGAAAAGTATTTTCGTGAATGCTTCTGAGGGTTTGGGAATATTTGGGAATTTATAGGCTGAAGAATAGGGTTAGGAGACCTCCGAGGGGGCCACAAACCCAGGGGCACCCCCCTAGGGCATGCCCCTATGGCTTTTCATCGCCTTGTGGGTCTTCGGACTTCATCTCCAAGTCTCGTAGGTGTCTTCTGGTCCAAGAAAATCATCGAGAAAGTTTTATTCCATTTGGACTCCGTTTGATATTTTCCTTTTCTGCGAAACACAAAAACAAGGAAAAAAACAGAAACTGGCACTGGGCTCTGGGTAATAAGTTAGTCCCAAAAATAATATAATATATCATATAAAACATCCAAAACATATAATATAATAGCATGGAACAATAACAAATTATAGATACGTTGCAGACGTATCAAGCATCACCAAGCTTAATTCCTGCTCGTCCTCGACTAGGTAAATGATAAAAATAGAATTTTTGATGTGGAATGGTACCTAACATATTTATCCATGTAATTTTCTTTATTGTGGCATGAATATTCCGATCCATAAGATTCAAAACTAAAGTTTAATATTGACACAAAAACAATAATACTTCAAGCATACTAATAAAGCAATCATGTCTTCTCAAAATAACATGGCCAAAGAAAGTTATCCCTACAAAATCATATAGTCTGGCTATGCTCCATCTTCATCATACAAAGTATTAAATTATGCACAACCCTGATGACAAGCCAAGCAATTGTTTCATACTTTTGATGTTCTCAAACATTTTCAACTTTCACACAATAGATGAGCGTGAGCCATGGATATAGCACTATAGGTGGAATAGAATATGGTGGTTGTGGAGAAGACAAAAAGAAGGAGATAGTACCACATCAACTAGGCGTATCAACGGGCTATGGAGATGCCCATCAATAGCTATCAATGTGAGTGAGTAGGGATTGCCATGCAACGGATGTACTAGAGCTATAAGTGTATGAAAGCTCAAAAAGAAAAACTAAGTGGGTGTGCATCCAACTGGCTTGCTCACGAAGACCTAGGGAAAATTGAGGAAGCCCATCATTGTAATATACAAGCCAAGTTCAATAATGAAAATTTCCCACTAGCATATGAAAGTGACAACATAGGAGACTCTCTATCATGAAGATCATGGTGCTACTTTGAAGCACAAGTGTGGAAAAGGGATAGTTGCAGTTCCCCTTCTCTCTTTTCTCTCATTTTTTTTATCTTGGGCTCTTTGTGCTCTTTTTTTTCTTTCCTTTTTTCTCTTTTTTTCGTCCGAAGTGTCATCCCGACTTGTGGGTGAATCATAGTCTCCATCATCATTTCCTCACATGTGACAATGCTCTAATAATGATGATCATCACACTTTTATTTACTTTACAACTCTAGAATTAAAACTCGATACTAGAACAAACATATGACTCTATATGAATGCCTCCGGCGGTGTACCGGGATGTGCAATGACTCAAGAGTCACATGTATAAAAAATATTAATGGTGGCTTTGCCACAAATACGATGTCAACTACATGATCATTGCTACCTGTTGAGCTTGCGTTCTAAGCAAATTTGTATTTGCCATCTCTAATTTCAAAATAAGTTTCTCTTTTGTGTGCTCGTACCGCTCGCGTGGCGGTGAGAGGTGGCCAACATTTTCCTTGCTAGATGTGTTGTTCTCACGATGAGTGTTTATTCACTTGTCATTGCACGAGAGTAAGGCAAAGGTATTAGGGATGCCCAGTCCCGAAATGAAAAATGAATTTACTTTATGTTGTCAAATAATAAATTCCTTGGAAAGTGTTTGTATGGAGGGCACCCCTGGATACGATTAGCCATGGAAAGTGAAAGTATGGTGGAAAAAGGAATAAACTTTATTTCCTGTTTGGGAACCGCCTATATCTAGCATGGAAAGTGTTGGGTGACTAAGTCGTTTTATTTGGTGGGAAAAGTATGCCTCTCAAAATATTTTTACCTCTCAATTTTTGCTTTGACCTCTGGCACCTCTACAAATCCCTACTTCCCTTTGCGAAGGGCCTTTCTTTTTTACTTTATGCAATTTTTTTTAATTTGAGCCTCCATCTTCTCTTATAAAGCACCAACTAGGATGCACTATGATCGTACTTGAGCATTGGTTGTAGCTAATATGTGAGTGTGTTTCATGAATGGATCAATGATTGAGCATGATGGGCTAAGGATAACTTATTTTAGCATTGATATTTTGAAAGACATGGTTTCCTGTTGATATGCTTGAGTATTTAAGTCTCATGTCAAAATTAGACTATTGCTTTGAACCATATAAAATTCCAAATGTCCATGCTACAAAGAAAAGAATATGAGATGACATGTTAGGCAGCATTCTACATCAAAAGTTCTGTTTTTATCATTTACCTACTGGAGGACGAGCAGGAATTAAGCTTGGGGATGCTGATACGTCTCCAATGTATCTATAATTTTTGATTGTTCCATCCTGTTATGTTATCATTCTTGGATGTTTTATAATCATTTTATAGTAATTTTATGTCTTTTTTTGGTACTAATCTATTGACATAGTGCCAAGTGTCAGTTGCTATTTTTGCATGTTTTTTACATCGCAAGAAATCAATATAAAACGGAGTCCAAACAGCGGGAAACTTTTTGTGGGCCAGAAGACAACAAGTGGGCCAGAGAAGCACCTGGTGGGTGCCCCGAGGGAGGCACAACTCATCAGGGGCGCGCCCAGGTGGGTTGTGCCCACCTCGGTGGCCTCCCGCACCGCCTCTTCGCCCTTTAAATTCCCAAGTATTCCAAAAACCCTCGCGGTTAACCTAGATCGGAAGTTCCGCCACCGTAAGGCTCTGTAGCCACGAGAAACCAATCTAGACCCTTTCCGCCACCCTGCCGGAGCGGGGGATCATCACCGGTGACCATATTCATCATCCCGGTGGCCACCACAATGAGGAGGGAGTAGTCCACCCTCGGGGCTAAGGGTTTGTACCAGTAGATTTGTGTTTAATCTCTCTCTCTCTCTCTCTCTCTCTCTCTCTCTCTCTCTCTCGTGTTCTTGAGATATCATGATCGTGGGCTTTGTTAATATAGTCGGATCATATGGTGTTTTCCCCTCTCTATCTTGTTGTGATGAATTGAGTTTTAACTTTGAGATTTCATTGTTATCGGATTGAATACTTTTGTGGATTTGAGAACTCTTGATATATGTCTTGCAATTGAATACTCGTGGTGACAATGGGGTATCGTATTGATTCACTTGATATATGTTTTGGCACTCAACTCACGGATTCCCGAGGTGACATTGGGGTAATCTATGCATAGGGGTTGATGCACGTTCTTGTCTTTGTTTCTTCGGTAGATAGGAACTTTGCAGTGATTCTTCATCGCACTTTGAGGGGTGGCTATATGATCCAATTATATTAGCACTATTGAGAGATTGCACTAGCGAAAGTACGGACCCTAGGCCTCATTTTCAAGCATTGCAATACCGTTTTTGTGCCCGTTTACTATCTGCTACCTTGCAGGTTTTATTTATTCAGATTATAAAAATATATTTCTACCATCCATATTACACTTTTATCACCATCTCTTTTCCGAACTAGTGCACCTATATAATTTGCCATTGTATTGGGTGTGTTGGGAACACAAGGGATTTCTTGTATTTGGTTGCAGGGTCGTTTGAGAGAGACTATCTTAATCCTACGCCTCCCACGGATTGAAAAACCTAAACTTATCCACTTGAGGGAAATTTTCTACTGTCCTACAAAACTTTGTGCTTGGAGGCCCAACACGTGTCTACAGGAATAAAGTTGCATAGTAGACATCATGGGTCGAGGTCCCAGCCCCCAAACCAGTCCCGAGGTGCCCGAGCAAAGAGCTTGGCTTGATGAAGTGGCGACGCAGCACGGTCAATGTGGCGAGGCGAAGCACCAGGTCCAGCCGACGTGACGAAGCTGGTCGGCTGGTGACGTCGAAGTCCCCGGAATAGGTTGATCAAGAGGTGGTGAAGCCCCCGGTTCAGTTGAGGTGTTGAAGCCTCCATGTCAACCAACGTAGCAGACCGGTATGTTGGATGTTGGCTTGAAGAAGAGGCGGCGCGGCGATGCCGACGCAGGTCAAAATTTGTGACGCGGTTGATGCCAGCTTGATGAAGTAATTGCGCAGCGATGACAGTGTGCCCGTATCCGTGGGGCGAAGATGTTGGTGATGAATTAGCCTTTGCGATGCCGAACTCCTGGTCGGCTCACCGAGGTGATGATCCGATGAGGTTAACCTCGGCTCGATGAAGCGAGGATCTGTCTAGAGTAGGTCGGTAGCCGTGGAGCAAAGTTGTCGGGCTAGCATGGCACCAACGGGATGGCGAAGGTTACCTCGGAAAAGGCTTTAAAATTTATAGACACGTGTTTGAGAACAACATACAATACCTTAGAAAAAAATTCCTCCTAAAAGGATGTCCAATATCCCGTTCACGAAGAAAGATGAACTCAGGTCGCATTCGCTATCACGCAGAAACAGATTCAAAAATTGATGCATTCGTCGGATGCTTCCTGGAGTTTGAACGGTCGAATCAAGTTGAAATTTTGAGCGGTTTCGATATGGGAATTCTGCAGCCGATGAACGGTTGGATCTTCGGTAGGACATCCAAGCTGACTGCTGGACCCCTCGCCCTAGACTCGTTCGGATTTCTGTCCAGATTCCTCTGGGCTCCAGTATATCGAAGATTGCCGAAGATTCCTTCATCGGAATATGATAAAATTTGATAGGGTTGTTGTAGAATCTATTCCGCACAATTTCACCGAAGCAATAATCAAAGCGACGCTTGAAAAGACGGGGATGACGAACACGAATCCGCTGTCCAGAAAAACTGATGTCTATCTGCTGACGAGCCATCAATCCTTTCGATCCAACAACGAGCTCTCAATGAAAGCACCAGTGTCGATGTCAAAACCGTCAGTTCTCGGGGTAGAGCGTCCCAAGCTGTGGATCTCATATCGGTGGACAATAGGAGAAGAACACACAAGGAGTTTACCCAGGTCAGTCCATGTCACCGGCCAGCTGTCGACACACGAAACCGGGCAGGTGAGGGCAGCCCCATCAATAGATCGCTCCTTGCGGCCAACAACTCCGGCCGCCGAGCAGCCGCACCAATGCCAGCCCCGCCTCCCCAATGTCTCCCCATGCCAAGATCCGCCACCACCCACCTCACACTGTCCCGCCTCCACGCCAGTGGGAAGGACCGTTAGAATCCACCGCCTTCAACAGCCGAGCGGACGCCCCATGGACAACCGACCATGCTACCTCCTGCCCAAGCCATGGGGGCACGAAGGGCACTGCCGTCACATGCCAGCCCACTAGCAGGGACCGGATGAGCACCACCCTCCGTCCCGCGCCACCTGCCATCGTCGCGGCGACAGATCGGCCGAAGACGAGCAGGCCCAACGCCACCTGCAACCTCCGCGCTAGATCCAGATGGAGTCCGCTTCCGTCCTAGATGCGCCATGCCCAGCGAAGCCCTCCACGCTTCACCACGAGTGTCGGTGTCAAAACCGGCAGATCTCGGGTAGGGGGTCCCAAACTGTGAGTCTAAGGATCAATGATGACAAGGGACAACGGGGACACGGTGTTTACCTAGGTTCGGGCCCTCTTAAACGAGGTAAAACCCAATGTCCTGCTTGGTTATATTCCATGTATATAAGGGCTACAAGATTTGATCTACCTTGAGATCATAATGGCTAAACCCTAGCAGTCTAGCCTATGTTTCTTCTGATGCCCTCTACGGACTAACCCCTCCGATTTATATACACACCGGAGGGGCCTATGGTTATACAAGGTCGGTTAAGAGGAAAGGAGTATTACACCCGGACACCAAACTTGCCATTCTACGCACATAGGAGTCCTACCCGGACACGGGAGGTGGTCTTCTGCTTCGTCTTCATGCCCCATCAGCCCGGCCCATATCGAATAGGCCGGACAGCTGAGGACCCCCGAATCCAGGACTCCCTCAACGAGCCAGCAGCATCGTTGCTGAACCGTGAAGCCACGCCGTCACGCCCCCGTTAGCTATGCATCACCGCCACCCGAGTAGGGGAAGAAGGAACCCCGCCACCGCAAGCACCAAACGGGCTTTGCCCGACTGTGCGACCGGGCGGTGGAAAGGGAGGAAGACAGCGGGAGGGGTCCCCGGCTAGCGGCGCCCTAGGGTCCCCCCCCCCCCCCCGCGGGATTCTAAGATGCCCACCTCGATCCTTACTTGTACATTACACATACACCTATCTCTTTGTAGTTCTATCACCTTGCTATGAGAATCAATCAATATAATTCCTTATCGAAAGAAGAAAAATACACCTATGCTTTTGTAACGATGTTGAATAATTAGTCCCCACGCTGATAGCCATATAAGTCCCGCATACTAGTAGTAGTAGTAGAAAGACTACCCAAAGTGGGAAAATATAGGTGGTACCATCACATATATCTAAGCAAAATAGATGATGTGGCAAGTAATCAATGAAGAAAAAGAGCCATGTGGTAACATAGCTAGTTACTTATAGTATGAGTAATATCACACATAGCAAAACAAGATAGGACTACAACTAATAAATGAAGTGTTGCAATCATGATACCACTTATGATACCCCATTATGACCAGCCTTACTCCTCACTATTGAGGCAGTAACAAACGCCCTCCGTCCGGTGAAAAGTTTACAAATAGAAATTTTAGGACAAAATATGGAGTAGAGTCAAAAATGCATTGGAAAGGTGCAAGCCATGTGTAGAATCCTATTGGTCTTGATTACCGTGTGATGACAAAGAAGAAATTTTTAATTATCCTAACCCTAATGACCTAAGTGCATAAAAAAATTAAAGAGACCTTGTGTAGAATCCTATTGGTCTTGATTACCGTGTGATGACAGAGAAGCAATTTTTTTCTACTTTAATGTGTATTGAGAAGATAAATGTATATTCTTTTATGGACAAATTTTAATGCCAAACATACACTTTTCACTAGACGGAGGGAGTAGACTAACATATGCATGTTAGTAGTAACACTAGTAGAAAAAGGGGCTATCGTTGAGGCATGTTTTGCCCATTAGTCCCGGTTCAATCCAGAACCGGGACTAATGCAGGCATTTATCCCGGTTCGTGAGCCCAGGGGGCCGGCCGGGCCACGTGGGCCATTGGTCCCAGTTCGTCCGGACCTTTTGGTCCCGGTTCGTGGGACGAACCGACCAATGGTCCTGGCTCCTGGCCCATCATATTGGTCCCGGTTGGTGGCATGAACCGGGACCAAAGGCTTCCCTTTAGTCCGGTTCATGCCACCAACCGGGGGCTAATGGTGCTGCCTATATATAGCCCCTCGTGCAAGAGCAGAGCACACTGCTCTGTTTTTTCTGGCCGAGGGGGAGGGGGCTTGGTGGTGCTCTAGCTCACCTCCTATGCACACAAGGTGTTCGATGGAATGCCCGAGCCACACTACTTAAGCTTTCTCCTCTCAAGCTCGACCTCTAACCTCCATTTTCTTCAATATTTGTCTAGGTTTAGCGGTCCGTCACGCCCGTCCCCTGTCTTCACCGCCGTCGATCACCATGGCGATCTCATCGCCAAGACCACCGTGGTGAGCCTCTTGTTCTTATCTTCTTTCTGAAAGGAAAAATATTCTTACTTGTATTATTTTCTTACTTTTATTATTGCATCTTATATAGTGCGATGGTTTTGGTATCCGCCGCCGTCGGCCCTCGTCCTGTCTATGATTCGGATGTGGTATATATTATCTTTTCATAACTATTGGTTCATTTATTGTTTATGAAAATTAAGCCGACCAACGTGACATAGATTTTATTTATCTAGGAGGTTGTTGAACTGGAAATTCCAACCGACCCTATTGTCGAGAGGTTAAATTTAGTTGAAGAAGAAAACAATTTCTTGAAGGAAAAATAAAAAACTTGAGGAGGAGAAGATGATATTGGAGTTGCATGTTGTGGATGTAAATGCGATGATCACAAGATCAAGATGGATGCAATGCGCTTGAAGATGAGAAAGATTAGAAAATATGTCATTCATACCGAGGCTTGGTATCATTATGCCGTTGGATCAGTTGTTACCTTGGTTGTGATTATGATCAGATTTGTTTTCACATTGAAATGTTTTACATAGTTTCAATGTATGGTTTAATTAATTTAGATGCTCTGCAGAGCTTTATGTTGTTAGATGAGAACTATGTATGTACTTTGGTTTTATGTGATGATGAACTTCTATTAATTTGGTCATTTAATTATCTATTCATGATGTTCTGTAATGATTTTTGACATACTTAATTATATATAATGCACGCAGATGAACCGACAATGGATGTACGGTGATGACACACCTCCGAGTACATTAAGGGCGTGCATGCTTTTCTCGAAGTGGCTGAGGCAAACAAGCAGAATGGTTTTATGTGTTGTCCATGCCCTATATGTGGGAATACTGAAGTCTTACTCTGACCGGAAAATCCTTCACACCCACCTGCTTTACAAGGGTTTCATGCCACACTATAATGTTTGGACGAGGCACGGAGAAATAGGGGTTATGATGGAAGACGGCGAGGAAGAAGAGTACGATGACAACTATGTGCCCCTGAATACGGTGATGCTACTGAACATCAAGTTGCACTGCAGACGATGTGCACGATGGTGCTGCAACGGGCGGCTGCTGAAGATCATGATGAACCAGACGATGTGCCCCATGATGATGATCTCCGCCGGGTGATTGTCGATGCAAGGACACAATGCGAAAGTCAAAAGGTTAAGCTGAATTTCGATCGCATGTTAGAGGATCACAAAAAAGGGTTGTACCCCAATTGCGAAGATGGCAACACAAAGCTCGGTACCGTACTCGAATTGCTGCAGTGGAAGGCAGAGAATGTTGTGCCTGATCAAGGATTTGAGAAGCTACTGAAAATAATGCAGGGACGGATATTCTTGGTCTCAAGCACACTACACAGTTCTACAGAACTCTACCTTGGTGACCCCGTATGTCGATGAACACAAGAACAGTCTGCGCTCCAAACACCCGGAGCGGTCTGACGATCGGATTACATGTGAACACATCGGGACTTTCAGCAGTTGGTTGGAAACACGTCTCGTAGGTGACAGCACTGTTTGTGATGAGTTGTACTTGTTTTCCAGGGACCATCTTCGACTGTAATGATTTGGAAAGGATACGAGATAAATGGGAATACATTTTACACGATTGACCAAGATGAAAAGAGCACCAACCAAAACAGCGGTGTCCGCTTTGATGCAGCAACCGACAAGGGAAATGACACATATTATGGTTACATAGTAGACATATGGGAACTTGACTACGGAGTAGATTTTAAGGTCCCTTTGTTTAAGTGCAAGTGGGTCAATCTGTCGGGGAGGCGGAGTGCAGGTAGACCCACGATGCGGAATGACAACAGTGGATCTGAAAAATCTTGGGTACTGACGAACCGTTCGTCCTAGCCAATGATGTGGCACAGGTTATCTATGTGAAGGACATGTCTACCATACCGAGGAAAAGAAAAGATAAGGAAGCGAATACATCATACAATGAGCCAAAGCGCCACATAGTTCTTTCAGGAAAAAGGGACATCCCACAGGAGTGGAGGGCAAGACAGACATGTCTCAAGAGTATGAAAAGTTTCATGAAATTCCCCCTTCAAAGTCAAGGCTGACCCAAGCATCCTGATAAATGATGAAGATTATCCATGGTTACGGCGCAATAAGCAAAGCGACACAAGCGAAGAAAAAGTGAAGACTTTCTCCGCAACTATTATGATGATACCATGCCAACTTTGTAACACACGAGTATGATACCATTGTCCGTTTGTTCATGAACATACTATGCCAACTTTGAGAACCTCGCCAACGAAGGGCGCTCACACGGTTTATAAGCCCGTCCCTCTACGCCTTGTTGAGCTCACAAACTTGTGATTCACACAAATTTCAAAGAATTCAAATTTTATAAAACTAATGGCACAAACAGAAAGTTTATAATTATTCTAAAACAAATGGCACTAACAGAAAGTTTATAGTTTTGCTGACCTAAAAGCAAAAAGAATTAAAAAATAAAGCAAAAAAACAAAAGAAAATAAATAATGAAGGAAAAAAAACAAAAAACTTGAAAAAATAATAATAATAGCAACAATAAGCATTTTGTTGTAAGTAGAAACAAAATAAAATAAATAAAGCAACAAAGAAAACAAAAAGTGTTTTGAATTTTAAAACTAATGGCACAAACAGAAAGTTTATATTTTTCTAAAACTAAAAGCACTAACAGAAAGTTTATAATTTTGCTGACCTAAAAGCAAAAAGAATTAAAAAATAAAGCAAAAAACCAAAAGAAAATAAATAATGCAGAAAACAAAACAAAAAACTTGAAAAAAATAAAATAGCAACAATAAGTATTTTGTTGTAAGTAGAAACAAAATAAAATAAATAAAGCAACAAAGAAAACAAAAAAGTGTTTTCAAATTTTAAAACTAATGGCACTAATAGAAAGTTTATATTTTTCTAAAACTAAAAGCAAAAAGAAATAAAATATAAAGCAAAAAAACTACCACCTACTAGGCCCCCACGGCCTGAATACGACTAGAAACCCTACATGGGCCAGGATTCAGGCCCGCAGAGGCCCAATAGGCCCATAGACAGTAGCATGATTAGGCCCGAAAGCCTGCATTTGAGAGGAGCTCGAAAGGGGACGCACACCAGCGCTTATAAACCAGTGCCGGCGCCCTTCAACTAGCGAGGTGGGACTAAACATTTGCCGCTTCCCGCCCTTTGGGCTGCTGAAATTTGGCCTTTGGTCCCGGTTGGTGGCACCAACCGGGACTAAAGGGGGGCATTAGTCCCGGGTCGTGCCACGAACCGGGACCAATGCTCTTTCTATATAAGCAAGACTTGTGAAATTTTCACATCTCCCTCGCCTCCCTAGCCAGTTGCCCCGCCGCCAGGCTGCCCAAATCGCTCCTCGTCGCCCGCCGCCCGCCGCCATCCCGCCTCCCGTGCCCCTGCCCCACGCCCGAGCCCACGCCCGCCGCCCGTGCCCCCTGCCCGTCCCGAAAGCACGCACGCGCCCTGCCTCACGCCGGCCGCCGCCCGTGCCCCTGCCCCATCCACGAGCACGCACGGCAGCCGCGCCCCCCCCATGACCGCCGCCCGTGCCCCTGCGCCCTGCCTGCCCCCACCTCGTCAGCGCCCGCCCCACTGCCGCCCTGCCTCAGCCGCCCCTCCTCCCCGTTCGGTCCGGCTCCGCGACCCCCTTTCCTCCCTGTCCCTCGTCCTCTTCATAAAAAAAATTTCAGATAATTTTTTTAGGCAGATTTATGTTCATGTATATAAGTTCATTATATGAACATAATATGGATGATGTATGCATGCTTTTTATATGTTCATTATATATGTTCATTATATGGATGGATGGATGGATGGATAATTTTTAGGCAGATTTTTAGATTTTTAGGCAGATTTTAGAATTTTTTGTGGATGTATGTTATGTTTATATGTATGTATGTATGTTCATATGTATGTATGTTTATATGCAAAGCATATGCAAAGAAAATGAATGAATGGTCATATGCAAAGAAAAATGCACTACTAGAAATACCACTACTAATGGCGCACCTAATATGGCCATTAATGGCGCATCAGAGGTGCGCCATTGACAGCACGCCATTAGTAATTTTTACTAATGGCGCGCACAATGGTGCGCCATTAGTATATCAGATACTAATGGCGCACCACCTGGTGCGCCATTAGTATTCGGTATATAATGGCGCACCAGTGCGCGCCATTAGTATCTCTGTATACTAATGGCGCACCACCTGGTGCGCCATTAGTATATGCAAGGGTGCGCCATTAGTATGCCTCCCGAGGCATGTATACCAGTGCTTTGGCATACTAATGGCGCACCACCTCCGGATGCGCCATTAGTAACATAGCATACTAATGGCGCACTTCCTGGTGATGCGCCATTAGTATGCACTGTCATACTAATGGCGCACTATCATCATGTGATGCGCCATTAGTATGAATATTAGGTTTTTTTATTTTTTATTTTCTGTTTTTGCATAGGTTACAAAATGTATAATTTGACAAAATATAGACAGCACACATCAACAATAGATTCATCAAATACAATAGAAGATTAGTCCTTGAATACAATTCATCATATTAGTCTCCGAATACAATTCATCATATTAGTCTCCGAATTGAAAAGACCGAACAAAGATAGAACATTATATTACAAGTCTCGAGACCGCGAGTAGCGAGTTTATCTTCGCATTACAAGTCGATATCGATCATCTAAACTACCATCACATAGAAGAGAGCTGCGGTCATCACGATGAGCATCATCACGATGAAACTCGTCTTCATCCGGTTCCTCCAACGCTCCCTCCCTCTCCCGCTAGATAGCGGGCGTATCTAGATTCGGCCTCGGCCCTAGTGGTGTACCCTTTGTAACTGTTACCGCTGAATCGGTGAACCTGTCTCCGACACTCCTCCCAGTCATCGTGACTCCGGGAACCTTACCCTTGTACCACGACATACGTCGGCATCGCTATGCACTAGCCAAAGCAAACGTTAGTACCGATTCACAGACAATACATAAGCAATATATAAGTATGCAACAGAGCGATCGGAAGAGAAAAGCAAGACATTAATAGCATCGATTACATCTAAGTTGAGCGACTCTCGAAACCAAAGAGACATACTACAAGTTCATTAAAGTTTAATTACAACATGACCCAATCGATGTTTCAGAACTAGACAACTCGACTCAAGGGACGGAGCGTGGATGAAGCCGCCGTCTATCGTGGGGGTCATGAAAGAACGGGCGTTGTCATCCTGCATTTGTAGCATTGTGTCGATGTCAATGTTGGACGGTTGATTTCTGAGGTAGAACTGCCCGAGGTACGAAGGACATCTTGATGGATGATTTCCGCAAACTCCGATTTGGATGCGAAAGAATTCTTGTCGGAGGTCCGCGTCTGGATTGCCGACACGCCGCGACCCAATCTTGGAGTTTACTCGGTAGCAGAAGTTGATGATGGTCCCGTCGATCGCCCGCATGTGATGGATGGCGTAGTAGGCACCCTTCGACCGCCAGCGGTGACTGCTTGACGCAGCGTAGCGTCGTATTGTGGGAGAACACGTGCTTGCCGTGCTACGAATAGGCCTGGTGAAGGTGCCTCCAGATTTGGCGTGGCAGGAGAACATCATCAAGAACCTTCTTGACATTTGTGTAGTCTACGTTCGATCGACGGTCCGGGTCGAAATCGTGGCCATGGAATATTTAGGGCTTAGGAGGATGAGCGTGCAACGTGTGTCACTGCAGAAAACACGGAATGTTAAAAGAAAAGCGATCGAAATGTAAGAATTCATATGTTACGGGCGGTTGAGGGAGGACTTACTCGGGAAAGTAAGGCACGAGGAAGTTATCCTTTTCTTGGTTTGCCGAATGACGCCTTCGAGGTAAGAACTTCGCGACTTGCCGGTCCCAGCGCTGCCCAAGATCTTGGCACGCATGTAGAAGGGGTCGACTATCACGATGTCCGGGTCTTGTCGCGAATGATCCGCATCTCCATACTCAGCGAAAATAGCGAGCGAAGGTGTAGTGCAGCGGATGAAGGTTCAACATAAGCGTGGATGTCATCAAAACGCAGGACGATCATCGTCGCCCGATGGAGTTATCCACAAAGCCCTTGCCCTCCGCACCTTGGCCGCGAAACCGGGTATGCCACATCCTTCTCCCCGAGACGCCGCTTCTCCAAAGAAAGAACACCGTCATGCAGACTCCGCATAGCACGGTTGCAGCATTGAGCATATTTGTCGGTAGCATCGCCCTACCCGCCACATGCACCCTCCTCGAGATATCCTGCGGTGAAGGTGGCCCGTCACGAGCACGGATCGTACTCGGTGCCGGCTGGCTCGCACCCTTCTTAGTCTTTCTTTTGCGTGCCTTCTTCTTCTCCTGTAATGGGACCGAGTTTTGCTCACAGACCGCCTTCTTGAGTGTGTTGGGGCTGATAATATTTTGCACCTCGCCTATCTGAGGCTCGGTGAAGTCGGTAGTCGGAGGCGTCTCCACGAGAGCTGAGCATGAGACGGCGCTGTTGCAACTTGGCTTCTCCAGCAGTCTGAGCTAGATCGCACACGTCTTTTGTTGGGTTTGGTTCTTGAGAAGGAGGCCCCATGAAGTCGCCATCGTACCCATGCTCGGCAAAGTAATCTTGATCAACGTTGCCAAATGTATCATAGTCGTCGTCGTCGTCATTCTGATCCTGTGCCATATGCATGTTTGGATCCAGTGGCATAGGGATGTCCGGCACCGTTACGGCGGTCTTGCCATGGGGCCGACTTGGCGCCGGCACGACTGGCGGTGTTGTCTTTGGGGTGGTGTCTCCCGCCTTCAAACGAATCGCTCTTGACCAAAGCGAGGGCCAGCTCAGGCGGCGCCGAGGGTCATCACGTCATCATCGTCGGCCCGACGGGTCGATTCGGAGGTAACAAGTCGTCGCAGCCTGGCAGCACCGAACCAGTTGAACCCTAAACAAGTTGGGTGGCATCTGGGTACCCGTGGAACAAGGGTTGCCGGTTGAACGATTTTGCCCTTGGCGACATCGACCAACTCGTTGTTCACGCGAAGTGGAGGAGAGTGCAGGAACGTCGGCGGCGCCCTGCGAAAACATGTAGGGCGTCGGGGATGCCCAATCAAAAGGCAAGGAGATGAAGTCCTCGGCGGAGAGAGGCTTAATTAGTTATCGTGATGATGGCGTCGAGCTCGGCTAATGTAGAGGCACCGCCAACGGTAGCGTGCGATGGACGGAGGGGCCGCTTGCTGCAGAGGTGCCGGCCGGCGTACACCCGGGTGCATTAAGCTCCCGTGCCGGCGTCGGAGACACCAATGCTGAAGGAAATATGCCCTAGAGGCAATAATAAAGTTATTATTTATTTCCTTATATCATGATGAATGTTTATTATTCATGCTAGAATTGTATTAACCGGAAACATAATACATGTGTGAATACATAGACAAACAGTATGTCACTAGTATACCTCTACTTGACTAGCTTGTTAATCAAAGATGGTTATGTTTCCTAACCATGAACAAGGAGTTGTTATTTGATTAACAAGGTCACATCATTAGTAGAATGATCTGATTGACATGACCCATTCCGTTAGCTTAACACTTGATGCGTTTAGTATGTTAATGCTTTCTTCATGACCCATACATGTTCCTGTAACTATGAGATTATGCAACTCCCGTTTACGGAGGAACACTTTGGGTACTACCAAAGCGTCACAACGTGGCGGGTGATTATAAAGGAGTACTACAGGTGTCTCCAAAGGTACTTGTTGGGTTGGCGTATTTCGAGATTAGGTTTTGTCACTCCGATTGTCGGAGAGGTATCTCCAGGCCTTCTCAGTAATGCACATCACTTAAGCCTTGCAAGCATTACAACTAATGAGTTAGTTGTGAGATGATGTATTACGGAACGAGTAAAGAGACTTACCAGTAACGAGATTGAACTAGGTATTGGATACCGACGATCGAATCTCGGGTAAGTAACATACCGATGACAAAGGGAACAACGTATGTCGTTATGCGGTTTGACCGATAAAGATCTTCGTAGAATATGTAGGAACCAATACGGGCATCCAGGTTCCGCTATTGGTTATTGACCGAGAATGGTTCTAGGTCATGTCTACATAGTTCTCGAACCCGTAGGGTCCGCACGCTTAACGCTTCGATGGCGCTCATAATGAGTTTATAAGTATTGATGCACGAAGGTTGTTGAGTCCCGGATGTGATCACGGACATGACGAGGAGTCTCGAAATGGTCGAGACATAAAGATTGATATATTGGAAGCCTATGTTTGGACTTGGAATGGTTCCGAGTGAAATCGAGAATTCTGCAGATGCAGGGAGGTTACCGGAACCCCGGGAACTACATGGGCCCATAGTGGGCCTTGGAGGAAAGGAGAAGGGCAGCCCTAGGTGGTCACGCCCCCTTCCCTAGTCCTATTAGGACTAGGAAAGGTGGGCCGCCCCCCCTCTCTCTTTCCCCTCCGGAATCCTAATCCAACTAGGATTGGAGGGAGTCCTACTCCCGGAGGAGTAGGACTCCTTAGTCTTGCCTCCCCTTGGGCGGCCACCTCCCCTTGGCTCCTTTATATCTGAGGGCAGGGAGCACCCCAAGACACACAAGTTGATCTACGGATCTTTCCTTAGCCGTGTGCGGTGCCCCCTTCCACCATATTCCACTTCGGTCATATCGTCGTAGAGCTTAGGCGAAACCCTGCGCCGGAGAAGTCATATCGTCATGAGCTTAGGCGAAGCCCTGCGTCGGTGGAGCATCAACATCGTCCACGCCGCGTCGTCTTGTGGAACTCGTCCCGACACTTTGCCGGATCGGAGTCCGGGATCGTCATCGAAATTTGAGCGATGTGCGAGAACTCGGAGGTGCCGTCGTTCGGTGCTTGGATCGGTCGGATCGTGAAGACGCGTGCGACTACATCAACAGCGTTGTTATAACGCTTCCGCTTTCGGTCTCTGAGGGTACGTGGGCGGACACTCTCCCCTCGTTGCTATGCCATCACCATGGTCTTGCGTGATCGTGAGGAAAATTTTTGAAATTACTGCGTTCCCCAACGGTGGTATCGAGCCTGGTTTTATGCGTTGATGTCATATGCACGAGTAGAACACAAGTGAGTTGTGGACGATACAAGTCATACTGCCTACCAGCATGTCATACTTTGGTTCAGCGGTATTGTTGGGCGAGACGATCCGGACCAACCTTACGCGTGACGCTGACGCGAGACCGGTTGGCTCGACGTGCTTGGCTCATTGTTGGCTTTCGGAAGACTGTCTCTCCAACTTTAGTTGTACCGAGTGTGGCTAAGCCCGGTCCTTGAGAAGGTTAAAACGAGTCTATTTGACAAACTATCGTTGTGGTTTTGATGCGTAGGTAAGAACGGTTCTTGCTCAGCCCGTAGCAGCCACGTAAAACTTGCAACAACAAAGTAGAGGACGTCTAACTTGTTTTTGCAGGGCATGTTGTGATGTGATATGGTCAAGACGTGATGCTATATTTTATTGTATGAGATGATCATGTTTTGTAACCGAGTTATCGACAATGGCAGGAGCCATATGGTTGTATTAAACTTTATTGTATGCAATGCAATCGCGATGTAATGCTTTACTTTATTACTAAGCGGTAGTGATAGTCGTGGAAGCATAAGATTGGCGAGGCGACAACGATGCTACGATAGAGATCAAGGTGTCGCGCCCGGTGGCGATGGTGATCATGGATTGCTTGGCGATGGAGATCACAAGCACAAGATGATGATGACCATATCATATCACTTATATTGATTGCATGTGATGTTTATCTTTTATGCATCTTATCTTGCTTTGATTGACGGTAGCATTATAAGATGATCTCTCACTAAAATTATCAAGAAGTGTTCTCCCTGAGTATGCACCGTTGCGAAAGTTCTTACGTCTTTGAGACACCACGTGATGATCGGGTGTGATAGGCTCTACGTTCAAATACAACGGGTGCAAAACAGTTGCACGCAGAATACTCGAGTTAAACTTGACGAGCCTAGCATATAATGTATATGGCTTGAACACGAGAGACCGAAAGGTCGGCGTGAATCATATAGTAGATATGATCAACATAGTGATGTTCACCATTGAAACTACTCAATCTCACGTGATGATCGGACATGGTTTAGTTGATTTGGATCACGTGATCACTTAGATGACTAGAGAGATGTCTGTCTAAGTGGGAGGTTTTTAATATGATTAATCAAACTTAAATTTATCATGAACTTAGTACCTGATAGTATTTTGCTTGTCTATGTTTGATGTAGATAGATGGCCCGTCATGTTGTTCCGTTGAATTTTAATGCGTTCCTTGAGAAAGCAAAGTTGAAAGATGATGGTAGCAATTACACGGACTGGGTCCGTAACTTGAGGATTATCCTCATTGCTGCCTGGAAAAATAACGTCCTGGAAGCACCCATTTGGGTAGCGCCTGCTGCGAATCTTTGAGCGAGAAGTTATGAACGTCAGCAAAGCGAGCTGATGACTACTCTATAGTTCAAGTGCCATGCTTTACGGCTTAGAACCGGGTCTTCAACGACGCTTTGAGCGTCATGGAGCATATGAGATGTTCCAGGAGTTGAAGTTAATATTTCAAGCAAATGCCGGATTGAGAGATATGAAGTCTCCAACAAGTTCTATAGCTGCAAGATGGAGGAGAATAGTTACGTCGGTGAGCACATACTCGTAATGTCCGGGTATAACAATCACTTAATTCAGCTGGAGTTAATCTTCCGGATGATAGTGTCATTGACAGAATTCTCCAATCACTGCCACCAAGCTACAAGAGCTTCGTGATGAACTATAATATGCAAGGGATGACTAAGACAATTCCTGAGCTCTTCGCGATGCTAAAAGCTGCGGAGGTAGAAATCAAGAAAGAGCATCAAGTGTTGATGATCAACAAGACCACTAGTTTCAAGAAAAGGGCAAAGGGAAGAAGAAGGAAACTTCAAAAAGAACAGCAAGAAAGTTGCTGATCAAGAGAAGAAACCCAAGTCTGGACCTAAGCCCGAAACTGAGTGTTTTACCGCAAGCAGACCGGACACTGAAGCGGAACTGCCCCAAGTATTTGGCGGATAAAAAGGATGGCAAGGTGAACAAAGGTATATGTGATATACATGTTATTGATGTGTACCTTACTAATACTCGCAGTAGTACTGGTATTTGATATCGGTTACATTGCTAATATTTGCAACTCGAAACAGGAACTACGGATTAAGCGAAGATTGGCTAAGGACTAGGTGACGATGCGAGTTGGAAATGGTTCCAAAGTCGATGTGATCGCAGTCGGCACGCTACCTCTACATCTACCTTCGGGATTAGTATTAGACCTAAATAATTGTTATTTGGTGCCAGCGTTGAGCATGAACATTATATCTGGATCTTGTTTAATGCGAGACGGTTATTCATTTAAATCAGAGAATAATGGTTGTTCTATTTATATGAGTAATATCTTTTATGGTCATGCACCCTTGAAGAATGGTCTATTCTTGTTGAATCTCGACAGTAGTGATACACATATTCATAATGTTGAAGCCAAAAGATGCAGAGTTGATAATGATAGTGCAACTTATTTGTGGCACTGCCGTTTAGGTCATATCGGTGTAAAACGCATGAAGAAACTCCATCTTGATGGGCTTCGAATCACTTGATTATGAATCACTTGGTACTTGCGAACCGTGCCTCATGGGCAAGATGACCAAAACGCCGTTCTCCGGAATTATGGAGCGTGCAACTGATTTGTTGGAAATCATACATACTGATGTTTGTGGTCCAATGAATATTGAAGCACGCGGCGGGTATCGTTATTTTCTCACCTTCACAGATGATTTGAGCAGATATGGGTATATCTACTTAATGAAACACAAATCTGAAACATTTGAAAAGTTCAAAGAATTTCAGAGTGAAGTGGAAAATCATCGTAACAAGAAAATAAAGTTTCTACGATCTGATCGTGGAGGAGAATATTTGAGTTACGAGTTTGGTTTACATTTGAAACAATGTGGAATAGTTGCGCAACTCACGCCACCCGGAACACCACAACGAAATGGCGTGTCCGAACGTCGTATTCGTACTTTACTCGATATGGTGCGATCTATGATGTCGATTTCCGATTTACCGCTATCGTTTTGGGGTTATGCTTTAGAGACGGCCGCATTCACGTTAAATAGGACACCGTCAAAATCCGTTGAGACGACGCCTTATGAACTGTGGTTTGGCAAGAAACCAAAGTTGTCGTTTCTTAAAGTTTGGGGCTGCGATGCTTATGTAAAGAAACTTCAACCAGATAAGCTCGAACCCAAATCGGAAAAATGTGTCTTCATAGGATACCCAAAGGAGACTGTTGGGTACACCTTCTATCACAGATCTGAAGGCAAGATTTTCGTTGCTAAATTTGGATCCTTTCTAGAGAAAGAGTTTCTCTCGAAAAGAAGTGAGTGGGAGGAAAGTAGAACTTGATGAGATAATCAGATCTGCTCCCTTATTGGAAAGTAGCTCATCACAAGAAATGGTTCCTGTGTCAACTACTCCAATTAGTGAGGAAACTTATGATGATGTTCTTGAAGTTTCAGATCAAGTTACTACTGAACCTCGTTGGTCATCCATAGGTAAATTCGCACCAGTGTGGTACGGTAATCCTATTCTCGAAGTCATGTTACTTGACCATGGCGAACCTACAAACTATGAAGAAGCGATGGTGAGCCCAGATTCGCAAAATGGCTGGAAGCCATGAAATCTGAGATGGGATCCATGTATGAGAACAAAGTATGGACTTTGGTTGACTTGCCCGATGATCGGCAAGCCATTGAAAATAAATGGATCTTTAAGAAGAAGACCGACGCCGATGGTAATATAACCGTCTACAAAGCTCGACTTGTTGCGAAAGGTTTTCGACAAGTTCAAGGGGTTGACTACGATGAGACTTTCTCACCCGTGGCGATGCTTAAGTCTGTCCGAATCATGTTAGCAATTGCCGCATTTATGATTATGAAATTTGGCAAATGGATGTAAAACCGCATTCTTGAATGGATTTCTAGAAGAAGAGTTGTATATGATGCAACCAAAAGGTTTTGTCGATCCAAAGGGTGCTAACAAAGTGTGCAAGCTCCAACGATCAATTTATGGTCCGTGCAAGCCTCTCGGAGTTGGAATAAACGCTTTGATAGTGTGATCAAAGCATATGGGTTTGTACAGACTTTTGGAGAAGCCTGTATTTACAAGAAAGTGAGTGGGAGCTCTGTAGCATTTCTGATATTTATGTGGATGACATATTATTAATTGGAAATGATATAGAATTTCTGGATGGCATAAAAGGATACTTGAATAAAAGTTTTTCAATGAAAGACCTCGGTGAAGCTGCTTACATATTGGGCATCAAGATCTATAGAGATAGATCAAGACGCTTAATTGGACTTTCACAAAGCACATACCTTGATAAAATTTTGAAAAAGTTCAAAATGGATCAGTGCAAAGAAAGGTTTTTTGCCTGTGTTGCAAGGTGTAAGATTGAGTAAGACTCAATGCCCGACCACAATGAAGATAGAGAGAAAATGAAAGATGTTCCTATGCTTCAGCCATAGGCTCTATCATGTATGCAATGCTGTGTACCGGACTGACGTATGCTTAGCAATAAGCTTGGCAGGAAGGTACCAAAGTAATCCAGGAATGGATCATCGACAGCGGTCAAGAACATCCTGAAATACGAAAAGGACTAAGGATATGTTTCTCAGTATATGGAGGTGACAAAGAGCTAGTCGTAAATGGTTACGTCGATGCAAGCTTTGACACCGATCCGGACGATTCTAAATCGCAAACCGGATACGTGTTTTTATTAAACGGTGGAGCTGTCAGTTGTTGCAGTTCTAAACAAAGCGTCGTGGCGGGAACTACATGTGAAGCGGAGTACATAGCTGCTTCGGAAGCAGCAAAGGAAGGAGTCTGGATGAAAGAGATCATTTCAGATCTAGGTGTCATACCTAGTGCATCGGGACCGATGAAGATCTTCGGTGACAATACTGGTGCAATTGCCTGGGCAAAGGAATCCAGATTTCACAAGAGGACCAAGCACATCAAGAGACGCCTCAATTCCATTCGGGACCAAGTCCAAGTGGGAGACATAGAGATTTGCAAAATACATACGGATCTGAATGTTGCAGACCGTTAACTAAGCCTCTTCCACGAGCAAAACATGATCAGCACCAAGACTCCATGGGTGTTAGGATCATTACTTTGTAATCTAGATTATTGACTCTAGTGCAAGTGGGAGACTGAAGGAAATATGCCCTAGAGGCAATAATAAAGTTATTATTTATTTCCTTATATCATGATGAATGTTTATTATTCATGCTAGAATTGTATTAACCGGAAACATAATACATGTGTGAATACATAGACAAACAGTATGTCACTAGTATACCTCTACTTGACTAGCTTGTTAATCAAAGATGGTTATGTTTCCTAACCATGAACAAGGAGTTGTTATTTGATTAACAAGGTCACATCATTAGTAGAATGATCTGATTGACATGACCCATTCCGTTAGCTTAACACTTGATCGTTTAGTATGTTAATGCTTTCTTCATGACCCATACATGTTCCTGTAACTATGAGATTATGCAACTCCCGTTTACCGGAGGAACACTTTGGGTACTACCAAACGTCACAACGTAACGGGGTGATTATAAAGGAGTACTACAGGTGTCTCCAAAGGTACTTGTTGGGTTGGCGTATTTCGAGATTAGGTTTTGTCACTCCGATTGTCTGATAGGTATCTCCAGCCTTCTCAGAATGCACATCACTTAAGCCTTGCAAGCATTACAACTAATGAGTTAGTTGTGAGATGATGTATTACGGGCGAGTAAAGAGACTTACCGATGCGAGATTGAACTAGGTATTGGATACCGACGATCGAATCTCGGGTAAGTAACATACCGATGACAAAGGGAACAACGTATGTCGTTATGCGGTTTGACCGATAAAGATCTTCGTAGAATATGTAGGAACCAATATGGGCATCCAGGTTCCGCTTATTGGTTATTGACCGAGAATGGTTCTAGGTCATGTCTACATAGTTCTCGAACCCGTAGGGTCCATGCGTTAACGCTTTCGATGGCGTTCATAATGAGTTTATAAGTATTGATGCAATCAAGGTTGTTCGAGTCCCGGATGTGATCACGGACATGACGAGGAGTCTCGAAATGGTCGAGACATAAAGATTGATATATTGGCAGCCTATGTTTGGACTTGAATGGTTCCGAGTGAAATCGGAATTTATCGGAGTACCGGAGGTTACCGAACCCCGGGAACTACATGGGCCCATAGTGGGCCTTGGAGGAAAGGAGAAGGGCAGCCCTAGGTGGTCAAGGCTACGCCCCCTTCCCCTAGTCCTATTAGGACTAGGAAAGGTGGGCCGCCCCTCTCTCTCTTTCCCCTCCGGGAATCCTAATCCAACTAGGATTGGAGGGGAGTCCTACTCCCGGAGGAGTAGGACTCCTTGCGCGCCTCCCCTTGGGCCGCCACCTCCCCTTGGCTCCTTTATATACGGGGCAGGGAGCACCCCAAGACACACAAGTTGATCTACGGATCTTTCCTTAGCCGTGTCGCGGTGCCCCTTCCACCATATTCCACTTCGTCATATCGTCAGAGAGCTTAGGCGAAACCCTGCCGGAGAAGTCATATCGTCATGAGCTTAGGCGAAGCCCTGCGTCGGTGGAGCATCAACATCGTCCTGCCGTCGTGCTGACGGAACTCATCCCCGACACTTTGCTGGATCGGAGTCCGGGATCGCCATCGAGCTGAACGTGTGTGCAGAACTCGGAGGTGCCGTGACGTTCGGTGCTTGGATCGGTCGGATCGTGAAGACGCATTTACTACATCAACCGCGTTGTTATAACGCTTCCGCTTTCGGTCTACGAGGGTACGTGGACGGACACTCTCCCCTCTCGTTGCTATGCCATCACCATGGTCTTGCGTGATCGTAGGAAAATTTTTGAAATTACTGCGTTCCCCAACAAATGCCGCCTCCGCGGGAGGCACCAATGGCCCCGCCATCGCATTATGCGAGTTGCTGGCCGTGAAGCTAGGAATCGGGCGGCCCTGTTGGTCACCGCAATCCACGACTCAACCCCGAGATCAAGGTAGGCACAAGGGCGGTGATCGTCGCTCCAGTCGTTGTTCCACTTGCTCTTGGACAATCTCCGAATCCGCGCCACCGTGCCTTGAGTTCTTGAACCTCTCGCGCTGGCTTTCCGAGCTGGTCTTTTTCTCCTTCGCACACCAGCCGTATAGTATGACCCCATTTTGTCGACAAGCCTTTGCCGGCCACACGACCAGCGACGCCGACTTCTTGAGCTTATCCTTGTTCTTCATTACATTCAACCCCTATTTAGAGTGGTGTCCCAAGGGTTGCTCTGAGTCGACCCGCTACTGCTTTCGATCGCTGCGGAAGGAATGTGAACCATTTAGAAATTCGCTTCATTAATTAGAATGCAACCATATGGAGCTAATTACGCTGGGTGTATTCCTTACTGTAACAAGCTCAAGCCGCCTGGTCTTCGGATCCGTGGTAAGCTCCTTTGTTTTCGGGTCCTTCTTGTACCGAGCCCTGACAAAGTTCCTGGTCTGCTTGTCACCGCCGTATGTATCGAAGAGGGGCGGTAGGCCTTGCTCGGCACGGTCCGCCTCCTCCTTGTCCCATATAGGCTCCGCCACTCTGTAACCGCCGGGACCGAGTGTGTGTTCCCCTATGTTCAGCTCCCGCATTTGTTTCCTCCACTCACTTGATTGGGAGCTTGCGGTGCTCGAGCAATTGATCTTGAAGTCGTTGTAGTCATCTTCGGTGATCGAAGGATTTTTCTCCTTGATCTTCTCATAACTCTCACCTTTCTCGATCATTCTCTTCACATTGCTTTTCCAAGTAGACAGGGCCTTGCTCATCTTCGTGAGGGAAGCATTGTTCACTTTATTCCCTTTGAGGCTTGTGTTTTCAAATTCAGCGGGAACTTGTATCGCTCGTGCAGCTTCGTGAAGAGGAGGTTGCGCAAATTCCCTCGGTCGGGATGCCTCATGTTCTCGGTGTTGATCGAGACGGTGCTCCGGACAATGCACCCGAGCTGAAGCGAGTACCCCTTGACTATTCGTTCGGGCGCCGTTGGATTCCCGTTGGAGTCCACTTCAGTAACTTCCTCCTTGAGGGTGCGGAGCACGATCGGGCGCCGGTCCTTCCGTTGCCTCTTCGGCTGGCTGCCATCTGCGTCGCCGCCATCATCGATGGTGGCATCCTCGGCGGCACCATCGGTGGTGGCATCGGTGTGGTCATCCTCGGCGGCACCATCCGTGGTCTCGTGGATCGGTGGGGAAGGCGGCGGCCTCATACAAGTGAGGTTGTTCCTCCATCTCTGGGACAGCTCCCAGAATGCCTTGCCGCCTCAACCCCGGCCTCATCGTTGTGGGCCATGTTTCTCTCTAAATAGAAACAAAGTTTGGTCAAAAGTTGGTTATTGTCAAGGAACAAGATCATGGTCTCATCATTTAGGGTTTGTCGACACCGAGGCATCCTAAAATCTAAGCTTTTATCATTCAGGGTTTTTCGACGCCAAGGCACCCTAAAAGCCTAACTTTTCATCATTTCGGTTTTTATCGACACCGAGGCACCCTAAAAGCCATGCATTAGTCACAAGTACGCCGGGCACTTGATCCTACTTAATTAACTACTAAGATACCCGGCCCATGCATTAGTCACAAGTACCCCATATGTCCTATTTTTAGCAAAGTCATGCTAAAATTCACGGAAAATTTCAGCATGACCTTTGCTGAAAATAGGACATATGGAGTACCCAAATTTGCCGGAACGGAAGTTAATCGACATTCCGGCAAACTCAAGGGCCTCTCGGTGTACCTGCAATATCATTATCCCACGTAATGAAGTCCCCAATGGGTCATTTCAGAAGATCACAAGTAGCATCATCACAAGTACAACATCATCACAAGTACAACAGCAGAAAGCAGCAGTGAATACAACCATAACAGCAGCATCAACTTTATTCTTCTTCTTCATAAAGACTAATTGTCTAATTGAGCAATACAGCGACAGTGTGAACAAATAAAACACAAACTACACCTACATATTTGGGTACCTCTATGGTAGTAACATGCCATTCTCTGCCTAGAGCTATCTGTAGCACGATCTATTCTGCTTAGTACTAAAGTTATAGCAGTATCATGCTTTCATAACCAACTAGTTACCTTTAAGTTCAAATACTGTCCACAAAACCACAATGTAAGTAGCACAAAATCATTCAAGTACCAGTGTTTAACTAAAACTTGGTGTGAATAAGATCCTCTGTCAGTACTTCATACCAATAATCAAAACCCCAAAACCTGACCCCAACTAGTTACCATAAGGTCAAATATTGTCCACGAAACCAAAACATAAGGTCAAATACTGTCCACAAAACCAATACTGACCCCAACTAGCTACTCACATCTATTTCTGGTGGGTGTTGAGGTAGGACTTCTCGCAGTACTCGGAGGCGGAGTAGAGTTGCTGCCGCAGGTTCTTGAGCTCCTGCATCAAGCATGGCCACAACACTCAGTTTATCTACCATAGACAGTTTAGCGTAAACAAAAGCAACACACATATGTCTATGAAGTATCTGAATTTTGCAACTTTATTGTGTCTGAAATAGCTTTACTCGATGGTGTTATCGAGCTGAGCAAAGCCGTCTTGAATATTTGCATGTACAGAGATGTGAAATATTTATCAAGTGAATGTAAACATTTGGTGTTTGAATTTATTGACTGGAAGGTGTGCTTCAATGCATACTCACTAAGTGAAATGAGAAATTCCAAGTTGAGATGAGAAATACTCACCGACTAAGATAACACTGTATCCTGTTAGTCTGAAAAATGATGTTGCAAAAGAGGCAGGCTTCGTGCTCTCAAGTGATATGTTGGTGGAAAAACAGAGGATGGGAGTACTCCTGCGTGCAGCAATATAAAGAGGCACTCAAACAAACGACGTTCACCATTCAAAAAATAAAAGCAAACAATGGTTGCAGTTTGAAACAACCACAAAAAAATTCGGTACTCCTGAACCCCAAACACTATTTAAAAGAAGTGCAGTAAGCCGGTTTCAGGCTCTCTGAGCACCGAAAGTACCAGGACCAACATGTAGAAATCTGCCCCCTTGCCAAATTTACCTTTACGAGCAACATCTACAAATCAAAACAGAAGAGATGCAAGCCAAAACTACTTCTGAGTAGCAAACCAGTGAACAACTATAAACCATAGAACTTAGGGAACCACAGCCAAAAAAATGTGACTGCGTGTAAAAATAAAAGAAATATTTCTTTGCAGGTAGGACGTGCCAGAGTTCTTCAAAACATTTGATGCAGAAGATTTAGTGCAAAGGAGAAAGATATATATTTCACTCTCAACAATATAACCAAAGGTTATCCTCAAATGAACATCTCAATTCTTACAAATGCCTGCATAATTATTATTTTTAAAAGAGGCAACGCCTGCATAAGGTTCAGTTTTAAAGCATTTGCTCATTGATTCACAGAAAAACAAGGCAACGCGAGCTATCATTTATTCAATTCTAAAACCAAATGGGCCATTTTGGCACCACCAAGGCTCAACTATCATGCGTACTCTTACAAGGATCATCAAGTATATGCACTTTTGGACGTCTGACACTAATCTACATGTATTTGCTATCTCAATGATTCCACAAGCTTCAGGAGAAAAACAATCTACAATTCTAGGCCTATTAGGACGATCTTGGTAAAACAACAATCGGATAAGGCGCAACAAATCATACAGTATCCATGTGTGGAGAAAATTTTATCACGCAGCTACTATTTGGATCATAAAGATTTACCAAGCCAGAACGGAACTGTAATAGATGAAACATGCACAGATTAACATATCCATCACATATATTATAAAGATCAGAGAGAAATGAAGGACAAACGGGAAAACGAAGTAAAAGGCATAAAACACAACCACCAGACAGATTCTGCTTTTAAGATACTTGGAACACTCTGTACTTCTATGTGCGCATATTTGTTTCTTCAACATTCAGAAATATGGTAAAATGATTAAGAAAATATCATGAACCTTCAAATTCATTCAGCTGCACCAAGCAATCTAAGCATGCTCGCTGCTTAGTGAGTAAAGTGATAGTAAATGTTATCCCAAGGATCCTATCAGAATCTGATCTAACTGTGTCCAAGTACGAAAGAACAAACAGCATTTTATACCGTGCAAGCATCTAGTGACAGAATCAAGTTCAAATAACAAAACGGGAACATGGGGTTAACTAAGAGTCGGTGGGTATCTTGTCATCATTGGCATGTAACTAGTCTGTTGCCCATATGGAGAAACAACCTGCAAGGCTAATAACCTGCAAGGCTAATATCTAGTTGATCAGCAGATTGTATCGGCAGTAACAACTATGCCTATACATCACTTACTTACTTACGAAGCCTTTGATCCCAAACTAAATTCAGATGGGACCAGGGTACCTTGGGCGGTCGAGGGAGGCGGGTCGATGGTGGTGTGGACGGGCGGGGTCGAGGTGGGGCAGCAAGCGCTGGGCGGGTCGAGGCGGGCGCTGGGCGGCGGGGCAGCGCCCGGGCGGCGGGTCGGGCGGCGTCCGGGCGGCGTCTGGCGCGGGTCGGGCGGGTCTGGGCGGCCCGGGCGGCGGGCCGGGCGGCGTCTGGGCGGCGCCCGGGCGGCGGGTCGGGCGGGTCGAGGCGAGGCTGGCGCGGCCCGGGCGGCGAGGGAGAGGGCGAGGGAGGGAGAGGGCGAGGGCGGGGGCGAGGGCGAGGGCAGCGCGGCGGCGGCGGGGGCGAGAGGAGAGAATCGCGAGGGGATCGGGCTAAGGGGATCGGGCAGGGGGGATCGGGCGAAGGGGGGTTACAATACTAATGGCGCACCTCACCGCTGCGCCATTAGCATGTACACACTAATGGCGCACCTCACCGTGGTGCGCCATTAGTATTTTTTATTTCCACAAAAGCCAAAAGGTTATCTACTGCTGTAACCTATCCATGTCAAGCCCACTCTACTAGCTCGACTGGTCAGCCTCCAGTTCTCACACCAGGAGGTCCTGGGTTCGACTCCCAGGCTCCACAAAATTTTTTTTAGCATTTAAAAAGCTATTTGATACTTATTTATGTTTAAATATGTTCAAACTTGTTTAAATAATAACAGTAATATTTTTTATAAGACAGTAGCATTTAAAAAGCTGTTTGATACTTATTTTTTATAAGACGGTGCGCTAAAAGTGCGGGGGTCATGGCGGTTGAGTAGGGGAATCGAGGGTGCGGGGGCTCAAGCGGCGGCGGTGGATCAAGGTGCTCAAGTGGCGAGGGGACCGGATCTGGCGAGGTGGGACGGCGATCGAGATGGAGGGGATCGAGGTGGGCTCCACAAATTTTTTTTTAGCATTTAAAAAAGCTGTTTGATACTTATTTGTGTTTAAAAATGTTCAAACTTGTTTAAATAATAACAGTAATATTTTTTATAAGACAGTAGCATTTTTTTTTATAAGACAGTAGCATTTTTTTTTATAAGACAGTAGCATTTTTTATAAGACAGACGCATTTAAAAAGCCATTTTAAAAGATGGAGGGGAATAGAGGGAGCTTGGTGTAGGCGGAGGCCGGAGGACTGGGGGGGTGATAATCTGCGAGGGTCGCCGGATGTGGCTAGGTGGGATAGCGATCGAGATGGAGGGGATCGAGATCGAGTGTCCATGAAATTTAAAAATATTCATGATAGTTCAAAAGTACCCATGAAATACAATCGAGAAATGAAGGCTACGATTTAAATACAATCGAACTTAGCTAGCTCTCTGATCACAAACTTCTTGCCCTTCTTTTTCTCAAATGGAGTTCGTCAGAGGAACGGACGTCCTTTAGGTAGTGTGGTCCTGCTTCTTCTTGTGGTGTATGCTGCTACTTCATCATCGTCGTCATGTTCGATCCTCGGGTCGTCAGTGCTTGTCGAAGTCTTGCTCATTGGCTACTCCATCCATTCCGATGATCTTCCTTTTGCCTCTCCTCACGACAACACGACCGGGCTTTGGCGGGTCGGTAATGAAGAAGCATTGGTCCACTTGGGAAGCCAGTACCCATGGCTCATTTTTCGCGGTGACGCTTATACCACGGTCTTGGATTTGGCTTCGGGTATAACCATGGTGGTGAAATACCGGTCTTCTTTTATGACGTTCTTGGCCCATCTGACACGGAACATCGGGACCTTCTCTCCAGCGTAGCTCAGCTTCCAGATCTCCTCGATCCTTCTGTAGTATCTGTCCTTGTCGTTACTGGTGTAGGATTCCATCGTTACCCCGGAGTTCTGATAACCATCGCTCTTCATGTCCTTGGCCTCGGTGTAGAATGTGTAGCCGTTGATATCGTACGCCTCATAGGTCATCAGGTTGTGCTCGGCGCCCTGTGACAAGGCAAATATGAGTTGTTCTTCCGCGGAAGAATCCTCATGTAAAGGGTACGACAGAAGCTTATGCTTGAACCAACGCGTGAAACATGAGTTGCGCTCTTTGAGTGTATCTCCGTCCGTCCTCTGTTGGCCTCGGTCATTGTACGTCTTTTTAATAATGGTTTTGTGCTCTACCACCCAAGGATCGACCACGTCTATGTGTTGTAGCGCGACTAGGTTTGCTCTTTCAAAGTCGGCGAGTCGACCCTCGAAGTCGACATGCATTTCGCGGCGACCCTCACGGTGACCCCATCCAGCGAGCCTGCTGAGGTGCCTGTTGACGGGCAGACCAACGGGATTCTCGATGCCTAGATAATTCGTGCTGTAGGAGATGCACTCTTCGGTCAGAAAGCCCCTGGCTATGCTTCCTTCTGGACGTGACATGTTGCGAACGTATCCTTTGATGACACCATTCATCCTTTCGAACGGCATCATGCTGTGCCGGAACGCCGCCCGAGTTGGATGATATCCTCCACTATATGGACCAGCAGATGCACCATAACGTCGAAGAATGCGGGCGGAAGTACATCTCAAGCTCGCATAGTATCACCACGATCTCTTCCTCGTAGCCTTCTGAGTTGTCTCACGCCAACCGACTTCCGAGAGATGACGTCGAAAAAGTTGCATAGGCCAAATAGCGTTTAACGGACGTGCGCGTCCATGATCCGACGGATTGCAACTGGAAGTATCTGCGTCGTCAGCACGTGACAGTCGCGAGACTTCATCCCGCTGAACTTCTGCTTCGCTGGGTCTAGGTATCTGCTTATCTTCCCCGCGTAACCGTAAGGAAGTTTTACTCCTACGAGGCAGGTGAAAACTGCTCGATCTCCTCCCCGACTTAGAGTGAAGCACGCGGGAGGGTAGTCATTTCCGGTCTTCTTGGCCTTTTTGCCTTTATGACGACTTTACGTGTCCTTCTTCGCCTCATCATCATCATCATCATCATCATCATCATCATCATCATCATCATATAGCGTGAAGCTCCTGCACGATGCCCATTGATTTCAAGTCTGCCCTTGCTTTCGCCCATCTTTGGTCCTCTCGGCATGTTGAGCAGGGTACCAAGCAGACTCTCGCACACGTTCTTCGTGATATGCATGACATCAAGGCTGTGAGGCACACGGTGGATCTTCCAAGACGGCAAGTCCCGTAAAACAGACCTCGTTTTCCATACCTTCAAGAGCGGCTCTGGCGCCTTCGCTTCTTTCCGGCTCTCGCCTTTTGCTTCTTTCCGGCAAGGCAGTCTTTCCAATTTTCCAACAGCTTGTCTATTTCCTCGCCGCTCCTCGTACAGGCGTTTTCGGGTTCGGTTTCACCATCGAACAGATCCTTGCGTTTCCTCCACGGGTCATCGTCGCGAAGCCACCTTCGATGTCCCATGAACACGGTTTTCAAGACCCGGATCTCTATCTAGCTGGCGATACGTTGTGTCATCCATGCACCTTACGCATCCGTAAAATCCGTGGACTACCTGCCCCGCGACATATCCGTAATCGAGATAGTCGTGGCACCGCCGTGAGCAGTCACGGCTCTCATAGGGAAATATTCTTTCTGCGGCGTCCCACGTATTGGCTGGCGTTTTCCAGCGTGTCAAGCTCCTCTTTCAGCAGCCCTAGATACAGATTGATGTCGTTCCTGGTTGTTTCGCCCTTCAATTAGCATACTCATGTGAATGTACTTCCTCTTCATGCACAAACGGGGAAGGTTGTACATCCACACAAACACAGGCCAAAAGGTGCTATGTGTGCTTCTCCGCTGCCAAACGGATTGACTCCATCGGTGCTCGCGCCCAGCACGATGTTCCTTGGATCGCTCCCAAATTCCGAGTCTTCGAAGTTCAACGCTACACCGGCTCGCATCCTTAGGGTGACTCAGCATCTTGTCTTTTTATCTATCTCCGGATCATTTGCGCTATCTTCCCGCTTTCTTCTCCTCCCTATCCGCGTGCCAACGCAGGAGCTTTGCTACCTTAGGGTCCGCGAAATAGCGCTGCAGACGAGGAGTGATCGGACAGTACCACACCACTTTTCGAGGAGCTTTCTTCCTCTTCTTGTATCGAGTGACGCCAAGCACATCGGACATATGGTAGACTCCGCGTGCTCGTCCCGATAAATGATGCAATTTTTCATGCACACATGGTATTTCACGTGCGGTAAATCCAGAGGACACACGATTTTCTTCGCCTCCTCCAAACTGGTCGGGCACTTGTTCCCCTTGGGAAGACGTTCGTGCCAGAATGACATGTTCTCGCCGAAGCATGCGTCGGTCATTTTGTGTTTTACCTTCATCTCCGTGGCCATGAGCGTTACTTTCAAAGCGGTATCCTCGGCCTGCATCCTTCATACAATGGAGTAACCGCGTCTAACTCAAGTTGATCCATCTTGGCTTTCTCTCGGCGGCAGCTCTTGCGTTATCCGTCTGCTTGAGAAGCAGCTCTTGAATATGAGGGTCCTGCACCCAGCCCATCGATGGTCCAGCGTCGTGCTCGCCCGCCGCATCATCATCTTCATGATCATGCCCGTCGCCTGCTCCGGCATCTTCCTCATCATCATGTCCTGCATATTCTACATGATGACTGTGTACAAGATCACAGCCGTGATCATCGCCCGGGATTCTTCGTCTTCTCGCCCGCCCGAGCCGCGGTGGTTGTCTTGCTGCCCTTCCTCATTTCTTGCCCGCCCGCATGGACGACTTCGTAGTCATCTTCATCACCTTGCCACCGATAGCCATCCATGAAACCACGCAACAGCAGGTGGTCCCGCACCTGCCGAATCCGGTCCGCAATAAGGCTCTTCACTTGCATCTTCGACACGGACATCTTATCTCCGTCTCGCTCTTTTGAAGCATCTCGCCTTCATGACCTCAAAAACCTATTCACGATGCCTTCGGGTCATCGTGCGGACCATGGTCGCCATGGGGTAGAGCAAAACGATATTTTAGAACCAAGAAAAAATTTGGCATGACTTTCCTAAAAATAGGACCAAAAGGATGCTTAATGCCAAAATTCTCGCCAAACGGAAATGAATCAACATTCCGCAAAATATTGGCAACTATCGCATTTCAAATACCGTACACCTCCAAACACAAACACATATGCAAACACCACAAACATATGCAACACCACGAACATACATAGATCTAGCTAGGCCGTAAAAAGTGCATGTGCACATTGTTGTAAGGAGAACAACCTAAATATAGCTTCCCCTTACTTACCTATTAAAACAAGGTAATTTAACCACTTAATTTGAATGAATCTATGGTGGAAATGAGGTGAAAAAGAGGAGGCACCCGAGACAAGGAGGAGGTGGAGAGAATGAAGTGGGGAGAAAGTGAGTGTGTGGGTAGGAGAGGCTGTCCCAAATATCTTGTTGCTGCCCACTTACTAATGGCGCACCTCTTGCATGGTGCGCCATTAGTAGTTACCACTACTAATGGCGCACCTAAGCAGGATGCGCCATTAGTATGTTTGGACAGTTCAAAAAAAGTTTCTATACTAATGGCGCACCACACACTGGTGCGCCATTAGTAGTTACAACTACTAATGGCGCACAGGTGTGGGTGCGCCATTAGTATGTTTGGACAGGCACTAGTTTAAAAAAATTTGGTACTAATGGCGCACCCACAATTGCCGCCATTAGTAGTTACAACTACTAATGGCGCACTCGGGCAGGATGCGCCATTAGTATGTTTGAACAAGCGCACTAGTTTAAAAATTGAGATTAATGGCGCACCCATGGCATGGTGCGCCATTAGTAGTTTAGACTCTAATGGCGCATCGTATGGCGGTGCGCCATTAGTATATACTAATGGCGCACCATCTTTCCGGTGCGCCATTAGTGTCATTTCCATCTATAGCCCTTTTCCTAGTAGTGATGTATGTATGGTCATATGCAAAGAAAATGTATGTATGTATGTTCATATGAAAGAAAAATGTATGTATGTATGTTCATATGCATATGGAAAGAAAATGTATGTTCATATATATGATGATATGTTCATATAAAAAGGAAAATAAGAAGAGGAAGAAAGGAGAAGAAGAGGAGAGGAAGAAGAGGAGAAATAAATAAGAAGAGGAAAAAAGAAGAAAAGAAGAGGAGAAGAAGAAAGGAATAGAAGAGAGAAGAAGAAAAAATAGAATTTTTTCTATTTTTCTTCTTCTTCTATTCCTTTCTTCTTCTCTTCTATTCCTTTCTTCTTCTCCTCTTCTCTTCTATTCCTTTCTTCTATTTTCTTCTTTTTTTTCCTCTTCTTCTTCCTTCTTCCTTCTTCCTCTTTTCTTCCTTCATCAATACCATTTAGCATGTGCTTGCTATATATAATTATCAGTTTGATTGACCTCTGTTTCTTGTAAAGTGGTTGTGGCAGGAATAAGGGAATGATTTCTGTGGATACTACGTTTGCGAGTCCATCCGCCACACGACCTGTGAGAGGGCTACTCCGACAAACAATTTGAAGTGCGTAAATAAAAATATTCACAATTTTATTTTATTACCATCATTTGTCTTGAGTTTCATTCATTCATATATATATATATATATATACATATATATATATATATATGTATTGACCCCTTTCTTAAAATTAGATGTTTCGGCAGCGGGATGAACTCCTAGCACCAGATCGCATGCGAGCAATTCAAGAGGAATCGGCGGCATTCTTTCTTAACTATGTGATCGCTGAAGACAGGGAATACCATGTGGACCACGCGTCCGTATTTTAAAAGATAATTATTGTATATATGTAGCCGGTAGCGTCGGATAGATATACGAGAACTTGTTGTTCGACCAATCTCTCGGAGAAGGAGAGGTGGTCGATATCACTTCTCTGTATGCATATATATGTTCATGACGATCTTCTGTTTGCTTAATTACTAGCTAGCTAGCATGTCTAGTTAGTCCTCTCTATACGTATGTATAGTACGTAGCGTCGACCAAGCACGGACAAAAGAAAGGACACTTTTCTATTAATTAGCTAGCTATAGCACAATATATGAAACACCCAAATTAATCCCCCAAAACCCCCAAACCCCCCTCTTTTGAAAAAAACAAAACCAGAGCTAAAGAAATGCCGACGCGTGGATGCAATGGTGGGTTGGCGCCACCAACCGACCAAAGCCCTCCCGCTCGTGGACAAAGCGCGAAGATCTCGTCCTGCCTTGGATAGAACCCACTAAATGGTGAAATTAAGACGATTTTTTGGGATTCACTTAACCCACTAAAGCTATTAACCCACTATGCGCCTTTTTCTACTAGTGTAAGTTACACCCCATTATGGCTACTCTAAGAAACAAGTGTATAATTTTTTTGGGGGGGTGGGGGGTGGGGGGCATAATCGTAAGTTAACCGAGACACTGATGTTGCACTAGTTGACGATGGAGATGGGCCACCAATGTCTTCTGATTTCCATCAATGGGAGACAGCATCATGGTACCGTACTACAGCTGTGGGTAAAGAAAACGATAGGATACCATATCACCATGAATGTCTCCATGAACTTCTATTTACTACCTTTAATTGTCTGGTCCTGGTTGATTCTGATCATATGTCAAAAGAAAGATGCTTTTAAATAATTGCTGCTTTTGAAATGCGATCCTTCTCTTTAAATAATTGATGCTCAGTGCACATGTCTAACGAAGTAGCTAGCACTAGAAGAAAGAAAAGAGAACGGGACATCGAAAGCAAGAAGGAGAAACAGCTACTGCGGAATGGCCGGTGAGGAGGAGGTGCAGGTGGTAGAGTCCTGCTTTGTAACGCCGGCCATGGACACGCCGCGAAAAGCACTGCGGCTGTCACCACTCGACCTCCTCATGCTAGCCAACAGAGGCTACACCCCACTCGTCCACTTCTATCGCCGCCGATGTTCCGTCGACGACTTCTTCGACGTGGCTAGGTTGAAGACAGCACTGGGCAAGACCCTCGTGCCCTTCTACCCCATGGCCGGCCGCCTCAGGGCCGACGCCGACGGCAGGTTAGAGATTGACTGCAACGGCGAGGGCATGCCCTTCCTCGTGGCTCACTCTCACCTCACCGTTGATGACTTTACCGACTTCAAGCCATCATCAAGGTTAAGGAGGTTGTTTGTTCCCCACACCGAGGACTCAGAGGGCATCGTGTGCAGCACTCAGGTATGTCTGATTTCTTGTTAATTAGCCACTTCCTCTGTTCCAACTGATTTGAAGTTTTGGTTTTGTCCTGAGTCAATTTTTTAAAATTTAATCAAGCCTATAGAAAAACGTGTTAATATCTAATTTGGTGATAGCTTGAAATATATATAGTATGAAAATGTATTGTATGATTAATCTAATGAAACTAATTTGGTGTTGTACATGTTAATTTATTATAGTATTATACTATTGACTTGGTCAAACTCCAAAAAAAGTTTGAGTTGGGACAAAACTAGAACTTTAATTAATTTAGAACGGTGGGAGTAGGTTTCTTTTGTCTTTCTATCTAACCAACTCACTACAATAATGCAAACATATAGTAACAAGCAAGTAATATGTGCCACAAATTCATATATGTAGGTGACATTCTTGAAGTGTGGTGGGTGGTTTTAGGGACGGCAGTGCACCATGGCGCTATGGATGGCACTGCCGCGTTCCACTTCTTCCAGACATGGTCTGCTTTCTCCAGGGATGGCGACTGGGCTGTGGTGAAGACCCCCTACCACGACCGCAACCTCTTATTTGCGCGCAACCCACCCTTTGTTCATCCCGACACCCTCTCCCTTTTTTGCCTCAAGGTAAACATGTCACAGCTGTCGGGGCCAGTTGTCAACGAGGTTTTCACCCTTGGCAAGGGCCAAGTTTCCACTCTCAAGCGCATCTGCGGTGGCGACACAAGCACCTTTAGTGTCGTGAGTGCCCACATGTGGCAGTGCGTGTGTTTAGCCCGGCGGCTACCGCCGAACCGCACGACGCGCCTCGTGTTCCCGGCCAATGTTCGGCGCAGTATGACGCCGCCTCTTCCGGACGGCTACTTCGGCAACGCGATAACATACGTAAGTGTTGCCAACGAAGCACGGGGCATCGCCTCAGGTGACCTGGCCTACATAGTGCGCCGGATTAGAGACAGCCTCAGCCGGGTGGACGATGAGCTAGTGCATTCTGCAGTCGACTACCTCGAGCTAGCAAAGACGGACAACCGCCCTGCTACAGGCAGTTTGCCAGCGACAGATATGAGAGTGGTTAGTTGGCTTGGCATGCCGGTGTATGATGTGGATTTCAGTTGGGGAAAGCCATTGGCTATGTTACGTGCTGAATCAAACCGCGGAGGCTATGTGCACCTGATTGACAGCGCGCATGGGGATGGCAGCATCCGCCTAGTCATGTGTATAGAGGCTTCAATTCTCAAGGAGTTCAAGCGTTTGTTGTATGCCAAGTTTGAGAGCATGGTGTATTCCAAGTTCTAGCCAGCTAGTGTCGCATGCACCTCATTTTTTTTCTTTGAGCACCTCCTATCCTATGTTCTGAGCCACGGTTAGTTTTATCTAAGTTTTAATCTGTCCAATATTTTAGTTTCAGTTAATCCGGATCTAATAATTTGTATGTCTCGGAGTGTATTGGAGACGTGCATGGACAATTGTGTGCTTGCATTTATTCCAATGTTGTTACTTTTCTTGAGTAGCCTGCTGATGAGAAACTGACATTTATGTGTTTGTCAGAAAGCTTGCGATGAAAATAATGTCGGTCTGAAATGGGTGGTGCTGGATAGCTGTTATGATTGATTTGTATTTCAAATTACTTGTTAATGATATGGTGTTCCCTGGGTTTACCTCCCACTGTTGACAAATAGCCAACGGATAGGTGGAAATCTTCCACATGGTGGGAGTTGTTCCCATGTCATCAGGGACTTGCTAGCATATATGCCCAACGCACCTGGAGATAAAATAGTATGCATTTAAAGTCAGTGAGAATTATTTGCAGAAGTAAAACTCTGTGTGCACACAAAAAAATTACATTTAAGGCATGTTTAGTTCAGTGACTAATTTTGCCACAACTAACTATATATAGGCAAAGTGTGGCTGCCACAAAAAGTGTGGCTAACAAAATGGCCACCACAAGTGTGGCAAGATTTGGCAAAAAAATTAAGCCTATGACAAGTGGACCATATAACTAGAAAAGTGTCGGAAGCCATAAGTGTGATAATGAACCAAACACATGCCTAAGATGTTTGTGCCATGACTAAGCTTAGGCATGGCAACCTTAGGCTTGGAACCAAACAGGCCCTTAGCTTCTCGGTTTCACCAAGGTGAAGGAATCCATCCACTATTTTCCGATTCATTGATCGAGTGCATTTAAGATTTTTGTTACGTCAACGTATGCCAGAGAAGGCCCTTCAATCCTATCAATCAAGGATTTTAAGGTATGAACTTTCTGAACATTCTTGGAAACATGAAAAAAAAATTAAATCTTGAATAGTTTTTCGAAAATTATGTACACTTTTGGAAAAACTCGAACAAAATATGAAAGGGAACATCTTATAAAATTCACAAACAGTTTCTGAAAACACCAACTTTTTTTTACAAAAACTTGAACATTATTTGAATTTATGAACTTTTTTAAAACGGGAGCATGTATTGATAATTCATAAGATTTTTAAAAATGTCTATGTTTTATACATGAACATTATTTTTAATTGTGAAAATTTAACTAAAATAAAAATACTTTTTGAATCTAGAGCATATTTTGAAATGCCATGTTCTTTTTAGAATTCTCAAACAATTTTGAGAAAAAAAAATGAGGAAACGGATTTTTTTGCATGTTTCGAATATTTTTCAAAATAGAATCAAAATTTTGGAATTCTGAACATTTTCCAAAAATTCTTTAATCTTCAAAGTTTATTGAGAATTTTTTATTTATGAAATTAATTCTAAAAGAAAAATAAACTTGGAAGAGAAAAAGAGACACGGAAAGGAGAACAAAAATAGAAGTAAAACACAGGAATAAAGAAAAATGGGCGAGCCCATTATAGGTTGTCACGCAAGTAAACTTCGACTATTTATTGCCTGGTGTGGAAAAATAAAAATTTCTCAGCTGCGTGGGAAGAAAAAGAAGGGGGCTTGCTTCGCTGGCCACAGCATGCGGTGCACGTATGAAAATTCTTTTCCTAGCTGACAAATGTATAAAAATTTATTACCACCTCGTACAGAAAAAAATTCTTTTCGGTGGTGAACGGATGAAAAAATTGATGAAACACATTGCTTTATTAGTAGGTACTAGCACACATGCCCGTGCGTTGCAACGGGATGACAAAATTACATGCCTCTAGCTTAATATAAGAATGGATCAAGACCCTCACATGACCGTATTCTCTAGTTCAACATGGCACCCTTTAATTAGAGCCGAACCAGTATATTATGTTGTATTGGCACGTGCCCATAATTTCTTTCAATTATAATTAACCTGCATATTCATTTTTATTGGCACACGGAAGCTATCACCGTTAATAATTTATGGTGTCCCTTAATCTGAACAAGCTGACTTAGCTCGATGTGCCAGATATGGAGCAGGCCCAGTATAAGAGTGATCGAACTCACGACCTCAAAAACCCGACCACATGTTGCTAGCCACTCAAACAAACGCGTCCTGTTAACCAATGGTCAGCGCGAACATTAAAGAACATAATGCTATCGCCAACTTCAAAACATTTTTTTTGAACATTTCAGAAACTGATATCTATGAACTGCCAAATATACTTGGCAACGTGAACAATTTTCCAAATTATGAACATATTTTTTTTGAAATTTCCATACATTTAAAAAACACAATTTCTTTTTGAGAGGAACATTTGTTGACATTCACAAACATTTCTTAAAAGCATGGAGATTTTATAAAGTAAGATGTTTTTTTAATTTCTTTACAATTTTAGGAAATGGGAACATATTTTGAACACATTTTAGAAAATGTGCCTTTTAATGCAAACATTATTTTCAACTTTCTCAATATATCACAAAAACAAGAATATTTTTCAAATTTGTAACATTTTTTAAATCTTCCACAAATTCGAAAAAACTAAATATTTTCCAAAAATTGGAATAGTTTTAAATTCAGAAAAATCAGAATTAAAAAAGAAATTAAATTGTAAACATTTTTTAGAACGAACACAATTTTGGAATTCGTAATACCTAACTACCGAATATACTTGGCAACATGTATAATTTTTGAAAATTCTATAGATTTTAAGACAAAGCAAGTACAAAATTTGAAACGAAAATTTCCTGAAATTCACATAAATTTCTTAAAAACATAAATTTTGTAACATTTTTTAAGTTGCTAACAATTTTTGAAATTAGATTATGTTTTGAAAATTCAGAAGAATTTTAGGAAACGTGTTTCTTTAATGCCAACATTACTTTCAAATTTTTGCACATATCGCTTAAACAAAATATTTTTTGAATTTGGAATATTTGTCAAATGTTTTTTTAATCTTGTTTTTTTGGAAAATAACAACATTTCTTTTTGGAGAAATGGGAATATTTTTTAAATTTTGAAAAATTATTGGCATGAAAAGAAATCCAAATATTTTTTAGAATAGGAACACATTTTTTTAATTCAGAACTTTTTACGAAATTTTAAATAAAAATTGGAATTGCAAACATTTTTTGAAAATTTCGAATTTCAGAAGAAAAGTAAAAAATAGACTTAGAATGTGAAAAAATAAAAAAGAAACAGGAACTACAAAGAGAAAGAAACAGAAAACTAAAAATTGAAACAGAACACGAGCAAAAATGTGTCACGAGTCTTGGGCGCCTTGTGCGTAGCTGAAACTATTTGTCGCATTGTGCGGGAAATATGATTTTATTTTTTGCTGCATGGGCACGGTAAACAGGACTGAATTTACTGGGCCATAGTGCGCGCAGTCCACGCACGTAATTCTGCAGAAATCGTTTTTCCTTTGCTAACAGACGACGACAGAAGTTTAGTACCACCTCGGATAGAAATAAAATTGATGATGAACGGATAAATTTTTTGGAGAAACACATCTTACTTTATTAGTAGGTATAGAATAGAGTTTTATAGGTTTTTCCATCCCCAACAACTAAATGAGCCTCAATTATATCAATGTTTGATTTTTAAGTTTTGCTTTATTTGTTCCATAGTCGCCTAGTGCTTTGCTAATTCCATTGTCGCCAAGCAGATGGGGAAGGCGGACTGAGGGGTAGGGGGCTGGCAAGGCGGGCGCCACCGGGCACAGGTTTGGGAGGTGGATGCCGGTGAGTTGGGTGGCCTCCTCTGTGGATTGGAGCACCTTCAAGCGGGCGGGGAGGAGATCCTCCGCGAGCACGAGATCCCGAGCAATGTGCGGCGGTGAAGGCCAAAACTTCAAGCGTTCATCAATTCCAATCCAAGTTCGATCGTGATTAGAGGTGGAAACGATGGGAAGGACTCCGTGGAATCAGTGGGGGGGGGGGGGGATTTTGACCCCTGACCGCTAGGAGGATTGGAGATCGGGGAAGTAAATGTCAGGTATTTTCGTCAGTTTCCATTGGAATTAGTTCAGTTTTGAAGCAGGTTGGAAACGGATAGCAGGAGCTGAATAATTTGGAGATTAACTTCGAGGATTCTTGGGCGGAATTTGTGGAGAAAAAAGAGTATTTCAAGAGAGAGAACAGTGGGTTTATTTTCAAGCCTGCTCATCCTACCACAGTCTCTCTCGCTGCTGCCTCTGTCTTTGTCTGTGTGCTTCAGGGTACGACGGGGGATCACAACGCTGATGTGCCTGTGATGGAGCTGTCTGCCATCGGAACTAGGCAAGGGTCTGATCTGGCGGCGCCGGCCCCGACTGCTGGGCTCCCTGCTGCCGCCGGCAGTGCTGGGCCGGATGTGCGTGCCTTGGTTGGAGGGAGCGGCGTCGCGAGCATGGAGGTCGGCCCTGGAGTGTCTGCTTCTTCAGAATTGATCACTTCTCCGTCTACGCCTGTTGTCCTGGGGGCAGGGGAAGCGCTAGTAGTTCAGACGTCGTCTCCGGCTGCTCCTTCTCTACCTCAGGGAAGGCTACGGTGGGAGGGCCTTCTGGCCTGGCTCTTACTGTCACGTCGTCGCCCACCGTTGGCTTCGCTTCAGCGGCGGTGGCTCCTCCATCTCTTCGGAGAGCTAGCAAAAGCAAGGCGCTGGCAGGACGAAGGGCGGTCCACGAGCCGGCCGTCATCGATATGGAGGCCACTATGCTTGCGGTGGCGGGGAAACTGGCGATGGCCCGTGTCCTCGAGCTATGTGGCCCATGGCGGCTGCGGGGCAATGCGGTGGCCCAGCGGGTCACGAGCAACGGTCATCGCTTCGTCATCACCTTCTCGGAGGAGGGAGACTTGAAGCATGTGCTTCGGGCTGGACCGTGGCACTTCAGGAACAACGCCGTGTCGATCGCTGAGTTCGACGGAATGAACAACGCTGCTGATGTTCGCCTAGACTCGTTCATGGTCTCGGTGCAGTCCACGGCCTTCCGGTGGCGATCAAGACCGAGGCCACAGGAAGGATCTTTGGTGTCTAGCTGGGGGAGGTGGTCACAGTGTCACATCAAAACAAGCAGATCGTCGACGAGCATCTCCGTGTCCGAGTCATCCACAAGTTGGATGAGCCACTTAGGAAGACCGTCAACATCACCCCTTCCGATACCACTGATGAAATCAGTTTCAAGGTCAAATATGAGAAATTGCCTAACTTTTGCTTATGTTGTGGTGTTGTGAGACACATGACGGCCAAGTACTGCAACATCCCCTCTGAGCAGCGCACACCCAACTCCTTTGTCGAGCTCACGGCGCCAACATGGGGTGGGTCGATTCGAAGGAACCTTGATTATATGAGCATGTCGGGAGCCAGTGAAGATGATGATCACATGAAGAACACCAGGCTGCCGGATAAGTTGATTTCGGTGGTCGCTATGGTGGTCCAGAACCTATCCATGGCGGCAGGTTCGGTGCTCCAGCCCTCGATGCTGCACGGAGAGGCTGCGGCGAAGATGAAGGACCTTGCTCCTCTAGACCTGGAGTCGTCTGGGCATGCTGTTGGGGGCACCATCGTCACCCTCAAGGGTGTCCTGAGTGATGTTGTGCTGTCGGACTTGGTGGGTCAGCAAGGCCCTGCTGCTCCCCTCAACACCAACCTGGGAGTGGTCTCAGGCCAGTTTGGGGCTGCTGTTAAAGCGGCCCTGGGGAGCACCTCGTCAATACCTTTGGTGCTTCCAGGGGCCAGCCACCTGAGCAGGGCATGGTGCAGCCTCCCGTGGTTGTTCCTAGCGCCCAGCAAATGGTGCCTGGGGAGATGCAGGTGGGAGGCAAGAAGCTATCAGAGACTGGTGGGCTACCTGAGGGTGGTCCGGTGGAGGGTCCAGCTAAGTCGGTTCATGGAGGACAGTGTCCGAGCTTCGACGCTAGAGGCGCCGAGACCATATGGGGATGCTGGAAGCGTGTCCATAGAGAGGAGCGCGAGGAGCCTGCTGTAGTGCGGTAAGCCGGAGTCGAACATGCCATGTTCGAAGTGCCGACGCCCCCGAACAGTGGGAGTGAGCTATCCAACCGCAAAGCTGAATTCGTGGGCATCCTTGAGAGTTCTGGAGTGTCCAAAAACACTAGTAGAAAAAGGGCTATTTGTCCCGGTTCATAAGGCCCATGTATTTCTGTTCGGAAACCGGGACTAATGGGTCGGTACTAAAGCCCTGTACCTTTAGTTCCGGTTCTTATACCAACCGAGACAGATGGGGCTCCACGTGGCCGCTGCGGCTTGCCCTGGCAGGGGGCCATTTGTCCCGGTCGGTAGCACCAACCGGGACCAATAAGCTACGCCACAAGATTTCAGGGCTAGGGTTTTGTTTTTTTTCTGAAGGGGGGTTGGGGGGTTTTGTAGGGTTAATTTAGGTGTTTCATATATTATGTTACCTAGCTAATTAATAGAGAAGTGTCCTCTTTTATCTCCGTGCTTGGTCGACGTTACGTACTATACATATAGAAAGGACTCGACATGCTAGCTAGTAAGAAAATGAAGGAAATCATTAAGTACAGAAGATCGTGATGAACATATGCATACAGAGAGAAGTGATATCGACCTCTCCTTCTCCGAGAGATTGGTCGAACAACAAGTTTTCGTATATCTATCCGACGCTACTGGCTACGTATATATACAATATAAGATCTCTTATCCCCTAATTATATATGAACTCATGTTCCACATGGTATTCTCCGTCTTTATTTATCACGTGGTCAAGAAAGAATCCCGCAATTCCTCTTGAATTGCTCTTATGCGATCTTGTGCTAGGAGTTCATCCCGCATCTGAAACATCTAATTTGAAGAAGGGCATCAATATATATATATATATATATATATATGAATGAATGAAACTCAACACAAATGATGGTAATAAAAAAATTGTGAATAGTATTGCTTATGCACTTCATATTGTTTTTTAGAGTAGCCCCGCTCACAGGTCGTTTGGCGGATGGACTCGCAAACGTAGTATCCACAGTAATTATTCCCGGGTTCCTGTCACAACTACTTTACAAGAAATAGAGGTCAATCAAACTGATAAGCAAGCATGCTAAATGATATTGATGAAACTAGCGCTTGAATCAGTAGGAGATGCGCGGAACTAGCTAGTAGTACTTACTTTTGGGTGTGTAGATCATAGCTTCCCCAGCAGTCCCGAAGCTTGTGCGGTGAATTTTTTCCAAACCCTGCTAGACAAAGAAAACAATTACTTGATATTAGGAAATAAACAAAGTTGCCGATATGGTGCGATAATGATCGATTTAACTTATTTATCGAGCATTTCAGTCATGTCCGCATACTCCTGGGGATCTTTTCGTCTCGAGTCTAAGACGGTTACTAGTCCCTGCTCAAGCTTAATCTCTAGGAGAACATAGTGGAATCTGCGCACGCATGCATAACTCATCAATTACATTGCTATAACCTCGACTAATAAGGGAAACCGAATATGTACAGATGGGGCTTCAGTTGCCGATACGTGTTTATATTGAACGGTGGAGCTGTCAGTTGGTGCAGTTCTAAACAAAGCGTCGTGCCGGGATCTACATGTGAAGCGGAGTACATAGCTGCTTCAGAAGCAGCAAATGAAGGAGTCTGGATGAAGGAGTTCATATCCGATCTGGGTGTCATACCTAGTCCATCGGGTCCAATGAGAATCTTTTGTGACAATACTGGTGCAATTGCCTTGGCAAAGGAATCCAGATTTCACAAGAGAACCAAGCACATCAAGAGACGCCTAATTCCATCCGAGACCAAGTTCAGGTGGGAGACATAGATAATTGCAAGATACATACGGATCTGAACACTAGTAGAAAAAGGGGCTCTCGTTGAGGCCTGTAATGCCCATTAGTCCCGGTTCAATCCAGAACCGGGACAAATGCGAGCATTTATCCCGGTTTGTGAGCCCAGGGTGCCGGCCGGGCCACGTGGGCCATTGGTCCCGGTTCGTCCGGACCTTTTGGTCCCGGTTGGTGGGACGAACCGACCAATGGTCCTGGCTCTGCCCACCACTATTGGTCGGTTGGTGGCATGAACCGGGACCAAAGGCTTCCCTTTAGTCCGGTTCATGCCACCAACCGGGCTAATGGTGCTGCCTATATATAGCCCCTCAAGGCAAGAGCAGAGCACACTGCTCTGCTTTTTTCCGCCGAGGGGGAGGGGGCTTGGTGGTGCTCTAGCTCACCTCCTATGCACACAAGGTGTTCGATGGAATGCCCGAGCCACACTACTTAAGCTTTCTCCTCTTCAAGCTCGACCTCTAACCTCCATTTTCCTCAATATTTGTCTAGGTTTAGCGGTCCGTCACGCCTGGCCCCTGCCTTTCACCGCTGCCGATCACCAAGGGCGATCTCATCGCCAAGACCACCGTGGTGAGCCTCTTGTTCTTATCTTCTTTCTGAAAGGAAAAATATTCTTACTTGTATTATTTTCTTACTTTTATTATTGCATCTTATATAGTGCGATGGTTTTGGTATCCGCCTGGCCGGCCCTCGGCCCCTGTCTATGATTCGGATGTGGTATATATTATCTTTTCATAACTATTGGTTCATTTATTGTTTATGAAAATTAAGCCGACCAACGTGACATAGATTTTATTTATCTAGGAGGTTGTTGAACCGAAATTCCAACCGACCCTATTGTCGAGAGGTTAAATTTAGTTGAAGAAGAAAACAATTTCTTGAAGGAAAAAATAAAAAAACTTGAGGAGGAGAAGATGATATTGGAGTTGCATGTTGCAGATGTCGTTGATGATCACAAGATCAAGATGGATGCAATGCGCTTGAAGATGAGAAAGATTAGAAAATATGCCCTTCATACCGAGGCTTGGTATCATTATGCCGTTGGATCAGTTGTTACCTTGGTTGCGATTATGATCGTATTTGTTTTCACATTGAAATGTTTTACATAGTTTCAATGTATGGTTTAATTAATTTAGATGCTCTGCAGAGCTTTATGTTGTTAGATGAGAACTATGTATGTACTTTGGTTTTTATGTGATGATGAACTTCTATTAATTTGGTCATTTAATTATCTATTCATGATGTTCTGTAATGATTTTTGACACACTTAATTATATATAATGCACGCAGATGAACCGACAATGGATGTACGGTGATGCATACACCTCCGAGTACATTAAGGGCGTGCATGCTTTTCTCAAGTTGCTGAGGCAAACAAGCAGAATGGTTTTATGTGTTGTCCATGCCCTATATGTGGGAATACGAAGTCTTACTCTGACCGGAAAATCCTTCACACCCACCTGCTTTACAAGGGTTTCATGCCACACTATAATGTTTGGACGAGGCACGGAGGAATAGGGGTTATGATGGAAGACGGCGAGGAAGAAGAGTACGATGACAACTATGTGCCCCCTGAATACGGTGATGCTATCGAACATCAAGTTGCACTGCATTTACGATGCACGATGGTGCTACAACGGGCGGTTGCTGAAGATCAAGATGAACCAGACGATGTGCCCCATGATGATGATCTCCGCCGGTCATTGTCGATGCAAGGACACAATGCGAAAGTCAAAAGGAGAAGCTGAAGTTCGATCGCATGTTAGAGGATCACAAAAAGGGTTGTACCCCAATTGCGAAGATGGCAACACAAAGCTCGGTACCGCATCAATTGCTGCAGTGGAAGGCATAGAATGTCAGGCTCGATAAAGGATTTGAGAAGCTACCGAAAATAATGAAGAAGAAGCTTCCAAAGGATAACGACTTGCCCGACAAAGACATACGCAGCAAAGAAGGTGGTATGCCCTCTAGGATTGGAGGTGGAGAAGATACATGCATGCCCTAATGACTGCATCCTCTACCGTGGTGCCTACAAGGATCTGAACGCATGCCCGGTATGCGGTGCATTGCGGTATAAGATCGCACGAGATGACCCTCGGTGATGTTGACGGCGAGCCTCCTGTGAAGAGGGTTCCTCGAAGGTGATGTGGTATGCTCCTATAATACCACGGTTGAAACGTCTGCTCGTAAACGGAGAGCATGCCAAGTTGATGCGATGGCACGTTGAGGACCGTGAAGAAAGACGGAAGTTGAGAGCACCCACGACGGGTCGCAGTGGAGAAAAATCGAGAGAAAGTACTGTGATGAGTTTGCAAAGGACCCAAGGAACGTATGGTTTGCTTTAAGCACGGATGGCATTAATCCTTTCGGGGAGCAGAGCAGCAATCACAGCACCTGGCCCGTGACTCTATGTATGAATAACCTTCCTCCTTGGATGTGCATGAAGCGGAAGTTCATTATGATGTCAGTTCTCATCCAAGGCCCTAAGCAACCCGGCAACGACATTGATGTGTACCTAAGGCCATTAGTTGATGAACTTTTACAGCTGTGGAATGGAAACGGTGTACGACGTGGGATGAGCACAAAAGGAGGAATTTGACCTGAAGGCGTTGTTGTTCGTGACAATCAACGATTGGCCCGCTCTCAAGAACCTTTCGTGACAGACAAACAAGGGATACCACGATGCACGCACTGTTTACTTGACACCGATAGTATATACCGAAGCTGCAGGAAGAATGTGTACTGGGCCATCGCCGATTTCTTCCGACCAACCATCAATGTCGAAAAGAAAGGCAAGCATTTCAAAGGCGAGGCAGATCACCGGAAGAAGCCCGCCATGCGCATCGGTGATCACGCATTTGCTATGGTCAATCATTTACACGTAATCTTTGGAAAGGGTCCCGCGGACTAGCTGTTCAATGACGCTGAGAATCACGCACCCATGTGGAAGAAGAAATCTATATTTTGGGACCTACCCTCTTGGAAAGACCTAGAGGTCCGCTCTTCGATCGACGTGATGCACGTGACGAAGAACCTTTGCGTGAACCTGCTAGGCTTCTTGGGCGTGTATGGGAAGACAAAAGATACACCGAGGCACGAGAGGACCTGCAACGCTTGCACGAAAAAGAGGGCATGCTCGCGAAGCAAAGATGAAGGTCCCGCCAGCCACGCTCTTCCAAAGAAGAGAAAGAAATATTCTTTCAATGCCTGCTCAGTATGAAGGTCCCGACTGGCTTCTCGTCGAATATAAAGGGAATAATAAATATGTCAGAGAAAAAGTTACAGAACCTAAAGTCTCATGACTGCCACGTGATTATGACGCAACTGCTTCCGGTTGCATTGAGAGGGCTTCTACCAAAAAACGTCCGATTAGCCATTGTGAAGCTATGTGCATTCCTCAATGCAATATCTCAGAAGGTGATCGATCCAGAAATCGTAGTAACGCTTAAGGAGTGATGTGGCGCAATGTCTTGTCGATTTCGAGCTGGTGTTCCCACCATCCTTCTTCAATATCATGACGCACGCCCTAGTTCATCTAGTCGACGAGATTGTCATTCTGGGGCCCGTATTTCTACACAATATGTACCCCTTTGAGAGGTTCATGGGAGTCCTAAAGAAATATGTTCAGAATCGTGCATAGGCCAGAAGGAAGCATCTCCATGGGCCATCAAACAGAGGATGTCATCGGGTTTTGTGTTGACTTCATTCCTGGCCTTAATAAGATAGGTCTCCCTAAATCGCGGTATGAGGGGAGACTGACTGGAAAAGGCACGCTTGGAAGAGACTCAATAATATGCAGGGACGGATATTCTTGGTCTCAAGCACACTACACAGTTCTACAGAACTCTACCTTGGTGACCCCATATGTCGATGAACACAAGAACAGTCTGCGCTCCAAACACCCGGAGCAAAGGCGACGATCGGATTACATGTGAACACATCAGACTTTCAGCAGTTGGTTGGAAACACGCCTCAGAGGTGACAGCACTGTTTGTGATGAGTTGTACTTGTTGTCCAGGGACCATCTTCGATCGTAATGATTTGGAAAGGATACGAGATAAATGGGAATACATTTTACACGGTTGACCAAGATGAAAAGAGCACCAACCAAAACAGCGGTGTCCGCTTTGATGCAGCAACCGACAAGGGAAATGACACATATTATGGTTACATAGTAGACATATGGGAACTTGACTACGGAGTAGATTTTAAGGTCCCTTTGTTTAAGTGCAAGTGGGTCAATCTATCAGGAGGCGGGGTACAGGTAGACCCACAAAGACGGAATGACAACAAAGGATCTGAAAAATCTTGGGTACACCGACGAACTGCTCGTCCTAGCCAATGATGTGGCACGGGTTATCTATGTGAAGGACATGTCTACTGCATCGAGGAAAAGAAAAGATAAGGAAGCGAATACATCATACAATGAGCCAAAGCGCCACATAGTTCTTTCAGGAAAAAGGGACATCCTGGAGTGGAGGGCAAGATGTATATGTCTCAAGAGTATGAAAAGTTTCATGAAATTCCTTCAAAGTCAAGGCTGACCCAAGCATCCTGATAAATGATGAAGATTATCCATGGTTACTGCGCAATAAGCAAACGACACAAGCGAAAAAAAAGTGAAGACTTTCTCCCGCAACTATTATGATGATACCATGCCAACTTTGTAAAACAGGAGTATGATACCATTGTCCGTTTTGTTCATGAACATACTATGCCAACTTTGAGAACCTCGCCAACCGAAGGGCGCTCACACCGTTTATAAGCCCGCCCTCTACGCCTTTGTTGAGCTCACAAACTTGTGATTCACACAAATTTCAAAGAATTCAAATTTTATAAAACTAATGGCACAAACAGAAAGTTTATAATTGTTCTAAAACAAATGGCACTAACAGAAAGTTTATAATTTTGCTGACCTAAAAGCAAAAAGAATTAAAAAATAAAGCAAAAAACCAAAAGAAAATAAATAATGCAGGAAACAAAACAAAAAACTTGAAAAAAATAATAATAATAGCAACAATAAGCATTTTGTTGTAAGTAGAAACAAAATAAAATAAATAAAGCAACAAAGAAAACAAAAAAGGTGTTTTTGAATTTTAAAACTAATGGCACAAACAGAAAGTTTATATTTTTTCTAAAACTAAAAGCACTAACAGAAAGTTTATAATTTTGCTGACCTAAAAGCAAAAAGAATTAAAAAATAAAGCAAAAAACCAAAAGAAAATAAATAATGCAGAAAACAAAACAAAAAAACTTGAAAAAAATAAAAATAGCAACAATAAGTATTTTGTTGTAAGTATAAACAAAATAAAATAAATAAAGCAACAAAGAAAACAAAAAAAGTGTTTTCAAATTTTAAAACTAATGGCACTAATAGAAAGTTTATATTTTTTGTAAAACTAAAAGCAAAAAGAAATAAAATATAAAGAAAAAAAAATACCACCTACTAGGCCCCCACGGCCTGAATACGACTAGAAACCCTACATGGGCCAGGATTCAGGCACGCAGAGGCCCAATAGGCCCACAGGCAGTAGCATGATTAGGCCCGAAAGCCTGCATTTGAGAGGAGCTCGAAAGGGGACGCACACCAGCGCTTATAAACCAGTGCCGGTGCCCTTCAACTAGCGAGGTGGGACTAAACATTTGGCGCGGGGCAGCACAGGCCTTTGGTCCCGGTTGGTGGCACCAACCGAGACTAGCAGGGTTTAGTCCCGGTTCGTGGCACGACCGGGACTAATGCCCTTTAGTCCCGGTTGGTGCCACCAACCGACCAAAGGTCGCCGCTTCCGCCTCTTTGGGCTGCTGAAATTTGTTTGGTCCCGTTGGTGGCACCAACCGGGACTAAAGGGGTGCATTAGTCCCGTTGGAGCCACGAACCGACCAATGCCCTTGCTATATAACCAGGACTTGTGAAAATTTCACATCTCCTCGCTAGCCTTCCGACGACGCTGAAGCTCATCGACGCCGCCAGTTGCCCAGATCGACGACATCCGCTGCTCCCGCTGGCCCGTCTGGCCGCTTCGACGCCGTCACATACTTCTGCCGCTTCGCCTGTTGCCGCTTCGCCTGCCGCTGCCAGACTGCCCGACGCCACTGGCTGGCCCGACGCTGTTGCCGTCAGCCGCCTGCCACCGGCCACGCCTGCCCTTCGCCCGCCCCGAGTCTGTCGCTTCGCCCGAGCCTCGCCGTCTCGCCGCTTCGCCACGCGCCGCCGAGCCCGTTGCCGCTCTGCCCTGCTGGCCGCTCGAGCCTGCTGCCGCCGACGCTGGGCCACTGCCGCCTCATAGGAGCCGCCGAGCCGCCTGCTTTTTTTTATTTTTATTAGTTTATTTTTTGTTCATATGTGATGTATATGTGTATGTGGCTATAATGTATATGTTTTTTATTTTTATTAGTTTAGTTTTTTGTTCATATATAAAAAGTTACAATTTTAGTTAGGTTAGTGCATTTTAATTAGGTTAGTGTAGAGGAAAAAGTAAAATAAGGAAAAGGAAGAAAAGAGGAAGAAGGAAGAAGGAAGAAGAATAAGAAAAAGAAAGAGAGTAAAAAGAATAAAAAAAAGAGGAGAAGAAGAAAGGAATATAGGAGAAGAAGAAAATAGAATTTTTTCTTTTTTTCCTTCTTCTCCTCTATTCTTTTCTTCTTCTCCTCTTTTTTTTTCTTCTTTTTTTTTCTTCTTCTTCCTTCTTCCTTCTTCCTCTTTTCTTCCTTTTCCTTATTTTTATTAGTTTATTTTTTTTGTTCATATGTGATGTATATGTGTATGTGGCTATAATGTATATGTTTTTATTTTTATTAGTTTAGTTTTTGTTCATATATAGAAAGTTACAATTTTAATTAGGTTAGTGCATTTTAATTAGGTTAGTGTAGAGGAAAAAGTAAAATAAGGAAAAGGTAGAAAAGAGGAAGAAGGAAGAAGGAAGAAGAAGAAGAAAAGAATGAGAGGAAAAGAAGAAAAAGAAGAGGAGAAGAAGAAGGAATAGAGGAGAAGAAGAAAAATAGAATTTTTTCTATTTTTCTTCTTCTCCTCTTTTTTCTTCTTTTTTCTTCTTCTTCTTCCTTCTTCCTCTTTTCTTCCTTTTCCGATAGGGGGGTACCGATAGTGTCAAAGTATTGAAGAAATTCATGGCTTCATCATTAGCCGGAAGTAACCATGGCATGATGGTACGAAGTCCTCCAAAGTTGTTCTGGAATGGAGTCCCGGATAGGATAATTTGCCTTTTGCTGAACTTTGTACCAAAAAGCGAATTATCCTATCTCAACTCCGCTCCAAAAAAACTTTGGAGAGCTTCTTACCATCATGCACCTGTTACTTTCGCCTAATGATGAAGACATGGTTTTGTTGAATCCTTTGACACTAGGCAACCTCCCGTCCCCTCGGCGATCTTCGACCCCTTGACCCTCGACCGCTCGGCGATCCACGACCCTCTACCCTACTTGTGGGACATAGATGTACTGTTCAACACCGACCCCCTCCCGATAGCTTCAACACGTGGGGGGGGGGTCGATATTACGTACCCCCTCCTAGCTTGAAGCGTTCTCGAGGCCACCCCTAACCCTTGAAGCGTTGTCGAGGCCACCCCAAACCCTAGAGAAGCAGCGCCGAGGCCACTAATATGATTCCTTATTGTGATTAGCTAGCTAGTTCTATGTTGGCACTAATATATCCATATCTGTCATGTTTGAATAATAATTGCCATGTTGTAAATATTTGTAGAAACTATGGACACCCCCGAGACGGCGAAGCACAAGAAGCGTTGTTGAGGGACATAATCGCACACGGAAGTGATGTCGCCTCCTCGATGATGTTTCTCAGCGTCAATAACGATGGTCCGGAAGGAGAGGGTGAAGAAGCAGCTGGCTATGATTTACATGGTCTGATGACCCAATGCCGGTGCAAGAAGTAGACCGTGAGGACGGCTCGGTGATCACCAAACCGAGTCCGCCAGGTATATATATTAGTTAAGCTCAGGCCGACTAGCTCTCGCCTTTGTTTTGGTATATATATATGTACACATATTAATTAACTCGCCTTTGTTCTTTTTCTAGCCCTCTGGATCGAGCACAACTTCGTAAAGAGACGAGGCCCAAAGAAAAGTTGAGCTCGGATGAAAAGTTTGAGATCATAGAAATCGCTACGACGGCCAACCGATTGAACCCTACTAGATGTAAGGCATTTGTTGCTCAAAGGCGGGTTCTCGTTAGGGACAAGATCCCGATCAGCATCCACCAATGGTATAAGCCCAAGAACGAAGACCCCGAGGTGTCTTATGTCAATGATATGCGTAAAAATGATCTTTGGACCGAGCTGAAGTCAAATTTTACCCTACCGCCAGAGGATGATCAGGAGAAGCCAGTAATAGAGCCATTAATCAAGTCTTTTGCTCTTAAGAAGATGGCAGAACTATTCAGGAATTGGAAGAAAGACCTCAATACGTATGTCGAAAAAATGAGACACCAGAATTCACGGCAAATATGAGAAGATCAGAGATGATCGGCCCGCATTTGTGGCCTACAAGACATCGGAAAAGAGTAAAAAGATGTCAGCGACAAACAAGAGAAATGCTGCGAAGAAGAAGCTTCATCATCGCACGGGGTCGTGGCTACCTCATAGCCCGCCTAAGTGGTCCAAGGCTGAGAATGATCTGCTTGATAAAGGGATCGAACCCGAGACAATGAACTGGCCAGACCGCTGTCGGACTTGGTTCTTCGGGCCGGGCGGATCCTTGGACCCTATAACGGGAAGTGCATTTGGATGGACGAACAATTGGACATACCAGTCAAGAGGCTTAAGCATTATATCGAAGCAAGCGCAGCAACGGAAGTTCGCTCCAGACAGGAGAAGGACGAGCTCACAATGGCCCTCGGGAATCTCGAGCACCTCGGACGGACACGAGGCACGCCAGGCTCCCTTTCGTGGAAGGCTGGATTTTGACGCAGGGGTTACAAAACCCATGAGAGGAGGAAGAAACTGGAGCAGAGCCTAATGCAGGCGCTGCACGAAAGGGTAATGGGGCTAGAGGAACGCGAAGAGGAACGAGAAGCAGCCGATCACAACAAACGACCTGCCGAAGCTTCCCCCGAAGCTACCCCGCCATCTCAGCGGAGAACCAGCGTGGCTTCCACCGAGCTGCTTCAGCCAGAGCAGCATGCCTTGACGGCTCCTGCCAGCTATCCCGGGGATGCTCACACGGATGCTGAAAGTTGCCACCGTATGGCGCAATGCAGCAATTTAAAGGTCAAGGCGGCTGTTGGCTCTGCTTATCCCACTAAACCCGACTCAACTTTTCACCGCCGCCGATTCCGTAGGATATGCTAAGGTGATGGTCGATGAAATGACGGAGGGATTTGAGGAGCTCGGCTTGACCACCCTACCGGTGAAGGGAGTATCGGCTGGGTTCTCGCCTCAAGACTCCATGCCTATGGCGGAAGGATCTCATCAACCTTCCGAATCGGACGCCTCCGCCTCCTCCTCCTCCTCCGCGAGTCAGGCACTCCGCCTCCTCCACCGCCTCCTCCTCCTCCGGCGAAGTCGTGGCACTCCGCCTCCTCCACCGCCTCCTCTTCCGCGAGTGACGATCAGGGCACTCGGCCGGCTCCTTCTCCGGCCAGCGTGGCGGCACTCCGCCTCCTTCTCCGCCGCACCGGCGCGTCCGCAGCCAGCCTCCTCCTTCTCCGCCTCGTCGGCCAAGGGCGGAAGAGACCCGCCGCCGCTTCGCTGCTCCGCGCTGTCAGAAGTCCTTCTCCTCCGCCTCGTAAGCAAGGAAAGAAGACATCCGCCTGGCTCGCTCTGCCGGGCGTCTTGCAAGATCGCCAAAGGCGGGAGGAGATACAGATTCGGTCCTTCTCAAGACTCCAGAAGTTACCGCACGAGAGGAGCGAGGAGGAAAACGCGAAGATCGCGCAGATCAAGTGGATGACTGGTTTCAAGGGTTGAAAGCAAAGAGACATCCACCTCCGGAGGAGAAGGTAGATCCGGTCAAAGCGAAGCGCACTCTGGCTGCCCTGACAAAACCACCCAAGTCTCCGCCGAAAGGCAACTATGAGCGCATTATTGGAAAGGCATTTGCCGAGGCGGAGAGATCGGGAAGTACTGTCAGTGATCAAAGGATGAAAGAACGATGAGCTGGGAAACAAATTGCCCAGCTCGGCGAACAAGCGAAGGAATCGTGCCCCCGCTCAAGGTGCTCGCTAGCGACATCGCCGATCCGAGGATGGTGCCCGGTTATGGCAATCCTCAAGATTACTTGCCCGACGATGTACAATTTGATTTCTTGGAGGTGCAGATACAAAGATACGAAAGTACGGGAAGCCTCTCACAAAGATGAAAGCTCTCTATCAATGATGATGCTAAGATTGCATGATTGGTACATGAAAACCTGCAAAGAGTCCGAGGGGAGGAGTACTTTGTATTTGAGAGTTAAAAGGAGCATGACCTCCTTGGAATTGAACTGCTGCCTATTCCATTTGAGGAGTTCTATCAGTTTTTCAATCAATTGGCCCTCGATAAAACAACGGTCACCTGCTACAGTCTGTAAGTAGTACTACTTCTGTCATTAAGTATCTCTATATAACTCAGCCCTTTCATTGCATGTATTTATAAATATCCTCACTATATTATGCAGATTGAAGATCGCCGAATTGAAGAAAAGACAAGTGGGTGATATTGGGTTCATTAACACATGTCTCATAGATGCAAATGAGGTTGAATTTCGTGCCAAATATACCGAGGCCAACTTGCTACAATCGTTGGTAATAAATGAACACAAAGATATAATACTCTTTCCTTACAACTTCAAGTGAGTGTTACTGTCTTGTGGCATATTCGGTTTCCTTATTAGTCCAGGTTATAGTAATGTAATATTGATGAGTTATGCATGTGTGCAGCTACCACTATATTCTCCTAGAGATTAAGCTTGAGAAGGGAGTAGTAACTGTCTTTGACTCGAGACGAAAAGATCCCAAGGAGTATGCGGACATGACTGAAATGCTCGAGAAGTAAGTTAAATCGATCATTATCCACCATATCAGCAACTTTGTTCATTTCTGATATCAAGTAATTGTTTTCTTTGTATGGCAGGGCTTGGGGAAAATTCACCAAAAAGCTCCGGACTACCGAAGAAGCTGCAATTTAGACACCGAAAGTAAGTACTATATAGTAGCAGATTCCACGCATCTCCTAGTGATTCAAGCACTAGTTTCATCAATACCATTTAGCATGCTTGCTAATTATCAGTTTGATTGACCTCTGTTTCTTGTAAAGTGGTTGTGGCAGGAACAAGGGAATGATTTCTGTGGATACTACGCTTATGCGAGTCCATCCGCCACACGACCTGTGAGAGGGGCTACTCCGACAAACAATACGGGCGCGTAAATAAAAATATTCACAATTTTATTTTATTCCCATCATTTTTTGTTTAGTTTCATTTATTCATATATATATATATATATATATATATATATATGTATGTATTGACCCCTTTCTTAAAATTAGATGTTTCGGCAGCGGGATGAACTCCTAGCACCAGATCGCATGCGAGCAATTCAAGAGGAATTGGCGGCATTCTTTCTTGACTATGTGATCGCTGAAGACGGGGAATACCATGTGGACCACGCGTCCGTATTGTAAAAGATAATTATTGTATATATGTAGCCGGTAGCGTCGGATAGATATACGAGAACTTGTTGTTCGACCAATCTCTCGGAGAAGGAGAGGTGGTCGATATCACTTCTCTGTATGCATATATATGTTCATGACGATCTTCTGTTTGCTTAATTACTAGCTAGCTAGCATGTCTAGTTAGTCCTCTCTATACGTATGTATAGTACAAAGCGTCGACCAAGAACGTACAAAATAAAGTACACTTTTCTCTATTAATTAGCTTGCTATCGCACAATATATTAACCACCTAAATTAACCCCCCAAACCCCCCCCCCCCCCTTTGAAAAAAAAAACAAAAACCAGAGCCAAAGAAATGCTGACGCATGGATGCCCATTGGGCCCGGGTGGTGCCACCACCCGGGACCAAAGGCCCTCCTGCCTGGGCTCAGCGGACCGGCCACGTGGAGGTTTGATCTGTCCCGGTTCTGGATAGAACCGACTAAAGGGTGAGGGTATTAGTATCGACCCTTTAGTCCCGGTTCACGAACCGGGACTAAAGGCCCTTATGAACCGGGACTATAGGCCCTTTTTCTACTAGTGGAATGTTGCAGACCCGTTGACTAAGCCTCTTCCACGAGTAAAACGTGATCAGCACCAAGGCTCCATGGGTGTTAGAATCATTACTGTGTAATCTAGATTATTGACTCTAGTGCAAGTGGGAAACTGAAGGAAATATGTCCTAGAGGCAATAATAAAGTTATTATTTATTTCCTCATATCATTATAAATGTTTATTATTCATGCTAGAATTGTATTAACCGGAAACATAATACATGTGTGAATACATAGACAAACATAATGTCACTAGTATGCCTCTACTTGACCAGCTCATTGATCAAAGATTGTTGATTTTCCTAACCATGTATATGAGTTATCATTTGATCAGTGGGATCACATCATTAGAAGAATGATGTGATTGACTTGACCCATTTCGTTAGCTTAGCACTTGATCGTTTAGTATGTTGCTATTGCTTTATTCATGACTTATACATGTTCCTATGACTATGAGATTATGTAACTCCCGCCACCGGAGGAACACTTTGTGTGCTACCAAACGTCACAACGTAACTGGGTGATTATAAAGGTGCTCTACAGGTGTCTCTGAAGGTACTTGTTGAGTTGACGTATTTCGAGATTAGGATTTGTCACTTCGATTGTCGGAGAGGTAACTCTGGGCCCTCTCGGTAATGCACATCACAAATGAGTTAGTTACGGGATGATGCATTACGAACGAGTAAAGAGACTTGCAGGTAAGATTGAAGTAGGTATTGAGATACCGACGATCGAATCTCGGGCAAGTAACATACCGATGACAAAGGGAACAACGTATGTTGTTATGCGGTTTGCCCGATAAAGATCTTCGTAGAATATGCGGGAGCAAATATGAGCATCCAGGTTCCGCATTGGTTATTGACCGAGACGATTCTCGGTCATGTCTACATAGTTGTCGAACCCGTAGGGTCCGCACGCTTAAAGTTCGATGACGGTTATATTATGAGTTTATGTGTTTTAATGTACCAAAGGTAGTTCGGAGTCCCGGATGTGATCACGGACATGACAAGGAGTCTCGAAATGGTCGAGACGTAAAGATCGATATATTGGAAGACTATGTTCGGACACCGGAATGGTTTCGGGGAGTATCGGGCATATACCGTAGTACCGGAGGGTTACCGGAACCCCCCGAGGAGACTAATGGGCCTATTGGGCCCTAGTGGAGAAGAGGAGGGGCGGCCTAGGGCAGCCGCGTGCCCCCTTCCCCCCCAGTCTGAATTGGACAAGGAGGGGGGGCGGCGCCCCGCTTTCCTTTCCCCCTCTCTCTCCTTCCCTCTCCTCTCCTACTCCCACTTGGAAGGGAGGGGGGGTCCTACTCCTGGTGGGAGTAGGACTCCTCATGGGGCGCACCTAGGGTGGCCGGCCCCCTCCCCCTCCTCCACTCCTTTATATACGGGGAGGGAGGCACCCCTTGGAGACACAACAATTGATCCCTTGGATCTCTTAGCCGTGTGCGGTGCCCCCTCCACCATAATCCACCTCGATAATATCATAGCGGTGCTTAGGCGAAGCCCTCGCCAAGAGAACATCATCATCATCACCACGCCCATCGTGCTGACGGAACTCTCCCTCAAAGCTCGGCTGGATCGGAGTTCGAGGGACGTCATCGAGCTGAACGTGTGCTGAACTCGGAGGTGTCGTACGTTCTGTACTTGATCGGTCGGATCGTGAAGACGTACGACTACATCAACTGCGTTGTGCTAACGCTTCCGCTTTCGGTCTACGATGGTACGTGGACACACTCTCCCCTCTCGTTGCTATGCATCACCATGATCTTGCGTGTGCGTAGGAATTTTTTTGAAATTACTACGTTCCTCAACACTATGGTGTAGAGTGACCTCAGCATAATACTCATACAATGCACCGGCCAGATGCTCGCGATACACCCGTTACTCTAGATCAGCACCCTCTGGGTAGAGTCATCGCCACACATTCTCAAGCAGATGCGGCGATGTGTACGGAGTTGGCTCAGGATGGTACGAGATCGGTACTGGTGCCATCTACACTCACAAATCATTCGGTTAGTAATAACAAATAAACATGCATGCAATGCAACAATCGGCACTCAAACGAAGCTATCTACCGTTTCACTAGCGCACTAACGGTCTAGCATTCCCTACAATCAGCGCGGCTCTGATACCAAGTGTTGTGGCACCCCGGCTCAGAGCAACCGGTTTACCTTGCATTGCCAGCCCAGAGATCAAGTCTTCTGGAAATACACAACAACATGGTACAGAAACAACCGCTTTATTGATGCTAGCGGATTACATAGGTCTGATATTACATCAAGATTCGAGGCCAAGCGACACACATGGTGCTGCTGGACAGTATGTACATTATTTAATGAACATGACGGGGCCTCGGTCGCACGAGCTACGCGGCAGCGGAAGAACGACGTAGAGGAACTCCATAGCACAGGGACACCGACGTGAACATGGCCAGACACGAGATGCGCTCCGATGCGAACTGACTTGCCTGAAAGCTGGCATAACACGCCAGGTGAGTACATTGAATGTACTTGCAAGCTCACAACAAACATAAGCACGATGACAAACAATATCATGATATTTAATCAGGTTAATTCAATGCAAAGCTACTACTAACAAAACAAACATTTCATGCAATGATTCCCACGGACTCGCTTACCAGACGGTTATCACAGAACCAAACGGTGACCATACCTGGGTCATGCTACCTCTTGAGCACTGCGTTGGATTTTCCCGAAGAGGAGAGGATGATGCAGCAAAGTAGCGTAAGTATTTCCCTCAGTTTTTGAGAACCAAGGTATCAATCCAAGAGGGAGACCACGCACAAGTCCCTCGTACCTACACAAAATGATAGCTCCTCGCAACCAACGCGATTAGGGGTTGTCAATCCCTTCACGGTCACTTACGAGAGTGAGATCTGACAGAGATGATAAATAAAATTTTTGGTATTTTTGATAGATAGATGCAAAGTGAAAAGTAAAAGGCAAAGTAAAAACAAAGCAAGTAATAAAGTAATGGAGATTGATATGATAAGAATAGACCTGGGGGTCATAGGTTTCACTAGTGGCTTCTCTCAAGAGCATAGATATTCTACGGTGGGTGAACAAATTACTGTTGAGCAATTTACAGAATTGAGCATAGTTATGAGTATATCTAGGTATGATCATGTATATAGGCATCACGTCCAAGACAAGTAGATCGAAACGATTCTGCATCTACTACTATTACTCCACTCATCGACCGCTATCCAAAGATGCATCTAGAGTATTAAGTTAAAACAGAGTAACACGTTAAGCAACATGACATGATGTAGAGGGATAAATTCATGCAATATGATAAAAAACCCATCTTGTTATCCTCGATGGCAACAATACAATACGTGCCTTGCTGCCCCTTCCACATCGGGAAAGGACACCGCAAGATTGAACCCAAAGCTAAGCACTTCTCCCATTGCAAGAACTACCAATCTAGTTGGCCAAACCAAACGGATAATTCGAAGAGACTTGCAAAGATAACTCAATCATACATAAAAGAATACAGAGAAGATTCAAATATTGTTCATAGATAAACTGGGTCATAAACCCACAATTCATCGGTCTCAACAAACACACCGCAAAAAGAAGATTACGTCGAATAGATCTCCAGGAGAGAGGGGGAGAACATTGTATTGAGATCCGAAAAGAGAGAAGAAGCCATCTAGCTACTAGCTATGGACCCGAAGGTCTGAAGTAAACTACTCACACTTCATCGGAGGGGCTATGGTGTTGATGTACAAGCCCTCCGTGGTGGATGCCCCCTCCGGCGGAGCTCCAGAACAGGCTCCAAGATGGGATCTCATGGACACAGAAGGTTGCGGCGGTTGAATTAGGTTTTTGGCTCCTGTTCTGATCGTTTGGGGATACGTAGGTATATATAGGAGGAAGGAGTACGTCGGTGGAGCAACAGGGGGCCCACGAGGTAGGGGGCGTGCCCGGGGGGGCCCCACCCTCGTGACCGCCTCTTTTGTTCCTTGGAGCAGGGTCCAAGTCTCCTGGATCACGCTCGGTGAGAAAATCACGTTCCCAAGGTTTCATTCCGCTTGGACTCCGTTTGATATTCCGCTTTCTTGAAACACCAAATAGGCAAAAAACATCAATTCTGGGCTGGGCCTCCGGTTAATAGGTTAGTCACAAAAAATAATATAAAAGTGGAAAATAAAGCCCAATATAGTCCAAAATAGTAGATAAAGTAACATGGAGCAATAAAAAATTATAGATACGTTGGAGACGTATCAGGCATCCCCAAGCTTAATTCCTGCTCGTCCTCGAGTAGGTAAATGATAAAAAAGGAATTTTTGGCGCGGAGTGATACTTTGGCATAATTTCAATGTAAATCTTCTTAATTGTGGCATGAATATTCAGATCTGAAAGATTCAAGACAAAAGTTCATATTGACACAAAAATAATAATACTTCAAGCATACTAATCAAAGCAATCATGTCTTCTCATAATAGCATGGCAAAAGAAAGTTCATCCCTACAAAATCATATAGTTAGGCTATGCTTCATTTTCGTCACACAAAGATGTTCCCAACTTCTATACCCCAGATGACAAGCCAAGCAATTGTTTCATACTTAAATAATCTCAAACTTTTTCAACCTTCACGCAATACATGAGCGTGAGCCATGGATATAGCACTATGGGTGGAATAGAATATGATGATGGGGATCGTGTGGAGAAGACAAAAAAGGAGAAAGTCTCACATTGATGAGGATAATCAACGGGCTATGGAGATGCCCATCAATTGATGTCAACATGAGGAGTAGGGATTGCCATGCAACAGATGCACTAGAGCTATGAATGCTCAACAAAAGAAAACTAGTGGGTGTGCATCCAACTCGCTTGCTGATGAAGACCTAGGGCATTTGAGGAAACCCATCGTAGGAATATACAAGCCAAGTTCTATAATGAAAAATTCCCACTAGTATAAACAAGACAACTTATGAGACTCACTATATGAAAAACATGGTGCTACTTTGAAGCACATTATATGAGACTCACTACATGAAGAACAAGGTGCTACTTTGAAGCACAAGTGTCGAAAAAGAGAAAGTAGCATTGCCCTTTTTATTTATTTTCTTTTTTGGGCCTTTCTTTTTTTCTTTTGGCCTTTCTCTTTTTTTTATTTGGGCAATGCTCTAATAATGATGATCATCACACTTCTATTGATTACAACATGAGGATTACAACTCGAACCTTAGAACAAGATATGACTCTATATGAATGCCTCCGGCAGTGTACCGGGATGGTGCAATGAATCAAGAGTGACATGTATGAAAAATAATGCATGGTGGCTTTGCCACAAATACGATGTCAACTACATGATCATGCAATGGCAATATGACAAAAGTAATGTATGTCATGATGATGATGATGGAAGTTGCATGGCAATATATATCGGAATGGCTATGGAAATGCCATGATAGGTAGGTATGGTGGTTGTTTTGAGGAAGATATAAGGAGGTTTATGTGTGATAGAGTGTATCGTATCACGGGTTTGGATGCACCGCTAAGTTTGCACTAACTCTCGAGGTGAGAAAGGGCAATGCACGGCATCAAGAGGCTAGCAAAGGCGGAAAGGTGAGAGTGCGATAATCCATGGACTCAACATTAGTCAAAAGAACTCATATACTTATTGCAAAAATTTAGAAGTTATCAAAATCAAGTACTACGCGCATGCTCCTAGGGGGATAGATTGGTAGGAAAAGACCATCGCTCGTCCCTGATCGCCACTCATAAGGATGCACAAGCGAGGTACACTTCATGTTTCAAATTTGTTACACAACTTTAACCATACGTGCATGCTACGGGACTTGCAAACTTCAACACAAGCATTTCTCAAATTCACAATTACTCAACTAGCACGACTTTGATATTATCACCTCCATGTCTCAAAACAATTATCAAGCATCAAACTTATCTTAGTATTCAATTCACTCAAAAAAAGTTTCACATATCTTGAATACCAAGTATATTATCATTAAGCAAATTACCATGCTATTAACGACTCTCAAAATAATTTAAGTGAAGCATGAGAGATCAATAGTTTCTTTAAAACAAATCTACCACCATGCTCTAAAAGATCTAAGTGATGCACTAGAGCAAAAATTATCACGCTCAAAAGATATAAGTGAATCACTATGAGCAAAACTATCAAGCTCAAAAGATATAAGTGAAGCACATAGAGTATTCTAACAAATTCCAATTCATGTATGGCTCTCTCAAAAAGGTGTGTACAGCAAGGATGATTGTGGTAAACTAACAAGCAAAGACGCAAATGATACAAGACGCTCCAAGCAAAACACATATCATGTGGTGAATAAAAATATAGCTCCCAGTAAATTACCGATGGAAGTAGACGTAAGAGGGGTTGCCTTCCGGGGCATCCCCGAGCTTTTACTTTTTGGTGTCCTTGGATTATCTTGGGGGTGCCATGGGCATCCCCAATCTTAGCCTATTTCCACTCCTTGTTCCATAATCCATCAAAAGAATTCACCCAAAACTTGAAAACTTCACAACACAAAACTCAATAGAAATCTCGTGAGCTCCTTTAGAGAAAGAAAACAAAAGACTACTTCAAGGTACTGTAATTAACTCATTCTTTATTTATATTGGTGTTAAACCTACTGTATTCCAACTTATCTATGGATTATAAACTATTTTACTAGCCATAGATTCATCAAAATAAGCAAACAACACACGCAAAACAGAATCTGTCAAAAACAGAATAGTCTGTAGTAATCTGTAACTAACGCAAACTTCTGGAACTCTAAAAGTTCTACCAAAATAGGAAGTCCTGGACAATTTGTTTATTGATCAGCAGCAAAAAGAATCAACGCAAAAGCACGTTCCTGTGATTTAACAAAATTATATTCGTGCGCGCAGAGTTTCTGTTTTTCAGCAGAATCAAATCAACTATCATCGTAGGTTATCTTATAGGTTCTACTTGGCACAAACACTAATTAAAACATAAAACCACATCAAACAGAGGATAGATGGATTATTTATTCCTAAACAGAAGCAAAACAAAAAACAAAAATAAAATTGGGTTGCCTCCCAATAAGCGCTATCGTTTAACGCCCCTAGCTAGGCATAAAAGCAAGGATAGATCTAGGTATTGCCATCTTTGGTAGGCAATCCATAAGTGGCTCTCATGATAGATTCATAGGGCAATTTTATTTTCTTTCTAGGGAAGTGTTCCATTCCCTTATTCAAGGGAAATTGGAATCTAATATTCTCTTCCTTCATATCAATAATTCCACCAATCGTTCTAAGGAAAGGTCTACCAAGAATAATAGGACATGAAGGATTGCAATCTATATCAAGAACGATGAAATCTATGGGAACATAATTCCTATTTGCAACAATAAGAACATCATTAATTCTTCCCATAGGCTTTTTAATAGTGGAATCCGTAAGATGCAAGTTTAGAGAGCAATCATCAAAGTCACGGAAATCTGGCAAATCACACAAAGTTTTGGGAATAGTAGAGACACTAGCACCAAAATCACACAAAGCATGAAACTCATAATCCTTAATTTTAATTTTAATAGTAGGCTCCCACTCATCATAGAGTTTTCTAGGGTTAGAAACTTTCAACTCAAGTTTTTCTTCATAAGATTGCATCAAGGCATCATCAATGTGTTCGGTAAAGGCCTTACTTTGACTATAAGCATGAGGAGAATCTAGCACGGATTGCAACAAGGAAATACAACCAATTAAAGAGCAACTTTCATAATTAAATTCCTTGAGATTCAAAATAGTGGGTTTAGCAACATCTAGGTTTTTATTTCTTTCAATCCCACTTTTATCAAATTCATCATCAAGATCTAGAAACTCCGAATTCTTAGAACGTCTTCTAGGTAAAGGAAGATCATATTCAGTTTCATCAAGATTCATATTGCAAAACAAAGATTTAATGGGGGACACATCAATAACTTTTAGATCTTCATCTTGATTTTCATAGGAATTGGAAGAACATGCTTTAATAAAGGCATCTTTGGAAGCACGCATCCTAGCGGTTCTTTCTTTCACTACAAGAAATATGTCAACTTGTGACCACCACTATTGGTCACTGAAAGGTCATGGTTTTTCATTTGCGACCTTTTTGTGACCAAAAACAGAAGGTCAAAAGCTGGCGGTCATAAACTGATTATAGCGACCTTTCTTCTGGAATGGTCGAAGACGTTTATGACCAAAATATGTCTACTGTGGCGTTTTGGTCACTAGCAACCTCCCCAGGCCACGTAGGCATCCAGCGTGGCAATCTGATGTGGCACAAGATTCAGCCCGGTCCAATTCAGTTTTTTACATGGGCCTAGCCCAACAATTCGGCCTTTTTAATATTTATTTTTCCTATTAATTTTTGCTAGCTACATGGGCCTGGCCCAGCAATTCGGCCTTTTTATTTCTAGATGCGGCCTTTTTCAACGTATGATCTTTTATTTTTTGCCATTTTATTTTCCATTGTTTTACATTTGTCCCAAATATCATAATATCATACACTGTTCTACACGCCGTAAATTTCAAATGTGCTCAAATTATTTTGATAAGTGGGTCGCATGAGTCATGTTTCCATTGCACACATTTTCAAATCACATACATAATTACTATTTCATATGAAACATAAATTGTAATTCTGAAACATACAACATTTCATTCAAAAACAGATAAGATACAAGAAATTCTGGAGTTCACAATGCCCAAAAAACCCAGCTATTATTAGCTAACTTGGTCTACAAAAATGTCTTGGCGCTTCTTTGAACATCTTCTTTCGTCTTGAATTTAGGCAAAATATCTGCCAACAAGAAAACAGAACAACGAGGATATATGATGAATAACAACAGCACCAAGTGATGGGGTGCTATTTAGTAAGATTTAAGTCTAGAAAGAAACATGCATGAAAATTAAGAAGAGCTAGAGCAAGTCTGCATGAAAATTAAGAAGTGCTATTCAGTATGAATGCCCTGAAGTTTCTGTGCACGTCATGCCAAGTCAGCAAACATGTAGCATGCATGTGAGCCATAAAAAATGATCACAGTTCAGCACCTACAGCAGCCTTACACAACAGATCAAGCCATGAAGTGATAATAACAGTGTGTGATGAGAAACCTGCCACTCCTTTTAATTACTATGAGCAACAAAACATCTAGTTTCAGATACTCAAAAGGATTCATGCATATACTTAATTATATGTTGATAAGGATTATAGACAAGGATTGTAGAGGTTAACAACAACAAAACTAAAAGTGGAACATGATACCATTTGTGATGCACGACATAAGCTAACAAAAAAACACATTCCAAAACAATCTATATAAAACATTTATGGATGGATACATTGAAGAACTAGAAAAGTTCAAATAGGTTTATAAATGCACAACTAACTTAAGGAAAAGGAAAAGCAACTTCTACTTTAGAGCAATTTGCATGATATTGATAAAAATCAGTTTGCTACTACTGTCATTGGAAAATTGTTGTGGATTTGTTTTGATACGTAAGATAGAACTGGTAAAATCTGTTAGATGCAACTCTATCGTGGATTTGTTTTAATCGCAGAAGATAGAATTGGTAAATAATCTCCTACTAGCATGTAGCGACTAAGATTTAAGCAGGTATGACAATTCATATGTTACTATTCCACAAAGGCAGCAAAGAGATATTCTAGAGGTGAAGTAAATGGGGCGCATTTGGAGCCTGAATTGGGATACAGATCAGGCACTAGAACAGTTCCCACAATATTGACACCATCCCGATGAGTGATGAGTACGAGTGATGAGTCCCCTCTCCATCGTGTCGCGAGCCGTAGACTCGTTGATCTGCACGTAGTAGGTAGACACAGGGTGAGCAAGATCATCAGCACCATATATAAATCAAACAACATAGATGATGATACACTAATACACTGTGCATACTTGAAAATGCCGTAAGAGTTAAAATTATTAAACCGAGAGCAGCTTGCAGCAGCTCAAAGTGGCAGCAGCTCAAAAACAAGCCTACTACAGATCAAAGTGGCAGTAGCTCTCATAAGGTTTCGCATTCAAGTATTCACAGCTGCTACAACTTTAAGCCATTTAAGTATGAATAATAAGAAACAACATCTCTTGGGAACAGCTGCTACAATAGCGTGGGTGGCGAGCTCGGAGTTCATCGGTGGCGAGTCCATGCCCATCAACCTGGCGATGACGCTGGGCACTTTCTTTTGCCCTTCATTTTGCATGAAGGACGCGTCCTCATGGATCAGCTTCTTGATTGGGGCCGAGGAGGGTTTGGGGTACTGCCTCATGCTGTTGCAAGAGTACTGCAGAGAGTTGTACATGAAACCTGGTCAGGACACACCACAAAAGCAGCAGTGCTAATCTAGTTTGAAGAACAATGCTAGCAACTCAACATGGCCTCCTAGTTATTGGTAGGCAAAGGATGGTAAGCAATGATGCAGAGAATGGCCAGGTAATTAAGGGGAAACGTGATTGTGCCCAGCAGCAGTAGATGGTGGTCTACTGTTTATTTGACAGCATTATTAATAGGTGTTTCGTGCTGTCTTCTCATGCAACAACAGTCAGGAACAAGTACACCTAGCAGCAGAGCTGCCAAGGACGGATGGACAATGCATATCATCTGTCAAGAAAGATCTACCCACCTAACTGAAAATTGGACAGTAGTATGTGACTGGAATGAAAGGAGAAAAAAGGAATTCCAGGTCCTTTTTTTGGAAACAAAATAATTTACCAGACGCACGCATACAGGGGCCAGGGAAGAAAATGATGCAGTGAATTAGTCTGGCAGATAGAGAGAAAGAACAGGGAAGGGGATTGTACAACTCACCGGGACGTCCTCTTGGAAGATGCCGTAGCTGTGGGGCGCCTCCATGGCAAACTCCATGCTGTTCCTCGGAGCATCAAACCCTGCAATTGAGCCCAACGAGAATCGGTTAAACTTGCTGCAACACACTGGACTTGGCTCGTTCTAAAAAACCCAGCGGAAGCTACTAATCGAGCGAGAAGAGGGACTCACCGGTGTGCCCTTGCTTGGCGACGACGTGGAAGGCGTCGAGGTCGAGGCGGGAGCGGAGCTTGGCGGCCTCGAGGTCGTAGAGCGGGAGGAGGAGGCGCACGGCCTCGGCGAACGCCGGGATGTAGAGCGCGAACTCCTCGACGCCGGCCAGGAGGCGGCGCACGGCCTCGGCATCCACGGATCGGAGGGCCGCAAAGAGCGCCTTTTGGGAGAGCGGTGGGAGATCCATTGTCCGGCAGGCGGCCAACCGGAGAGCCGGCGCGGAGCTGACCAAACGGAACCCTAGCGCGTCGGCCGACCTGCTCGACTCGATCTGGGGCATAGGGTAGGGAAAGATGGTGAGGGGAGGGAGGGCCGAGGTCGGCGGCGGTGGTGGGGAGGGCTGCGAGGTCGGCGGTGGGTGGGAGCGGCGGGGATAGAACTGGATCGGGGAAAGGAGGCTGGGGAGAGGACTGGATCGAGAGAGGAGGTGGCGGCGGCTGCGAGGAGAGGAGGGGTGTGATGGGGGGGAGTCGATGGGATCCAGAGCTCGGTCGCCATGGCTGCGCCGCGGGCTAGGGTTTCGGGCGCTTGGGAGGCATGGGGATTCGGACTCCTCGCCGTCGACGGCCATGGTGCTTGAGGCGGCCGGCTAGGGTTTGGCGGCGGAGTCTTGGTGCGGAGCGTGTGGGCGTGGGGGCCCGGGTGGGACCGGTGGGGAGTGGGGGCGGCGGGGGTGCGGGGGTGAGAGGGCTACGTGGGTGAGAGGGTGAGGGGATGAGGTCCGCCGTTGGATCCCGGAGCATCCGACGGTGTCGGATGCATGATCCGCGTGATATGCCTATAGACCAATCAGAACGCAACAAATAATTTGGAGACTTTATGACCTTTTAAATAGGTCACGAAAAAATCATTTTCCATTTTTTAGTGCTCAAAATGAGTTCTTTTTTGTAAAAGACCTACCAAATATTTGTTTAAATGATATTCTTTATATTCTTTATATTTGTTCAAAATGAGTTCTTTATACTCTGCAAAAGTTTACATCTTGGAATAGTAAATAGTATCGATAAAGGGATTTTTTATATTCTTTGCACAAAAAATCATTTTCCATTTCGAGTGCCCCAAATGAGGTTTTTTTGTGAAGGACCTACCAAATAATTGTTGCAAAATTGGACCAAATCATTTCTAAAATACTAGGCCATATTTAATGCACAATTGACCAAATGGTTGGGTGAAAAAAGTTTTGATCCACCTCTCGTGAAAAAGACAAATTTCCACCAATTCAGTTGGAAGCGGGTCAAATTTGAACTGTAGCTACCTCGTAGTTTGTTCTTTATTTTTTCCAAAAATCATTTCTAGGTACATAAGTATCTATTTAATCATAGAAACACCAAAAAAATTCCAAGATTCAACCACTAGGTAGGAACGGTCAAGCCCGCCGCTTTGACCGCATTTTGAAACGGGCATAAAAAATTCAAAAAAATCAAAAAATTGGAAAACCTTCGCATTGTGTCATTATATGTGACCAAGTTTCCAGGAAAAATAATAAACTTGTAATACTGTAATTATTTTAAAAAAGTGTTCTCAGAAATAAGCTATCATGCGTGAAGATTCATGGCTTTCGAGCCAAATGATCAATCTTATGGCCACATTCATGGCATAGTTTGTTCAAATGATCTCATATTGTGCACAAGGGTGCATCTTGGAATTCCAAACAATGTTGCCTAAGGAAGTTTTCATTTTCTTTGCACGGAAAATTCATTTTTCATTTTCCGAGTGCCCAAAAGGAGGTTTTTTTGTGAAGGACCTACTAAATAATTGTTCCAAAAATGGACCAAATAAATTTTATAAAATACTAGGACATATATAATTCACAATTAAAAAATGGTTGGGTGAAAAGAGTTTTGATCCACCTCTGGTGAAAAAGACAAATTGTCGTCGATTTAGTTGGAAACGGGTCAAATTTGAACTGTAGCTGCCTCATAGTTTGCTATTTATTTTTTCCAAAAATCATTTCTAGGTACATAAGTATCTATTTAATCATAGAAACACCAAAAAAATTCCAAGATTCAACCATTAGCTAGGAACGGTCAAGCCCGCCTCTTGTATGTCTGATTTCTTGTTAATTAGCCACTTCCTCTGTTCCAACTGATTTGAAGTTTTGGTTTTGTCCTGAGTCAATTTTTTAAAATTTAATCAAGCCTATAGAAAAACGTGTTAATATCTAATTTGGTGACAGCTTGAAATATATATAGTATGAAAATGCATTGTATGATTAATCTAATGAAACTAATTTGGTGTTGTACATGTTAATTTATTATAGTATTATACTATTGACTTGGTCAAACTCCAAAAAAAGTTTGAGTTGGGACAAAACTAGAACTTTAATTAATTTAGAACGGTGGGAGTAGGTTTCTTTTTGTCTTTCTATCTAACCAACTCACTACAATAATGCAAACATATAGTAACAAGCAAGTAATATGTGCCACAAATTCATATATGTAGGTGACATTCTTGAAGTGTGGTGGGGTGGCCTTAGGGACGGCAGTGCACCATGGCGCTATGGATGGCACTGCCGCGTTCCACTTCTTCCAGACATGGTCTGCTTTCTCCAGGGATGGCGACTGGGCTGTGGTGAAGACCCCCTACCACGACCGCAACCTCTTATTTGCGCGCAACCCACCCTTTGTTCATCCCGACACCCTCTCCCTTTTTTGCCTCAAGGTAAACATGTCACAGCTGTCGGGGCCAGTTGTCAACGAGGTTTTCACCCTTGGCAAGGGCCAAGTTTCCACTCTCAAGCGCATCTGCGGTGGCGACACAAGCACTTTTAGTGTCGTGAGTGCCCACATGTGGCAGTGCGTGTGTTTAGCCCGGCGGCTACCGCCGAACCGCACGACGCGCCTCGTGTTCCCGGCCAATGTTCGGCGCAGTATGACGCCGCCTCTTCCGGACGGCTACTTCGGCAACGCGATAACATACGTAAGTGTTGCCAACGAAGCACGGGGCATCGCCTCAGGTGACCTGGCCTACATAGTGCGCCGGATTAGAGACAGCCTCAGCCGGGTGGACGATGAGCTAGTGCATTCTGCAGTCGACTACCTCGAGCTAGCAAAGACGGACAACCGCCCTGCTACAGGCAGTTTGCCAGCGACAGATATGAGAGTGGTTAGTTGGCTTGGCATGCCGGTGTATGATGTGGATTTCAGTTGGGGAAAGCCATTGGCTATGTTACGTGCTGAATCAAACCGCGGAGGCTATGTGCACCTGATTGACAGCGCGCATGGGGATGGCAGCATCCGCCTAGTCATGTGTATAGAGGCTTCAATTCTCAAGGAGTTCAAGCGTTTGTTGTATGCCAAGTTTGAGAGCATGGTGTATTCCAAGTTCTAGCCAGCTAGTGTCGCATGCACCTCATTTTTTTCTTTGAGCACCTCCTATCCTATGTTCTGAGCCACGGTTAGTTTTATCTAAGTTTTAATCTGTCCAATATTTTAGTTTCAGTTAATCCGGATCTAATAATTTGTATGTCTCGGAGTGTATTGGAGACGTGCATGGACAATTGTGTGCTTGCATTTATTCCAATGTTGTTACTTTTCTTGAGTAGCCTGCTGATGAGAAACTGACATTTATGTGTTTGTCGAAAGCTTGCGATGAAAATAATGTCGGTCTGAAATGGGTGGTGCTGGATAGCTGTTATGATTGATTTGTATTTCAAATTACTTGTTAATGATATGGTGTTCCCTGGGTTTACCTCCCACTGTTGACAAATAGCCAACGGGATAGGTGGAAATCTTCCACATGGTGGGAGTTGTTCCCATGTCATCAGGGACTTGCTAGCATATATGCCCAACGCACCTGGAGATAAAATAGTATGCATTTAAAGTCAGTGAGAATTATTTGCAGAAGTAAAACTCTGTGTGCACACAAAAAAATTACATTTAAGGCATGTTTAGTTCGTGACTAATTTTGCCACAACTAACTATATATAGGCAAAGTGTGGCTGCCACAAAAAGTGTGGCTAACAAAATGGCCACCACAAGTGTGGCAAGATTTGGCAAAAAAATTAAGCCTATGACAAGTGGACCATATAACTAGAAAAGTGTCGGAAGCCATAAGTGTGATAATGAACCAAACACATGCCTAAGATGTTTGTGCCATGACTAAGCTTAGGCATGGCAACCTTAGGCTTGGAACCAAACAGGCCCTTAGCTTCTCGGTTTCGCCGCGTGTGAAGGAATCCATCCACTATTTTCCGATTCATTGATCGAGTGCATTTAAGATTTTTGTTACGTCAACGTATGCCAGAGAAGGCCCTTCAATCCTATCAATCAAGGGGATTTTAAGGTATGAACTTTCTGAACATTCTTGGAAACATGAAAAAAAAATTAAATCTTGAATAGTTTTTCGAAAATTATGTACACTTTTGGAAAAACTCGAACAAAATATGAAAGGGAACATCTTATAAAATTCACAAACAGTTTCTGAAAACACCAACTTTTTTTTACAAAAACTTGAACATTATTTGAATTTATGAACTTTTTTTAAAACGGGAGCATGTATTGATAATTCATAAGATTTTTAAAAAATGTCTATGTTTTATACATGAACATTATTTTTAATTGTGAAAATTTAACTAAAATAAAAATACTTTTTGAATCTAGAGCATATTTTGAAATGCCATGTTCTTTTTAGAATTCTCAAACAATTTTGAGAAAAAAATGAGGAAACGGATTTTTTGCATGTTTCAATATTTTTCAAAATAGAATCAAAATTTTGGAATTCTGAACATTTTCCAAAAATTCTTTAATCTTCAAAGTTTATTGAGAATTTTTTATTTATGAAATTAATTCTAAAAGAAAAATAAACTTGGAAGAGAAAAAGAGACACGGAAAGGAGAACAAAAATAGAAGTAAAACACAGGAATAAAGAAAAATGGGCGAGCCCATTATAGGTTGTCACGTGCGAAACTTCGACTATTTATTGCCTGGTGTGGAAAAATAAAAATTTCTCAGCTGCGTGGGAAGAAAAAGAAGGGGGCTTGCTTCGCTGGCGACAGCATGCGGTGCACGTATGAAAATTCTTTTCCTAGCTGACAAATGTATAAAAATTTATTACCACCTCGTACAGAAAAAAATTCTTTTCGGTGGTGAACGGATGAAAAAATTGATGAAACACATTGCTTTATTAGTAGGTACTAGCACACATGCCCGTGCGTTGCAACGGGATGACAAAATTACATGCCTCTAGCTTAATATAAGAATGGATCAAGACCCTCACATGACCGTATTCTCTAGTTCAACATGGCACCCTTTAATTAGAGCCGAACCAGTATATTATGTTGTATTGGCACGTGCCCATAATTTCTTTCAATTATAATTAACCTGCATATTCATTTTTATTGGCACACGGAAGCTATCACCGTTAATAATTTATGGTGTCCCTTAATCTGAACAAGCTGACTTAGCTCGATGTGCCAGATATGGAGCAGGCCCAGTATAAGAGTGATCGAACTCACGACCTCAAAAACCCGACCACATGTTGCTAGCCACTCAAACAAACGCGTCCTGTTAACCAATGGTCAGCGCGAACATTAAAGAACATAATGCGACGTCAACTTCAAAACATTTTTTTTGAACATTTCAGAAACTGATATCTATGAACTGCCAAATATACTTGGCAACGTGAACAATTTTCCAAATTATGAACATATTTTTTTTGAAATTTCCATACATTTAAAAAACACAATTTCTTTTTGAGAGGAACATTTGTTGACATTCACAAACATTTCTTAAAAGCATGGAGATTTTATAAAGTAAGATGTTTTTTTAATTTCTTTACAATTTTAGGAAATGGGAACATATTTTGAACACATTTTAGAAAATGTGCCTTTTAATGCAAACATTATTTTCAACTTTCTCAATATATCACAAAAACAAGAATATTTTTCAAATTTGTAACATTTTTTAAATCTTCCACAAATTCGAAAAAACTAAATATTTTCCAAAAAATTGGAATAGTTTTTAAATTCAGAAAAAATCAGAATTAAAAAAGAAATTAAATTGTAAACATTTTTTAGAACGAACACAATTTTGGAATTCGTAACACGAACTACCGAATATACTTGGCAACATGTATAATTTTTTGAAAATTCTATAGATTTTAAGACAAAGCAAGTACAAAATTTGAAACGAAAATTTCCTGAAATTCACATAAATTTCTTAAAAACATAAATTTTGTAACATTTTTTAAGTTGCGAACAATTTTTTGAAATTAGATTATGTTTTGAAAATTCAGAAGAATTTTAGGAAACGTGTTTCTTTAATGCCAACATTACTTTCAAATTTTTGCACATATCGCTTAAACAAAATATTTTTTGAATTTGGAATATTTGTCAAATGTTTTTTTAATCTTGTTTTTTTGGAAAATAACAACATTTCTTTTTGGAGAAATGGGAATATTTTTTAAATTTTGAAAAATTATTGGCATGAAAAGAAATCCAAATATTTTTTAGAATAGGAACACATTTTTTTAATTCGTAACTTTTTACGAAATTTTAAATAAAAATTGGAATTGCAAACATTTTTTGAAAATTTCGAATTTCAGAAGAAAAGTAAAAAATAGACTTAGAATGTGAAAAAATAAAAAAGAAACAGGAACTACAAAGAGAAAGAAACAGAAAACTAAAAATTGAAACAGAACACGAGCAAAAATGTGCCGCCGAGTCTTGGGCGCCTTGTGCGTAGCTGAAACTATTTGTCGCATTGTGCGGGAAATATGATTTTATTTTTTGCTGCATGGGCACGGTAAACAGGACTGAATTTACTGGGCCATAGTGCGCATGTCCACGCATCGTAATTCTGCAGAAATCGTTTTCCTTTGCTAACAGGCATTTACGGAAGTTTAGTACCACCTCGGATAGAAATAAAATTGATGATGAACGGATAAATTTTTTGGAGAAACACATCTTACTTTATTAGTAGGTATAGAATAGAGTTTTATAGGTTTTTCCATCCCCAACAACTAAATGAGCCTCAATTATATCAATGTTTGATTTTTAAGTTTTGCTTTATTTGTTCCATAGTCGTCTAGTGCTTTGCTAATTCCATTGTCGTCAAGCAGATGGGGAAGGCGGACTGAGGGGTAGGGGGCCAAGGCGGCGGCGCCACCGGGCACAGGTTTGGGAGGTGGATGCCGGTGAGTTGGGTGGCCTCTCCTCTGTGGATTGGAGCACCTTCAAGCGGCGGGGGAGGGAGATCCTCCGGCGAGCACGAGATCCGGAGCAATGTGTGCGGCGGCTGAAGGCCAAAACTTCGGCGTTCATCAATTCCAATCCAAGTTCGATCGTGATTAGAGGTGGAAACGATGGGAAGGACTCCGTGGAATCAGTGGGGGGGGGGGGGGATTTTGACCCCTGACCGCTAGGAGGATTGGAGATCGGGGAAGTAAATGTCAGGTATTTTCGTCAGTTTCCATTGGAATTAGTTCAGTTTTGAAGCAGGTTGGAAACGGATAGCAGGAGCTGAATAATTTGGAGATTAACTTCGAGGATTCTTGGGCGGAATTTGTGGAGAAAAAAGAGTATTTCAAGAGAGAGAACAGTGGGTTTATTTTCAAGCCTGCTCATCCTACCACAGTCTCTCTCGCTGCTGCCTCTGTCTTTGTCTGTGTGCTTCAGGGTACGACGGGGGATCACAACGCTGATGTGCCTGTGATGGAGCTGTCTGCCATCGGAACTAGGCAAGGGTCTGATCTGGCGGCGCCGGCCCGACTGCTGGGCTCCCTGCTGCCGCCGGCAGTGCTGGGCCGGATGTGCGTGCCTTGGTTGGAGGGAGCGGCGTCGCGAGCATGGAGGTCGGCCCTGGAGTGTCTGCTTCTTCAGAATTGATCACTTCTCCGTCTACGCCTGTTGTCCTGGGGGCAGGGGAAGCGCTAGTAGTTCAGACGTCGTCTCCGGCTGCTCCTTCTCTACCTCAGGGAAGGCTACGGTGGGAGGGCCTTCTGGCCTGGCTCTTACTGTCACGTCGTCGCCCACCGTTGGCTTCGCTTCAGCGGCGGTGGCTCCTCCATCTCTTCGGAGAGCTAGCAAAAGCAAGGCGCTGGCAGGACGAAGGGCGGTCCACGAGCCGGCCGTCATCGATATGGAGGCCACTATGCTTGCGGTGGCGGGGAAACTGGCGATGGCCCGTGTCCTCGAGCTATGTGGCCCATGGCGGCTGCGGGGCAATGCGGTGGCCCAGCGGGTCACGAGCAACGGTCATCGCTTCGTCATCACCTTCTCGGAGGAGGGAGACTTGAAGCATGTGCTTCGGGCTGGACCGTGGCACTTCAGGAACAACGCCGTGTCGATCGCTGAGTTCGACGGAATGAACAACGCTGCTGATGTTCGCCTAGACTCGTTCATGGTCTCGGTGCAAGTCCACGGCCTTCCGGTGGCGATCAAGACCGAGGCCACAGGAAGGATCTTTGGTGTCTAGCTGGGGGAGGTGGTCACAGTGTCACATCAAAACAAGCAGATCGTCGACGAGCATCTCCGTGTCCGAGTCATCCACAAGTTGGATGAGCCACTTAGGAAGACCGTCAACATCACCCCTTCCGATACCACTGATGAAATCAGTTTCAAGGTCAAATATGAGAAATTGCCTAACTTTTGCTTATGTTGTGGTGTTGTGAGACACATGACGGCCAAGTACTGCAACATCCCCTCTGAGCAGCGCACACCCAACTCCTTTGTCGAGCTCACGGCGCCAACATGGGGTGGGTCGATTCGAAGGAACCTTGATTATATGAGCATGTCAGGAGCCAGTGAAGATGATGATCACATGAAGAACACCAGGCTGCCGGATAAGTTGATTTCGGTGGTCGCTATGGTGGTCCAGAACCTATCCATGGCGGCAGGTTCGGTGCTCCAGCCCTCGATGCTGCACGGAGAGGCTGCGGCGAAGATGAAGGACCTTGCTCCTCTAGACCTGGAGTCGTCTGGGCATGCTGTTGGGGGCACCATCGTCACCCTCAAGGGTGTCCCGAGTGATGTTGTGCTGTCGGACTTGGTGGGTCAGCAAGGCCCTGCCGCTCCCCTCAACACCAACCTGGGAGTGGTCTCAGGCCAGTTTGGGGCTGCTGTTAAAAGCGGCCCTGGGGAGCACCTCGTCAATACCTTTGGTGCTTCCAGGGGGCGGCCACATGAGCAGGGCATGGTGCAGCCTCCCGTGGTTGTTCCTAGCGCCCAGCAAATGTTGCCTGGGGAGATGCAGGTGGGAGGCAACAAGCTATCAGAGACTAGTGGGCTACCTGAGCGTGATCCGGTGGAGGGTCCAGCAAAGCCGGATCATGGAGGACAGTGTCCGAGCTTCGACGCTAGAGGCGCCGAGACCATATGGGGATGCTGGAAGCGTGTCCATAGAGAGGAGCGCGAGGAGCCTGCTGTAGTGCGGTAAGCCGGAGTCGAACATGCCATGTTCGAAGTGCCGACGCCCCCGAACAGTGGGAGTGAGCTATCCAACCGCAAAGCTGAATTCGTGGGCATCCTTGAGAGTTCTGGAGTGTCCAAAAACACTAGTAGAAAAAGGGCTATTTGTCCCGGTTCATAAGGCCCATGTATTTCTGTTCGGAAACCGGGACTAATGGGTCGGTACTAAAGCCCTGTACCTTTAGTTCCGGTTCTTATACCAACCGAGACAGATGGGGCTCCACGTGGCCGCTGCGGCTTGCCCTGGCAGGGGGGCCATTTGTCCCGGTCGGTAGCACCAACCGGGACCAATAAGCTACGCGTCAGCATTTCAGGGGCTAGGGTTTTTGTTTTTTTTTCTGAAGGGGGGGGGGGTTGGGGGGTTTTGTAGGGTTAATTTAGGTGTTTCATATATTATGTTACCTAGCTAATTAATAGAGAAGTGTCCTCTTTTATCTCCGTGCTTGGTCGACGTTACGTACTATACATATAGAAAGGACTCGACATGCTAGCTAGTAAGAAAATGAAGGAAATCATTAAGTACAGAAGATCGTGATGAACATATGCATACAGAGAGAAGTGATATCGACCTCTCCTTCTCCGAGAGATTGGTCGAACAACAAGTTTTCGTATATCTATCCGACGCTACTGGCTACGTATATATACAATATAAGATCTCTTATCCCCTAATTATATATGAACTCATGTTCCACATGGTATTCTCCGTCTTTATTTATCACGTGGTCAAGAAAGAATCCCGCAATTCCTCTTGAATTGCTCTTATGCGATCTTGTGCTAGGAGTTCATCCCGCATCTGAAACATCTAATTTGAAGAAGGGCATCAATATATATATATATATATATGAATGAATGAAACTCAACACAAATGATGGTAATAAAAAAATTGTGAATAGTATTGCTTATGCACTTCATATTGTTTTTTAGAGTAGCCCCGCTCACAGGTCGTTTGGCGGATGGACTCGCAAACGTAGTATCCACAGTAATTATTCCCGGGTTCCTGTCACAACTACTTTACAAGAAATAGAGGTCAATCAAACTGATAAGCAAGCATGCTAAATGATATTGATGAAACTAGCGCTTGAATCAGTAGGAGATGCGCGAACTAGCTAGTAGTACTTACTTTTGGGTGTGTAGATCATAGCTTCCCCAGCAGTCCCGAAGCTTGTGCGGTGAATTTTTTCCAAACCCTGCTAGACAAAGAAAACAATTACTTGATATTAGGAAATAAACAAAGTTGCCGATATGGTGCGATAATGATCGATTTAACTTATTTATCGAGCATTTCAGTCATGTCCGCATACTCACTGGGGATCTTTTCGTCTCGAGTCTAAGGCGGTTACTAGTCCCTGCTCAAAGCTTAATCTCTAGGAGAACATAGTGGAATCTGCGCACGCATGCATAACTCATCAATTACATTGCTATAACCTCGACTAATAAGGGAAACCGAATATGTACAGATGGGGCTTGATTGCCGATACGTGTTTATATTGAGCGGTGGAGCTGTCAGTTGGTGCAGTTCTAAACAAAGCGTCGTGCCGGGATCTACATGTGAAGCGGAGTACATAGCTGCTTCAGAAGCAGCAAATGAAGGAGTCTGGATGAAGGAGTTCATATCCGATCTGGGTGTCATACCTAGTCCATCGGGTCCAATGAGAATCTTTTGTGACAATACTGGTGCAATTGCCTTGGCAAAGGAATCCAGATTTCACAAGAGAACCAAGCACATCAAGAGACGCTTCAATTCCATCCGAGACCAAGTTCAGGTGGGAGACATAGAGATTTGCAAGATACATACGGATCTGAACACTAGTAGAAAAAGGGGCTATCGTTGAGGCCTGTTTTGCCCATTAGTCCCGGTTCAATCCAGAACCGGGACTAATCGGCATTATCCGGTTTGTGAGCCAGGGGGCGGCGGGCCACGTGGGCCATTGGTCCCGGTTCGTCCGGACCTTTTGGTCCCGGTTGGTGGGACGAACCGGGACCAATGGTCTGGCCTGGCCCACCACTATTGGTCGGTTGGTGGCATGAACCGGGACCAAAGGCTTCCCTTTAGTCCGGTTCATGCCACCAACCGGGCTAATGGTGCTGCCTATATATAGCCCCTCGCGCAAGAAGCGAGCACACTGCTCTGTTTTTCTGGCCGAGGGAGGGGCTTGGTGGTGCTCTAGCTCACCTCCTATGCACACAAGGTGTTCGATGGAATGCCCGAGCCACACTACTTAAGCTTTCTCCTCTTCAAGCTCGACCTCTAACCTCCATTTTCCTCAATATTTGTCTAGGTTTAGCGGTCCGTCACGCCCCGTCCCGTCTTCACCGCCCGTCGATCACCCATGGCGATCTCATCGCCAAGCACCACCGTGGTGAGCCTCTTGTTCTTATCTTCTTTACGAAAGGAAAAATATTCTTACTTGTATTATTTTCTTACTTTTATTATTGCATCTTATATAGTGCGATGGTTTTGGTATCCGCCCCGTCGGCCCTCGTCCTGTCTATGATTCGGATGTGGTATATATTATCTTTTCATAACTATTGGTTCATTTATTGTTTATGAAAATTAAGCCGACCAACGTGACATAGATTTTATTTATCTAGGAGGTTGTTGAACCGGAAATTCCAACCGACCCTATTGTCGAGAGGTTAAATTTAGTTGAAGAAGAAAACAATTTCTTGAAGGAAAAAATAAAAAAACTTGAGGAGGAGAAGATGATATTGGAGTTGCATGTTGCAGATGTCGTTGATGATCACAAGATCAAGATGGATGCAATGCGCTTGAAGATGAGAAAGATTAGAAAATATGCCCTTCATACCGAGGCTTGGTATCATTATGCCGTTGGATCAGTTGTTACCTTGGTTGCGATTATGATCGTATTTGTTTTCACATTGAAATGTTTTACATAGTTTCAATGTATGGTTTAATTAATTTAGATGCTCTGCAGAGCTTTATGTTGTTAGATGAGAACTATGTATGTACTTTGGTTTTTATGTGATGATGAACTTCTATTAATTTGGTCATTTAATTATCTATTCATGATGTTACGTAATGATTTTTGACACATAATTATATATAATGCCTTGAGATGAACCGACAATGGATGTACGGTGTGAGACACACCTCAAAGTACATTAAGGGCGTGCATGCTTTTCTCGAAGTGGCTGAGGCAAACAAGCAGAATGGTTTTATGTGTTGTCCATGCCCTATATGTGGGAATCTGAAGTCTTACTCTGACCGAAAATCCTTCACACCCACCTGCTTTACAAGGGTTTCATGCCACACTATAATGTTTGGACGAGGCACGGAGGAATAGGGGTTATGATGGAAGACGGCGAGGAAGAAGAGTACGATGACAACTATGTGCCCCTGAATACGGTGATGCTCTTGAACATCAAGTTGCACTGCACGATGTGCGATGGTGCTACAACGGGCGAAGCTGCTGAAGATCAAGATGAACAGACGATGTGCCCCATGATGATGATCTCCGCCGGGTCATTGTCGATGCAAGGACACAATGCGAAAGTCAAAAGGAGAAGCTGAAGTTCGATCGCATGTTAGAGGATCACAAAAAAGGGTTGTACCCCAATTGCGAAGATGGCAACACAAAGCTCGGTACCGTACTCGAATTGCTGCGATTGGAAGGCATAGAATCTCAGTGCTGATAAAGGATTTGAGTAGCTACTGAAAATAATGAAGAAGAAGCTTCCAAAGGATAACGACTTGCACGTCAGTACATACGAAGCAAAGAAGGTCGTATGCCCTCTAGGATTGGAGGTGGAGAAGATACATGCATGCCCTAATGACTGCATCCTCTACCGCGGTGCCTACAAGGATCTGAACGCATGCCGGTATGCGGTGCATTGCGGTATAAGATCAGACGAGATGACCCTGGTGATGTTGACGGCGAGCCTCCCAGGAAGAGGGTTCCTGCGAAGGTGATGTGGTATGCTCCTATAATACCACGGTTGAAAGCGTCTGTTCAGAAGCGGAGAGCATGCCAAGTTGATGCGATGGCACAGTGAGGACCGTAAGAAAGGCGGGAAGTTGAGAGCACCCGCTGACGGGTCGCAGTGGAGAAAAATCGAGAGAAAGTAATCGGGATGAGTTTGCAAAGGACCCAAGGAACGTATGGTTTGCTTTAAGCACGGATGGCATTAATCCTTTCGGGAGCAGAGCAGCAATCACAGCACTGGCCCGTGACTCTATGTATGAATAACCTTCCTCCTTGGATGTGCATGAAGCGGAAGTTCATTATGATGTCAGTTCTCATCCAAGGCCCTAAGCAACCCGGCAACGACATTGATGTGTACCTAAGGCCATTAGTTGATGAACTTTTACAGCTGTGGAATGGAAAGCGGTGTACGTCGTGGGATGAGCACAAAAGGAGGAATTTGACCTGAAAGGCGTTGCTGTTCGTGACAATCAACGATTGGCCCGCTCTCGATAACCTTTCTGGACAGACCAACAAGGGATAACAAGCATGCACGCACTGTTTACTTGACACCGATCGTATATACCAGGGAAGCTGCAGGAAGAATGTGTACCTGGGCCATCGTCGATTTCTTCCGACCAACCATCAATGTCGAAAGAAAGGCAAGCATTTCAAAGGCGAGGCAGATCACCGGAAGAAGCCCGCCATGCGTACCGGTGATCACGTACTTGCTATGGTCAATCATTTACACGTAATCTTTGGAAAGGGTCCCGGCGGACTAGCTGTTCCGAATGACGCTGAGAATCACGCACCCATGTGGAAGAAGAAATCTATATTTTGGGACCTACCCTCTTTGGAAAGACCTAGAGGTCCGCTCTTGATCGACGTGATGCACGTGACGAAGAACCTTTGCGTGAACCTGCTAGGCTTCTTGGGCGTGTATGGGAAGACAAAAGATACACACGAGGCACGAGAGGACCTGCAACGCTTGCACGAAAAAGAGGGCATGCCTGCGAAGCGATATGAAGGTCCTGCCAGCTACGCTCTTACGAAAGAAGAGAAAGAAATATTCTTTCAATGCCTGCTCGATATGAAGGTCCTGACTGGCTTCTCGTCGAATATAAAGGGAATAATAAATATGTCGAGAAAAAGTTACAGAACCTAAAGTCTCATGACTGCCACGTGATTATGACGCAAGCTGCTTCCGGTTGCATTGAGAGGGCTTCTCTTTGGAAAAGCGTCCGATTAGCCATTGTGAAGCTATGTGCATTCCTCAATGCAATATCTCGAAGGTGATCGATCCAGAAATCGTAGCAACGCTAAGGAGTGATGTGGCGCAATGTCTTGTCGATTTCGAGCTGGTGTTCCCACCATCCTTCTTCAATATCATGGCCGCGTCCTAGTTCATCTAGTCGACGAGATTGTCATTACGGGGCCCGTATTTCTACACAATATGTACCCCTTTGAGAGGTTCATGGGAGTCCTAAAGAAATATGTTCGTAACCGTGCTAGGACAGAAGGAAGCATCTCCATGGGCCATCAAACAGAGGATGTCATCGGGTTTTGTGTTGACTTCATTCCTGGCCTTAATAAGATAGGTCTCCCTAAATCATGGTATGAGGGGAGACTGACTGGAAAAACACGCTTGGAAGAGACTCAATAATATGCAGGGGACGGATATTCTTGGTCTCAAGCACACTACAGTTCTCTGAGAACTCTACCTTGGTGACCCGTATGTCGATGAACACAAGAACAGTCTGCGCTCCAAACACCCGGAGCGGTCGACGACTGGATTACATGTGAACACATCGGGACTTTCAGCAGTTGGTTGGAAACACGTCTCGGAGGTGACAGCACTGTTTGTGATGAGTTGTACTTGTTGTCCGGGGACCATCTTCGACTGTAATGATTTGGAAAGGATCTGAGATAAATGGGAATACATTTTACACGGTTGACCAAGATGAAAAGAGCACCAACCAAAACAGCGGTGTCCGCTTTGATGCAGCAACCGACAAGGGAAATGACACATATTATGGTTACATAGTAGACATATGGGAACTTGACTACGGAGTAGATTTTAAGGTCCCTTTGTTTAAGTGCAAGTGGGTCAATCTATCAGGAGGCGGGGTACAGGTAGACCCACAGTACGGAATGACAACAGTGGATCTGAAAAATCTTGGGTACACTGACGAACCGTTCGTCCTAGCCAATGATGTGGCACGGGTTATCTATGTGAAGGACATGTCTACCAGACCGAGGAAAAGAAAAGATAAGGAAGCGAATACATCATACAATGAGCCAAAGCGCCACATAGTTCTTTCGGGAAAAGGGACATCCACAGGAGTGGAGGGCAAGGCAGACATGTCTCAAGAGTATGAAAAGTTTCATGAAATTCCCCCTTCAAAGTCAAGGCTGACCCAAGCATCCTGATAAATGATGAAGATTATCCATGGTTACTGCGCAATAAGCAAAGCGACACAAGCGAAAAAAAGTGAAGACTTTCTCCGCATAACTATTATGATGATACCATGCCAACTTTGTAAAACAGGAGTATGATACCATTGTCCGTTTTGTTCATGAACATACTATGCCAACTTTGAGAACCTCGCCAACCGAGAAGCGCTCACACGGTTTATAAGCCCGTCCCTCTACGCCTTGTTGAGCTCACAAACTTGTGATTCACACAAATTTCAAAGAATTCAAATTTTATAAAACTAATGGCACAAACAGAAAGTTTATAATTGTTCTAAAACAAATGGCACTAACAGAAAGTTTATAATTTTGCTGACCTAAAAGCAAAAAGAATTAAAAAATAAAGCAAAAAACCAAAAGAAAATAAATAATGCAGGAAACAAAACAAAAAACTTGAAAATAATAATAATAATAGCAACAATAAGCATTTTGTTGTAAGTAGAAACAAAATAAAATAAATAAAGCAACAAAGAAAACAAAAAAGTGTTTTGAATTTTAAAACTAATGGCACAAACAGAAAGTTTATATTTTTCTAAAACTAAAAGCACTAACAGAAAGTTTATAATTTTGCTGACCTAAAAGCAAAAAGAATTAAAAAATAAAGCAAAAACCAAAAGAAAATAAATAATGCAGAAAACAAAACAAAAAACTTGAAAAAAATAAAAATAGCAACAATAAGTATTTTGTTGTAAGTAGAAACAAAATAAAATAAATAAAGCAACAAAGAAAACAAAAAAGTGTTTTCAAATTTTAAAACTAATGGCACTAATAGAAAGTTTATATTTTTGTAAAACTAAAAGCAAAAAGAAATAAAATATAAAGAAAAAAATACCACCTACTAGGCCCCCACGGCTGAATACGACTAGAAACCCTACATGGGCCAGGATTCAGCACGCAGAGGCCCAATAGGCCTGACAGTAGCATGATTAGGCCCGAAAGCCTGCATTTGAGAGGAGCTCGAAAGGGGACGCACACCAGCGCTTATAAACCAGTGCCGGCGCCCTTCAACTAGCGAGGTGGGACTAAACATTTGGCGCGGGGCAGCACAGGCCTTTGGTCCCGGTTGGTGGCACCAACCGAGACTAAAGGTGGGTTTAGTCCCGGTTCGTGGCACGACCCGGGACTAATGCCCCCCTTTAGTCCCGGTTGGAGCCACGAACCGACCAAACGCCGCTCTTCCGCCCTTTGGGCTGCTGAAATTTGGCCTTTGGTCGGTTCGTGGCACGACCCGGGACTAAAGGGGTGCATTAGTCCCGGTTGGAGCCACGAACCGGGACCAATGCCCTTGCTATATAACCAGGACTTGTGAAAATTTCACATCTCCCTCGCCAGTTCCCCGACGGCCTTGAGCTCGCCAGCGCCGCCAGCGCTGCCCAGATCGGCGACATCCGCTGCCCGCCGCCGCCCGCCGTCCAGCGCGCCGCCCAGCGCGCCGTCCGCGCGCCCCGTCATCGCCCTGCCCGTCGTCGCCCCTGCCCGTCGCCGCCCGAGCCTGCCCAACGCCACCGCCGCCCGCCGCCAGCCCGTCGTCGTCGCCAGCGCCCGTCGTCACCAGCCACGCCCTGCCCAGCCGCCCGAGCCCGTCGTCGCCCTTGCCCAGCCGTCCTCGTCGCCCTACCGCGCCGCCCGAGCCGTCGTCGCCCCCTGCCCTTGCCGCCCAGCCCGTCGTCGCCGTCGCCCGGCCCTCGCCGCCGCCGCCCTCGCCCTCGCCGGCCGCCCCCGTTGTGAGCCGCCGCCGTCGAGCCGCCCCCGTTTTTTTATTTTTATTAGTTTATTTTTTTCATATGTGATGTATATGTGTATGTGGCTATAATGTATATGTTTTTTATTTTTATTAGTTTAGTTTTTTGTTCATATATAAAAAGTTACAATTTTAGTTAGGTTAGTGCACTTTAATTAGGTTAGTGTAGAGGAAAAAGTAAAATAAGGAAAAGGAAGAAAAGAGGAAGAAGGAAGAAGGAAGAAGAAGAAGAAAAAGAATGAGAGGAAAAAGAAGAAAAAGAAGAGGAGAAGAAGAAAGGAATAGAGGAGAAGAAGAAAAAATAGAATTTTTTCTATTTTTTCTTCTTCTCCTCTATTCTTTTCTTCTTCTCCTCTTTTTTTTTCTTCTTTTTTTTCCTTCTTCCTTCTTCCTCTTTTCTTCCTTTTACTTATTTTTATTAGTTTATTTTTTTTGTTAATATGTGATTTATATTTGTATGTGGCTATAATGTATATGTTTTTATTTTTATTAGTTTAGTTTTTGTTCATATATAGAAAGTTACAATTTTAATTAGGTTAGTGCATTTTAATTAGGTTAGTGTAGAGGAAAAAGTAAAATAAGGAAAAGGTAGAAAAGAGGAAGAAGGAAGAAGGAAGAAGAAGAAGAAAAGAATGAGAGGAAAAGAAGAAAAAGAAGAGGAGAAGAAGAAAGGAATAGAGAGAAGAAGAAAAATAGAATTTTTTCTATTTTTCTTCTTCTCCTCTTCTTCTTTTTCTTCTTCTTCTTCTTCCTTCTTCCTCTTTTCTTCCTTTTCCGATAAGAAGTACCGATAGTGTCAAAGTATTGAAGAAATCCATGGCTTCATCATTGGCGGAAGTAACCATGGCATGATGGTGCAGAAGTCCTCCAAAGTTGTTACGGAATGGAGTCGGATAGGATAATTTGCCTTTTGCTGAACTTTGTACCAAAAGCGAATTATCCTATCTCGACTCCGTTCCAAAACAACTTTGGAGAGCTTCGCACCATCATGCACCTGTTACTACTAATGATGAAGACATGGTTTTGTTGAATCCTTTGACACTAGGCAACCTCCCGACCCCTTGACCCTCGACCGCTCGGCGATCCACGACCCTCTACCCTACTTGTGGGACATAGATGTACTGTTCAACGCCGACCCCCTCCCGATAGCTTCAACACGTGGGGGGGTCGATATTACGTACCCCCTCCTAGCTTGAAGCGTTCTCGAGGCCACCCCCTAACCCTTGAAGCGTTGTCGAGGCCACCCCAAACCCTAGAGAAGCAGCGTCGAGGCCACTAATATGATTCCTTATTGTGATTAGCTAGCTAGTTCTATGTTGGCACTAATATATCCATATCTGTCATGTTTGAATAATAATTGCCATGTTGTAAATATTTGTAGAAACTATGGACACCCCGAGGGCGAAGCACAAGAAGCGTTGTTGAGGGACATAATCGCTGCACGGAAGTGATGTCGTCTCCTCGATGATGTTTCTCAGCGTCAATAACGATGGTCTGGAAGGAGAGGGTGAAGAAGCAGCTGGCTATGATTTACATGGCTCCGATGACCCAATGCGGTGCAAGAAGTAGACCGTGAGGACGGCTCCGGTGATCACCAAACCGAGTCCGGCCAGGTATATATATTAGTTAAGCCTGTCTTGACTAGCTCTCGTCTTTGTTTTGGTATATATATATGTACACATATTAATTAACTCTCGTCTTTGTTCTTTTTCTAGCCCTCTGGATCGAGCACAACCCGGTAAAGAGGCGAGGCCCAAAGAAAAAGTTGAGCTCGGATGAAAAGTTTGAGATCATAGAAATCGCAGCGACGGCCAACCGATTGAACCCTACTAGACAGAAGGCATTTGTTGCTCGGTCACGGGGTTACGGTTAGGGACAAGATCGATCAGCATCCACCAATGGTATAAGCCCAAGAACGAAGACCACGAGGTGTCTTATGTCAATGATATGCGAAAAAATGATCTTTGGACTGAGCTGAAGTCAAATTTTACCCTACCGCCGGAGGATGATCCGGAGAAGCCAGTAATAGAGCCATTAATCAAGTCTTTTGCTCTTAAGAAGATGGCAGAACTATTCAGGAATTGGAAGAAAGACCTCAATACGTATGTCGAAAAAATGAGACACCAGAATTCACGGGCAAATATGAGAAGATCGGAGATGGTGGCCCGCATTTGTGGCCTACAAGACATCGGAAAAGAGTAAAAAGATGTCAGCGACAAACAAGAGAAATGCTGCGAAGAAGAAGCTTCATCATCGCGCGGGTCAATTGGCTACCTCATAGCCCGGCCTAAGTGGTCCAAGGCTGAGAATGATCTGCTTGATAAAGGGATCGAACCGAGACAATGAACTGGCGGAACCGTTGCGGACTTGGTTCTTGAGGCGGCGGATCCTTGGACCCTATAACGGGAAGTGCATTTGGATGGACGAACAATTGGACATACCAGTCAAGAGGCTTAAGCATTATATCGAAGCAGCGCAGCAACGGAAGTTCGTTCGAGACGGGGAGAAGGGCGAGCTCACAATGGCCCTCGGGAATCCTGAGCACCACTGGGCGGACCACGAGGCACGCCGAGCTCCCTTTCGTGGAAGGCTGGATTTCCGGACGCTTGAGGGGTTACAAAACCCATGAGAGGAGGAAGAAAGCTGGAGCAGAGCCTAATGCAGGCGCTGCACGAAAGGGTAATGGGGCTAGAGGAACGAAGAGGAGCGAAGCAGCCGATCACAACAAAGCGACCTGCGAAGCTTCCCCGAAGCTACCCCGCCATCTCGGCGGAGAACCAGCGTGGCTTCCACCGAGCTGCTTCAGCGAGCAGCATGCCTTGGCGGCTCCTGCCAGCTATCCCGTGGATGCTATCACGGATGCTTTGAAAGTTGCCACCTTATGGCGCAATGGAGCAATTTAAAGGTCAAAGGCGGCTGTTGGCTCTGTTTATCCCACTAAACCCGACTCAACTTTTCACTGCGGCCGATTCGAGAAGGATATGCTAAGGTGATGGTCGATGAAATGACGGAGGGATTTGAGGAGCTCGGCTTGACCACCCTACCGGTGAAGGGGAGTATCGGCTGGGTTACGCTCTGAAGACTCCATGCCTATGGCGGAAGGATCTCATCAACCTTCCGAACTGGGCGCCTCCGCCTCCTCCTCCTCCTCCCGTGAGTCGGGGCACTCCGCCTCCTCCACCGCCTCCTCCTCCTCCTCCCGTGAGTCAGGGCACTCCGCCTCCTCCACCGCCTCCTCTTCCGGCGAGTGGCGATCAGGGCACTCGGCCGGCTCCTTCTCCGGCGTGGCGGCACTCCGTCTCCTTCTCCGCCTGCACCGGCGCGTCCGGCAGCCAGCCTCCTCCTTCTCCGCCTCGTCGGCAAGGCGGAAGAGAGACCCCGCCCGCTCCGGCTGCTCCGTAGCGTCGTAGTCCTTCTCCTCCGCCTCGTAAGCAAGGAAAGAAGACATCCGCTCCGTCTGCTCTGCCGGCGTCTTGCAATCTTGCCAAAGGCGGGAGGAGATCTGATTCGGTCCTTCTCTGAAGACTCCGGAGAAGTTACCGTCTGAGAGGAAGCGAGGAGGAAAAGCGAAGATCGCGCAGACCGAAGTGGATGACTGGTTTCAAGGGTTGAAAGCAAAGAGACATCCACCTCCGGAGGAGAAGGTAGATCCGGTCAGCGAAGCGCACTCAGCTGCCTGACAAAACCACCCAAGTCTCCGCGAAAGGCAACTATGAGCGCATTATTGGAAAGGCATTTGCCGAGGCGGAGAGATCGGGAAGTACTGTCGGTGATCAAAGGATGAAAGAAGAGCGATGAGCTGGGAAACAAATTGCCCAGCTCGGCGAACAAGCGAAGGAATCGTGCCCCCGCTCAAGGTGCACTGCTAGCGACATCGTCGATCCGAGGATGGTGCCCGGTTATGGCAATCCTGAAGATTACTTGCCCGACGATGTACAATTTGATTTCTTGGAGGTGCAGATACAAAGATACGATGCAGGAAGCCTCTCGTCAAGATGAAAGCTCTCTATCAATGATGATGCGAAGATTGCATGATTGGTACATGAAAACCTGCAAAGAGTCGAGGAGGAGTACTTTGTATTTGAGAGTTAAAAGGAGCATGACCTCCTTGGAATTGAACTGTTGCCTATTCCATTTGAGGAGTTCTATCAGTATTTCAATCAATTGGCCCTCGATAAAACAACGGTCACCTGCTACTGTCTGTAAGTAGTACTACTTCTGTCATTAAGTATCTCTATATAACTCAGCCCTTTCATTGCATGTATTTATAAATATCCTCACTATATTATGCAGATTGAAGATCGCGAATTGAAGAAAAGACAAGTGGGTGATATTGGGTTCATTAACACATGTCTCATAGATGCAAATGAGGTTGAATTTCGTGCCAAATATACCGAGGCCAACTTGCTACAATCGTTGGTAATAAATGAACACAAAGATATAATACTCTTTCCTTACAACTTCAAGTGAGTGTTACTTGTCTTGTGGCATATTCGGTTTCCTTATTAGTCCAGGTTATAGTAATGTAATATTGATGAGTTATGCATGTGTGCGCAGCTACCACTATATTCTCCTAGAGATTAAGCTTGAGAAGGGAGTAGTAACTGTCTTTGACTCGAGACGAAAAAGATCCCAAGGAGTATGCGGACATGACTGAAATGCTCGAGAAGTAAGTTAAATCGATCATTATCCACCATATCAGCAACTTTGTTCATTTCTGATATCAAGTAATTGTTTTCTTTGTATGGCAGGGCTTGGGGAAAATTCACCAAAAAAGCTCCGGGACTACCGAAGAAGCTGCAATTTAGACACCCGAAAGTAAGTACTATATAGTAGCAGATTCCACGCGCATCTCCTAGTGATTCAAGCACTAGTTTCATCAATACCATTTAGCATGCTTGCTAATTATCAGTTTGATTGACCTCTGTTTCTTGTAAAGTGGTTGTGGCAGGAACAAGGGAATGATTTTCTGTGGATACTACGTTTGCGAGTCCATCCGCCACACGACCTGTGAGAGGGGCTACTCCGACAAACAATACGAAGTGCGTAAATAAAAATATTCACAATTTTATTTTATTACCATCATTTGTTGTTTAGTTTCATTTATTCATATATATATATATATATATATATATATATATATATATGTATGTATTGACCCCTTTCTTAAAATTAGATGTTTCGGCGGGATGAACTCCTAGCACCAGATCGCATGCGAGCAATTCAAGAGGAATTGGCGGCATTCTTTCTTGACTATGTGATCGCTGAAGGCGGGAATACCATGTGGACCACGCGTCCGTATTGTAAAAGATAATTATTGTATATATGTAGCGGTAGCGTCGGATAGATATCTGAGAACTTGTTGTTCGACCAATCTCTCGGAGAAGGAGAGGTGGTCGATATCACTTCTCTCTGTATGCATATATATGTTCATGACGATCTTCTGTTTGCTTAATTACTAGCTAGCTAGCATGTCTAGTTAGTCCTCTCCATACGTATTTATAGTACGTAGCGTCGACCAAGCACGGACAAAAGAAAGGACACTTTTCTCTATTAATTAGCTAGCTATAGCACAATATATGAAACACCTAAATTAACCCCCCAAACCCCCCCCCCCTCTTTTGAAAAAAAAACAAAAACCAGACCCAAAGAAATCTTGTGGCGTGGATGCCTATTGGTCCCGGTTCGTGCCACCAACCGGGACCAAAGGCCTCTACTGAGCTCGGCCGGACAGGCCACGTGGAGGCCCATCTGTCCCGGTTCTGGATAGAACCGGGACTAAAGGGTGAGGGTACTAGTACCGACCCTTTAGTCCCGGTTCACGAACCGGGACTAAAGGCCCTTATGAACCGGGACTATAGGCCCTTTTTCTACTAGTGGAATGTTGCAGACCCGTTGACTAAGCCTCTTCCACGAGTAAAACGTGATCAGCACCAAGGCTCCATGGGTGTTAGAATCATTCTTGTGTAATCTAGATTATTGACTCTAGTGCAAGTGGGAAACTGAAGGAAATATGTCCTAGAGGCAATAATAAAGTTATTATTTATTTCCTCATATCATTATAAATGTTTATTATTCATGCTAGAATTGTATTAACCGGAAACATAATACATGTGTGAATACATAGACAAACATAATGTCACTAGTATGCCTCTACTTGACCAGCTCATTGATCAAAGATTGTTGATTTTCCTAACCATGTATATGAGTTATCATTTGATCAGTGGGATCACATCATTAGAAGAATGATGTGATTGACTTGACCCATTTCGTTAGCTTAGCACTTGATCGTTTAGTATGTTGCTATTGCTTTATTCATGACTTATACATGTTCCTATGACTATGAGATTATGTAACTCCCGCTTACCGGAGGAACACTTTGTGTGCTACCAAACGTCACAACGTAACTGGGTGATTATAAAGGTGCTCTACAGGTGTCTCTGAAGGTACTTGTTGAGTTGACGTATTTCGAGATTAGGATTTGTCACTTCGATTGTCGGAGAGGTAACTCTGGGCCCTCTCGGTAATGCACATCACAAATGAGTTAGTTACGGGATGATGCATTACGTAACGAGTAAAGAGACTTGCAGGTAAGATTGAAGTAGGTATTGAGATACCGACGATCGAATCTCGGGCAAGTAACATACCGATGACAAAGGGAACAACGTATGTTGTTATGCGGTTTGCCCGATAAAGATCTTCGTAGAATATGCGGGAGCAAATATGAGCATCCAGGTTCCGCAATTGGTTATTGACCGGAGACGTATCTCGGTCATGTCTACATAGTTGTCGAACCCGTAGGGTCCGCACGCTTAAAGTTCGATGACGGTTATATTATGAGTTTATGTGTTTTAATGTACCAAAGGTAGTTCGGAGTCCCGGATGTGATCACGGACATGACAAGGAGTCTCGAAATGGTCGAGGCGTAAAGATCGATATATTGGAAGACTATGTTCGGACACGGAATGGTTTCGGGAGTATCGGGCATATATCTGGTAATCTGGGAGGGTTACCGGAACCCCCCGAGGAGACTAATGGGCCTATTGGGCCCTAGTGGAGAAGAGGAGGGGCGGCCTAGGGCAGCCGCGTGCCCCCTTCCCCCCCAGTCTGAATTGGACAAGGAGGGGGGGCGGCGCCCCGCTTTCCTTTCCCCCTCTCTCTCCTTCCCTCTCCTCTCCTACTCCCACTTGGAAGGGAGGGGGGGTCCTACTCCTGGTGGGAGTAGGACTCCTCATGGGGCGCACCTAGGGTGGCGGCCCCTCCCCTCCTCCACTCCTTTATATCACGGGAGGGAGGCACCCTTGGAGACACAACAATTGATCCCTTGGATCTCTTAGCCGTGTCTGGTGCCCCTCCACCATAATCCACCTCGATAATATCATAGCGGTGCTTAGGCGAAGCCTGCGTCGATAGAACATCATCATCATCACCACGCCCGTCATCTTGTGGAACTCTCCCTCAAAGCTCGGCTGGATCGGAGTTCGAGGGGCGTCATCGAGCTGAGCGTGTGCTGAACTTCGGAGGTGTCGTGCGTTACATGTACTTGATCGGTCGGATCGTGAAGGCGTCTGACTACATCAATTGCATTGTGCTAACACTTCCGCTTTCGGTCTACGATGGTACGTGGACACACTCTCCCCTCTCGTTGCTATGCATCACCATGATCTTGCGTGTGCGTAGGAATTTTTTTGAAATTACTACGTTCCTCAACACTATGGTGTAGAGTGACCTCAGCATAATACTCATACAATGCACCGGCCAGATGCTCGCGATACACCCGTTACTCTAGATCAGCACCCTCTGGGTAGAGTCATCGCCACACATTCTCAAGCAGATGCGGCGATGTGTACGGAGTTGGCTCGAGGATGAATGCGAGATCGATGCATGGTGCCATCTACACTCACAAATCATTCGGTTAGTAATAACAAATAAACATGCATGCAATGCAACAATCGGCACTCAAACGAAGCTATCTACCGTTTCACTAGCGCACTAACGGTCTAGCATTCCCTACAATCAGCGCGGCTCTGATACCAAGTGTTGTGGCACCCCGGCTCAGAGCAACCGGTTTACCTTGCATTGCCAGCCCAGAGATCAAGTCTTCTGGAAATACACAACAACATGGTACGAAACAACCGCTTTATTGATGCTAGCGGATTACATAGGTCTGATATTACATCAAGATTCGAGGCCAGCGACACACATGGTGCTGCTGGACAGTATGTACATTATTTAATGAACATGGCGGGGCCTCGATGCGCATACGAGCTTCTGTGACAGCGAAGAACGACGTAGAGGAACTCCATAGCACAGGGACACCGACGTGAACATGGCCAGACACGAGATGCGCTCCGATGCGAACTGACTTGCCTGAAAGCTGGCATAACACGCCAGGTGAGTACATTGAATGTACTTGCAAGCTCACAACAAACATAAGCACGATGACAAACAATATCATGATATTTAATCAGGTTAATTCAATGCAAAGCTACTACTAACAAAACAAACATTTCATGCAATGATTCCCACGGACTCGCTTACCAGACGGTTACCGCGTAACCAAACGGTGACCATACCTGGGTCATGCTACCTCTTGAGCACTGCGTTGGATTTTCCCGAAGAGGAGAGGATGATGCAGCAAAGTAGCGTAAGTATTTCCCTCAGTTTTTGAGAACCAAGGTATCAATCCAGTAGGAGACCACGCACAAGTCCCTCGTACCTACACAAAATGATAGCTCCTCGCAACCAACGCGATTAGGGGTTGTCAATCCCTTCACGGTCACTTACGAGTGAGATCATGAGAGATGATAAATAAAATTTTTGGTATTTTTGATAGATAGATGCAAAGTGAAAAGTAAAAGGCAAAGTAAAAACAAAGCAAGTAATAAAGTAATGGAGATTGATATGATAAGAATAGACCTGGGGGTCATAGGTTTCACTAGTGGCTTCTCTCAAGAGCATAGATATTCTACGGTGGGTGAACAAATTACTGTTGAGCAATTTACAGAATTGAGCATAGTTATGAGTATATCTAGGTATGATCATGTATATAGGCATCACGTCCAAGACAAGTAGATCGAAACGATTCTGCATCTACTACTATTACTCCACTCATCGACCGCTATCCAGCATGCATCTAGAGTATTAAGTTAAAAACAGAGTAACACGTTAAGCAACATGACATGATGTAGAGGGATAAATTCATGCAATATGATAAAAAAACCCATCTTGTTATCCTCGATGGCAACAATACAATACGTGCCTTGCTGCCCCTATACATCCTTTGGGAAAGGACACGCAAGATTGAACCCAAAGCTAAGCACTTCTCCCATTGCAAGAACTACCAATCTAGTTGGCCAAACCAAGCGGATAATTCGAAGAGACTTGCAAAGATAACTCAATCATACATAAAAGAATACAGAGAAGATTCAAATATTGTTCATAGATAAACTGGGTCATAAACCCACAATTCATCGGTCTCAACAAACACACCGCAAAAAGAAGATTACGTCGAATAGATCTCCAGGAGAGAGGGGGAGAACATTGTATTGAGATCCGAAAAGAGAGAAGAAGCCATCTAGCTACTAGCTATGGACCCGAAGGTCTGAAGTAAACTACTCACACTTCATCGGAGGGGCTATGGTGTTGATGTACAAGCCCTCCGTGGTGGATGCCCCCTCCGGCGGAGCTCCAGAACAGGCTCCAAGATGGGATCTCATGGACACAGAAGGTTGCGGCGGTTGAATTAGGTTTTTGGCTCCTGTTCTGATCGTTTGGGGATACGTAGGTATATATAGGAGGAAGGAGTACGTCGGTGGAGCAACAGGGGGCCCACGAGGCAGGTGGCGCGCCCTAGGGGGGGGCACACCCCCACCCTCGTGACCGCCTCTTTTGTTCCTTGGAGCAGGGTCCAAGTCTCCTGGATCACGTTCGGTGAGAAAATCACGTTCCCGAAGGTTTCATTCCGTTTGGACTCCGTTTGATATTCCGTTTCTTCGAAACACTGAAATAGGCAAAAACATCAATTACAGGCTGGGCCTCCGGTTAATAGGTTAGTCACAAAAATAATATAAAAGTGGAAAATAAAGCCCAATATAGTCCAAAATAGTAGATAAAGTAACATGGAGCAATAAAAATTATAGATACGTTGGAGGCGTATCGAGGCATCTAAGCTTAATTCCTGCTCGTCCTCGAGTAGGTAAATGATAAAAAAGGAATTTTTGGCGCGGAGTGATACTTTGGCATAATTTCAATGTAAATCTTCTTAATTGTGGCATGAATATTCAGATCTGAAAGATTCAAGACAAAAGTTCATATTGACACAAAAATAATAATACTTCAAGCATACTAATCAAAGCAATCATGTCTTCTCATAATAGCATGGCAAAAGAAAGTTCATCCCTACAAAATCATATAGTTAGGCTATGCTTCATTTTCGTCACACAAAGATGTTCCCAACTTCTATACCCCAGATGACAAGCCAAGCAATTGTTTCATACTTAAATAATCTCAAACTTTTTCAACCTTCACGCAATACATGAGCGTGAGCCATGGATATAGCACTATGGGTGGAATAGAATATGATGATGGGGATCGTGTGGAGAAGACAAAAAGGAGAAAGTCTCACATTGACGAGGATAATCAGCGGGCTATGGAGATGCCCATCAATTGATGTCAACATGAGGAGTAGGGATTGCCATGCAACAGATGCACTAGAGCTATGAATGCTCAACAAAAGAAAACTAGTGGGTGTGCATCCAACTAAACTGGCGATGAAGACCTAGGGCATTTGAGGAAACCCATCGTAGGAATATACAAGCCAAGTTCTATAATGAAAAATTCCCACTAGTATAAACAAGACAACTTATGAGACTCACTATATGAAAAACATGGTGCTACTTTGAAGCACATTATATGAGACTCACTACATGAAGAACAAGGTGCTACTTTGAAGCACAAGTGTCGAAAAAGAGAAAGTAGCATTGCCCTTTTTATTTATTTTCTTTTTTGGGCCTTTCTTTTTTTCTTTTGGCCTTTCTCTTTTTTTTATTTGGGCAATGCTCTAATAATGATGATCATCACACTTCTATTGATTACAACATGAGGATTACAACTCGAACCTTAGAACAAGATATGACTCTATATGAATGCCTCCGTGATGTGCGGGATGGTGCAATGAATCAAGAGTGACATGTATGAAAAATAATGCATGGTGGCTTTGCCACAAATACGATGTCAACTACATGATCATGCAATGGCAATATGACAAAAGTAATGTATGTCATGATGATGATGATGGAAGTTGCATGGCAATATATATCGGAATGGCTATGGAAATGCCATGATAGGTAGGTATGGTGGTTGTTTTGAGGAAGATATAAGGAGGTTTATGTGTGATAGAGTGTATCGTATCACGGGGTTTGGATGCACCGGCGAAGTTTGCACTAACTCTCGAGGTGAGAAAGGGCAATGCACGGTACCGAAGAGGCTAGCAAAGGCGGAAAGGTGAGAGTGCGTATAATCCATGGACTCAACATTAGTCAAAAGAACTCATATACTTATTGCAAAAATTTAGAAGTTATCAAAAATCAAGTACTACGCGCATGCTCCTAGGGGGATAGATTGGTAGGAAAAGACCATCGCTCGTCCCTGATCGCCACTCATAAGGATGCACAAGCGAGGTACACTTCATGTTTCAAATTTGTTACACAACTTTAACCATACGTGCATGCTACGGGACTTGCAAACTTCAACACAAGCATTTCTCAAATTCACAATTACTCAACTAGCACGACTTTGATATTATCACCTCCATGTCTCAAAACAATTATCAAGCATCAAACTTATCTTAGTATTCAATTCACTCAAAAAAAGTTTCACATATCTTGAATACCAAGTATATTATCATTAAGCAAATTACCATGCTATTAACGACTCTCAAAATAATTTAAGTGAAGCATGAGAGATCAATAGTTTCTTTAAAACAAATCTACCACCATGCTCTAAAAGATCTAAGTGATGCACTAGAGCAAAAATTATCACGCTCAAAAGATATAAGTGAATCACTATGAGCAAAACTATCAAGCTCAAAAGATATAAGTGAAGCACATAGAGTATTCTAACAAATTCCAATTCATGTATGGCTCTCTCAAAAAGGTGTGTACAGCAAGGATGATTGTGGTAAACTAACAAGCAAAGGCATAAATGATACAAGGCGCTCCAAGCAAAACACATATCATGTGGTGAATAAAAATATAGCTCCCGATGAAATTACCGATGGAAGTAGGCGTAAGAGGGGTTGCCTTCCGGGGCATCCCCGAGCTTTTACTTTTTGGTGTCCTTGGATTATCTTGGGGGTGCCATGGGCATCCCCAATCTTAGCCTATTTCCACTCCTTGTTCCATAATCCATCAAAAGAATTCACCCAAAACTTGAAAACTTCACAACACAAAACTCAATAGAAATCTCGTGAGCTCCTTTAGAGAAAGAAAACAAAAGACTACTTCAAGGTACTGTAATTAACTCATTCTTTATTTATATTGGTGTTAAACCTACTGTATTCCAACTTATCTATGGATTATAAACTATTTTACTAGCCATAGATTCATCAAAATAAGCAAACAACACACGCAAAACAGAATCTGTCAAAAACAGAATAGTCTGTAGTAATCTGTAACTAACGCAAACTTCTGGAACTCTAAAAATTCTACCAAAATAGGAAGTCCTGGACAATTTGTTTATTGATCAGCAGCAAAACAATCAACGCAAAAGCACGTTCCTGTGATTTAACAAAATTATATTAAATGCTGGCAGAGTTTCTGTTTTTCAGCAGAATCAAATCAACTATCATCGTAGGTTATCTTATAGGTTCTACTTGGCACAAACACTAATTAAAACATAAAACCACATCAAACAGAGGATAGATGGAATATTTATTCCTAAACAGAAGCAAAACAAAAAACAAAAATAAAATTGGGTTGCCTCCCAATAAGCGCTATCGTTTAACGCCCCTAGCTAGGCATAAAAGCAAGGATAGATCTAGGTATTGCCATCTTTGGTAGGCAATCCATAAGTGGCTCTCATGATAGATTCATAGGGCAATTTTATTTTCTTTCTAGGGAAGTGTTCCATTCCCTTATTCAAGGGAAATTGGAATCTAATATTCTCTTCCTTCATATCAATAATTCCACCAATCGTTCTAAGGAAAGGTCTACCAAGAATAATAGGACATGAAGGATTGCAATCTATATCAAGAACGATGAAATCTATGGGAACATAATTCCTATTTGCAACAATAAGAACATCATTAATTCTTCCCATAGGCTTTTTAATAGTGGAATCCGTAAGATGCAAGTTTAGAGAGCAATCATCAAAGTCACGGAAATCTGGCAAATCACACAAAGTTTTGGGAATAGTAGAGACACTAGCACCAAAATCACACAAAGCATGAAACTCATAATCCTTAATTTTAATTTTAATAGTAGGCTCCCACTCATCATAGAGTTTTCTAGGGTTAGAAACTTTCAACTCAAGTTTTTCTTCATAAGATTGCATCAAGGCATCATCAATGTGTTCGGTAAAGGCCTTACTTTGACTATAAGCATGAGGAGAATCTAGCACGGATTGCAACAAGGAAATACAACCAATTAAAGAGCAACTTTCATAATTAAATTCCTTGAGATTCAAAATAGTGGGTTTAGCAACATCTAGGTTTTATTTCTTTCAATCCCACTTTTATCAAATTCATCATCAAGATCTAGAAACTCCGAATTCTTAGAGCGTCTTCTAGGTAAAGGAAGATCATATTCAGTTTCATCAAGATTCATATTGCAAAACAAAGATTTAATGGGGACACATCAATAACTTTTAGATCTTCATCTTGATTTTCATAGGAATTGGAAGAACATGCTTTAATAAAGGCATCTTTGGAAGCACGCATCCTAGCGGTTCTTTCTTTCACTACAAGAAATATGTCAACTTGTGACCACCACTATTGGTCACTGAAAGGTCATGGTTTTTCATTTGCGACCTTTTTGTGACCAAAAACAGAAGGTCAGCTGGCGGTCATAAACTGATTATAGCGACCTTTCTTACGGAATGGTCGAAGGCGTTTATGACCAAAATATATCTCTTGTGGCGTTTTGGTCACTAGCAACCTCCCAGTGCCACGTAGGCATCCAGCGTAACAATCTGATGTGGCACAAGATTCAGCCGGTCCAATTCAGTTTTTTACATGGGCCTAGCCCAACAATTGACCTTTTAATATTTATTTTTCCTATTAATTTTTGCTAGCTACATGGGCCTGGCCCAGCAATTCGGCCTTTTTATTTCTAGATGCGGCCTTTTTCAACGTATGATCTTTTATTTTTTGCCATTTTATTTTCCATTGTTTTACATTTGTCCCAAATATCATAATATCATACACTGTTCCCACACGTCAGAAATTTCAAATGTGCTCAAATTATTTTGATAAGTGGGTCGCATGAGTCATGTTTCCATTGCACACATTTTCAAATCACATACATAATTACTATTTCATATGAAACATAAATTGTAATTCTGAAACATACAACATTTCATTCAAAAACAGATAAGATACAAGAAATTCTGGAGTTCACAATGCCCAAAAAACCCAGCTATTATTAGCTAACTTGGTCTACAAAAATGTCTTGGCGCTTCTTTGAACATCTTCTTTCGTCTTGAATTTAGGCAAAATATCTGCCAACAAGAAAACAGAACAACGAGGATATATGATGAATAACAACAGCACCAAGTGATGGGGTGCTATTTAGTAAGATTTAAGTCCGGAAAGAAACATGCATGAACATTAAGAAGAGCTAGAGCAAGTCTGCATGAAAATTAAGAAGTGCTATTCAGTATGAATGCCCTGAAGTTTTTGTGCACGTCATGCCAAGTCAGCAAACATGTAGCATGCATGTGAGCCATAAAAAATGATCACAGTTCAGCACCTACAGCAGCCTTACACAACAGATCAAGCCATGAAGTGATAATAACAGTGTGTGATGAGAAACCTGCCACTCCTTTTAATTACTATGAGCAACAAAACATCTAGTTTCAGATACTCAAAAGGATTCATGCATATACTTAATTATATGTTGATAAGGATTATAGACAAGGATTGTAGAGGTTAACAACAACAAAACTAAAAGTGGAACATGATACCATTTGTGATGCACGACATAAGCTAACAAAAAAACACATTCCAAAACAATCTATATAAAACATTTATGGATGGATACATTGAAGAACTAGAAAAGTTCAAATAGGTTTATAAATGCACAACTAACTTAAGGAAAAGGAAAAGCAACTTCTACTTTAGAGCAATTTGCATGATATTGATAAAAATCAGTTTGCTACTACTGTCATTGGAAAATTGTTGTGGATTTGTTTTGATACAGAAGATAGAACTGGTAAAATCTGTTAGATGCAACTCTATCGTGGATTTGTTTTAATCGCAGAAGATAGAATTGGTAAATAATCTCCTACTAGCATGTAGCGACTAAGATTTAAGCAGGTATGACAATTCATATGTTACTATTCCACAAAGGCAGCAAAGAGATATTCTAGAGGTGAAGTAAATGGGGCGCATTTGGAGCCTGAATTGGGATACAGATCAGGCACTAGAACAGTTCCCACAATATTGACACCATCCTGATGAGTGATGAGTACGAGTGATGAGTCCCCTCTCCATCAGGTCGCGAGCCAGAGACTCGTTGATCTGCACGTAGTAGGTAGACACAGGGTGAGCAAGATCATCAGCACCATATATAAATCAAACAACATAGATGATGATACACTAATACACTGTGCATACTTGAAAATGCCAGAAGAGTTAAAATTATTAAACCGAGAGCAGTTGCAGCAGCTCAAAGTGGCAGCAGCTCAAAAACAAGCCTACTACAGATCAAAGTGGCAGTAGCTCTCATAAGGTTTCGCATTCAAGTATTCACAGCTGCTACAACTTTAAGCCATTTAAGTATGAATAATAAGAAACAACATCTCTTGGGAACAGCTGCTACAATAGCGTGGGTGGCGAGCTCGGAGTTCATCGGTGGCGAGTCCATGCCCATCAACCTGGCGATGACGCTGGGCACTTTCTTTTGCCCTTCATTATGCCTGAAGGGCGCGTCCTCATGGATCAGCTTCTTGATTGGGGCCGAGGAGGGTTTGGGGTACTGCCTCATGCTGTTGCAAGAATCTGCAGAGAGTTGTACATGAAACCTGGTCAGGACACACCACAAAAGCAGCAGTGCTAATCTAGTTTGAAGAACAATGCCAGCAACTCAACATGGCCTCCTACTTATTGGTAGGCAAAGGATGGTAAGCAATGATGCAGAGAATGGCCAGGTAATTAAGGGGCAACGTGATTGTGCCCAGCAGCAGTAGATGGTGGTCTACTGTTTGTTTGACAGCATTATTAATAGGTGTTTCGTGCTGTCTTCTCATGCAACAACAGTCAGGAACAAGTACACCTAGCAGCAGAGCTGCCAAGGACGGATGGACAATGCATATCATCTGTCAAGAAAGATCTACCCACCTAACTGAAAATTGGACAGTAGTATGTGACTGGAATGAAAGGAGAAAAAAGGAATTCCAGGTCCTTTTTTGGAAACAAAATAATTTACAGACGCCTTGCATACTGAGGGCGAGGGAAGAAAATGATGCAGATGAATTAGTCTGGCGAGATAGAGAGAAAGAACAGGGAAGGGGATTGTACAACTCACCGGGACGTCCTCTTGGAAGATGCCGTAGCTGTGGGGCGCCTCCATGGCAAACTCCATGCTGTTCCTCGGAGCATCAAACCCTGCAATTGAGCCCAACGAGAATCGGTTAAACTTGCTGCAACACACTGGACTTGGCTCGTTCTAAAAAACCCAGCGGAAGCTACTAATCGGCGAGAAGAGGGACTCACGGTGTGCCCTTGCTTGGCGGCAGCGTGGAAAGGCGTCGAGGTCGAGGCGGGAGCGGAGCTTGGCGGCCTCGAGGTCGTGAGCGAGGAGGAGGCGCCTGGCCTCGGCGAACGCCCGGGATGTAGAGCCTTGGACTCCTCGGCGCCCGGCCGGGAGGCGGCGCCTGCAGCCTCGGCATCCACGGATCGGAGGGCCGCAAAGAGCGCCTTTGGGAGGCGGTGGGAGATCCATTGTCCGTGATAGCCGGAGAGCCGGCGCGGAGCTGACCAAACGGAACCCTAGCGCGTCGGCCGACCTGCTCGACTCGATCTGGGGCATAGGGTAGGGAAAGATGGTGAGGGGAGGGAGGGCCGAGGTCGGCGGCGGTGGTGGGGAGGGCTGCGAGGTCGGCGGTGGGTGGGAGCGGCGGGGATAGAACTGGATCGGGGAAAGGAGGCTGGGGAGAGGACTGGATCGAGAGAGGAGGTGGCGGCGGCTGCGAGGAGAGGAGGGGTGTGATGGGGGGGAGTCGATGGGATCCAGAGCTCGGTCGCCATGGCTGCGCCCTTGAGCTAGGGTTTCAGGCGCTTGGGAGGCATGGGGATTCGGACTCCTCGCCGTCGGCAGCCATGGTCTTGAGGCGGCCAGCGGCTAGGGTTTTGGCGGAGTGCGGTGCGGGAGAGTGTGGGCGTGGGGGCTAGGGTTGGAGCAGTGGGGAGTGGGGGCTGCGTGGGTGAGGGGTGAGAGGGCTACGTGGGTGAGAGGGTGAGGGATGAGGTCCGCCGTTGGATCCGGAGCATCCGGCAGTGTCGGATGCATGATCCAGCGTGATATGCCTATAGACCAATCAGAGCATAACAAATAATTTGGAGACTTTATGACCTTTTAAATAGGTCACGAAAAATCATTTTCCATTTTTTAGTGCTCAAAATGAGTTCTTTTTTGTAAAAGACCTACCAAATATTTGTTTAAATGATATTCTTTATATTCTTTATATTTGTTCAAAATGAGTTCTTTATACTCTGCAAAAGTTTACATCTTGGAATAGTAAATAGTATCGATAAAGGGATTTTTATATTCTTTGCACAAAAAACATTTTCCATTTCGAAATTGCCCCAAATGAGGTTTTTTGTGAAGGACCTACCAAATAATTGTTGTAAAATTGGACCAAATCATTTTTATAAAATACTAGGCCATATTTAATGCACAATTGACCAAATGATTGGGTGAAAAAAGTTTTGATCCACCTCCCGTGAAAAAGACAAATTTCCACCGATTCAGTTGGAAGCGGGTCAAATTTGAACTGTAGCTACCTCGTAGTTTGTTCTTTATTTTTTCCAAAAATCATTTCTAGGTACATAAGTATCTATTTAATCAGAGAAACACCAAAAAAATTCAAAGATTTAACCACTAGCTAGGAGCAGTCAAGCCCGCCGTTTTGACCGCATTTTGAAACGGGCATAAAAATTCAAAAAATCAAAAATTGGAAAACCTTCGCATTGTGTCATTATATGTGACCAAGTTTCCAGGAAAAATAATAAACTTGTAATACTGTAATTATTTTAAAAAAGTGTTCTCAGAAATAAGCTATCATGCGTGAAGATTCATGGCTTTGAGCCAAATGATCAATCTTATGGCCACATTCATGGCATAGTTTGTTCAAATGATCTCATATTGTGCACAAGGGTGCATTTTGGAATTCAAACAATGTTGCCTAAGGAAGTTTTCATTTTCTTTTGCTGGAAAATTCATTTTCATTTTCCGAGTGCCCAAAAGGAGGTTTTTTTGTGAAGGACCTACTAAATAATTGTTCCAAAAATGGACCAAATAAATTTTATAAAATACTAGGACATATATAATTCACAATTAAAAAATGGTTGGGTGAAAAGAGTTTTGATCCACCTCTGGTGAAAAAGACAAATTGTAAATCGATTTAGTTGGAAGCAGGTCAAATTTGAACTGTAGCTGCCTCATAGTTTGCTATTTATTTTTTCAAAAATCATTTCTAGGTACATAAGTATCTATTTAATCATAGAAACACCAAAAAATTCCAAGATTCAACCATTAGCTAGGAGCAGTCAAGCCCGCCTCTTGTATGTCTGATTTCTTGTTAATTAGCCACTTCCTCTGTTCCAACTGATTTGAAGTTTTGGTTTTGTCCTGAGTCAATTTTTAAAATTTAATCAAGCCTATAGAAAAACGTGTTAATATCTAATTTGGTGACAGCTTGAAATATATATAGTATGAAAATGCATTGTATGATTAATCTAATGAAACTAATTTGGTGTTGTACATGTTAATTTATTATAGTATTATACTATTGACTTGGTCAAACTCCAAAAAAAGTTTGAGTTGGGACAAAACTAGAACTTTAATTAATTTAGAACGGTGGGAGTAGGTTTCTTTTGTCTTTCTATCTAACCAACTCACTACAATAATGCAAACATATAGTAACAAGCAAGTAATATGTGCCACAAATTCATATATGTAGGTGACATTCTTGAAGTGTGGTGGGGTGGCCTTAGGGACGGCAGTGCACCATGGCGCTATGGATGGCACTGCCGCGTTCCACTTCTTCCAGACATGGTCTGCTTTCTCCAGGGATGGCGACTGGGCTGTGGTGAAGACCCCCTACCACGACCGCAACCTCTTGTTTGCGCGCAACCCACCCTTTGTTCATGCCGACACCCTCTCCCTTTTTTGCCTCAAGGTAAACATGTCGCAGCTGTCGGGGCCAGTTGTCAACGAGGTTTTCACCCTTGGCAAGGGCCAAGTTTCCACTCTCAAGCGCATCTGCGGTGGCGACACGAGCACCTTTAGTGTCGTGAGTGCCCACATGTGGCAGTGCATGTGTTTAGCCCGGCGGCTACCGCCCAACTGCACGACGCGCCTCGTGTTCCCGGCCAATGTTCGGCGCAGTATGACGCCGCCTCTTCCGGACGGCTACTTCGGCAACGCGATAACATATGTAAGTGTTGCCAACGAAGCACAGGGCATCGTCTCAGGTGACCTGGCCTACATAGTGCGCCGGATTAGAGACAGCCTCAGCCGGGTGGATGATGAGCTAGTGCATTCTGCGGTCGACTACCTCGAGCTAGCAAAGACGGACAACCGCCCTGCTACAGGCAGTTTGCCAGCGACAGACATGAGAGTGGTTAGGTGGCTTGGCATGCCGGTGTATGATGTGGATTTCAGTTGGGGAAAGCCATTGGCTATGTTACGTGCTGAATCAAACCGCGGCGGCTATGTGCACCTGATTGACAGTGCTCATGGGGATGGCAGCATCCGCCTAGTCATGTGTATAGAGGCTTCAATTCTCAAGGAGTTCAAGCGTTTGTTGTATGCCAAGTTTGAGAGCATGGTGTATTCCAAGTTCTAGCCAGCTAGTGTCGCATGCACCTATTTTTTTTTTCTTTGAGCACCTCCTATCCTATGTTCTGAGCCACGGTTAGTTTTATCTAAGTTTTAATCTGTTGAATATTTTAGTTTCAGTTAATCCGGGTCTAATAATTTGTATGTCTCGGAGTGTATTGGAGACGATGCATGGACAATTGTATGCTTGCATTTATTCCAATGTTGTTACTTTTCTTGAGTAGCCTGCTGATGAGAAACTGACATTTATGTGTTTGTCACAAAGCTTGCGATGAAAATAATGTCGGTCTGAAATGGGTGGTGCTGGATAGCTGTTATGATTGATGTGTATTTCAATTACTTGTTAATGATATGGTGTTCCCTGGGTTTACCTCCCACTGTTGACAAATAGCCAACGGAATAGGTGGAAATCTTCCACATGGTGGGAGTGGTTCCCATGTCATTTGGGAAATTGCACATAGGGATTTACTAGCACATATGCCCGTGCGTTGCAACTGAGATAAAATAGTACGCATTTAAAGTCAGTGAGAATTATATGCACAACTAAAACTCTGTGTGCACACGAAAAAAAAACATTTAGGGCATGTTTAGTTCGTGACTAATTTTGCAACAACTAACCATAGGCAAAGTGTGGCTGCCACAAAAAGTGTGGCTAACAAAATGGTCACCACGTGTGGACCATATAACTAGGAAAGTGTGGGAAGCCATAAGTGTGGCAATGGACCAAACACATGCCTAAGATGTTGTGGCATGACTAAGCTTAGGCATGGCAACCTTAGGCTCGGAACCAAACAGGCCCTTAGCTTCTCGGTTTACTTGGCGTGTGAAGGAATCCATCCACTATTTTCCCATTCATTGATCGAGTGCATTTAATAGTTTTGTTATGTCAACGTACGCCAAAGAAGGCCCTTCAATCCTATCAATCAAGGGATTTTAAGGTATGAACTTTCTGAACATTCTAGGAAACATGAACAATTTTTAATTCCTGAATAGTTTTTGAAAACTACATACATTTTTGAAAAAACACGAAAAAATATGAAAGGAACATCTTATAAAATTCACAAACATTTTCTGAAAACACCAACTTTTTTATAAAAACATGAACATTATTTGATTTATGAACATTTTTTAAAACTGGAACATGTATTGATAATTCATAAGATTTTTAGAAAATGTCTATCTTGTATACATGAACATTATTTTTAATTGTGAAAATTTCACTAAAACAAGAATAATTTTTGAATAAGAGCAGTTTTTGAAATACCATGTTCTTTTTAGAATTCTCGAACAATTTTGAAAGAAGATGAGAAAATTGAATTTTTCTGCATGTTTCGAATATTTTTCAAAATAGAAACAAAATTTTGGAATTCTGAACATTTTCCAAAAAAATCTTTAATTCTGAATGTTTATTGAGAACTTTTTATTTATGAAATAAATTCTAAAAGAAAAATAAACTTGGAAGGGAAAAAGAGACACCGAAAGGAGACAAAAATAGAAGTAAAACACAGAAATAAAGAAAAATGGGCGAGCCCATTATAGGTTGTCATGTGCGAAACTTCGACTATTTATCGCCTGGTGTTGAAAATAGAAATTTCTCAGCTGCGTGGGCGGAAAAATAAGGGGGCTTGCAGCGCACGTACGAAAATTCTTTTCCTAGCAGACAAACGTTTAAAAATTTAGTACACCCTCGGACAGAAAATAATTATTTTCGGTGGTGAACAGATGAAAAAATCGACGAAACACACTGCTTTATTAGTAGGTAATAGAGTTTTAAAGGTTTTTCCGTCCCCAACAACTGAATGAGCCTCAATTATATCAATATTCAATTTTTAAGTTTTGCTTTATTTGTTCCATAGTCGTCTAGTGCTTTGCTAATTCCATTGTCGTCAAGCTGATGGGGAAGGCAGACTGAGGGGTAGGGGCCATGGCGGCGGCGCCATCGGGCACAGGTTTGGGAGGCGGATGCCCATGAGTTGGGTGGCCTCTCCTCTATGGATTGGAGCACCTTCAAGCAGCGGGGAGGAGATCCTCCGGCCTTGAGATCCGGAGTTGTGTGTCTCTGCGGCTGACTGAAGGCCAAAACTTGGCGTTCATCAATTCCAATCCAGGTTCGGTCGTGATTAGAGGTGGAAAGGATGGGAAGGACTCCGTGGAATCAGTGGGGGGGGGGGGGGGGGGGTTTTTCGACCCCTGATTCCGCGAGGAAGATTGTAGATCGGGGAAGTAAATGTCAGGTATTTTCGTCAGTTTCCGTTGGAATTAGTTCAGTTTTGAAGCAGGTTGGGAGATTAACTTCAAGGATTCTTGGGCGGAATTTGTGGAGAATAAAGAGTATTTCAAGAGAGAGATCAGTGGGTTTATTTTCAAGCCTGCTCATCCTACTACAGTCTCTCTCGCTGCTGCCTCTGTCTCTGTTTATGTGATTCAGGATACGATGGGGGATCACGATGCTGCTGTGCCTGTGATGGAGCTGTCTGCCATTGGAACTAGGCAAGGGTCTGATCTGGGGGCGCCGGCCCCGACTGCTGGGCTCCCTGCTGCGGCCGGCAGTGCTGGGCCGGATGCACGTGCCTTGATTGGAGGGAGCGGCGTCGCGAGCATGGTGGTCGGCCCTGGAGTGTCTGCTTCTTCAGAATTGATCACTTATCTGTCTACGCCTGTTGTCCTGGTGGTAGGGGAAGCGCTGGTAGTTCAGACGTCGTCTCCGGTTGCTCCTTCTCTGCGCCTCAGGGGAAGGCTACGGTGGGAGGTCCATCTGGCCTGGCTCTTACTGTCACGCCGTCCGCCACCGTTGGCTTCGCTTCAGCGGCGGTTGTCGGTGTCAAAACCAGCAGATCTCGGGTAAGAGGTCCCGATCTGTGCGTCTTAGGCTGATGGTAATAGGAAGCAAGGGACACAATGTTTACCCAGGTTTCGGCCCTTTTGATGGAGGTAACATCCTACTTCCTGCTTGATTAATATTAAAGATATAAGTAGTACAAGAGAAGATTTACCACGAGATCGTAGAGGCTAAACCCTAAGAGCTAGCCTATGATGCTATGATTGTAATTGTGATCGGTCTTCTAAGGACCATCCTCTCCGGTTTATATAGACACCGGAGAGCTAGGGTTTACATGGAGTCGGTTACAAGGAAGGAAATATAATATCCGGATCGCGAAGCTGGTCTTCCACGCACAGGCGAGTCCCATCCGGACACGAGCCGAAGTCTTGAGTCTTGTATTTTGACGCTTCTATAGTCCGGACGATGTGCACAGTCCGGCTGTCCGGATACCCCTTATCCAGGACTCCCTCAGTAGCCCCTGAACCATGCTTCAATGATGATGAGTCCGGCGCGCAGTCTTGTCTTCGACATTGCAAGGCGGGTTCCTCCTTCCTAATACTCCAAGGTTATTATCGAACACGTAGGCCGTGTCCGGATCTGCAAAATGACCTTCACATACCACCGTAGAGAGAATGATACTTCAGCTGACAACTTTTTAGACGACGCGATACGCCATTACGGTTAGGTCATTATCCGAGCTGTTTTCCCACGCCCAGCCCCAGAGTATATTGCGAGGCGGTTTCCTCAGCACGTCTTGTCGAAGCGAAGATCGTGTCTCCTTATTACGAGATTCTCATCAATACAGGTACGGGTAACCCAACCGCACCGCTAATTGCGGCGAGTGGGAGGCGAGCGGGTTTCACCGAGCATGTGGGGGCGCAAGAAGCTCTTACCTTCTCTTATAAAGAGACAAGGTCTCCTCCTCTTTACCCACGCCTTCCTCCACTCGAGCCCCTAACGCCCAAAGCGCTCTATTTCTCCATCAAAGAGAGGTTTTTCAAAGATGTCCGGATCCGAAGCAGGAGGCAAATGGATGGCCTCTACCGTCCGGGATAAGGATATCAAGAGGCTTCGGGAAGCCGGGTATTTGGCCAAGAAGATTGGCCACCGTCTCCCACCGGCGGGACAGGTTGTCCCTACTCCGGAGCCTCACGAGAGAGTCGTGTTCCTTCCCCATTTCATCCGTGGGCTCGGGTTTCCCCTCCACCCATTTGTACGTGGAGTCATGTACTACTATGGGGTTGATTTTCATGATCTTTGCCCCAACTCTTTTCTCAATATCTCGACGTTCATTGTCGCATGCGAGGCCTTCCTCCGGATTCCGCCTCACTTCGACTGTGGCTGAAGATCTTCAATGTGAAGCCCAAGGTGGTGAGTGGCGGACACGCCCGAGTCTTGTGGCGCCATGGTGAGCAAGATGCCCAAGGTAGTTTGGCCGAAGGGCACTTTCAACGACTCCGTCAAGGAGCGGCAACAGCAGTGGTTTTATATCACCGAACCACGTGGCGAAAAGTGGGCTGTAGCTCCTGAGTTCAGATCCGGAGCTCCATTGCGGCTCATGTCCTGGCCCAAGAAGGGTCCGAACTGGTGCTCGTCCGATGAGCTGTCACTGCTCCAGACGCGCGTTCAGAGTATGGTTAACAAGGACGTCAAACTTGTTGACGTGGTCCAGGTGATGCTAGTTCGCCTGGTTCTCCCTTGCCAGCGTCGAGCCTGCACTTTGTGGGAGTTCGACCCAGCCGAGCACCAAACCCTCCGGGAGCTCTACGATTCCTCCCACGAGGATATCTGGAAGGTGCTCTTCAAGTCCGGCAAATGGCCGGATTCCACCGCGGATTGGTGGTATCAATTATCCCATTCTCCAAGCCCGATGAGATTACGGCCACGCCCTGTCCATCCATGCTTGATTGGCATGTCCTGAGGGACAATTCTAATCGTGTCTCATCATGACCTCAGGGATGGATAAAGAAGGTGGAGCGGATACAATGTCCGGCCCCACTGCCGGAGGAACCGGCCGGACCTCTTCTAACGAAGATGCTGGTCCCTGCGCCTTACAAGGCGCCCAGGAAGGAGGCCTCCAAGAAGGTCAAGAAAACCCGGAGTGGCCTCCGTTGTCGCGAGACTTTGGACGCCAGATCCGAAGGCTCCGGCAACGCTCCTTCTTCCGAAGACGAAGAGGAGGAGGCACAGGAGGACGAGCCTCGCTCTGCAGGCAGGAAGAAGCGTGCAGCTTCCCCGTCCCTGGAGGCCGAATAACCCAAGAGAGGGCGAGGTTCCCTTCCAGAGGCATCCACCCCGGTTGCCGATAACAGCCCGGAGTGGGATCCCGAGGCCCAGCCCCTAGGAAAATCGTAAGTAACCGAGATCCGAATACGCCTATGTATCCGAGGTAAATGCAGGCATAGTAGTTTTAACTATCGCCACATTTCATACAACCCGTGGGGTTTCCTGCCGAACAGTCCTCATCGTAGGATTCGTTGAGCTCGAATGCTGTGGAGGCGAGGCGCCTGCGAGACTCCTTTTCGAAGTCCGGGTGCGACATCGGTGTCGTCTCAAAGAGACTTCGAGCGAGATAAGGTTACAGAGGCCTCTAAGGCTCCAGGATCGGGCGAGCGGCCACCTTCCACGGAGGGAGGTTTGACTACTCCGCCGGCAACCTCTGTCTACGCAGAGCTGCCGGGTGGTCTATTGACAGCGTTAAAGAACGTGTCCGTCGTCGATGAACATCGGACCCTTATGGGTACGGTGGTCGGAAAGATTCAGGTTGCCGAAAGCGGGCTGAATGAGTCCTGTCTTGGCCTTATAAAGGCCTTTGAGGTATGGTTTCTAAGGAACCTTTGAAGAATTATTATGATATGAGGAGTAGCCCCTAATACACCGTCTCGAAAAAAAGAGCCGTGCAGGGGATCAAACCCTCTATTGTAATGGGAACCTTTATTTACCCATTTGTTTCAAAACATGCGTCTGCGGAGAGGATGAAAGCTCATGATGCGGAAGTGTCCGAACTGAAGCAGAGCCTGGAACGGGCCGAAGAAGAACTTGGCCCTGTGAAGAAGCAATTGGAGGAGAAGCAAGGTATGTTTGAGCATTGTCTTGCATTGGGCAAAAATGAATAAGTGTGCCTATTGAAAAGTATTTGTGTTGTACGCCCTAGGAGCGAGTGCCGAATATGAGGCGCTGAAGAAGGCAGCGGCTGATGCCCAAGAGAAGGCCGCCGCCGAACAGGCACTGCGTGAAAAACACGAGGCCAGGGTCGTCATAACTGAGCGGGAGCTCCAGGATGCTGTGACGAAAAGCGAGAGCTTGGAGCAGAGTCTAGTAGGGAAAGAATCCGAACTCGCCCAAGCTCTCCAAGCCGCGGAAGATGCTCGGGAAGAAGCCCGAGGTGCTGTACGGGACATTCAGGAGGCCCGGAAAGTTGCGGCTGGTAAGGCCTGTTGTATCTATGGCCATTATTACGTTATAGCGTGGAGAACTCTAAGAGGCAAGCTGAATTGTTGTTTTTACAGGGGCATTTGCGGTTCTGCCTCGCAGCCTATCAGATTCTGTCCAATTTTACCGGACCGAGGAGGGGGAGTCTGCGGGGAAGGACTTCTGGTCATAGTATCTGGCGCCGAACTATCCGGTGCCTTTTATCGATCAGCTGAAGCAGCTGGTCGAACTGCACTAGGCGGTCAAACTAGCCATGAAGGACTTGGTCATCCGGCTGTGGCCTGCAGAGCCAATTCCAAGCAGTTACTTCGGACTCGTGAAGCGGATTGTGGGCGCCTGTCCTCGGTTTGATACTATCAAGCGATTAGTCTGTATAGAAGGTGTGCGAATGGCGCTTGCCCATGCAAAAGTGCATTGGGGGAAGCTTGATGCGGAGAACCTGATAACTGAGGGGCCACCGGAGGGTAAGAAGCATCGCAAGCCCGAACTGTATTACGAAGGTGTAATGAAGGGTGCCCGCCTGGCAGCGGATAAGTGCACCAAAGACATTATATTTCCCTGAGGGCATATTTGCCAATGTTTGTAATATGGGATAATTGGACTTTTATTATATGTTGCATGTTTTGTTTGAACATATGTTCTTCCTTTGGCTGTTTATTGTATATAAATTCTGAGAGTTGGCCAGTCATCGGCTTCAGCCCCCACGTGAGAAGTACGGGGGTGTTTGGGGTATTTCTGAACACTCTTTATCCCATGATTGGTTCCTTATATGGAGGTGTTTCTCACCACGAACCAGACAATCGGACTATAGGGCTTTACTACTCTCACTGAGCCATAGGAATTCGAGTATAGTCGGCACAACCCCTAGTGTCTGGAAGGCAGGACTAGGGGCTCTATTGGCGCCTGATTGGAAGACCGATCCGTCGCAATCTGCATTTTATAGTGGCATTATGCGAAATAAATCTTTAAGGATTTTGCAACCTCTCGAACAGCTGACCAGCTCTCGCCGCATCATGACAGTCGGTTTTCGGCTTTCTCTACTGAGGTGCTCGTCCGGCAAAACCGGGACACAATCGCAGTAGTTCTCCCAGCGCTACCTTACCCGACGGAACGGAACGTAAGGTACCAAAACATGGGAGCCGCACAAACCCAACCAATGACCCAAGACATGATTCGGAGCTGATGCATATAGTGCTATAAGTTCGGGGTGCCGAGCGACCGAGAAGGTGGTCGGACTTTATTGCCGTACGATGGAGCCCCTGGCATGACCAGGCGTAACACGAAGTGTGGCTGTCGTTTTTATGGCAAAGAGGCTTCGATGATAAATGACGGCCGGTGCATGTTTATTTAAGTCTACGCATTGCAGTAGGATGATATGACTATGCATATGAATGCGATTTATGATTAGGAAAAAAAGAGATGGTTTTTTGGCGGAACCTGTGGTGGCTGGGCTGGAGGTGGCTGTGAATGGATCAAAGGTGAATCCGAACTGCCGTCTACCTGCATGGTCCTGTCCTTGTGTGTCCGGGCCGACTTCACACCGCCAAACCTGTTCTGCATAAAAGTTAGTTTGTGAAGGTAAGTGCGAGGAGGCCGCCGAACGTCCTCCTGTGGTTGGTATAAAGGTTCCGGATCGGACCTTGGTGACCCCAGCCGCTACTCCGAGAAGTAGCCCGGACTCCTCAGTTGGTGTCCGGATAGTTGGCTGTCATATCAAAATATTGATAGGCATGCCCGACTTGTTACTCCGGCGGCTGTATGATTTCCGCTCTAGTGGCGGGGTTTGGCCTTGTACGTAGGCGTGAATAGATCACTGGTGTTGGCCTTACGGCTTACCACGTGGAATATAGTCAGCGTGGTTTTATCCCTTTAGCAGACGGTGAGCTACCGTATGAGGGGAATGCGTCGATGATGTGGCGTTTTTTGGTCATCTAAGAACGGTATTGGGTCGGTGGACCAATGAACTTGGGCTTTTGCGCCTGACATCTTGTAGAAGGTGTTATTTGTAAATTCATACACGCGGGGGCTTTGTGTGTTATGGAGCCCCTGGACTACTAGGTCTGGGGGTACGACAGTTGAATTGCCGTGGTTTGTATGATAGAAGTAGCGATCGGCCGTCTTGTTGTGCCACAGGTGGGGTGGGGGGTCTCTTGACTAGACGCTTCCCTTCATTGTTTTCGGCACACAAACGGTCTCTTTGTTTTGAAGATCCGGCATTCTCTATTGGTGTGTTTTGCCGTCTTTCTTGGAGTACCGTGAATTTCACACGGTTGATCGAGTTTGTAGCTCGGGCCGAATAGGCTTGAGCTGTTCTTTGTCTGTTGACCGGACTGGGGGTTGCTGGACTTGGCAACAGCTCCCCTGACTTGACGTTTATGGCCATTGCGCCGAGATTTGAGGATGCCTCTTCGTGTATCTTTGTTGCTGTCTTGGACAGTAGTGGTGTGCGGACATTGGGTTGTGTGCTTTTGGATCGCCTGCTTGGGTTGAGGTAGCCAGTTTTGCTGTGTATGCCCTTTGTTATGGTGGTCGAGTTTGTACTTTTCGATGGCCAGGATCTTGGTCCACCTATCCATTAGCAAATTCTGGTCGACTTTAAGCTGCTCTTGCTTCCTTTGCAGGCTCCTTGCCATGTCCATGAGCCGTCGCTTGAAGCGAACTTGTTCCACTCGATCTTCAGGTACGATGAATTCTTTGTTGCCGAGGCTTACCTCGTCTTCGGAGGGGGATGTATGATTGTTCCTCTCCAAGTATCCCACTATGGCCTGCCCGACCTGCTTGAAGGTAGGATGATTAGGGCTGTAATCCTCTTTGGCACCGTCCGGATTACTTTCCTCTTCGGGGCTGGCATTGATGTGGCGGGGCTTGGAGTGGCGCCGAAGGCGCCCATACTTGGCTGGTCCCTCTGAGGGGTTGTCCTCCGTTGCCTCGTTGCCATTGGTTTCCTTCGGAGTATCCACCATGTATATATCGTGTAAAGAGCTGGCTGTCCACCGCCCTTTGAGCGATGGCTCCTGTATGTCTTCTGCATCGTCGTCCATACCGTCGATGTCTTCGAAGTCGAAGTCAAGCGCGTCAGTTAAATCATCGATCGTTGCGTGGCCTCCACAGGGATGTGACCTGTGTTCGGCTCCACCGCTGATGAGCGTGCGGCCTGCGGGGCGGGGTCCATCCCTCCGTCCTCAGGCAACGCAACCTGTTCCAGATTTAGATCTGGGGCTATTGTAGGGATGATGTTCCGAGCATTGTCCGACAGCAGGTCTAGGCCGTGCTCATCGTGACTGTCCGGCGCTCCTGGCACAGTGCCAAATCCGTCGAAGATCAAGTCTTCGCGAATATCCGTCGTGTATTTCATGTTTCCGAACCTGATCTGGTGTCCAAGGGCGTAGCTGTCGATCTGCTCTAGATGATCAAGCGAATTGGCCCGCAGTGCGAAGCCACCGAACACAAAGATCTGTCCGAGGAGAAAAGTCCCACCCTGGACTGTGTTGTTGACGATTGAAGACGCCATGAAGCCTTGGAGCGACGACACAGAGGAACTCTCAATGAAAGCACCAATGTCGGTGTCAAAACCGGCGGATCTCGGGTAGGGGGTAGCGATCTATGCGTCTTAGGCTGATGGTAACAGGAAGCAAGGGACACAATGTTTACCCAGGTCCAGGCCCTCTCGATGGAGGTAAAACCCTACTTCCTGCTTGATTAATATTGAAGATATAAGTAGTACAAGAGTAGATCTACCACGAGATCGTAGAGGCTAAACCCTAAGAGCTAGCCTATGATGGTATGATTGTAATTGTGATCGGTCTTCTAAGGACCATCCTCTCCGGTTTATATAGACACCGGAGAGCTAGGGTTTACATGGAGTCGGTTACAAGGAAGGAAATATAATATCCGGATCGCCAAGCTTGTCTTCCACGCAAAAGAGAGTCCTATCCGGACATGAGCCGAAGTCTTGAGTCTTGTATCTTGACGCTTCTATAGTCCGGACGATGTGCATAGTCCGGCTGTCTGGATACCCCCTTATCCAGGACTGCCTCAGCGGTGGCTCCTCCATATCTTCGGAGAGCTAGCAAAAGCAAGGCGCTGGCGGGACGAAGGGCGGTCCACGAGCCGACCGTCATCGACATGGAGGCCACTATGCTTGCGGTGGTGGGGAAACTGGCGGTGGCCCGTGTCCTCTTCCCGTACCCGGTCGATCATAAGGCGACCGTCAGGGAGCTTGTGGCCCATGGCGGCTGCTGGGCAGTGCGGTGGCCCAGCGGGTCACGAGCAACGATCATCGCTTCGTCATCACCTTCTCGGAGGAGGGAGACTTGAAGCATGTGCTTGGGGCTGGACTGTGGCACTTCAGGAACAACGCTGTGTCAATCGCGGTGTTTGAAGGAATGAGCAACACTGCTGATGTTCGTCTAGACTCGTTCATGGTCTGAGTGCAAGTTCACGACCTTCCGGTGGCAATCAAGAGCGAGGCCACATGAAGGATCTTTCGTGTCCACCTGGGGAAGGTGGTCACAGTGTCACATCAAAACAAGCAGATCATCGACGAGCATCTCCGTGTCTGGAGTCATTCACAAGGTCGATGGGCCACTGAGGAAGACCGTCAACATCACCCCTTTCGGTACCACTGATGAAATCAGTTTCAAGGTCAAATATGAGAAATTGCCTAACTTTTGCTTATGTTGTGGTGTTGTGAGACACATGACGGCCAAATGCTGCAACATCCCCTCTGAGCAGCGCACACCCAACTTCTCTGTCGAGCTCACGGCGCCAACATGGGGTGGGTCGATCCGAAGGAACCTTGATTATTGGAGCAAGTCCGGAGCCAGTGAAAATGATGAAAACATGAACAAAACCAGGCTGCCGGATAAGCTGATTTCGGTGGTCGCTATGGTGGTCCAGAACCTATCCGTGGCGGCAGGTTTGGTGCTCCAGCCCTTGATGCTGCACGGAGAAGCTGCGGCGAAGATGAAGGACCTTGCTCCTCTAAACCTGGAGTCGTCTGGGCAGGCTGCTGGGGGCACCATCGTCACCCGCAAGGGTGTCCCGAGTGATGTTGTGCTGTCAGACTTGGTGGGTCAGCAAGGCCCTGCCGCTCCCCTCGACACCAACCTGGGAGTGGTCTCAGGCCAGTTTGGGGCTGCTGCTAAAAGCGGCCCTGGGGAGCACCTCGTCAACACCTTTGGTGCTTCTAGGGGGCGGCCACATAAGCAGGGCATGGTGCAGCCTCCCGTGGTTGTTCCTAGCGCCCAGCAAATGTTGCCTAGGGAGATGTAGGTTGGAGGAAAGAAGCTATCAGAGACTAGTGGGCTACCTGATCGTGGTCCGGTGGAGGGTCCAGCAAAGCCTGATCATGGAGGACAGCGTCCGAGCTTCGACGCTAGCGGCGCCGAGACAATATGGGGACGCTGGAAGCGTGTCCATAGAGAGGAGCGCGAGCAGCGTGCTGTAGTGCGGTAAGCCGGAGTCGAACATGCCATGTTCGAAGTGCCGACGCCCCCGAACAGTGGGAGTGAGCTATCCAACCGCAAAGCTGAGTTCGTGGGCATCCTTGAGAGTTTTGGAGTGTCCAAGAACACTAGTAGAAAAAGGGCCATTTGTCCTGTTTCATAAGGCCCATTCGTTCCTGTTCGGGAATCGGGACTAAAGGGTCGGTACTAAAGCCCTGTACCTTAATTTAGTCTTGGTTCCTATACCAACCAGGACAGATGGGGCTCCACGTGGCCCCTGCGGCTTGCCCTGGCAGGGGGGCCATTTGTCCCGGTCGGTAGCATATATTGCCCTGGCAGGTGTTTCATATATTGTGATACCTAGCTAATTAATAGAGAGAAGTGTCCTCTCTTATCTCCGTGCTTGGCCAACGCTACGTACTATACATATAGAGAGGACTCGACACGCTAGCTAGTAAGCAAATGAAGGAAACCATTAAGTACATAAGATCGTGATGAACATATGCATACAGAGAGAAGTGATATTGACCTCTCCTTCTCCGAGAGATGGGTCGAACAACAAGTTTTCGTATATCTATCCGACGCTACTGGCTACATATATATACAATATAAGATGTCTTAAAATATAATCCCCTAATTATATATGAACTCATGTTCCACATGGTATTCTTCGTCTTTATTGATCACGTGGTCAAGAAAGAATCCCGTAATTCCTCTTGAATTGCTCGCATGCGATCTTGTGCTAGGAGTTCATCCCACATCTGAAACATCTATTTTGAATAAGGGGTCAATACAGATATATGAATGAATGAAACTCAACACAAATGATGGTAATAAAAAATTTGTGAATATTATTGCTTATGCACTTCATATTGTTTTTAGAGTAGCCCGCTCACAGTTAGGTGTGGAGGATGGACTATAAGCGTAGTATCCACAATAATTATTCCCGGGTTCATGCCACGACCACTTTACAAGAAATAGAGATCAATCAAACTGATAAGCAAGCACGTTAAATGGTATTGATGAAACTAGCGCTTGAATCACTAGGAGATGCGCGGAACTAGCTAGTAGTATCTACTTTCGGGTGTGTAAATCGTAGCTTCCCCGGGAGTCCCGGAGCTTGTGCGGTGAATTTCTTTCAACCCTGCCAGACAAAGCAAATAATTACTTGATACCAGGAAATGAACAAAGTTGCCGATATGGTGCTATAATGATCGATTTAACTTACTTATCGAGCATTTCAGCCATGTCCACATACTCCTGGGGATCTTTTCGTCTCGAGTCTAAGACGGTTACTAGTCCCTGCTCAGGCTTAATCTCTAGGAGAATATAGTGGAATCTGCACACGCATGCATAACTCATCAATTACATTACTATAACCTCGACTAATAATGGAAACCGAATATGCACAAGACAGTAACACTCACTTGAAGTTGTAAGGAAAGAGTATTATATCTTTGTTTTGATTTATTACCAACGATCGTAGCAAGTTGTCCTCAGTTTCTTTGGCATGAAATTTAACCGTAAATTCATCTATGAGATTTGTGTTAATGAACCCAATATCACCAATTTGTCTTTTCTTGCATTCGACGATCTTCAATCTGCATAATATAGTGAGGATAATTATATATATATGCAATGAAAGAGATGAGCTATATATATAGACTTAATGACAGAAGTAGTACTTACAGGCAGTAGCAAGTGACCGTCAATTTATCGAGGGCCTTTGATTGAAAAACTGGAAGAACTCCTCAAATGGAACAGGCAACAGATCAATTTCAACGAGGTCATGCTCATCTATAACTCCCAGCGTCAAAGTATCCTTCCCCCCGGACTCTCTCCAGGTTTTCATGTACCAATCATGGAATCTTCGCATCATCGTTGTTAGAGGAGGATGACCAGGTTTGACGAGAGGCTTCTCGTACTGGTATCTGAATTCGTCCACTTCCGTTATATCAAAATGTGCATCGTCGTCGTGCATGTAATATGCCGGATTGGTACCGGGCAAGATCCCTAGATGATTAGCGACGATATTGCTAGACACCTTGAGCGGGGGGCACGATTGGTTCGCTTGTTTGCCGAGCTGGGGAATTGTTTTCCCACTTCTTCGTTCTGCTAATCAGTACAAGTACTTCCCAACTGGGACGCTTCCTTATATGTCCTTTCAATAATGCGGTGATAGTTGGTTTGCGGCAGAGACGGTCGTGGTCTCTTCAGGGCATCCAAACTGCGCTTAGCTTTCACCGGATCTATCTTCTCCTCCAGTGGTGGAGGTTTCTTTGCAAAAAAGTCCTTCACTTTGGCTTTAGAGATCTTTGCGTTTTCCTCGTCGGTCCTCTCGTATGGTAACTTCTCTAAAGGCTTGAGAGATGGACCGAATCTATATTGCCTCCCGCCTCTGGCTGTACTGCTAGACGCCGGAGCAGGCCGAGCGGCTGCGGCTGTCTTCTTTCGTTCCTTACGAGGCCGAGAAAGGCGGCGGGGTGCTCTGACACGCGGAGCAGCGGAGTGGTCGCGGCTCTCTTCGCCCTTGCTTCTGGCCCGAGAGGAGGATCTGGGCTGCTCGGACGTCTTGCAGTGGCGAAGAAGGATTGAGTGCCGCCATGCGCTGATAAGCGGAGAAGGAGGCGGAGTGCCTTGATCACTCGCCGGAGCAGCGAGGCGAAGTGCCTGACTCACCGGAGGAGGAGGAGGAGGAGGCGGAGGCATCCAGTTAGGAAGGTTGATGAACTCCTTCCGCCATAGCCATGGAGTCTTGAGAGCGAGAACCTGCCGAGTCTCCCCTTCCTTTGGTAGGGTGGTCAAGCTCGAGCTCCTCAAATCCCTCCGTTATTTCATCCACCATCACCCGAGCATATCCTTCTGGAATAGGCGGCGGTGAAAAGATTGCGCCGGGTTTAGGAGGTGCAACAGAGCCGGCATCCGCCTTGACTTTGAATTGATGCCATTGTGTCATAAGGTGGCAATGTTGAGAGTCTGTGATAGCATCCACAGGGTAGCTAGCAGGAGCCTTGAAGACAGGCTCCTGAAGCAGCTCGGTGGAAGCTACGCTGCTTCTCCCCTGAGATGGCGGGGTAGCTTCGGCAGGTCGCTTGCTATGAACTGCTTCTCGTTCCTCTAGCGCTTTTACCCTTGCGTGCAACGCCTGCAGTTGGGTCTGCTCCACTTTCCTCCTCCTCTACTGGCCTTCGTAAGCGCCTGCGTCCGGAAACCCAGCCTTCCATAGAACGGAGCTGGCGTGCCTCGTGTCCGTCCAGGGTGCTTAAGATTCCTGTGGGCCTGTGTGAGCTCGTGGTTCTCTCTATCGCGAACGAACGTCCCTTCCTGTGTTGCGGCGATATACTCCTGAATCATCGTGACGGGTATTCTCAGTTGCTCGTCTGTCGAAACGCACTTCCCTGTTTCAGGGTCCAACGATCCCCCAACCCTAAAGAACCAAGTCCTTGAGCAGTGCAGCGGTGCAATGTCTGGTTTGACCCCTTTATCAAGCGAGGTCATTCTCGGCCTTGTCCCTAGCGTCCGGGCTCTAAGGTAGCCACCTGACCCCATGCGATGGTGATGCTCCTTCTTCGCAGCATTTTTCTTGTTTGTCACTGACATCTTCTTACTCTTGTCCGATATCTTGTGGGCCACAAATGCGTCTCAGTCATCTCTAATCTTCTCAAACCGTCCGGTGAACTCTAGAGTCTTTTCTTTGTCGACAAACGTTGTTTTCAGCTCATTCTTCCACCTCCTGAATAGATCTGCCATCTTCTTAAGAGCATGAGCCTTGACCAATGGCTGTATAATAGCTGGCTTCTCCGGATCCTCCTCTGGCGGTAGGGTCAAATTTGCCTTCAGCGCGTCCTAAAGATCATCTTTCTGCCTATCATTGACATAAGACACCTCAGGGTCTTCCTTCTTAGGCTTATAACATTGGTGGATGCTGATCGGGATCATGTCCCTAACAAGAACCCCGCACTGAGCAGAAAATGCTTCCTTGGTCCGGATGGGTGCAATCGGTTGGCCATCACGCGCGATTTCTGTGATAGTGTACTTTTCATCTGAGCGCAACTTTTTCTTTGGGCCTCGTCTCGTTACCGAAGATCGGCTCGATCCGGAGGGCTAGAAAAGAAGAAAGAAGAGAGTTAATATGTGTACATACGAAAACAATTAATGCATCAATTAGCTATAGTCAGCACAGGCTTAATTAATATATATACGTGGTCGGACTCCGTGTCACCGGAGCCGTCGTCATGGTGTCCTTCTTCCAACGGCATTCGGTCACTGGAGCCATCATAATCATGTCCTTCCTCCTCCATTGTTCGATCACCAATAGCACCTTCTTCATCCTGTCCTTCCGGATCATCGGTGTCGTTGAGATACGACATGACATCAACCGGCTACGATTATGTCACTACAAAAAAAAGACACATCCGTGACATTTTGGGCTGAACGAAATTTTTTCTGTCATACTTATGACACTTCTATGACGATAATTGTGACAAAAGCCGGTATCATCATAGATGTGGTGGCCTCCTACTTCTATGGCAAAAAATCAAGACCGAAAATGGGCCTTTTGTCCTCGGCGGGCTGGAGACGCAGTTGCATGACATTCTTTGGGCCGTCCATGACGGAAAAAACCATGGTAGAAGCAAGGGTGAGGAAAATATCGGGGTGTTCCCGGTTATGGTGGGCGGTCGGGGCCGAGTGATGCGCGTTTCTCTCGTACACTTACGCGTGTGTGTGCGAGGCATTGGGCTCTAACTGAACCCGAGCGAGGCGTTCGCCTACTGAACCCGAGCGATTGCACTACAGGGTACGCATTACTGAACCCGAGCGATCGATTGATGGCTGTTAACTTAACCCGATCGAGCGATTCCTTCACTACTGCTGCTTACTGAAGCCGATCGATGCTGCCTCTGAATGAATAGTGAGTGTTGCTGGGGGGTTTGGATGAACAGTTCCCGGTGGGGATGGATGAACAGGACCCCGTGGTGTTGCCTCTTGATGAACACGACCCCTATCGATCGAGCCGGTTGGGGCTGGATGAACAGGACCCCATGGAGGGCTGGATGAACAGGACCACCCCATGGAGGGCTGGATGAGCGATTGGGACGGTGGAAGGCTGGATGAATAGTAGCCCGTGGAGGGTGGTTGAGCGAGGAGCCCGTGGAGAGGACTGGTTGAGCGATGGCTGATTGGAGTAAGCGGCGGTGGAGGCTGGATGAGCAGGAGCCCGTGGATGAGCGATCGCGGTGGAGGCTGGAGGAGGTCGACGATGGATGAGCGATGGCCCGTGGAGGCTGGAGGAGGTCGACGGTGGAGATGAAGCGGTATCTCGTGGAGTCCCGTTTTGCGATCGCCACACCCCTCCCGATGAACAGGACCCCCGTTTCGATCGTAGCGCTCCAACACAAGTCCGTTTCCTCTGTTTTGCGGTACGCCACACCCCTCCCGATCAACAGGACCCTGTTTTGACCGTAGGAGGTCCAACACAAGTCCGTTTCCTCCATTTTGCGGTACGCTAGACCCCTCCCGATGAACAGGATCCAGTTTCGAACGTGGCCGGTCGAACACAAGGCCGTTTTCTCCGTTCTGCGGTACGCCATGCCTCGTTTCCATTGGCTGTTTCGTCCAAGCCCTCCCGATGAATACGATGACGCATTCCGTTTCGACCCAGCCGGTTGGCTCCCCATGAACACGACAACGACACTTTTTCTCCGTTCCGACCCAGCCATGTACACGAGCCACAGGCGTGCGTATGCATGATAGGCATTGAGACCCCTTTTGTATGTACGTCGTGACCGTATTTTCTTTCTTGCACCTGGCGCTCTCGTATGTGTACATACTACGTGCGCCTCTCTTGTGACACGTACTGCGCCTCTACATCGACCGGTATATGCGTACCGTTTGCGACCAGAATGACTACGCTACGTGCGCTTCGACCAGGTGGGTCCCGGTATGTGAGCACTTCCTTGCATGCGAAGATGTAGCTGGTGGGTCTAGCGGTCGAGGCGAATCGTTTTTTTGCCTGGATGCACTTCCTTACGTGCGAAGATGTAGCTGGTGGGTCCCGGCAGTCAGGGGGGAAATGTTTTTTCTCGAAATACGGTGGCCCGTCCGGTGGGTCCCCGCTGTCAGGTGGAGGAATAATTATTTTGCACGTAATAAGGAGGCACTTCCTTGCGGCTGCCGTGCACCCAGCTGTCAGCCTCTCCACGTACAGTACTATTCCGATGGAAGTCGTTCATTGACCACATTGACCACGCCGCGCCGAGAGCACCATGACGGTGGACGACGGCGAGGCGTAGGAAGGGGACGACGCGGAGCAGGGGAAGACGCGGCAGTGGATACCCACGCGGAGATGAGTATGAGGGTTCACTGGTTCGGCTGCGGTGTGAGGTTGCCGTCGCCGCAGAATAACAGGGGGTGAGGGTGAGTGGAGGGATGGCCTGGCCAGCGGTGGGAATAGTAGGGGGCGGTGAAGCCTCCACGGCAGCACAGCCGGCCATGGGAGGCAGTAGCAGGCGGCACGACCGGAGCTGCTTTGGGCGGCTCGAGCAAGAAGACCAGAGATTGAAGAAGCACGACGGCCGTTGGATGGATATCGTACGGTCACTACAACTATAATCGTTTATATTGACTAAGTTGACAAAGCCCTTAGTACGCATCAACTTAGTAGGCTCCACGAGTCAGCTTCGAAGCAGTGCGCCCGGATGTCGAGGAGGAATCATTTTTGGGCTGGTGAAGTTAGAATATCCGAGATTGAAGAAGAAGCCACGACATCCGTTGGATGGACATCCAAAACCACTACGCTAGAACCGTGTGTTGACTATCGATTGACAAAGCCTTGCATACCACGTCAACTCTTTTTTTAGGGGCGCATCAACTTAGTAAGGCCACAAGTGTGTGGCGGAGAACTTATAGCCCATTTGAGATTTGTAAGAATGTGCAGCCAATTTTGAATTCTAATGGAATTTACTACAACCCATTTACAGTTTGTTAAAGATACAACCCATTTCAACCAACCGTTCAAAACATAATTCAATAAAATTTCCCACATTTTGATGGGATCCGAAATATTTTTGTCCCGAAATTTCTAGTCAGATTAAATACAATTTCAATATAAATTTATATTACGTAAAAATCCAATGAAACAGTATGCTCGCAACAATTAATGAAATTAAAATTTTCAATATCCAAAAATAATATTTTATAAAGTAATTACGTGTTTGGTGCATTTTTTATAGTTACTGCCCGATTTTTATAATTACATCCCATTTATTATTTCTTAAATCTCATTTTCTTGTTAAGCCTAGTGCATCACTCCTAGGAAAGATTTTCAGCCCTAGCAGGTAGGAGAATAACAACTTGACCTTGCCTGGGTATTCCTAAAAAAAGTATAGTTGGGCTAGCCATTTTCAGCTTGAAAAAAAATTAATATCTGGGCTGGATATCTGGCCTGGGCTAGATGGGCACAGCCCGCCCAGTTAATACCTGCAGCGATGTTTTTGTTGTTGTTCGGAGGAGAAAAATTAATATCTGGTCTAAACATCGCTCAAGAAAAACTCTGCAGTGCTCACACCTCAAAAACACAAATACTGCTCGAGCTGCTTTGTCCCAGCTGTCGGCCTCTTCTTGTGCAATTTTCTCGTTTATTGGTTGACAATGGTGTGGGACCGTGAGGAGGCACTTGCGTATGTGTGTCTATGGCCCTGGTGAGTCCCCTCTGTTATCCACTCTAAGTAAAGTCATCTCCTCATCCTCATGTCCGTTGACCATGTTGACAGCAGCGAGGCAGGCGGGAGCCACGACAGGCGCAACAACTCGAAGGGCAGACGGAGAGGGCCTCGCGGGCCCTACGGATGGTCTGATACATCGCCCGCTCCTCATTAGGGAAGCCAGGATCATAGGGCCACATGTCATGACAGCATTGTCATTAAGCTTGTTCACCGGTGCTTGTTGAGGAGACAGAGGTTGCAGCACATGTCCTCCTGTGCTGGTAGCTCTTCCGCCATTAGGGCGTCGAAGTGCGGCCGCACCTGCTCTCTGGTGAACACGGCATGGATCGGCTTGGACAGTGGAGCTGGCTCCTGGTCGGAAGATACATCCATCGTCTGATTATCGTCGCTCAGCTCGGCGAGCTAGCTGGCGAGCCAGCATGTCCGGTTGCTAGACCGACCCGCCGCCAAGCACAAGTCTGACTTCCCTGGCCCACGCAGACCACCTCCCTCGCCCACGCGCGCTTTCCGCCCGAAACGGTCAGCGCCGCCCGCCCCGCTTCCCGGTGCAGGCGATTGCTCCGCCTTCAAACGACACAAGTGCCGTCCGTCCGTCCTTCTGCCTCCCAAATTAATGATACGCGGTTGCCGAGGCAGCTACTCCGGCGCCACATGTCCATCCCTCCGCTGCCCACCATTGCTATATAAACTGCTACGCCGGCCATAGCCGCAGTCATCCGCATTCGTTCCCTTTCTCCTATCCGCACCACAACTACCCACCATAGCTTCCTCACGCTCCAGCGCTCTTTGGGACGGGCGGACGACGAACCACAAGGAGATGGCAGACATTGATGCCGGTGGCTGGCGGCAGGTGGCGGAGGGCGATGGCGTCCCAATGGAGAACATGGTAGTCAGCGATCCGGCGCCAACCCCTCCTCCGTGCCATCCTTGCGGTGGTGCACCATGATCATCGGCGAGGCCCGTGCCCAATATCACGGACCACGATGAGGCGAAGCGTGAGGAAGCAGTTCCAAGAAAGCGAGCCGGCCGCGTACAACCACCATCTCCTCAAGGAGCACCAGCAGGCGGAGGAGCAGATCGCCGCAGAGTGGGCGTTGCAGGAGGCGCTACTCGCCTCGTACCGCTCCGCCCACGAGGGACGCCTCCAGCGATGGCGGTACCGCATGCGGGTGGCGAAACTACGGCCGCCTACAAAGAGGCGATAAGCGGGCGGCGCTGTTTGGCGAACCGAGGGCGGCGGAAGGACAATACCAGCTCCGGCGAGTCCCGCTCCGCTAGCTTTGGCGAGGCCACTGCTCGGCCCGAGGCCTTGGCACCAACAACGAGGCGAAGACACCGCCGGATCCGCCGAGGCCCGCCACTGCCGGCAGCGAGGAGATTTTCCCGCTCCACCGGCGCCGCCCACCGGCAGCAGGATAGAGGACATCACCGGCTCCGCGAGGCCCGTCCGCTGCCAGCGAGGCCGCGCCACCACGAAAGCGAGGAAGAGTAGAACCACGGTAGGTTGCCGTCGCTCGGGTCCAAGTAAGGCCACCGCTGCTACCTTCGGTTGAAGCCATGCTAAGCGGGTTGACCAGCGGCGGCGGTTAGCTTCTTGGTAGCGATGTGGAGTCGGAGAGCTATGTTGGAGAAGGACACGCTTCTACTTAGCTACTTTGGTGCGATTGGTTGGTAGCAATTGGGCCAACAGGCATCTGGGGCACATGTCGATTCATACGCTACACCTGCGATTAAATCATGGCTTTCTGCTTTCGACTCAGCCGGACACAGGTGGGTAGCTTCGGTTAATTAACTAAACCTCGAGCGCACCCCTTTTTAGCTGAAAAATGTATGAAATGTAATGAAATCCGGCATGTTTATATGAAATTCGACCATGTATGAATGAATTTATTTCGATTAGTTTGAATTCTTGTATCACTGGCATTGGATGAACATACAAAGCAATACGTACTAGCATTATTCCTAGGTTGATCACCTCATTTCCAGCAGTTTCACATGTACTCCCTCCGGTCCTTTCTAGTCTGCATACAAGTTTTGTCTGCAGTCAAAGTATCTCGACTTTAACCAGTCTTATAGAAAAAAGTATGCACTTTCACAATGTGCAAAGTAAGAAGGAACAGAAGGAGTACAAAGAGTTTGAGCAGCTTTTTAGCGTTCCTGTACATTGCAATCAAACACAAAGGCCTGGCAATTCATAGAGAACATTCAAAACAATCGATGATTATGTGTCTCAGTGATTCACATGTCATAGCCAATATTTACTTCAGAACTAAAGAATTAAGAAAAAAATGGATCGACGCTGCTGACAACGAAGGGCGTCTGAAAGTGCAATCATGCCCTTAGTCTTATTTTGATGTTGATGACAACATGCATGTATGGGACTAATCATGTTTATCAAGTATATCTCAGGATTATGTCTCAATGCTGTGTGTGGATCATGACTAGGGAAAAATGCATATTACTCAAGATCGGAGATACAAGACAATAGCATTGGCTTTGTTTACGGTTTGTTCTTGAGTATAGGGATACCACACTATTAAGAGGGGATCGTTGGATCTAGTGAAAGACTTGCTCAAAACCCACCAACTCCAGCTTTTCACCGGACGTCCGATCACTCTCAGCTTTCCAGACATCCGGCTCTCCATGGTCGACCGGTGTTTCTTCAACAGAATGATATGCACGGATGTCCGTGCTTCTCCGGATGTCCGGTCGCCGGATGTCCGTTTTCCTCCGGAGGTCCGACATTTCACCTACAAAACACTTTTTACAGATTTCTGGTGACCTACGGACGTCCGGTCATTGGACGACCGAAACATCTCGAACGTCCGTTAGCTGTGTGCTGGTTCGTGCCTTGTGGTTCTCCAGCGTCCGGACGCCCGATGTCTGTCGGACGTCCGGACCTATCTGTGCCACCGGACGTCCGGTCCTGTCCGGATGTCCAACGTCTCCTGTGCACTTAAGTTGCTCAAACGGTTACTTTTTACTTCCACGATATATAGCCTTCTTCCTCCCACGGGATAAGGTTGACCATTCACTTTGAGCTTGCCAAGAACACTTTTCACTCTCTCTCTCTCTCAATCCTCTACACCAAATCCTAGATCCCCAAGTGATTTGGGAACATTTGAGAGAAGTTCTCCAATCAAGTGATAGATCCACTCCTTCCCCTTCTTCTCACCAAAGGAATTTGTGATTTGAGCAAGTTTCGAGCTTTTCCCCATCGTTCTTGTTACTCTTGGAGGTTGGAGACTCCTAGGCAGTAGGAGTCTTTCGAAGAGGAATCGACATTTGTGATTACCCCTATAAAAGTTTGTGAGGGTTTGGAGACCACCCCAAGGTCTACCACTAGTGGTTGAAAGCGCCTCCGTGGTGTTGTCTCACAGGGAGAATAGGGTGGGCCTTTGTGGCATTGGTGTGCCTTCATGGTAACATCCACCTCTCTAATGGTGACGTAGCTTCTCTCCAAGGAAGTGAACATCGGCATACATCCTCGTCTCCCGGAGTTGTGGTTATTCTTAACCCTAACTCTCTACTTGTGGTTACTTGTCTCTTAGCACTTACTTATATTATATTGTGCTTGCTTACTTACATCGTGTGTAACTTGTTTATCTTGCTTAGCTCTTAGCTTCACACTTGAAATTTTTAGGCTCACTTTCATATTCCGCATTATTGCCTAAAATTGCTAAGTAGTAATTAAAATTTGTAATTGTACCTATTCACCCCCTCTAGGTCCATCTTGATCCTTTCAATTGGTATCAGAGCTTCGTGCTCTATTCTTGTGGCTTAATCGCCCTAGGCGAGATGATCCCAATGGGACTCCACATGTTGCGGTCCGAAGGATAAAGGCGGGGCTTCTTCAGAAGTCAAGTCCATTACTCATTACAAGAAATATGTCAACTAGTGACCTACTGTCAGTGACCCTGGAAGAATTGGTCATAGATCTATGACCATTTCAGACCAATTGGTCAAAATCTATTAGGGGCTCCAAACCTAAACTATAACAACCATTTTGATCGAGAAAGGTACTTAATTTTCTTACGAAATGGTGCATAAGCGATCAACGATGGTTGATGGCCTTATTTCTAGCTAATTATGACTAATCTAGAATGTCATTACGTTGTCTTTGTCGCCACCTCAACATTTTTTGCCTATGTGTCATGTACATGTGTCAAATGTTTCCTATGTGTCATGTACATGTATCAAATTTTGCCTATGTGTCATGTCCATGTGTCAATTTAAGATTCGTGAGCCTTGAATTATACAGCTGACCAGTAGGACCCATCGTAATGACCAGTGGGACACGCCGTACTGACTAGTGGGACCCGCCATGTCAGACCAGCCATACTGACAAGTAGGACCCGCTAGGTAGGATCAGCCCTGCTGACTAGTGGGACCCGCCGCACAGACTCACAAATGCTTCTGTGGCCAATACTGTGCAAAAAAGGAGGGTGACCGCGAGGCCTCATTCAACCCACCCCTTTTCTGAACCTTTTTCGCGTTACCGAGTGGGCCGACGGCCCATAGTCCACACAAGTGTGAATATCAGTGGGAAATAGGTGATTCGTTCAAGTTTGAGTCCACACAAATTTAGGGAGTTCAAATGTTTTTATCAAATGTTGAAATTGCACTTGAAAAATGATTATCAAATGTTCGAAAAATGTTAATATGTAAATAAAAAAGGTTAATCGTGTATAGAAAAAATGTTGACCATTTATTAAAAATGAAATTCAAGTATTTGAAAAAAAATTGAATGTGTGAAGAAAATAATGTTCAATTTTTATAAAAAAAAATGTTGACCATGTATTTAAAAATGATGGGAATAGAGAAAATGTGTCTCACGTATACAAAATATGTATACAAAAAATATATAATGTGTATGAAAAAAATTATCATGTTTTCTAAAAATGTTAAACGAGCATTTTAAAATGTTAATATATATATATATATGGATCATATCATTCTGTTATTCAAAAAATTCCCAAAAAAATCTCATAAATTGTTTGGATCGTATCTTCATCAAATATGTCAAAAACCTTCCTTGCCTAGTTCAAAAATAACTCAACAATATTTATTTTCCTATTCTATTCAGAGCAGCACTTTGTGAAGGAAGTGTTATTTATATATTCTTGATTTCCCTAAAAATTTGTTAAGACATTCTTCTTTGTATATGATCATCCTCAGCCGAATCTCACGCCCATTGGCCATGTGCATTTCCCGTACCGCTAATGAAACACTTGGCTGCTAATTCATGTTTGAGCATAGTTCGGTCTCCTCATGACAATCTTATGTTATAATTTTCTTCCTAGCACCTACCTGGGGAGTGCCCAACTCACTAGACATGCCTAGGCCGCCCAGAACGCATGGCAAAGCCACGGTCACTCGGTGACCACGCGGCGGCATGCGAGCGTAGGCGCTCTAGAGTTGGGTCCCTCGGCCATCGTCCAAACCTCGATGTCTCGCCATCAAACCATGTATTTCTGATTAAATAGATACTTATTTACCTAGAAATGATTTCTGGAAAAAAATAAAGAGCAAACTATGAGGCACCTGTTGTTCAAATTTGACCCGCTTCCAAGCCCAATCGGCAGAATTTGTCTTTTTCACGGAGGTGGATCAAAACTTTTGACACCCAACCATTTTGTCAATTGTGCATTATATATGGCCTAGTATTTTATAAAATTGATTAGGTCCAATTTTGCAACAAATATATGGTAGGTCCTTCACAACATAAACTCATTTCGGGCACTCAAAAAATGGAAAATGGATCTTTCGTCCAAAGAAAATGAAAAGTTCCTTAGGCAACATTGTTTGTCATTCCAAGATGCACCCTTCTGCATGATATGACGTCATTTGAATAAACTATGCCATGAATGTGGCCATAAGATTGATCATTTGGCTTGAAAGCCATGAATCTTCACATGATAGCTCATTTAAAGAACACTTCTTAAAATAATTACCGTATTACAAGTTTATTATTTTTCCTGGAAACTTGGTCACATATAATGACACAATGCGGAGGTTTCCCAATTTTTTGATTTTTTTGAATTTTTTAAGCCCGTTTCAAAATGCGGTCAAAGCTTGAAGGCTTGACCTTTCCTAGCTAGTGGTTGAATCTTGGAATTTTTTTGGTGTTTCTCTGATTAAATAGATACTTATGTACCTAGAAATGAGTTTTGGAAAAAATAAAGAGCATACTATGAGGTAGCTACAGTTCAAATTTTACCCGCTTCCAACTGAATCAGCGGGAATTTGTCTTTTCACGGAAGGTGGATCAAAACTTTTGACACCCAACCATTTTGTCATTTATGCATTATATATGGCCTAGTATTTTATAAAATTGATTAGGTCCAATTTTGCAACAAATATATTGTAGGTCCTTCACAAAAAAAAATCATTTTGGGCAATCGAAAAAATGGAAAATGAATTTTCCGTCCAAAGAAAATGAAAAGTTCCTTAGGCAACATTGTTTGTCATTCGAAGATGCACCCTAGACACTAGATCACATATAATGACACAATGCAAAGGCTTTCCATTTTTTTGATTTCTTTATTTCTTTATGCCAATTTCAAAACGCGGTTAAAACCATGGGCATAACCGTTCGTAGCTGCGGGTGGAATCTTACAAAACTCATAGTGTTCTGTGATGAAATATATACATGTGTACCTAAAAATGTTTTTTGGAAAAAACAATGAGCAAACTATGAAGTTGTTGTAGTTTAAATTTGACCCGATTCCTCCTGATTTGGTACAAGTTGGTTTAAATGGCCAAAAAAGGCTAGAACGATCGGAAATGCATACAAGTTGGTTATCATCCATAAAATGTGGTATAACTTGAGTGAAAATTTTAGTGGTTCCATTTTGCAAAATATTATTGATAGTTGCTTCATAAACCCCTTTGTTTTTAGCACTTAGGGACTATATTTTAAATTACACCCGGAATCTCCAACCAATCAGGACATCTCCCCTGGATCACCCTACCTTAGGCGATCTGAACCGTCCGATCGTCCCGGATCCAACGACACACTTGACCCCCTCACCGTCTCACCCAACTAACCCTAACACAACCCGCACCACTCGTCCTCTCGTCCCCCTCTATCCTACGCACCCACAGCCGCCGCCCTCTCCCTCCCTCAGATCTCGATCCGCCGCCACCGCCAAACCCACCCCCCGTCCACGACCCTCACATAGACGTGGTGCTGTGGCGCCAAGGCCGGGCCGACACAGTGCCCTACTCCTAGTGACCGCCGACGCCTCCTGGATCCTATTCCACGATGCCTCTGGTAACACCGCCGTGTTGCTGGCCGCCGACATTCTCTTCCTCCTCCTGGTCGTGTTGTACGCATGGTCCAGGGCCGCGCGCCTCCTCGGCCACCCCGTGCCGCCCATCCCCGACCTGCATCCGATGGCCGACGAGCTCGACGCGCTCATCCGCTTCGGCCTCACCGGCATCGCCTCCACCTTCCGCCGCGTCACGCAAGGCCAGCCCGGCTCCGGGCACGTCTTCGGCTGACTCAACTGCTCAAGGAACCATGAGCCTTCCTCTCCGGCCCCCTCCACCTCGTCGTCACGGGATTCGAGCTTGGCCGCGACGGAGGTGTTGGAGGTTTTCTCCTTCCCCACAATCATGCGCCCTTGAGAGGTGCCCCTGTGCGTTTCTTCTCGAGGCGGCAACACAGCGTCGTGCGGTGGGTGGGATTGTGGCCCGCTCTTACGCTCCAGCGAGGAGGGAGCCGGCGGCGGCTCGGCTGCTCCGACTCCATGGAAGCCTTTCAGGTCCCCTTCCCCTCTCTCTTCCCTTTTCATCTTTGCCACCACCCATCTTCTGACCCAGCACTTCTGATCCGATCTGGTTCGCTCCGGTGGCGCTGGATTTGGGGATTTCCCTTCTCTGAAAAACGTACGGTCGCTGATGCTTGATGTGCTACCATTCTTGCAGTTGCTAGCAGAAGCAGAGCAGCCCACTCGGCTCATTTCAGATCTGTGTTGGTTGTAGTATGGAACCTGCTTATAGATATGAGTTGTGTCCCATCCATTTTAACTATGTTTGGTAGTATTACTTCAGATTTGATGGTGAAATAATTAAATTGATGATGTTCTTTTTGTTAACTATATTCTAATGCATGTATACATGTGGAATGCACGGGTTAACTCATCCTTATTGATTGACCCTCTCTATTAATTGATAATGTATGCTTTCCTTGTATTTAGTAATTTATATGGTTTTGGCCTCTTACAATAAAACATTATATATGTTTTAATTATAATACTGCATTATGGAATTGTTAAAAATTGTTGTTCTGGAATTATGCATCTTAATGGAATTTCTATGTGTTCTCATAGTTTATCTACGTCTGATATTCTTTGTATGTTTGGCTGTTCTTCAAATCTTTTTCTTTCTGATATTGGTTTGCACATTCTTTACGCTCATTGTCTGATTTGATACATTTTTCTTTCGGATGGAATACCTTGAGGCGCCCTCTGTTTCCTATCTTCTTATTTAGCTCTTCAGATTTAGCACCCACCATTAGTTTGCAGTACAGTCTCTATCAATCAAACTAATTGATTCACGCAAACATCCAGTAAATGGCTAAATTGCAGCTCTCAATGATTACTGTCCACTCTGAAATGCATATCTAATTTCTCTCAATGTTCAGTGCCAAGGATCTCAATGTGGGGTGTGCTACTGCTATAGTGCCCACATTTGCTTCCATTTCTGCTCACAAGCATATGCACCTGCATGTCTGATGCAATGGTAATATGTTTTAGTCCGTCGTGGATCTCTCCATCTCTTGCATGCTCTGGTTGATCTTGGTTGCATTTGGCCATTTGCTATTATAGTTTGTAACTTGTAAATTATCTTCTTGTTCGCACTGGTCTAATTGCCCTATGTATTACACAACAATAAATCAACATGAATTGTTTGTGGAAATGCTTGTGTTATTGTCCAACTGTCTTATAAGTGTATTGATGTGGATGAGGTGTGTTGTATGTTATCAATTGGCATCTAAATTAGTTCATCTTCCCACTTCCCTACCTGCTATTATGTGCTTGCAAGCTCAAATTTTGTGCTTCTATTACTACCTGCTATAATGTGCTTGCGTGCTTAAATTTTGTGCTTCTATTGCTATGGGCCGATCTTTTGCGGTAAAATAATGATGTTAGATGTCTGTTGGTTTCTGTATATGGGGAAGACGAATTGAATCCTGCAGTGTACTTGTCAATTCTAGCTTACATTGGTGTTTTTCGATCATGTTCTAATTAATGTGTATAGTTCAAGCCCTTCTTTCTATCTAAATGTATTACCTTTGAAGTTCAGTTGCCTTACGAAAAATTATTGGTGCATTTTTGTTTCTCAAATACAAAATAGCTTGCTCATTTCAACTATGGCATCCCCTCATTAACGTCCATATTGCGTCGCTGTTTTCTTGTATGAGAGTATCTCATTCTAACTAGCTGGAGAACAAAAAGCATGGTACTGGCGCAATTTGTGTTGTCATTCTAAATAACTATCCTTTTCTTGAATGGTCCGTTGGTAATATATTTGCCCCAGTTTTTTGATTCTTCTCTACTGATTCATGTAACAGGGCAACCGGGGAAGGCATGTTGTCTATTTTCTTCAAGGCCGTTTTGTTTGTTCCCAGCCCTAACTACGGTTGTCCAGCTAGTTCGGCATGTCGTTCATATCACTATGGTAGTCCAACAAGTTTGGCATGTTGTGAGTTTGGCATGTTCATGACGGGAGCAGGTGCCAGTTTGTGATTGCTTGTAAAGCTTGTAAAGTATTGTATTACACTTGTAGTCATTACTGTGATTGCCACTTTATTATAGTTATAAGGATCTGGTTGCTCTTATTTGAAGTATTATGTGTGCTTTTTGTCTGCCCATTTAAATACTGATTCAAATATGAAGAATATGAGCCTGATAGATGGGACCCACTTACCAGAACATGACAAATGGGACCCAGTTACCAGAACCTGACAACTGGGACCCATCTGACTAGTGGACCCTTCTTTTGGGAAAAAAAGAAAAACTAAATTCGTTTACACAAAAAGGCCACAACCCAACAATAAGAAAGGTTGCAATGTTGGGCTTGGCCCATGAAGCCGATCAATAATTGAAAGAAAAAATATATAAAAAGGCCGAATTGTTGGGCTAGGCCCATGTAGAAAATTGAATTGGACCGGGCTGATTCCTGTGCCACATCAGATGCCTACGTGGCCTGGGGAGGCTGCTAGTGACCAAAACAAGACAGTAGGCATATTTTGGTCGTAAACATCTCGACCTTCTCATAGAGAAGGTCGTTAATTCAATTCGACCGCCAGCTTTTGACCTTTTGTTTTTGGTCACAAAAAGGTCGCAAATGAAAAACAATGACCTTTGAGTGACCAATAGTTAATTTCACAAGTTGACATATTTCTTGTAGTGACTTCTGAGGATCTGGAACGGGCCCTTGCTAAGCAAAAATAGGAGCATGATGCTTCTCTTGAGGCCTTGGTCCAAATGAGAATAGCCACGTTGTCCATGCTGCTTGCACCACTTTCGGGTGGTGCGACTTCGAGGCCAACTATGCCTACTCCGTCAATTGGTCAACAGCCTCCTAGCAATGAACACTCTGGTGTTCCTTGGCTTTATGCAAGACCCCAAGTTGAGAAACCGAAATATAACCCTCAAGGCAAACCTCCTTTACTTGATGCCACTTCCAATTTTGCCTTGTGGAGAGTTGCTATGCAGGATCATCTTCGATATGGAAACGATGAGATCTTTGGAGATCTTGGAGTATGGTTACCATGTAGTTGATCCAAAGAATCCTACACCAAGAGAAATATATGTCAAGAATCTCAATGACCTGCAATCATGTGTATAAGGAGGGTATGGTTGAAAAGGAAAGGAGACCCTTCATACGCATCACAAGTGCCAAGGAACTATGGGAAAGTATTATAAGATCCAAGACCGGTACCTCCACCCTCCGGAGTGCTCAATATGAAATTGCCAAGGGGCAATTGCAAAACTTTTGTATGGAGAAAGGTGAAACTCACAATCAACTCCTTGAGCGTCTCATGACTCTCACCGCCGACGTTGGGTCGTGTGAGTGTGACAAGTCTCGAGATGGATTCAACATGACTAAGCGATTCCTTGTGGACAAGTTGCTTCATGCTCTTGCCCCATATCACCATCAAATGGTGTGGGACATAAGACAACACCATGCCTTCAAGGAAATGACTACAGATTACATCATATCCACCTTCCAACTATTTGAAGAGTCGAAGGCAAATGCTACAAAACATCTTTCCATGCATGGTAATCCAACATCAAAGATTAATCTTGCATTGAAGGCTAAGCATGTATGTGAAGATGAGCAAAGTGAAGAAGAAGAAGAAGATGATGATGATGAAGATGGTGATGAGGTTGAATCCGATGAGGGCCCTTCATATGAAGACATGGCTCTCTTTGTCAAGAAGTTTAGCGCGGGAAAATTCAAGGGAAGATTTCAAAAGAAGAATGTAAGAAAATGCTACAACTATGAAAAAACCAACCATTTCTCCAACGAGTGCCCTTATGAGAAGAGAGAGGATAAACCAAGGTTTCCCAAGACCTTTCCTAAGAAGAATTTGCCAAATCCTTTGAACTCCAAGCTCAAGAAGAGAGATGGGAAAGCAATGGTTGCTCAAGAAGAATCCGATCCAGATGATGTTAGTGGTGTTGCCGGAGTTGCTCAAGATTCTCAAAACACATTGAGGCTAGTCAACAAGAGTGGTGATGTTGTCACCTACAACTACATGAAGGACTACAAGGGCAACGCTCACAAGTGCCTCATGGCAAAGGCCGTGGTAGAAGATGGAGAGGACCAACACTCTCCTGACAAGGTCAAGGTAACCCCACGATCAAACCCTCGTCTTTTCACTCCTCCTACTCCTAGTGATGAGTATCTTGATGCGAAGGATAGTTATGAGGATGATGATATAGATGATCATATGCTTGCTAATCTAAATAAGTTCATGTGCTCCCTTAAAGGAAAGAAGCTCACTATGTTTCGTATGCTTATGGAAATGGTGAGTAAGCACACCATCTCCATTAAGGAAATCGAAACCCTTGTCATCGAGGAAAAGGAAAAATATGAAATCCTTGAGTGGAAAGTCCAATATGAGGAAGCACGAAATGATGAACTATGCTTAAAAATTGGTGCAAACATTGATGTTCATACTAAAGATCTTGCCTCCTTGGAAAAGGTTATTGACTCTTGTGAAGTGTTAGTGAATGATAAAAGTAAGCTTGTGAAGTCTAATGCTTCTCTCTCTAAGGATTGTGAGCTCCTATCTGTGTCCCTCAAGACTAAGGAAGAAGATCTCACCCTTCTTACAAAGAGTTTTGAGACACTCAAGCTTACTCATATTGAAACTCTAGCCAAGGCTTACTCTTCTCCTATTATCAATGTTGATGCTTGTACTACTAACTCCAGTAGTGATCTAGCATCTATTCTTGAGGAGAATCGCTTTCTCAAGGCTCAAATCGAGAAAGGGCTCATGACATGTGCTCAAGGGAAAAAGAACCTTAACGAGGTGTTGAGCCAACACAATGAGGTGTTTGCCAAAGAGGGACTCGGGTTTGACCCAAGCACATGCAAGAAGAAGATGTCCTCTCAAAAGTGCACCACCCCTCTAAAAGAAACCTTTATGCGAGAAGGGCACAAGGAAAAAGGTAAGGTTGTTAGTGGGAAGGCCACTAGGGGCATGCCTACTCTCAAGAAACCAAAATATTTCATGCCTCCATCCTATGTACTTCGTAAGACTAAGGATGGAGAAGTTTTTGCTAAGTTTGTTGGTCCTCGAAATGCATTTCGGTTTTATGCTATTTGGGTCCTTAAGATCCTTGTGACTAACCTGAGAGGTCCCATTGCAAAATGGGTGCCTCTAACCAAGCCATAATTGTGTGTAGGTTGCTTTCTCTTGTGGAGTAAAATGGGTGATTGACAATGGATGTACAAATCATAAGACCGGAGGTAGCAAGTTGCTCTCTGATTTCATGGAAGCTATTCAACAATTTATGAGAATTATGTTTAGTGGAGGATCAAAAGGACAAGTACTTGGGTTGGGCAAGGTGGCTATCACAAATAACATGTCTCTTGCAAATGTCATGTTTGTCCAATCCCTCAACTAGCATTTCCTTTACGTTAGCCAATTGGCTTACATTGGTTATGATACACTCTTTGGACTAACAGATGTAAAAGTCTTTAAGAGATACTCTTGAAGTGGCCTTTGTTAGAGAGTTGATGGCAACCTTTACACGGTTGATTTCTCGAAAGAGAGCACATCCCGACAAGGGGTGGCTATGGCATTGCCGGCTAGCCCATGTCGGCATGAGAAATCTTCAAGATCTCTTAAAGGGTAATCACATCCTTGGACTAACCAATGTATCTTTTGAGAAAGATCGTGTGTGTAGTGCATGCATAGCCGGGAAGCAACATGAATCAAAGCACCCACCCAAGAATATTGTGTCTACTTCAAGGCCTTTGGAGCTCCTTCATGTGGATCTCTTCGGGCCTCCTTCATGGGATAGTCTTGGTGGGAAAAAGTATGGGCTTGTCATTGTGGATGATTACTCAAGATATACATGGGTCTTCTTCCTCAAATCCAAGGGCCAGAGACAAAGATCACCTTCATTAATTTTGCCGAGCAAGCACAACACAAGTTTGACAAAGAAATTCTGGCAATAAGAAGTGATAATGGATCTGAGTTCAAGAACTACACCTTGGAAGAGTTTCTTAGTGATGAAGGGATTGAGCATAAATATTCAGCTCCATACACTCCCGAACAAAATGGTGTAGCATAAAGGAAGAACCGCACACTTGTGGAGATGGCAAGGTCCATGTTGTATGAATACAAGTAAGCCATAGAGTGTTTGGGCGAGGCTGTCAACACCGCATGCCATGCATCAAACCGGCTCTTCCTCCGCACTATATTGGAAAAAGACTCCATATGAGCTCCTAACAGGAACAAGCCAAATGTCAAGTACTTTTCGTGTATTTGGGTGCAAGCGTTTCATCCTCAACAAAAAGAAGCGGTTAGGAAAATTTCAACCTAAAACCATTGAGGGCATATTTGTTGGCTATGGATCAAACTCTCACGCCTATAGAGTCTACATCCATTTCATCCTCAACAAAAGAGAGCGGTTAGGAAAATTTCAACCTAAAACCATTGAGGGCATATTTGTTGGCTATGGATCAAACTCTCACGCCTATAGAGTCTACAACAAATCCAATGGATGTGTTGTGGAAACTTGTGACGTGGTGTTTGATGAATTTAATGGCTCCCATGGGGAACAAGTTGATCTAAGTGATGTAGGTGAAGAAGATTACTCTCAAGATACTTTGACCATGGGTGTTAGTGCACTTCTTCCAATGGAATAAGAACCTCATGATGATGAAGAAGAAGATGGAAGCTTCACGCATCATCAGACCTCTATATCACAACAAGCTCCTATTACTCAACCAATTCCCGTTGTCTAAATACAAGATGATGATCAAGTTCCTCTTCATGATAATCATCAAGAACAAGATCATCCTCAAGGGCAAGAACAAGAAAGTGCAATCATTGACAATGAACCTAAACAAATGAAAGATGAAGAAGAAGATTCTTCACCACACATTAATGATCCATATGTTGAGGACGTGGATGATGGACATGAAGTTGAACCTCGCGAAACCTTAACCTCCATCATGCCTCGAGTGACTGGTCGTGTTGATGTTGATAAAATTCTCACCGGCATATCGGAAGGTAGAGTCACTCGTAAACAATTGACAAACTTTTGTGCTCACTTCTTGTTTGTGTCTAGTGTTGAGCCTCACAAGGTACAAGATGAGTTGATGGATAACGATTGGCTCATTGCCATGCAAGAAGAGTTGAATAGCTTTGAGCGCAATCAAGTGTGGTCATTAGTCAAGAGGCCAACTCACGGAACACAACGTAATTGGAACAAAGTGGATTTTTAAGAACAAGCAAGATGAGAATGGTGTGATCATCTGCAACAAGGCAAGGTTAGTGGCACAAGGGTACTCACAAGTTGAAAGTTTGGAATTTGGTGAGACCTTTGCCCCCGTTGCCCGTCTTGAATCCATTTGCATCTTACTTGCTTATGTTGCTTTCAACGGTTTTACATTATACAAATGGATGTGAAGAGTGCTTTCCTTAACGGTCCCCTACAATAAGAAGTATATGTATCCCAACCACCTGGGTTCGTTGATCCCGATCACAAAGACTATGTGTATAAACTTCATAAGGCTTTGTATGGCCTCAAACAAGCACCTCGTGCTTGGTATGATCATCTTAAGGAGTTTTTACTCGATGATGGTTTTGTGAGAGGGGTGATCGATCCAACTATTTTTACTAGGAGGGACAAGGGTGATTTGATCTTATGCCAAATCTATGTTGATGATACCATTTTTGGTTCTCCTAACATTCATTTGTGCAATAAGTTTGCGTCTTCAATGACCAAGAACTTTGAAATGTCACTCAATGCGGATTTGAAGTTCTTCCTCAGATTTCAAATTCAATAATTTCAAGAAGGAATCTTCTTTTTCCAAGCAAAATACCTCAAGGATATCCTAAAGAAGTTTGGCATGTCTGATGCTAGTCCATGTAAGACACCCATGGCAGCCAAAATTACACTCACTGAAGACACAAATGGTACTCCTTTCGACCCATCTATTTACCGCTCTATGATTGGTTCATTGCTTTATATTTCTGCAGCTAGGCCAGGCATCATGTTTAGTGTATGCATGTGTGCTAGATTTCAAGCTTCCCCTAGGGAAAGTCATCATAAGGCGGTTAAGCATAATCTTAGATACCTTGTTCACACCCCAAAGTTGGGTCTATGGTACCCCATGGATGCTAAGTTTGATCTCATTAGGTACACAGATGCGGATTGGGCTGGAGACAAAGTGGATTGTAAGTCCACGTTCGGTGCATGTTAATTTCATGGATGCTCCTTGATAAGTTGGTCCTCGAAGAAACAAAATTGTGGTGCCGTCTAAACCGCTGAAGCTGAATACATTGCAACCGCTAGTTGTGCAACTCAATTACTATTGATGAGCAAACTTTGAAGGATTACGGTATCACCTATAGACATGTGCCTCTTCTATGTGATAACGAAAGTGCCATCAATATTGCTGAGAACCCCAAAGATCATACCCGCAACAAACACATTGATATTAGGTACCACTTCTTGAGAGATCATGTGGAGAAGGGTGATATTGACATTGCTCATGTTGGCACAGATATGCAACTTGCAGATATTTTCACGAAGCCATTGGATGAAGCAAGGTTTTGTCAACTTAGGCGTGAACTTGGTATCTTGGAGCTTGACAACATTATGTGAAAACTAGTATCCATGCATGCATTATCATAATGTCTTGTCTCGATGTAGGCATATATTTGAGAGACACTCAACTCATGAGTACTCTCACCCTATATAATGCATAAAAAGAACAAGCACTCTCAAAGCTACCATGTTATTCAAACTATGGTGCTTTAACATGATGGAGTAGTGAGTATGCACCCAAAGTTCAAATTTTTGCGGTGCCATGTCACATATACTCAAACATGGGTTTGATCAGTGTGATCTAGTGTTGTTATTGTTGTTTTTAGCCTAGAATACTCACTTCATGACATTAGGATAATTCTTACTACTTACTGAAAATCATCATTGGTACCCTTACTCATGGGATTAGATCATCATTGTCATCATCTCCTCTCTTTGTCATTGGCAATAATACTCCTACTATCTATTTCAGAACATTTTCTGTGTGTCGGTCGTCCGGTGGTATCCGGACGACCGTAAAATCCTTTCTGTTGCCCTACTCCGGACGTCCGGTCTATCCGGTAATCCGTTAATTCTATTTTTCTGGCCTAGGCACTAGACGTCCGTAGGACTCCGGTCATCCGTAAAAAGTCTCATGTTGCCCTCCGGCCTATTCGGTCTTCCGACAAAAAATTCCCTGGTCCAGGCTTCGGACGTCCATAAAACCCCGGTCGTCCATAAAAAGTGTTCTGTTACACTCAGTCCGGACGTCCGGTCTACCCAGTCGTCCGTCAGCTTTTTCCTGGTCCAGTCTTCGGACGTCCATCGAACCCCGGTCGTCCAGGCTTGTCTCGAGCACATATAAATAGCGCGGGCTGCGGTTCGAGGCATTTCTTACCCTAATCCCTTCGCTCCCCTCCTCTATTCTCCACCGCCGCCGCCCTGCCTTGCGGCTCCTCGCCGTGGCTGCTTCGCCGGGCCCTATGTATTTGCACCACTAAGATGCGCCCGATACTCTCCTGCCGTTGTCTTCCTCCGCGCTCTTCACTCCGAGGTAGCACCTATCTCTTCTTCCCTCATCCATTTAAGCTTCGATCTATGGTGGGGGTTGCTGATTTGGGTCTTCCTCCTCCTTTAGGTCGAAATGCCCAAGACCAAGCACTCTGCACGCAAGAAGGTCACCGGTGGGCCGTCTCGTATATCTCGTCGTGGTGACTCCGATGACTCCCAGGAGAGGGATCGTCCTCGGAAGCATGCCGCCCATCCTCACCACTCTTCTAGCAACTCCTCTTCGGAGGACTCCGACTACGAGGATGAACTCAATGATTTGGAGCAGCCCGAGTTTGTTGCTGTTCGCACCTCCGCTCCCAAGCCAGGAACTCGTCGTCCCACTTTCAAGCCTCCACCTCCTCCGGTGCAACCTCACGGTGATGCTCGTCATGTCTCGCTTGAACCTCCTTTTCCACTTTCGGCCATAGCGTTAAAAGCGGTTCAGCAGCGGTTTCCATTGCTTCATATCTTAAGTTGCGTCGAGATGTAGAACAATTTACGGTTGCTCGTGACTCTCAGGACAATCATTTTTGCACTAATGTCCAAGCTGATATTTTTACCACTGTCATCATTCCTAAGGGTCTTTCTCTGCATGTGTGCATTGATATAGAGCATATTCATACTCATGCAGAGAAATATTCGATGCTATTGAGCTCATTGAGTCCTCAATCTTGCCGCCCCATTTGCATTTCAACATGGTATAACCAAGCCGCCATTCATCAATTCTATGCCACATGTTTCTTCGGTCCAAATAAAACTGTTATTTGGATGACCTCCGACACAAAGCTCCCGGCTTCATATTCTCAAATTTGTTGCTGCCCTTGGTTTTCCTGACACCGGTTTCAAAATTCACAATGATGACCCCGAACAAAGACCCAAGGGCACTGATGCATGTGATGATCTTATCAAACCCATAGCAGAACTGACTGAAGAGGAGAAATATAAGGGTTTTAACCAAGTCTCCATTTGGCGTGCTCCTTTCTTCATTATCTATCAATGTGTCATTCGCACCCTTTTATCCTAAGATGTGTGACAAGGGGTCCTGCAGTAGCTACTGCATCGCCTCTATGCATCTCCGAAAGGGAAGATCAATGTGCCTCATTTCCTATGGCATGAGATTCGCCTCGCTTCTTTCCAGCACAAGCGGGCCTTTCCTCATGCTCCCTTTCTTCAGGCATTTATCGAAAGTGTGGCTCTGTTTCGTATTGTCCGCACTCATTTGCATGAGCGATGGGTCATTCCTGCACACATGGCCGATGACTATGTTCCCAAGGATTCTTCCTCTTCTGCTCATCCACGCCGCACTGTTGCTAGCACTACTCTTTCTGCTCCCTCCGAATCTGCACCCTTTGGCCGCGTTACTCGCTTTCTTGGGAAGGCCCACTCTGCCTTGATGAAGGATGTTTCTTTTAACTGCTCCCAAAATCACAATGTTGTCACACGCCTTATCACCTCCAAAAATGCTCTGAAGGATGGTCTGAGAGACTCCAGAGTGTTCGATGTGAGTGATAATGACCGTTCTGATGAGACCCCTTATGAGTTTGGCTTTCCTTGGGTCTGAGTGGTGCGATTTATTTGACGAGGTCGGTGGTAGTGGTGCTCATGATGAGGATGATGAGGCAGGGTTCTGATGATGATGATGTTGTTCTGGTTGCTCCCCTTGGCCCCCTTTTGGGTACTTGCTGCCAAGGCGGAGTAGTAGTATCCATTGAGTACGGTAATATGTGATATTAACTTGTATTGCACTATGATATGTATCGCACCATGAACCTTTACTACAAAAAAAAGACACATCCGTGACATTTTGGGCCGATGAATTTTATTTCTGTCATACTTATGACACTTCTATGACGATAATTTTGACAAAACCCGGTATCATCATAGATGTGGTGGGGTCCTACTTCTATTACAAAAAATCATGACAGAAAATGGGCTTTTCGTCCTAGGTGGGACGGAGACGCAGCTGCATGACACTCTTTGGGCCGTCCATGACGGAAAAATCCGTGGTAGAAGTGAGGGCGAGGAAAATATGGGTGTGTTCCCGGTTATGGTAGGTGGTCGGGGCGGCGATCTCGCGTTTCTCTACGTACGCCTTGCAGCGTGGAGTGCGGCGTTAGGCTCTAACTAACCCGAGCGAGGCATTGGGCTCTAACTGAACCATAGCGATTGCACTGCCGGGGATTTCACTGCAGGCTACACGTTACCGAACCCGAGCGATCGATCGGCGGTATTGGCGAACCCGATCGGCGATTCGCCGCTACTACGCTAAGCGAAGCCGATCGATGCTGCCTCGGGATGAGCGGTGAGTGTTGTTGGGGGGGTTTTGGATGAAGCGGTTCGGTGGGGTGGATGAACAGGACCCCGTGGTGCTGCCTCTGGATGAACAGTGAGCATTGCTGGGGGGGTTGGGGTGTTGGATGAACAGTTCCCGGTGGGGGTGGATGAACAGGACCCCGTGGTGTTGCCTCTGGATGAATAGGATCCCGATCGATCGAGCCAATTGGGACTGGATGAACAGGACGCTGTAGAGGGCTGGATGAACAGGACCACCCCGTGGAGGGCTGGATGAGCGATAGATGGTGGAGTGGATGAGCAGTAGCCCGTGGAGGGTGGTTGAACAAGAGCACATGGAGAGGGTTGGTTGAAGCAGTAGCTTGATTGGAGTAAGCGGCGGTGGAGGCTAGATAAGCGAGGAGCCCGTGGATGAATGATCGCGGTGGAGGCTGGAGGAGGTTGGCGGTGGATGAACAATAGCACTGTGGAGGCTAGAGAGGTCGATGGTGGAGATGAAGCGGTATCCCGTGGAGTCCCGTTTTGCGGTACGCCACACCCCTCCTGATGAACAGGACCCCCATTTCGACCGTAGCGCTACAACACAAGTCCGTTTCCTCCGTTTTGCGGTACACGACACCCCTCCCGCTCAACAGGACCCCCGTTTCGACCCTAGGAGGTCCGTTTCCTCCGTTTTGCGGTACGCCAGACCCCTCCCGATGAACAGCATCCCGTTTCGAATGTGGCCGGTCGTACACAAGGCCGTTTCCTCCATTTTGTGGTACGCCAGGCCTCGTTTCCATCGGCTGTTCCGTCCAAGCTGGTTGGCTCCCACGCGTTCCGTTGCCTTCTGATGAACACGACGAATTTCATTGCCTCCCCATGAACACGACGATGACGCAGTTTCTCCGATCCGACCCAGCCATGTACATGAGCCCTGGCCATACGTACGCATGAGTAGGCGTTTGAAACCCCGCCCGTATGTACGTACATGGCCGTATTTACTTTCTTTCACCCTGGCTGATGTACGTACGTGTACATGCTATGTGCGCGCCTCTACCATGACACGTGCGCGCCTCTACATCGACCAGTATGTACGTACACATTCGCGACCACAATGATAACGCTACGTACGCTTTGACCAAGTGGGTCCCGACTGTCAGGCACTTCCTTGCGTGCGAGGATGTAGCTGGTGGGTCCCAGCAGTCAGGGGGGCGAATCATTTTTTTGCCCGGATGCACTTCCTTGCGTGCGAAGATGTAGGTGGTGGGTCCCAGTACTCAGGGGAATTAATTTTTTCACGAAATATGGTGGCCCGTCCGGTGGGTCCCTGCTGTCAGGTGGAGGAATAATTATTGTGCGCGTAATAAGGAGGCACTTCCTTCCTGCGGCCGTGGACCCAGGTATCGGCCTCTCCGCGTCTGATACTCTTCCGGCGAAGTCGTTCCTTGCCCACGTTGACCACGCCGCCCGAGAGCAGTAGAGGCGGTGGGCGGCAACGAGGCCTAGGAAGGGGCGACCGCAGGGCGGGAAAACGCAGCGGTGGAAGCCAGCGAGAGAGAAATCTGAGGTTCCTTTGGTTAAGCTGCGGTGTGAAATTTGCCGTCGCCCGCGAGGCCTGGCCAGCGGTGGGAATAGTAGGGGGTGGTGATGCCTCCGCGGCAGCATAGCGGACCACAGGAGGCAGGAGCATGCGACACGACCGGCGCTGCTTTGGGTGGCTAGAGCAAGATGAGCAGAGGTTGAAGAAACACTACGATTGTTGGATGGAGATCGTGCGATCATTGGAGCTAGAATCGTTCATATTGACTAAGTTGACAAAGCACTCCGTCCCCGTGAACTTAGTAGGCCCACAAGTCAGCCCCCCACCAAGGTGGGTCCCAACAGATAGTGGGGGGAACGTTTTTCACGAAATACGGTGGCCGTGTGGTGGGTCCTAGCAGTCCGGGGGGAAACATTTTTTCGCCAAATTTGGTGGCCCATCCGGTGGGTCCTGCTGTCAGGGTGAGGAATAATTATTTTCCGCGTAATAAGGAGACACTTCCTTGCGGCTGTCGTGGACCCAGCTGTCAGCGTCTCCACACTACTAGAAAAAAGGTTGTTACTGGCGCACCTATTTTGGCTATTAATGGCGCACTATAGGTGCGCCACTATTACCATGCCACAAGTAACAAATACTAAGGGCGCACCTCTGGTGCGCCATTAGTATTGCAGATAACAGTGGCGCACCTTGTAGTGCGCCATTACTATTGCTACAGGTGCGCCACTGGTAACTTTTTCTTTGAAATTTTTTGATTTTTTTTCTGAATTTTGAAGGCGGGAAAATAGTAGTGGCACACCGTCTAACCCCCACCGTGCGCCAATGCTATTTTTGAATTTTGAATTTGGATCTGGATCGCGATTTTTTGCCCTTTTTTTTGCTCGTTTTTTTTTGCTCGTTTTTTGCACGATATTTTTTCAAATTTTGTTCTCGTTTTTGGATCTTGTACGTTCTTTTGCCGGAGAGGAGTTCACCAGAGAGGAGGGCCGAGGAGAGACCGTGAGGAGGAGGTCACCGGAGAGGAGCTCGCCTACATCGTCGGAGAGGAGGAGGTCACCTGAGAGGAGCTCGCCTACATCGCTGGAGAGGAGGAGGAGGTCACCGGAGAGGAGTTCACGGAGGAGGAGGAGGACAAAACCGTGAGGAGGGAAGGAGAGGAGGGAGGAGGAGCTCACCGAAGAGGAGTGAGGGAGTCCTGGATTAAGGGGTCCTCAGACAGTCGGACTATATACTTTGGCCGGACTGTTGGACTATGAAGATACAAGATTGAAGACTTCGTCCCGTGTCCGGATGGGACTCTCCTTTGCATGGAAGGCAAGCTTGGATATTCGGATATGTAGATTTCCTTCTCTATAACCGACTCTGTGTAACCCTAGCCCCCTCCGGTGTCTATATAAACTAGAGGGTTTAGTCCGTAGGACAACAACAATCATAATCATAGGCTAGCTTCTAGGATTTAGCCTCTACGATCTCGTGGTAGATCAACTCTTGTAATACTCATATCATCAAGATCAATCAAGCGAGGAAGTAGGGTATTCCCTCCATCGAGAGGGCCGAACACAGGTAAACATCGTGTCCCCTGCCTCCTGTTACCATTAGCCTTAGGCGCCTTGATTCAGGACCCCCTACCGAGATCTACGGTTTGACACCGACAAGGAGGGAGGAAGAGATCACCGGAGAGGAGGGAGGAGGAGCTCACCGGAGAGGAGGGAGGAGAAACCGTGAGGGAGGGAGGGAGGAGGAGGAGGAGGAGGAGGTCGGCTGGAGAGGAGGGAGGAGGAGGTCGCTAGAGAGGAGGAGGACGAGGAGGAGGTCATGGGAGAAGAAGCGGGGAGTATGGTGGAGGAGGAGGAGGAGATGTAGTTGAGGAGAGGAGGAGATGGAGTGGAGGAGAGGTGGAGTGGAGGAGAAAAATGAAGAGGTAAGGAGGAGAGGACCCATACCTGCCATATATCTGACATAGTAATGGGCGCATCGTGGGCAGGTCTTGCCATTACTAACTTTTTTTTTATTTTTTTTATTTATTTTGAATTTTGAAGGCGGGAAGATAGTAATGGCGCACCTTAGGCAGGTGTGCCATTACTAACTTTATTTTATTTTTTGATATAGTTTGAATTTTGAAGGCGGGAAGATAGTAATGGCGCCTTTGTGGGTAGGTGCGCCATTCTTTGAGTTAATTTTTGAAATTTTTGAATTTTTGCCTCTCCAGATCTTGAAAGCCCCGTAACTTTTTCTGTTAGGTTTTTTAGGATTCTAAAAATCTTCAATGGTGTTCCCCCAGTTGAATTGGGATATAACTTTTCGAGTAGATGATTGTTCATATAAAAAACTTTTTCATCGGAGTTCGTATGCAAAAGTTATGCCCATTTTACAAATTCTCTAGAGATTTTGTAAAAAAGTCGAAAATTCATGTCTGTAAATATTGCTAACAACTAGGCCACATATCACATGGGAATCTTATTTTCTTTTATTTTTTTGACATTTCTATCATTTTCTTTTACTTTTTTTGAAACTGAAAAGACGGTCCAAAGGGGGGTGTATTTTGTGTAAATGTTAGTAGTGGCGCACTAGTGGATAGTCGCCATTACTAGTTGAACTAGTAATGGAGCACTATCCTGACAGTACATCATCATTACTAGTTTTGAAAAGAAGTAAAAAATTGTTAGTAGTGGCGCACAAAGTGTGTGGTGCGCCATTACTAGTTAAAACTAGTAATGGCGCACTATACCCTGGTGTGCGATTACTAGTTTACTAGTTAAAACTAGTAATGCGCACTATACCCTGGTGCGCCATTACTAGATTTGAAAAAATAAAAAAAATAAAATTTGTTAGTAGTGGCGCACCGTGGGTGTGGTGCTCCATTAGTGATATTGACACTAATGGCGTACCTACACATGGTGTGACACTGCTATATAGCAGTGGCGCACCACATATGTGGTGCGCCATTAATGTTCATATTAGTTATAGCCCTTTTCCCAGTAGTGCCACATACAATACTCTTTCGATGGAAGTCGTTCCTTGACCATGTTGACCACGCCACGCCGAGAGAACCAGGGCGGTGGACGACGGCAAGGTCTAGGAAGGGGAGGGGCCGGAGCGGTGAAGGCAGCGGCGGTGGATGCCCACGCATAGAGGTATGATGGTTCACTTTGGTTACGCTGCATCTTGAGGTTTCCATCGCCCTTGAGAATAACAGGGGTGTGGGTGAGTAGAGGATGGCCTGGCCAGCGGTGGGAGTAGTAGGGGCGGTGAGGCCTCCGCGCGCCATAACCGACCACGGGAGGCGAGGAGCCACGAGGCCTGTTGGCGCTAGTTTGGGCGGCTGGAGCAAGAAGACCAGAGGTTGAACAAGCACTACGGCCGTTGGATGGACATCGTACGGTCACTGGAGCTAGAATCATGCATATTGACTAAGTTGACAAAGCTCTCCGTCCCCGTCAACTTAGTAGGCCCTAAGTCAGCCTGCCACTATCTTTGGGTCCCGGCTAGTATGGGGAGTATTCATTTTTGTGCATAATAAGGAGGCACTTCCTTGCGTCCAGAAGATATAGCTGGTGGGTCCGAGCTGCCAGCGGCGATAGCGTTTTTTCACGAAATCTGAGGCCCTTTCGGTGGGTCCCGGATGTCGGTGGAGGAATCATTATTTTGCGGCGTAATAAGGATGCATGTCCTTGCGTGCGACAGCGGACCCAATTTGTCGGCCTCTCCATGTACAGATCCACTTCAGATGCATGTCGGTTGTTGACCACGTTGACTAGGCAGCCGAGAAGCACCAGGCGGTGGAAGAAAAGAGCGCCTAGGAAGGAGCGACCTTTGAGGCAGGAAGACTGGCAGTTGTTTCCCACCACGGAGGAATCTGTTGTATGAGGGTTTCTTGGTTAAATGCGCCATCGCCGGAGAATAACGATGGGTGTGGGTGAGTAGAGGGATGGCTAGGCCAGCGATAGGAATGCAGTGGGGCGGTGAGGCCTGCGCACCTTTTCTGACCGACCCAGCGGGGAAGAGGGAGCAGGCAGTCCTGCCGGGCGCTTGTTTGGCGGCTGGGCAGGAAGAAGCGAGATTGAAGAAGCACGACGGTCGTTGGATGGACATCCAACAGTCACTGCTTGTGCGTCAACCTTTTTTTTAGGAAATCCTCAAATTTGTGGAAAATAGCATACAACACATCTGCCATTATTTCTAATAATTTACAGCCCATTTGCTAATTCTTAAGGTTTTTTTTGGAGCCCATATTCTTGTTGTTAGCATTACAACCCATATTGTGGCCATGGTTAAAGATTATCTGAAATTTTGCATATTTTAGTGCGGTCTGAACTGTTTTTAATCCCGAAATTTGAGTCACATTCAAACTGATTTTAAAAATAAATGTATATCAATATAAAATCCAACAAATTGTCCATGCATAAAAATTAATGCAATTTCAAATCTCGAAATGAAAAAAGAAATTTGAAACTAATTGCGGTTTGATGTGTTTTAAAATGTACAACCCATTTCTCATTCTTGATAGGCCATTTTCTCGACCAGCCGAATGAAGCTCTCCTCGTCTTGAAAGATTTGCAGCCCAACAAGCCTCACAAAGCGACTTACTTGGCAAATCACAAAAAAACTAGGCTAGCCATTTTCAGAAAGAAAAAAAAACTAGTGGGCTGGTCTGCGGTAAACCTAAAAGAGAAGGCTGTCTAGACATGCCAGAGTGCCCTACACAGCCCAGCTGACACCCTACTTCTGTCTCAAAAACAAATTATGTAAATGCGACTCCAATTATGGCGATTCAAAAAAATGCCACTACAATTTCAAACTTTGAAAAATGCCACTGCAATTTTTGCAAACTTTGGAAACGCCACTACCAATTCTGAACTTTGGAAGCATACTCAAACTTTGAAAAATGCCACCGGAAATGGCATGAAATGTCATTTTTCAAAGTTTGGAAATTGCAGTGGAATTTCTCAGAAACACCAGATTTGGAGTGGCATTTATCAAATTAAGCAGAAACAAAAATAACTGGGCGAGCTGCTGGGTCCCTGGTGTCAGCCACTCATTGTGCAATTCTCTCGTTTATTGACCACGTTAACAATGGCATGGGACCCAGATGTCAGAAATCCATTGGGAGGAGCCATTTTTTTATTGGCTTGAAATAAGGAGGCACTTGCTTGTGTACTGCAATGACCTTGGTGGGTCCATGTTGTCATCCTCTCCACGTACAATCATCTCCTGATTGTGTACGCGTCAACTTGGTAAGGCCCACAAGTTAGCCTCTAAACCTATGGACGACAAATACAACCCATTTAAAAAAATAACAGCCCATTCCATACGTTCAAATGGAAAGTTCAACATTGAGCAAAGTAACAGTCTGATCCACATATAGAGTCTTGAACTTCCACATTGACAACCATCATAGCCAAGTTAACTATCTACTCCCACTAATACTCTAGTAGCGTACAAGTACTAACTTACTCTTAGCTAAATAGACGATGACGGCCGCCATCTGCTGTACATGCTAAACGCCGGCACCAGCGTCCTCCACCTCGCCTCGGATTTGCGGAGGTGCGATAGAACCGCAGTGCTTTCGCCGCAGCGTTGGCCCTTTCCATGCCGGCGTGATCCACCAAAGTTTCGGCTTCTAAGCGGGAAACCCACTTGACGAGCTGGTAGTCAAAATCGGTGTCGCGAACGCGTGTTTGCCCGACAGCATCCAAGGCTATTTGTCGGGCGCCGGCCTCCATGTAGTCGGCCCAGTGCGGGCACTTTGCTCGCGACTCAGAGGGTCGGTGCGCTGCTGCTACATGTCCCGCTTATGCATTGAATTTCGCTGACCGCAATGACCGTCGCGTTTCCCGCGACACGCTAGTTCATGCTGTCAGTGGTGCGTCTCGTCCGTCTTTGGAGTCGCCGCGCGGCATAATGATCAAGCGAGGTGCACTCGAATCATGTCCCTCCTTGCAAATAATGATTCCATGCATTTAAAGGCCCATAACAATTAAAGCGCATCTTTTGCATCAGTTAGCTGCCTTAATTATGGCTGGCTGCATCCAGGCACTCAAAATTGCTCGCAGCCAGTACGCGGAGCAGCATCCAACGAGTCGCAGCCGAGGGCATTAGTTGATGAACTTTAGCTAGGAGATAAGGCATTTGCGAACGTTTTTCGCTGGCAGTTTCTTATTCGCATGGCATTTTCTTCAGAGCAGCTTGTCAGTTTCTTCAGAGGTAGGCATTTTATTCAAAAACTACCGCCGGATCTTGTGTCGCAACTAAAACTGCAAGGAGCGCATTAGTAGGCTAGCTAGTGATCGATCAGTAACTTGTAAACACTGAGCGAACAGAAATAAGGAACTGTTAATGCATCTCAATGATTCATAGATCATATACAAATATGTAGCTCCAAAAGCAAAGATCAGCCACTTCAGATCTTGCGTCGCAACTAAAACCAACTAGTATGATTCCCATACATAAGATCAACATGTTAATGCATCTCAATGATTCATAGATCATATACAAATATGTGGCTCCAAATGCAAAGAATTAGAAAAAACATCTGTTCTCCCTACTAACAAGGATGCTTCTCTTGGCACATTCAGTACAGACTGAAAGACAAATTTGTTTGTGAAGTCTACAATTCCTCTTGCAAACGTAAGTGGTTTCACCAATAGCTGGAACCATGAGAATGGACCACACATGATGGAGGAACATCCACTGCAATATGATTTGGTCTTCTCTCGATCCTGCAATGAGACTATTTTGAATACAAACTTTAACTTAGGCAAAATGATGCCCATTGTGTAATCAGACCAAAGCAATGAAGCACCTAGTGTTGGCCAATAAATAGTACAATTACTACTTTTCTGCAGTCCATGAAGTGACTATCCAATCTTTACGTGTCTATTTTCAAATGGCACTGCATGAAGTGACTATACTATTCTCTTGTGCAGTTCGACCAATATAGTGGTCACTTTGTGTGTTTGCCAAATAACAGCGATGCGGATAATCGTCTCAATGTATCTATAATTTGAGATTGTTCCATGCTATTATATTACCTGTTTTGGATGTCTATGGGCTTTATTTTACACATTTATATCATTTTGGGACTAACCTACTAGCAGGAGGCCTAGCCCATATTGCTATTTTTTTCCTATTTCAGTATTTGAAGAAAAGGAAGATCAAGCGGAGTCCAAGCGGAATGAAACCTTGGGAGCATGATTTTTCGAGCGAGCGTGATCCGGAGGACTTGGAGTGCAAGCCAAGAAGCAGCCAAAGCGGCCCACGAGATAGGAGGGCGCGCCCACCCCTCAGGGCGTGCCCCCCTGTCTCGTGGGCCCCTCGGGCGGCCACCGACGACTTCTTCCTCCTATATAAGCCTACATACCCTGAAAACATCCAGGGAGCCACCGAAGAAATATTTCCACCATCGTAACCTTCTGTATCCGTGAGATCCCATCTTGGAGCCGTTGTCGGCGTTCTGCCGGAGGGGGAATCCGCCATGGAGGTCTTCTGCATCAACACCATAGCCCCTCAGATGAGTTGTGAGTAGTTTACCACAGACCTTCGGGTCCATAGTTATTATCTAGTTGGCTTCTTCTCTCCTTTTGGATCTCAATACAATGTTCTCCCCCTCTCTTGTGGAGATCTATTCTATGTAATCTCTTTTTGTGGTGTGTTTGTCGAGATCCGATATTGTGGGTGTATGATCAAGTTTATCTATGAATAATATTTGAATCTCCTATGAATTCTTTTATGTATGATTGAGTTATCTTTGCAAGTCTCTTCGAATTATCGGTTTGGTTTGGCCTACTAGGTTGATCTTTCTTGCCATGGGAGAAGTGCTTAGCTTTGGGTTCAATCTTGCGGTGTTCTTTCCCAGTGACAAAAAGGGTTGCACGCCACGTATTGTATTCTTGCCATCGAGGATAAAAAGATGGGGTTTATATCATATTGCTTGAGTTTATCCCTCTACATCATGTCATTTTCTTAATGCGTTACTCTGTTCTTATGAACTTAATACTCTAGATGCATGCTGGATAGCGGTCGATATGTGGAGTGATAGTAGTAGATGCAGGCAGGAGTCGGTCTACTTGTTGCGGACGTGATGCCTATATACATTATCATGCCTAGATAATCTCATAATTATTCGCTTTTTTATCAATTGCGGACGTGATGCCTATATACTTATGCTATTTTGAGAGAAGCCTCTAGTGAAACCTATGGCCCTCGGGTCTATCTTTTATCATATAAGTTTACAATCTACTTTTATTTGCATCTTTATTTTCTGCATCTATATTATAAAATACCAAAAATATATTTATCTTATCATATTATCTCTATCAGATCTCACTTTACATGAAGTGGCCATGAAGGGATTGACAACCCCTTTATCGCATTGGTTGCGAGTTCTTTGTTTGTTTGTGTAGGTTCGTGGGACTTGTGAGGAGCCTCCTACTGGATTGATACCTTGGTTCTCAAAAACTGAGGGAAATACTTACGCTACTGTGCTGCATCACCCTTTCCTCTTCAAAGAAAACCAACGCGAGCTCAAGACGTAGCAAGAAGGATTTCTGGCGCCGTTGCCGGGGACCATCAACATCACCGCGATCTTCACCAACACCTCCGCCATCTTCACCAACATCTCCATCACCTTCCCCCATCTATATTTAGCGGTTGACTCTCCCGCAACCCGTTGTACCCTCTACTTGAACATCGTGCTTTATGCTTCATATTATTATCCAATGACGTGTTGCCATCCTATGATGTCTAAGTAGATTTTCGTTGTCCTATCGGTGATCGATGAATTGCTATGATTGGTTTGAGTTGCATGTTTTATTATTGGTGCTGTCCTATGGTGCCCTCCGTGCGCCCATAGCGTGAGGATTCCGCTGTAGGGTGTTGCAATGCGTTCATGATTAAACTTATAGTGGGTTGCGTGAGTGACTGAAACACAAACCCGAGTAAGGGGATTGTTGCGTACGGGATAAAGGGGACTTGATACTTTAATGCTATGGTTGGGTTTTACCTTAATGAATCTTTGGTACTTGCGGATGCTTGCTAGAGTTCCAATCATAAGTGCATATGATCCAAGTAGAGAAAGTACGTTAGCTTATGCCTCTCCCTCAAATAGAATTGCAATAGTGATTACCGGTCTAGTAACATAGTCAATTTCTTAGGGACAATTTCACAACTCCTACCACCACTTTTCCACACTCGCTATATTTACTTTACTGCATCTTTACCTAAACAACCCCTAGCTTTTATTTACGTGCTCTTTATTAACTTGCAAACCTATCCAACAACACCTACAAATTACTTCTAGTTTCATACTTGTTCTAGGTAAAGCGAACGTCAAGCGTGCGTAGAGTTGTATCGGTGGTCGATAGAACTTGAGGGAATATTTATTCTACCTTTAGCTCCTCGTTGAGTTCGACACTCTTACTTATCGAAAACTGTTGCGATCCCCTACACTTGTGGGTTATCAAGACCATTTTCTGGCGCCATTGTCGGGGAGGTCTTCGCTCAAGTCAAGACATACCAAGTACCCATCACAAACTCATCTCCCTCGCATTTACTTTATTTGCCATTTGCCTCTCGTTTTCCTCTCCCCCGCTTCACCCTTGCCATTTTATTCTCCCTTTCTTTCCCAATCTCCTCTCTTTTCAGCTTGCCTTCTTCTTCCTCCCTCCTTCACTTGCCTTTTTCTGTTTGCTTGTGTGTTGGATTACTTGTCGCCATGGCGCACACTACTAGGAAAAGGGCTATAGATAATATAGACATTAATGGCACACCACACATGTGGTGCGCCACTACTATACTAATGGCGCACCATGTGTTGGTGCGCCATTAATCAAATACTAATGGCGCACCACATCCACGGTGCGCCACTAATAACTAATTTGTTTTCAAAACTAGTAATGGCGCACCAGGATAGTGCGCCATTACTAGTTAAACTTAATAATGGCGCACCACATCCACGATGCGCCACTAGTAATTCTTTTCAAAAAAAAATTCAATTTTTTTGAAACTAGTAATGGCGCACCACATCACGATGCGCCACTAGTAAAAAAATTCAATTTTTTTTCAAAACTAGTAATGGTGCACCGTGTGTGTGGTGCGCCATTACTAGTTGAACTAGTAATGGCGCTCCACTCCCACGGTGCACCATTACTAACTTGGCCCAAAAATTCCACCGAATGCACCCCCCCTTGGACCGCCTTTTCAGTTTTAAAAAATAAAATAAAATGATGAAAATGTCAAAAAAATAAAATATAATAAGTTTCCCATGTGATATGTGGTCTAGTTGTTGGGAAAATTTACAAATATGAATTTTGACTTTATTTGCAAAATCTCTCTGGAATTTGTAAAATGGGCATAACTTTTGCATACGAACTCGGATTAAAAAGTTTTTTATATGAAAAATCATCTACTCAAAAAGTTACATCCGAATTTAACTGGGGGTACCCCGTTAAACATTTTTAACATCCTCAAAAAACCTAACGGAAAAAAGTTACGGGGATTTTAAGATCTGGAGGCAAAAAAATTCAAAAAAATTCAAACTTAGTAGTGGCGCACCGTTTGCTAGGTGCGCCACTAGAAACAGAAAAAAAAATTGGTTTCAAATTTTTTTTAGAATTTTTTTTCAAAAAATGATACGTAATATGACCGGGAAGTTTGAAATATTTTTCAAAATTTCATCATACTCATGAACATGAACAAAGTCCTAGACATCAACAAGGTTTAATAGGATTGATATGATAGATATATCAACAAGTGCCTGTTAAGTGAGTTGGTGCTAGGTTTGGATAGAACTGCGAAGTTAAGCATGCTCGGGCTGGAGTAGTGTGAGGGTGGGTGACCTTCCGGGAAGTTTGACCACTTAGTGCGATTTGACTTGAGATTAAGCATATTGACCCGAGATTAAACCATAGTGACCCGAGATTAAGAAAAAAAGAAAAAAATTGAAAAAAAATTGAAAAAATATTTGAAAAAAAATCTGAAAAATATTTGAAAAAAATTGTTAGTAATGGCGCACTTCTATGTAGTGCGCCATTACTAAAATCGAATAATAATGGCGCGCGTGCGATATACTAATGGCGCACTCCCTGGTGCGCCATTAGTATGAGTGTGCCATTAGTATCTGGTATACTAATGGCGCACCAGGGGTGCGCCAGTAGTATAAAATTCTAATGGCGTGATGCTAGTGGCGCACCTGTAGTGCGCCATTAGTAACAAAACAGGTCGCCACTAGCGGGCCTTTCCTAGTAGTGGCAAGATAATACCAAATTGTGTGATTTCTCAATACCAATAATAATGATTTCCTTAGTACTCAATTGCTCCTCTTAATGATGTTGAGTCTTGTGAAATCAATGCTGCTTTGCTGAATCTTGTTATGAAAGATCAATTCTCCGGCCTTCCTAGTGAAGATGCCGCTACTCATCTATATAAATTTGTTGATTTGTGTGAGTGCAAAAGAAAAAAGATACAGATAATGATATTGTTAAGTTGAAGTTATTTCCGTTTTCACTTAGAGATCGTGCTAAAGCTTGGTTTTCGTCTTTGCCTAAAAATAGTATTGATTCTTGGAACAAGTCCAAAGATGCTTTTATCTCTAAGTATTTTCCTCCCGCTAAGATCATCTCCCTTAGGAACGATATTATGAATTTTAAACAACTTGATCATGAGCATGTTGCCCAATCTTGGGAAAGAATGAAATTGATGATTACAATTGCCCTACTCATGGTTTGAATTTATGGATGATCATACAAAAATTTTATGCGGATTAAACTTTGCTTCTACAAATCTTTTAGATTAAGCCACCGGAGGCTTTGTTCATGGAAATCACGTTAGGAGATGGTACAAAACTTCTTTATAATATTATGGCTAATTATTCTCAATGGCACACCGAATGATCTACTAGTAAAAAGTGCATGCTATAGAAGAAATTAATGTTTTGAGTGGAAAGATGGATGAGCTTATGAGATTATTTGCTAATAAGAGTTCTTCTATTGATCCCAATGATATGCCTTTATCTACCTTGATTTAGAATAATAATGAATCTATGGATACAAATTTTGTTGGTAGGAATACTTTTGGAAACAATGCTTATAGAGGAAACTTTAATCCTAGACCGTTCCCTAGCAATTCCTCTAATAATTATGGAAATTCCTACAATAATTCTAATGGTAATTTTAATAAGATGCCCTCTGATTTTGAAAATAGTGTGAAAGAATTTATGATCTCTCAAAAGAATTTTAATGCTTTGCTTGAAGAAAAATTGCTCAAAGTTGATGATTTGACTAGAAAGCGTTGATAGACTTTCGCTTGATGTTGATTCTCTCAAACTTAGATATTCTTATCCTAATCATGATATCAATGAGTCTCTTAAAGCTATGAGAAGTTCCATTGATGAATGCAAAAAAGAACCGCTAGATTGCGTGCTAAGAAAGATTGCTTTATTAAAGCGTGTTCTTCTAGTTTCCATGAAAATAATGATGAAGATCTTAAAGTTATTGATGTGTCCCCTATTAGATATTTGTTTTCCAATATGAATCTTGATAATAATGGTACTGAGGATGAGTCAACTTTATTTAGAAGGCGTCCCAAGAATTGAGTTTTAGATCTTGATGCTAAATTTGGTAAAAGTGGGATTGGAGAGGTCATGACTTTAAATAGTATTGAACCCACTATCTCAGATTTCAAGGATTTTGCTTATGATAATTGTTCTTTAGAAAGTTGTATTTCCTTGTTGCAATCCTTATAGTCAAAATAAAGCTTTTACCAAACATATTGTCGATGCCTTGATGCAATCTTTTGATGAAAAACTGAATTTGGAAGTTTCTATACCTAGAAAACTTAATGATTAGTGGAACCTACTATAAAGATTAAAATTAAAGATTATGAGTGTTTTCTTTGTGTGATTTGGGTGCTAGTGTTTCCACGATTCCGAAAACTTTATGTGATATTCTAGGTTTCCATGATCTTGATGATTGCTCTTTAAATTTGCACCTTGCGGATTCCACCATTAAAAAGCCAATGGGAAGGATCAATGATGTTCTAATTGTTGCTAATAGAAATTTGGTGCCCGTTGATTTTATCGTTCTTGGTATAGATTGCAATCTTTCTTGCCCTATTATTCTTGGTAGACCTTTCCTTAGAACGATTGGTGCGATTATTGATATGAAGGAAGGGAATATTAGGTTCCAATTTCCATTAAAGAAAGGCATGGAGAACTTTCCAAGAAAGAAAGTCAAATTACCTTATGAATCTATCATGCGGGCTACCTATGAATCAAGTTCCAAAGATGGCACTACTTAGATCTATCTTCGCTTTTATGCCTAGCTAGGGGCGTTAAACGACCGCGCTAGTTGGGAGGCCACCCAATTTTCTTTGTGTTTCTTGTTTTTGTTCCTGTTTAGTACTCCCTCCGTTCCTTGATATAAGGTGTATAGATTTTTGAGAATAAGTCCGAAATATAAGGTGTATTGCGTTGCACCACTCGTTTGGATAATTTTTCTAGGGATTTGATTCCATTTTCTTATATCATGTAAGCTCCTCTATTTTCTCATGTCAATTAGTCATGTGTAATCTCACTCAAAACTTGTGAAATTTTCCCTCCACGTGCGTTCTTTAATTTCCGTGCCAAAAACTATACACCCTATATCTAGGAACGGAGGGAGTAACAAATTTTGTTTCTACTTTCTGTTTAGATGTTTTTTCATGTTTTATTTAGTGTTTGTGCCAAGTAGAACCTATAGGATAACCTATGATATGAGTTGATTTGATTCTGCTGAAAAACAGAAACTTTGCGCTCACAAGAAAAAATTCAATAAATCACAGAAACGAGCTATTGCATTGATTCTTTTTGATGCTGTTCAATAAACAAAGTTTTTAGGACATACTATTTTGGTAGGATTTTTAATGATCCAGAAGTTTGCGTTAGTTACAGATTGCTACAGACTGTTCTGTTTTTGACAGATTCTGTTTTTCGTGTGTTGTTTGCTTATTTTGATGCATCTATGGCTAGTATGTAAGGGTATGAACCATAGAGAACTTGGAAAACAGTAGTTCATTACAATACCTTATGTGGTGGTTTTGTTTTCTTTCACTAACGGAGCTTCTGAGATTTCCTGTTGAGTTTCGTGTTTTGAAGTTTTCAAGTTTTGGGTAAAGATTTGATGGACTATGGAATAAAGGGTGGCAAAAGCCTAAGCTTGGGGATGCCCCCGTAAGGCATCCCCTCTTTTGTCTTCGTTCATTGGTAACTTTACTTGGAGCTATGTTTTTATTTCCTACATGATATGTGTTTTGCTTGGACCGTCGTGTATTATATTAGTCTTTGCTTTTTAGTTTACCACAATCATACTTGTTGTATCACACCTTTTGGGAGAATCCTCCTTGATTGAAATTTATTAAAATACTCTATGTGCTTCACTTATATCTTTTGAGCTAGATAGTTTTGCTCTAGTGCTTATCTTATATCTTTTAGAGCACGGCGGTGGATTAATTTTGAAGAAATTGTTGATCTCTCATGCTTCACTTATATTATTTTGAGAGTCTTTTAGAAGAGCATGGTATTTGCTATGGTTATAAATTGGTCCTAGAATGATGAGCATCCAAGTTGCATATAATAAAAACTATCATATGAAGTGAATTGGATGCTATGATCAACTTGATACTTGATAATTGTTTTGAGATATGGAGGTAGTGATATTAAAGTCATGCTAGTTGGGTGATTATGAATTTAAAGAATGCTTGTGTTGAAGTTAGCAAGTCCCATAGCATGCACGTATGGTTAGAGTTGTGTAACAAATTTGAAGCATGAAGTGTACCTGGCTTGTGCATCCTTATGAGTGGCGGTCGGGGGCGGCGATGGTCTTTTCCTACCAATCTATCCCCCTAGGAGCATGCGTGTAGTGCTTGGTTTTGATGACTTCTAAATTTTTGCAATAAGTATATGATTTCTTTTGACTAATGTTGAGTCCATGGATTATCTGGCGCTTTTACCTTTCCATCATTGCTAGCCTCTTGATTACCGTGCATTGTCCTTTCTCACCTTGAGAGTTGGTGCAAACTTAGCGGTGCATCAAACCCGATGATATGATCGATCTATCACACATAAACCTCCCTATCTCTCCTCAAAACAGCCACCATACCTACCTATTGATGGCATTTCCATAGCCATTCCGAGATATATTGCCATGCAACTTTCCACCGTTCCGTTCATCATCATCATGACAAACATTACTTTTGTCATATTGCCATTGCATGATCATGTAGTTGACATCGTATTTGTGGCAAAGCCACCATGCATAATTTTTTGTACATGTCACTCTTGATTCATTGCACCATCCCGTTACACCGCCGGAGGCATTCATATAGAGTCATATCTTGTTCTAGTTTCGAGGCTTAATTCATGTGTTGTAATCAATAAAAGTGTGATGATCATTATTATTAGAGCATTGCCCAAAAAGAAAAAAATAGAAAGGCCAAAAGAAAATAGGGGCCAAAGAAAAAAAAGAAAGAAAAGAAAAAAGAAAAAGAAAAAAAGAAAAGAAAAAAAAAGAAAATAAATAAAGGGGCAATGCTACTATCTCTTTTTCCACACTTGTGCTTCAAAGTAGCACCTTGTTCTTCATGTAGTGAGTCTCATATATTGTGCTTCAAAGTAGCACCATGTTTTCATGTAGAGAGTCTCATAGGTTGTCACTTTGATATACTAGTGGGAATTTTCATTATAGAACTTGGCTTGTATATTCCTACGATGGGCTTCCTCAAATGCCCTAGGTCTTCATGAGCAAGCAAGTTGGATGCACGCCCACTAGTTTTCTTTTGTTGAGCTTTCATTCATTTAGCTCTAGTGCATCCGTTGCATGGCAATCCCTACTCCTCATGTTGACATCAATTGATGGGTATCTCCATAGCCCGTTGACTATTCCTCGTCAATGTGAGACTTTCTCCCTTTTTGTCTTCTCCATACAATCCCAATCATTATTCTATTCCACCCATACTGCTATATCCATGGCACACGCTCATGTATTGCGTGAAGGTTGAAAAAGTTTGAGATTATTTAAGTACGAAACAATTGCTTGGCTTGTCATCGGGGGTATAGAAGTTGGGAACATCTTTGTGTGACGAAAATGAAGCATAGCCTAACTATATGATTTTGTAGGGATGAACTTTCTTTAGCCATGTTATTTTGAGAAGACACGATTGCTTTTATTAGTATGCTTGAAGTATTGCTATTTCTTTTGTCAATATGAACTTTTATTTTGAATCACTTGGATCTGAACATTCATGCCACAATAAAGAGAAATTACACCAAGAATTATGCTAGGTAGCATTCCACATCCAAAATTCTGTTTTATCATTTACCTACTCGAGGGCGAGCAGGAATTAAGCTTGGGGATGCTTGATACGTCTCCAACATATCTATAATTATCGATTGTTCCATTCTATTATATTACCTGTTTTGGATGTCTATGGGCTTTATTTTACACATTTATATCATTTTTGGGACTAACCTACTAACGGAGGCCCAGCCCGTATTGCTGTTTTTTGACTATTTCAGTATTTTGAAGAAAAGGACTATCAAACGAAGTCCAAGCGGAATGAAACCTTGGGAGGCGTGATTTTTGGAATGAGCGTGGTCCAGAGGACTTGGAGTGCAAGCCAAGAAGCAGCCGGCGGCCACGAGATAGGAGGTGCACCCACCCTACAGTAGCGCCCCTATCTCGTGGGCCCTTCGGGCGGCCACCGACGTATTTCTTCCTCCTATATAAGCCTACATACCCCAAAAACATCCAGGGAGCCACCGAAGAAATATTTCCACCACCGTAACCTTCTGTATCCGCGAGATCCCATCTTGGAGCCGTCGCCGGCGTTACTGGGAGGAATCCACCATGGAGGCTTCTACATCAACACCATAGCCTCTCCAGATGAGTTGTGAGTAGTTTACCACAGACCTTGGTCCATAGTTATTAACTAGTTTGCTTCTTCTCTCTTTTGGATCTCAATACAATGTTCTCCCCCTCTCTTGTAGAGATCTATTCGATGTAATCTCTTTTTGCAGTGTGTTTGTCGAGATCTGATGAATTGTGGGTTTATGATCAAGTTTATCTATGAATAATATTTGAATCTCCTCTGAATTCTTTTATGTATGATTGAGTTATCTTTGCAAGTCTCTTCGAATTATCGGTTTGGTTTGGCCTACTAGATTGATCTTTCTTCCCATGAGAGAAGTGCTTAGCTTTGGGTTCAATCTTGCGGTGTTGTTACCCAGTGACAAAAAGGGTTGCAAGACACGTATTGTATTGTTGCCATCGAGGATAAAAAGATGGGGTTTATATCATATTGCTTGAGTTTATCCCTCTACATCATGTCATCTTTCTTAATGCGTTACTCTGTTCTTATGAACTTAATACTCTAGATGCATGCTGGATAGCGGTCGATGTGTGGAGTAATAGTAGTAGATGCAGGCATGAGTCGGTCTACTTGTTGCGGACGTGATGCCTATATACATGATCATGCCTAGATAATCTCATGATTATTCTCTTTTCTATCAATTGCTCGACAGTAATTTGTTCACCCACCGTAATACTTATGCTATTTTGAGAGAAGCCTCTAGTGAAACCTATGGCCCCCGGGACTATCTTTTATCATATAAGTTTCCAATCTAGTTTTATTTGCATCTTTATTTTATGCATATATATTATAAAATACCAAAAATATATTTATCTTATCATATTATCTCTATCAGATCTCACTTTACATGAAGTGGCCGTGATGGGATTGACAACCCCTTTATTGCATTGGTTGCGAGTTCTTTGTTTGTTTGTGTAGGTTCGTGGGACTTCTGAGGAGCCTCCTACTGGATTGATACCTTGGTTCTCAAAAACTGAGGGAAATACTTACGCTACTGTGCTGCATCACACTTTCCTCTTCAAGGAAAACCAACGCAATCTCAAGGCGTAGCAGCAGACATCTCTGTTTGCACAAATATCAAGCAGCTAGTAAACATATACCTCACCTTGTATTTTCGGTTTAAACATGTCTCTTTAAACAGCATCTGTCATGTTTTACCTTTGGACAATTTGATCTGATCATGTTTTGCCCTGGACAATTTCATATTGAATTGATTTGCTGGTTGAGCAGAAATATAGTGCCTATTCTTCATCGGACCAAGGATATCCATGTTAGCGATGATGGAAGAGGTGAAATCGATACAACCAAAATTGAGCATCCAATCATTGAATCCTGTCCTGCACCTCCAATGTAGGTCCACCCTCCCAATAAATTCACATGCAAACCACTAGTATTACTATCTAATGACAGTACAAAAAGAGTAGTAAGATAGTAGCAAACCATATACCTTCGTAATGAACAGCTCATAGTGCCACCACTTGGATATAAAGGTTTGGAAGAAAACATGCTCCTAATGTTGAACCAGTTGGACTTTTTGTGCAGTTCCACTAAAATCTAGCATCCCTGTTTGCATGGATATTGAAAGTGTGATTACTATAAAAGTGGCACTACTTGAAGCATAGACTCACAAATATAAGCATTCCAATTTCTTAATGGGAAAAGGTAGCAAGACTATTTCTAACCACCTGTTTGAAGGAATAAATAAGGCAATAGCGGCTGATGTCAGAAAGGCATATATAGTTCTTTCTGAAAGAATGATCGATTCCTGACCTTTCCTCTTCTTTTAAGCATATTTTGTGCAGTTCAACTAAAATAAAGTGTCATCACCGCCTTGACAAGTTAGTGACACTGTACAAAAGGAATGACTGAACATTACATCATGATGTCAGGTATGTAGTCGACAGGCATTAGAGACAAACTTACAGACCTCCTCCGATAACATAATGAACATTAATTTTAACAAAGGTGTGACTAGCTTTTACGGGGATAATTTGAGTGCACTCTACACCCTCTGTTCCTTAATATAAGACGTTTTCGCGGTTCAATTTAAAGTACCCAAACGTCTAGTATTTAGAAAAACAGGTAGTAGTTTACTTGAGCACATATCTGGGAAAGACTGCCACACTTTATTTATGTCCATACGCTAATGCAACACCATTCGAAATTTTGAATACTACAAATATACACTAATCCAGTGGCTAGTGCAACAGTAGAGTAGTTATTTTACTATAGGGTACAGTACAATGGTTTTGCTGAACATATTTCAATAAACTCTAACCTTTGGAAGATTTCTATAAGAATTAACAATACAAAATGTAAAGGTAACACATTTCAGCATTGGTATACTAGTTGTGCATGAGCATTAAACCAAATACAAAAGTCTGAAGGTAACTAGCATTATTAACTAATGACAGTATAAAAAAAACTGCAAACCATGTACCTCCAAGGTAAATATCATTTCGAACTTGAGGGGACCTTAAAATTTTCTATCCCAATCTTGATAATCGATCAAACATAAAATTTGAAGGAGGAGGTGCCCACTCTTGACCTTTCCTCTTGTCTTCATAATTTTTTGTCCAGTTTAACCAAAATAAAATGACACCAGCGCCTTGGCATTTTGGTGACTCTGTACAAAAATATTAACTTATCTCATGAAAGTGAGGTATGTAAATTATAAGCATTAACAGTGCAAAAATCTGAAGGTAGTAACAAGTTTCATCTTTGGTATACTGGCTGTACAACAGCATTAGAATGCATTAGCTGAAAAATCTTTAATACATCCACAATCAACAGCTAACCCTGAAATAATCCAGTGACATTAAATGGCATTGCTTAAATTTATCGGTGGCATTAGACTGACTGCGGCATTAGTTAAATGGGGCATCACTTTAGCAGTAGCATTGCTTGACTTGACTGCTGGCGTTATACTAACAGCAAAAAAGTGACAATAAGAGCATGGGAGGCCCATACGTATAGTGGGCGCACCAGTACGATGTACCTCCATGGACGCACAGAGTGGTGAGGTGATACGTCTCCAACGTATCTATTTTTACAAACACTTTTGCCCTTGTTTTGGACTCTAACTTGCATGATTTGAATGAAACTAACCAGAACTGATGTTGTTTTAAGCAGAACTGCCATGGTGTTGTTTATTGTGCAGAAAACAGAAGTTCTCAGAATGACCTGAAAATCCACGGAGATAAGTTTTGGAAAATATAAAAAATACTGGCGAAAGAATCAAGGCCAGGGGGGCACACCCTGTCCACGAGGGCGCGCCCTCCCCCCTGGGCCTGCCCCCTGTCTCATGGGCCCCCTGACGCTCCACCGACCTCAACTCCAACTCCATATATTCCGTTTCGCGGAGAAAAAATTCAGAGAGAAAGTTTCATCGTGTTTTACGATACGAAGCCAGCGCCAAGCCCTAATCTCTCTCGGGAGGGCTGATCCGGAGTCCGTTCGGGGCTCCGGAGAGGGGGATTCGTCGCCGTCGTCATCATCAACCATCCTCCATCACCAATTTCATGATGCTCATTGCTACCTCTTGAGCACTGCGTTGGATTTCCCCGAAGAGGAGAGGATGATGCAGTAAAGTAGCGTAAGTATTTCCCTCAGTTTTTGAGAACCAAGGTATCAATCCAGTAGGAGACCACGCACAAGTCCCTCGTACCTACACAAAGCGATAGCAACTTCGCAACCAGCAGCTTAGGGTTGTCAATCCCTTCACGGTCACTTACGAGAGTGAGATCTGATAGAGATAATATTTTTGGTATTTTTTGATAGATAGATGCAAAGTAAAAAGTAAAAGGCAAAGTAAAACAAAGCAAGTAAATAAAGTAATGGAGATTGATATGATGAGAATAGACCCGGGGGCAATAGGTTTCACTAGTGGCTTCTCTCAAGAGCATAAGTATTCTACGGTGGGTGAACAAATTACTGTTGAGCAATTGATGAAAAGCGAATAATTATGAGATTATCTAGGTATGATCATGTATATAGGCATCACGTCCAAGACAAGTAGATCGAAGCGATTACGCATCTACTACTATTACTCCACTCATCGACCGCTATCCGGCATGCATCTAGAGTATTGAGTAAAACAGAGTAGCATGTAAGCAAGATGACATGATGTGGAGGGATAAATTCATGCAATATGATAAAAACCCTATCTTCTTATCCTCGATGGCAACAATACAATCGTGCCTTGCAACTCTTTACATCCTTTGAGTAAGGACACACGCAAGATTGAACCCAAAGCTAAACACTTCTCCCATTGCAAGAACTACCAATCTAGTTGGCCAAACCAAACGGATAATTCGAAGAGACTTGCAAATATAACTCAATCATACATAAAAGATTTCAGAGAAGAATCAAATATTGTTCATAGATAAGCTGGATCATAAACCCAAATTCATCGGTCTCAACAAACACACCACAAAAAGAAGATTACATCGAATAGATCTCCACAAGAGAGGGGGAACATTGTATTGAGATCCAAAAAGAGAGAAGAAGCCATCTAGCTAATAACTATGGACCCGAAGGTCTGAAGTAAACTACTCACACTTCATCGGAGAGGCTATGGTGTTGATGTAGAAGCCCTCCGTGGTGGATGCCCTCTCCGGCGGAGCTCCGGAACAGGCCCCAAGATGGGATCTCGCGGATACAGAAGGTTGCGGCGGTGGAATTAGGTTTTTGGCTCCGTTTCTGATCGGCGAGAATGCGTAGGTATATGTAGGAGGAAGAATGCGTCGATGGAGCAACGGAGGGGCCACGAGGCGAGGCGCGCCCGAGGCTCCACCCTCATGACCGCCTCTGGCACTTCTTGGAGTAGGGTCCAAGTCTCCTGGATCACGTTCGGTTGGAAAATCACGTTCCCGAAGGTTTCATTCCGTTTGGACTCCGTTTGATATTCTGTTTCTTCGAAATACTGAAAAAGGCAAAAAACAGCAATTCTGGGCTGGGCCTCCGGTTAATAGGTTAGTCCCAAAAATAATATAAAAGTGGAAAATAAAGCCCAATATAGTCCAAAACAATAGACAAAGTAGCATGGAGTAATCAAAAATTATAGATACGTTGGAGACGTATCACTCACCGCCGTGCGTGAGTAATTCCATCGTAGGCTTGCTGGACGGTGATGGGTTGGATGAGATTTACCATGTAATCAAGTTAGTTTTGTTAGGGTTTGATCCCTAGTATCCACTACGTTCTGAGATTGATGTTTCTATGACTTTGCGATGCTTAATGCTTGTCACTAGGGCGCGAGTACCATGATTTCAGATCTGAACCTATTATGTTTTCATGAATATATGTGAGTTCTTGATCCTATCTTGCAAGTCTATATCCACCTATTATGTGTTATGATCCGACAACCCCGAAGTGACAATAATCGGGATACTTCTCGGTGATGACCATAGTTTGAGGAGTTCATGTATTCACTATGTGCTAATGCTTTGTTCCGGTTCTCTATTAAAAGGAGGCCTTAATATCCCTTAGTTTCCACTAGGACCCCACTGCCACGGGAGGGTAGGACAAAAGATGTCATGCAAGTTCTTTTCCATAAGCACATATGACTATATTCGGAATACATGCCTATATTACATTGATGAACTGGAGCTAGTTCTGTGTCACCCTAGGTTATAACTATCACATGAGGAATCGCATCCGACATAATCATCCATCACTGATCCAATGCCTACGAGCTTTTCACATATTGTGTTTCGCTTATTTACTTTTTCGTTGCTACTGTTACAATTACTACAAAACTATCATCTTTACTTTTGCCACTGTTACCATTACTATCATAGTACTTTGCTACTAAATACTTTGCTGCAGATACTAAGTTATCCAGGTGTGGTTGAATTGACAACTCAACTGCTAATACTTAAGAATATTCTTTGGCTCCCCTTGTGTGGAATCAATAAATTTGGGTTGAATACTCTACCCTCAAAAGTTGTTGCGATCCCCTACACTTGTGGGTTATCATGAGGGAGGTATGGTTGCCCAGAGCAACAAATATCCACGCAGCATATGTGGATTACGTCCCTTTTTCTTCTGTTTAGCCACCTTTTTCCTATGTGAGGACAACAAACCGATCGACTTGGTCATTCTCTATTGCGTTGTCATGCCTTTCTAGCCTTCTTCAACCAAGAGACACGAGACTCATTCCTTAGTTACTGATTTTCCCCTTTTCAACCTAGATGCGGGTTCGATGCCTGCTCTCTTGGACAGTACAGTCTCTCTTCCTTTCCTTATTCAACCCAGACATGGATTAGTCTGCATGAAGTAGGGTTTCCTTTAATAGTGCAAATTAAGGTTTTCGTCTGCGTGACCAGCTAAGCAGAGGATGGCAAATTGGGAAGACTAGTCGCCAACTCGTGCATTCGCACTGTCTAGTTTGCTAAGCTACTACTTTAACTTGACCTATATTATAATATATGGTACATAATTTTTAGACTAATTTTATTTGTGTTGGAAAAGTTTCATTTTGTCTTCTAGTTGGTTTAATATCCAAATCTTTTCATACTAAAAATGAAAAATGTATATAAATAATATAATATGAAATTAAGCATATACTGATCTTTTCCCTATTTAGATAAGAAACTGAACTACTTAGGACTTCCAAATATTGAAAATAATTTCTTCTTATTGTCCGTTCACCTATCACCTATACCGACCAAACTGAACTTTGAATCATGATATTTATCAATACTAATACATTATATATAGAACAAACTTTATTTTTTGGCCATGCCACAGTATGTATGTAGTGACTACCAATTAACATGCATATTACTATCAAAAACTTCTAAACTTCTAATACCAAGATATAATGATATATACACCGATACATATATATGTACAGGAACAGAAAAAGGAATCTGGCTCAGATTATTACACTGTATTTAACTTGGGCTCCAATCCAGGAATTCATATTCTGATAGGCGGGCTCCATCTCATTAAAACTTAATCACTTACGGAACAAACCTGAACCGGGAAGATTGAAAAAAGATGGAACTTTGTTTCTCATATTGAGATCAATTCTCATCCATACATATTTTTCTTCTTGTATGTCCGATTTACCATTAAACATGGTACAATCCGATCGCATCCAACTAGACTGACGTGAAGGTTAATCCTTGCTTGTAAGCAGTGCAAATTCTGTAGTACAACCGTCTGATTGAATTTTTTTGAGAGAAAATGGCCAAGTCTAACATGAGCATCCGATGCATTATGCAACGTATTTGCGACATGGTGACCTGATGACAAGCATAGCTCTGCTCCATAGTTCTGCTTCAACTCGGTCTCCAACTGCACTGCCATAAAATGTTAATTAGAATAATTGGGTGGATAAGGTTCTTAGCCATAAATTTTACAGCTCCATCCATGTGAACAGTGTACATAACATGAGAGCATTTTCTGTCAGCGTGCAAAGTCTATTGCCTGAGATATGAGTAGTTACCTCTGTCCAACAATGATGCTAGCTCGGGGAAATCATTTTTGCCACCTAGAGACAACCATAGACAGCAAGTTATGGGCTCACCAATCAACCTGCCACCCTTAGAGAAATAACTGAAAACATGGAAAACATACATAACTTAAATTGAAATAACTCTGGGGAGAAAAAATCAACCGCATATTCATGGTCAATGTGAAAGGAAAAATGAATTTGTTGAAATCCTTAAAGAAACACGAAACTATGAAAGATTCAGGAAGATCACAGAATGCGAGAAACACAATCCACATATAAGTAGAACATAAGAGACAGTCAAGGTTGAAGGCTTATTCAAAATGAATTGAATTGACTTACATAAAAACCAAACAAAAAATTCTGCTCCCCTAAACTAACATAATTCTTATCAAATTATAAAAATCAGTAAAATGGGAAAACATCAAAACAAAAATCGAAGAATGAAAACAACAGACTCTGGTATGGAAACAATATATGTACGTGATGCCCTGGCAAGCCACATGTACGCCTAGATCCAGGACGCTACGGGCTGACTACACCTGTGATGGGAAGTTCGGAATAATGTAGTGAGCGCACGTGCCTTTTCATTGGCATTTCATGTCGAACGGCCATGCAACGATGGCGTTCCACCAAAGAAGTAGCAGAGTGATAAACCCGCCATCACGACGGTGGCCAACAGCGATGGCGGTCAAGCGAATATTGGATTGAGTGTAACTTGCACGGATTAGTAACATCATAGAGTTATACATGCAGCTAAGCCAACATAGTGTCATATAATGCAGCTAAACCAACAAACTACAATGACGACTCATAGTACCATGTTTGTGTTGGCAAATCACCTCCTCCATTAATTGGGGTTTATTGCATCATCATGTTGCACACCACTGTTTTAAACGTTATACTGCAAACCAAGGAAAAAGTATAACTTGAATCTGACAATTTAAGGAATACACAAAGATTAACTGGTAAAAACACAAAATTCTCAAGATTTGTACCCCTTGGTTGAGTGTAGAGGAAGCTGCTGCCAAATCCACCAATATTTATTTGATAAATGAGAGTAAAAACAATAATCCACTCATTGTATTTGCACTATATAAAAAATATGTTTGATCTAGCCAATGGAGCAATAATAGCAACAGACCAGAAACAACGTTGGCATGGAGTGGGAGAATCTTGACCAGCGCTGATGTGTATAATTTGTCTGCTCTGACCTGATGTCCATGGGCCATCCAAAATTGTACGTGGTAAGGGAAAGGATCCAATAAATGGTGAGCACAACAATATGAGATGACAGGATAGAAAATTTTGAATCCAAAAGAAAAAGGCATGGATTAATTCAATCATAGACCTGCAAGAAAAAAAATCAGAATAAATAGTATGAAAATATGAATCTGATACAGGTGAGGAACATTATTTTGATACAAAAAGCTCATTAAGCACACGGAATCCATACCTTCTGTGAGAGAGACGACCCATTTGCTTTCCATCAGGGCAAAGAGTGATAATCGAGAGGATGAGCCTATGGATTAAGAAAAAATATACCTGATAGGATTCAGGAGCAAATCTTTGGAGAGCAGAAACTAAGAGAATACACGATACAGAAAAGATTGAATCCGAATCAAAAGAAAAAGTCAAGGTCAATGCTACTGTAAGCCTGCAAGAAAACAAATTCGTGTGAAAATACGATTCTGGTGCACATGGGTAAAATTATTTGATGCAAAAAGCTTCTTGACCACATTGAATCCATGCCTTCTGTTTGATAGAGCAGATCCAATTGTTTTCCATTGCCAGCGGGGGAGGATAATCAAGAGGAAGAGAGAAGGCAACCTGATTATTAGAGAGAATCCATTTATTTTTCATTGGGGGTGCAATCGAGAGGAAGAAATCATGGATGGATTTCTGTTCCAGTTGGGGAGAGAAAGATAAAGGGAGAGATGGTGGGAGGAGAGGAGGAAGATATTCTGTTCCAGTTGGGGAGAGAGAGATAAGGAAGAGATCGTGGGAGGGGAGAGGAGGAAGATATCGTCCCGTTTAGTACGTGTATACTACGTTTTTTTAGTTTTTATTCTTTTTTGACGTGACTTTTCCTTTTGAATTGGAATTCTACGTAGTTAATTAGATGAAGATATCTCTAAAAATTAGAAGAAGATATGTTGGTGTCGTACAGGATTAAATAGAAAATTTTATTTTTTGGGTCTCTGTTAGACAAAGAAAATTTTGGACTACAATTTTTTCGCCCGTAATTATATAAGTAGATCTGAACCGTAATAATTCGGTCCCACCAGATTAACGGCTCCTAATTTCTAATTAACATGGGAATTTCTAGGGAGTCTGTGTTGACGCTGGAATGCGTCACACGAACACGTCGATGTGTACCCGCGGCACCGAGGGAGCTGCTCCGCAACTCACACCGCGGGAGGCCGAGTTCCAGCGCGATACGCAAGACAGCAAGCCGGCGCTTTTGGGACCAGACGCCCCGCTCGCCCGGGAGGGACCCCGTCAGGGCTCGCGGCGACGATTGGCTGCTCGAGGTCGGCCTTACCGCCCCTAGAACCTCGTGGATTCGCAGCCTCCAATCTTGAAGAACGACGAAGAACGAGAAGAAAGATACAAGGGGAGAGATAAAAGTAGATGAACACGAAAAAGTATTAGATGTGTTTGTTCGATTGGTGTTGTTCAATCGGCCATCACCCCTTAGGTATATAAGAGGCGGCTGGACTTCCCGTGCAAGGAAAAGGCTTGGATTCACGTCCAAAACCCTAGTCAAATTCGGATTGGTTTTGTCCGAACTTTCCAAAACTATTCGGTTTAAAGTAGCTGCACCTTGCGGTCTTTTTGTGGTGGTAAACAATCTTAGATGGAAACGAGCCCAAAAGCAATCTTGATCGTTTCGACAGGACGAACAACTTTTATGTTGAAAGTTTTTTAATCAGAGGTCATCTTGAGGTCAAATCGGTCGCCCAAAACAGGCTATCCCTCGCTACCCATCAGACAGGGTGTCTGGTGGGCGCGCCAGTTGCCTCTCGACAGGGCTGTATTCGATGGCTCTAACTTGTGCATACGGACTCTGATTGGAACGATTTTTATATCAAAATCGATCATTTTGATGAGACCAAGACAATCCGTGTAGATAATTTTTTCATTTGAGGTCGTCTTGAGGGCTTAATCAGCCAAACTGTACTCTGAATATAAGATCTTAGTACTTTGAGCATAGTTTCGGCCTTCGAGATGAAATCGGACTGCGATGACCCAAATTTCAAAGATGTTCAGATCAACAATACGGAACTCTTTCATGAAGATCACTTCTCCATTTGAGGCCATCTTAAATAAGTTATTGACCGTGCGAAAATCTCTGGTGTCAACACATGCCCCCCTGTTTTTCGGCAAAGTTTGTGTGCCGAAAAATAACTTCCGCATAGCTTGTTCTAAGGACGATGTCAACACTCCATCATCCATTTTGCATGTTCTTAGGATGACAAGTATATATCGGCCATTGCTTGTTTGAACCTCTTGATGCAAACTTGGGTGAAAACTTCTCAGCTTCTATAACAATCCGGTGATAAGGTTCCATAGATCAAAACCATCCTCCGAACCATATTGTTCACCCTTTCTCTAGGATTTTGCAGATAATCAAGAATGAACTTCCTCCAATCCTTACTTTGCCTGCATAAAAGTTTCATTAGTGGCCGAAGCGGTGGGCTTCGATTCAGTCTTACCTATGTTGACAAGACCTAGCATCGGCTATTGGTAGAAATGCAATACATCATGGTTAACATAGTAGCCGGACGCTTGTTGTGCCAACTCTTTCGAATTCTCATGCCTAGATATATGAACAATTTCAAAGCAACCCAAGGTAAATCTTGCATCTAGACATACCAAAAGATAAACTATAAGTGATCCGTCAAAACATTGATAACCCTTGGATATTTGTTGCACTACTAATAACGAATCACGGGAAGCCTCAATATGTATAGCACCTATATCAAGGAAAATCTCCAATCCGAATGACAATGCATATTCGGCTTTGATGATTGTGCAAAAATATTATAAGCGGCCTGAGGCTTCACAAAATAGCTCCATATGGAGATAAATAAGCAACACCAACACCTTGGCCATTGCCACAAATTTACCGTCGAAAATAATCTCCACAGTACTAGAAATACAAGGGCAATATCAATGAACATGTACCTCGTTTTGGCCTCTAATTGAACTAAGGACGATGTTAGGATACTACATCAGCCATGCTTTGACATATTCTTAGAGGCGATAGATAAATACCGACCATCAACATAATGCCCATGTAGAATTCATTCACCAAATCATATATAGCCGAAATAAACAAATGAAATAGCAATCAAATATTTCGGCCCTTTGGATTAGCAAGAAAAAATGTAGCTAATAAAATGTATAGAGATTTGGTAATACCCTCTCATGATGCAGAAAATTATGTCCCTTCCATGGATTAAAATAAATCCAGGGAGGGTAATTTATCATACCTGATGATGAATTCCATGGCAAAGGCATCAATGGTATGGTTGAAGAATATGGATGATGTGCTAACCGAAGATTTTGATGGGGTGATGCAAACCTTCGGCTTAACTGTTTTTGGCTTCCATCCTTCTCTTTCTTCACTTTTGTAACACTTGTTGCAATAGAAGGTTGCACATCACTTTCATTTTGACTGCTCCTCTTCGGAACCCATGCCATCTTCTTCTTTTTCAGCTCTTGTGCACTAAGTTTTTGTAATTCCTTCTTTCGTCAATACGATAAGCCGAGTGGGCACCCCGGCTGTGATTTTGTTTGAAGCAATGGCAACTCTTTTTGGGCATTGTGCACCCCGGCTGTGATTTGGCACTCTGATTTTTATCAATTGATTGTTTCACTTCTTTGCCTTTTGTAGCCAATGTCAACACTTTAATTGGCTCTTTGTTATTTGAGATCAAATCTGAAGTAGCACACTTAGGACCATCTCTTTTCACGCGGTAACTTGCTTTACCACCTCTTTTTTTTTCTTGAGCTCTGGACCGATTCCTTATGATTGAAACGGTCTTTGATGCGTGATTGTTCAAATGTTGATCTTCTTGGAGCTGCATAGTATTGGTGAGATGGTCTAGAATAAGATGGAGAATGTGCCCTTGTACCATACATGTCCCATGATGAATATGTATCTATATGAGCATAGGGAGGCATCCACGGCATTGGCATTGGCGGCCCAAAATAAGGATATGAATATGTTGCATTAAAATTATCACTTTGCCAATACCAATCCTCATATTTGCGCCTTGGGGGTGATCTTGGTTTCTTTGCATGATTTGGCCGATAAGCATTCTTCTCTTCAATCTTCTTTTGATATTTATCCAATAGTTCAGCAAAGGTGATTTTTGATCTCTTACACTTGCGCTTATTTCGGCCTTTGTTTTCTTTTGGTTTGCTTTCATCGATCATTGGATTTGCTTGCTGCCCCCCAGTACTTGGCGTCTCCATTGTAGCTTCGATGGAATTCTCGCCCTCAAGATTATGTTCATTATGCTCTTCAACAACTTCTTTACTTGAAACCTTGATCCCATCACCTGCAGTTTTTACATTCTCTTTAAATGGATCGGCTTGAAGCAGCCGATGCAAAAACCTTTTGCCATCGGGACCAATCGGAATAGACTGGTCAACTCTTGGTGTTTCAGCAAACTTCAATCGTCCTTTTTCAATGGCTGATTTAACTATTTGCCGAAACATGTTGCAATCCTAAAAATTATGTTTCGACGAATCATGCAACTTACAATACATTCGTCCTTGGATTGATGGCTTAACATGGTGATCGAGAATTGTAATGTAATTATTTTTCAGCAACAAATCAAATATTTGATCACACATGCTTGAATTGAAGGTATACTTCTTGTTTTCTAGCCGATGTTGCTGTTTGAACGACTTTGGAGATAAGCAAACGAATGTTCAGATTTGGAATCTCCCCATTCGGCTATGCATTGTGTTTTCCACTCTATCTCCGATGTCTTTGGATAAGATATTGTATTAGCATCGGTTTTCTCAATAGAATTTAACCTTGGCTTTAAATTTCTGAAGCGAAGATATTTAGAACATACATGTCTCGTTGAGACCAAGTGCAAGCCAAGTCTGAAATAAGCAAATCTACCCAACTAGATATGAACTTTAGATAAAACAGCAGGGAAAGCTTTGGCTGTAACAATAAGTCATTATCGGTCTTTATAAAGGGCGCAATGGTTTGACCGATATGTTCCATAACAATTTTATTGCTAACAAGTAAATTACCCTTCTTCATTGGTCTTTCAAAATTACTTATGAGAATATTTCTTATAGATGCATCAATAGTGAAGTTACGACCAAATATGGAAATAGGTAAATTACTCGCTATGCATACCTCTTCAAATATGTTGGGAGAGCATGATGGTGGTGCCATTTGAAGAACATCTTGCTCCGTCTTTGGATGGCTCCCCAACACCTTGTCATCATCTTTTTCTTGAATCCGTGCATCATTGCTTTGAAAGATTTTTGTCGGCCGAACTTTGTTAAACTACTTATTCTTGTCCTTGAAGCTTGTCAATTTCTGACACGGAACTCATAGGGCAGGAAGTAGGTTTCATTAACTTCAGAAAAATCAAGCACCGTTGTTTCCCTATGCTTGCCATGCCCTTTCTCAATAATGCTTGCCTCGTTGGATTTGATGGATTCAGAATATATACTACTTGATTCTGATTTTTCAGCGAAGCACTTTCATGTTCGAATCATCCTTCTTTTCATTAATACTACCAATTGGCAATGCTTCTTTTATCTGAGCCAATTCTTTTTCTATTTATTCTTGACGGCGACGGCAAAATTAGCTTTAATCTTTTCTCAATTTCAGCCCACTCGGATATGATTGCCCCCAATGCTTTTAGATTCTTTCGGCAATGACACACGGGTGTTGCGAAATTTTACAATTAATGTAGGGGTGTATAATATGATGCAGTACTAGGTGAAGGCATATGCATTGTTGTAAGACCATCATTTTGCTGTAATTTTATCAGTTGGCAAAGATTCATCTTCTTGCAAAACTCTAGCTTTTATTGCGGCATAATCAGGAAATAGCCCCTTTTCATGTTGTTCAAGGCAAAGAGCACTAATTCTCTTATTTTGGGCTAAACTCTTCAATGCAGCCACCACTACCTCATCTTCTACAATATTGGGCACAACCGCTCCTGTAAAATTTACATTCATTCGGCTATAACCAGGAAGGTGTGCAGCCGAATTATGAGCATCTACAGTTGTGTATGGTGCCGAAGATTACTAACATGAGGTGTAGCATATGACGTTTGAGAGTAACTGGCCGAATAACTAGTAGCAGCATGGCCAATTCTCTCGTTCATCGGCATGGTCGGATTAGTACATTGCACATTACTTGCCGATGAATAAAAGGGTGAAACACTTTCTTGCATGGCATTGGAGATTCTAACATGAGGTGTTTCAAATTTATTGACTGAACTCACCATGTTGTTCATCGGCATAACAATTTGTGGGGTTGCCGATGCATGAGAGTTGGGATACATATGGTGTAGGTTACTAGTATCATAAGAACTTAAAGCATGCAAATTACTTTGAATCGGCCCTTACTGCGTAATTAGATGCATTATTCAAAAACTAGGGCTGGCCGATAGAGTATACTCATTGAACAATCTAGTAACACCATATGAATTATTTGCATCTACAGTAGGGAATTGGGTATTCATATTACCTTTGTAGATTGCAAACCCTAGATGACGATCATTTCGTAGCAAGAATAGGCTAGAGACCGTTCAAAGCTTCGTCCCCAGCGGAGTCGCCAAAAAGTGTGTTGACGCTGGAACACGTCACACGAACACGTCGATGTGTACCCGCGGCGCCGAGGGAGATGCTCCGCAACTCACACGCGGGAGGCCGACTTCGGCGTGATACGCAAGACAACAAGCGGCGCTTTTTCGGACCAGGGCGCCCGCTTCGCCCGGGAGGGACCAGTCAGGGCTCATGGCTGGCGATTGGTTACTCGAGGTCGGCCTTACTGCCCCTAGAGCCTCGTGGATTCGCAGCCTCAATCTTGAAGAGCGACGAAGAGCGAGAAGAAAGATGAGATAAAAGTAGATGAGCACGAAAAAGTATTAGATGTGTTTGTTCGATTGGTGTTGTTCAATCAGCCGTCACCCCTTAGGTATATAAGAGGCGCCTGGACTTCCCGTGCAAGGAAAAGGCTTGGATTCACGTCCAAAACCCTAGTCAAATTCGGATTGGTTTTGTCCGAACTTTCCAAAACTGTTCGGTTTAAAGTAGCTGCACCTTGCGGGTCTTTTTTGTGGTGGTAAGCGATTTGGATGGAAACAAGCCTAAAAGCAACCTTGACTGTTTCGACGAGATGAACACCTTTCATGTTGAATATTTTTTTAATCAGAGGTCACCTTAAGGGTCAAATCGGTCGCGCAAAACAGGCTATTATTCGCGCTACCCATCAGACAGGGTGTCTGGTGAGGCGCGCCATTTTTTGCCTCCTGACAGGGCTGTAATCCGATGGCTCTAACTTTTCATAAGTACTCGGATTGGAACGATTTTTATATCAAAATCGATCGTTTCGACGAGACGAAGACAATCCATGTAGCTAATTTTTCCATTTGAGGTGGTCTTGAGGGCTTAATCAGTCAAACTGTACTCTGAATATAAGATCTTAGTACTTTGAGCATAGTTTCGGCCTTCGAGATGAAATCGGACTACGATGACCCAAATTTCAAAGATGTTCATATAGACAATACGGAACTCTTTAATGAAGAGCACTTCTTCATTTGTGGCCATCTTAAATAAGTTATTGACCGTGCCAAAATCTGGTGTCAACAGTCTGTAATTAGTATAGGTAGGTATAGGTATAGATAGATAGATAGATGGTGGAGTGGAAAAAGATCCACATGCAGCGACGTGGCAGATGGGGCAATAGAACAAGGGTATGGTTCGAAAAGAGGTAGCATGCCTGAGGGTCGGCGGGAAGTGGCTTCGCTCGTGGTCGTCGTCCTCCGCACGCACTACGGCAGCCAGCTTGGGCACGGAGGTCATCCCGCGCGGGCACTAGGTCTAAGAGGACGCCCTTGTCGTCAGTGCGTGACCTCGCTCGCCGCCGACGAGTGCGTCAATGCTGCACGTCCTTTTCTTCCCCGGCGGATCTGTGACCACCGGTGAGGAGGGAGAGAGAGGCCGTCTTTTTTAGATCTGGAGAGAGGGTCATAGTGTGAGAAGCAAATGGGCAGCCCTTAGCAAGAAAGCTCTGAAGCTTCAGCCTATATATCTTTTTTATACTACTAGTATTACAAGAGGTGGAGTAGTGGTAGAGTAGTTTATACTTTCTCTGCAAACAGTACCAGCTAGTCGTGCTTCAAAACTGAACGACACGTCATTAAAAAAAATAAAGGTCAATAACTAATGCGGCACCTCGGGCCAGCAGCGGCGGATCGCATTTTCCACGAGAAATTACACACCATGTTTCGTTGATAGGTGGTCCCGTTCCAACATGTCAGTGAGACGATGGCGAGTACTTTTGTACAATTTCCGAAAGGACGTGTAGGCCGGGGCGCCTCTTCGTGTATCGTGGCAAACTGGCAAACATCCACAGACTATTTGCCTTTCCCTCTTGATTTGGAACTACTATCGCATGCTCTTCCTCCCTCCTCCATTTGTCTTCACCCTTCCTTCTGCCATTGTTCGATCGTCTTCTCCATGGAGTGAACAAGCTGGAAACGACCCTGTTATTCTTGCCCCGATCTGAAAGATGACGTGGTGGGGGAACTCATTGATCAGTGCGACGTCATCACCTCGTCTAGCATGGCAGGTCCGTTCAAGACCATTCTCGACTCAACTAATAACATCATTACAAGGAACCCAAGGGTCCAGGAGCAGTTTGATCTCCCTTATCTTCTTCAATATAAGCCTGTTCGCATGGGCGCGGACGACGGAGGCCTCGCCTTGTGCAAGTTTATGCCGCTTGATAACGATAGGTGTGATGTCAAGATGCCATCGCTTCAGGGTAAGGCCTGGGCTGGCGCAAATGGAGATTGGGTTGTTTATATTGGGTACAATTGCGAGTAGGAACTTGTGAATGTGTACACTCGTCAGCGGATTCCACTTGCAAAAATCTCCGGATGCCCTGAGGTTGAGCACACACATGATCTACGTACATTCAAATACGATCATGGTGACTGTCATCTACGGAAGATAGCAATTTCTCGAGTTCCCAACCGCTCTTGGAATTACGAGAACTATCAAGTTGTTGCTATCTTCGACAAGCTTGTTGCCGTTGTTACTGATTACACGGTTTGTGCATGGATATTGCTCAAAAATTAGTTTCTGTACACGGATGAGTAGTGTGATGCAATTGAATATGAGGATCTTGTGTTTGCTGCCACCACTCGTGGCACTGTTTTTGCATGGGATCCTCGTAGTTTTAGTACGTTTTTCTTCCACTGTAATTATAATTGTTTTAGCCACATGCATGTGGGTTAGCAAGTTTCCCTTTACTAATTAACCTTCTTCTTGTGTTTCCAAGGTCCTGTGAACATTCCACCACCTATACTTGAAAACTTTTATAACCAAGGGGGATATGACGATGGTGATGATCACGAGCATGAGGACGAGCAGAACTTATATACTTAGTGGCGCATGGGAACTAATTCCGATGGATCACCTCTTTTTGTCTGTATACAGTGCACTATGATTGTCACTACTGAGGTAGCAGGTGTTGTATCCCATGGTCGCCCTCTCCGGACCTATTTTCCAACACCCGTTGCAGGGTATTCGGGATGGATACTAGTGTGGTAGCGCCAGCACCTTCTCCCTGGTACAGTATTGTTAGTCTTGGAGCAAACTCGCTCTTCCTTGAACCAAACTATCCAATGATGGTTAAAGGGGATGCAGCTACTGTTGACACAGCATTACTACCATTCATGAGAAGCAACTGTATCTATACCTCAGACATTGTGGTGGTTCCCTACCCTGCTCCTAATATATGCCACTTCAGCCTGGATGATCAGTCCTGCGTTGCTCTCGATATTGACAATAGCTAGCCCTTCCCAGAGCACCTATGGTTCAAAGCAAGTGTTTCCAACGCCAAAGGTTGGTTGAGTTGAAGTTCATTTCATTGCTTGTTATTTGTTCTATGATGAAAACTTCAGTATTTACTGGAATGTTTTGTTGGAAATAATCTATAATCCAACATGTATCATCGTTGTCGTTGTGTGTTGATGACTTGTTGTATGTAATGAATGATACATTTGCAAATGCATGTCATAGACTCAATTTATGAATGGTTTTCAAGTCACTTCTTGGAGTGTGAGTACCGTAGTAGTATAGCCAGCATCCGGTTAGTATATGAAGTTGCCACATCACATAGACCCAACCTAAAATTGGAGTACCAGATCTGAGATGCCACGTGTACCAGATGAATGACTCCAAGTTCGACCACCGTGATGGTAGGTCTTGAGCTGAGGAACACTGTTGGAGAGACCCCCTCGTAATTTTCCTACATTGGTGCGTTTGATTCATAGGATAGAATGCTATAGAATTTTTTCCTATGTAATCATGTTTTAATTAACAATCTAGCATCCACTCCAACTTTTGTTTCACTTACTTTGATCCTATGAAGAGAGTACTTGCTCTAAATGATGTGCCGCAGCAAGAGCCGCCTATATTAGTTAACCATGCTCTAAAAAGGTGGACCAGCTTTGGCTGTAGTAGTACTGTACTACTCCTAGGTTATTAGGTGACCTTGCGCTTGGATCTTCTCCTCTTCCGGAAGTCGAACAATAATGATGGTATTGTACTACTTCTGGAAATCTAACACCAAATGAACTGCTGAACGTCCACCCCTTGTAAGCAAAAGTTTCTCCTCGTGCTGCGAGCCACCGCGCACGCGTTGGGAGGGAGAAGGCGTAGTAAGCAAGCTTCTCGTTGTTCTGCGAGTTGACGGGACACATCAAAGTTACGTATTTATTAGTACTCTTCAAAAAGGGCCGGCCATGTCCATGGCTACCATCCCTTGCTCTGTCATTGAGTACGTGCACTATCCACGTGCCATCGAGGAGAAAAAATATTGCATAGTACTAGGTGCCATCGAAGTGCACGACTCACTTACGCACTGCATTTCTCCATTTTCTTGCATGACACGCCACCTTGATGATTGATGTCCCGCATGCCATGGAGGCATATAGTATGATTTTGTAAAATGGAGGCATATAGATGTGCCACGTGTCGGCAACAGGATGAACAAAGCTCATGTCTTAAACGAAAGAGTGGAAGAACATAGATTCCCGACGACCGAGAAGGAGCTACAAACCTCGGGGTGGAGCCTCTGCACTCATAATATTTTATATTATTCAACGATATAAAATCAACCAAATCTCTCCACGTTCCTATACCATTCTATAGTATGAGAATAACTTTGAACGTAAGCCATTGATTCACTCTATCCAATGGTCATAGATGGAAAATCCAAACAAAACCAAGCATTGGATCAACTATTTTTTTCAAGAGCAACTCTTTTAGCACTTAGATTGTTGATGCCTGCCCACCCAGCCCACCTATATATCCGCTCACGTGTGATGACCACAGGAGCTATCCACTCAGATTGTATGTTACTCCCTCAGTCCGGGTTCATTGGGCCCGAGAGCCACAGATGGTTGTACCATCTTATTAGGCCTGTACATTAATTACCTTGCTTTATTACCTGAAATCTCTCCCACGCATGCATTGTTGCAATGGAGCCGACGCAGGAACATTGCCGATTGGGCATGGATGCAGGCTGCAAGCGCAAGCCGGCCGCTACATGCACTGCTCTAGTTAATAGGGTGATTTAATAGGGCAGTTAGAGAGCAAATTAAGCAGATTTATTTCCTAAATCTCTACACATGCGTGTATCTCCTTGGTCTTTGTGTTGTGGCTTAACGACCCAATAAACTAAGACGGAGGGAGTAAAACCATTGTTAGATCGTCTTCTCCATGGAGGGAACAAGCTGGAAACGACCCCGTTATTCTTGCCCCGATCTGAAAAATGACGTCGTGGGGAAACTCATTGATCGGTGCGACGTTATCACCTCAGCTAGCATGGCAGGTTCGTTCAAGACCATTCTCGACTCAACTAATAACATCATTACAAGGAACCCAAGGGTCCAGGAGCGGTTTGATCTCCCCTATCTTCTTTGCTGTGACCCTGCTGACTGGCTCGGGGACGAGGGAAGCCTCGCCTTGTGCAAGTTGATGTCGCTTGATAATGATACGTATGATGTTAAGATGACATCGCTTGAGGGCAAGGCTTGGGTAGGCGCAAATGGAGATTGGGTTGTTTATATTGGGTACAACTGCGAGTGGGAACTTGTGAATGTGTACACTCGTCAGCGGATTCCACTTCCAAAAATCTCCGAGTGCCCTGAGGTTGAGCACACAGATGATCTACGTACGTTCAAATATGATCATGGTGACTGTCGTCTACAGAAGATAGCAATTTCTCGAGTTCCCAACTGCTCTTGGAATTACAAGAACTATCAAGTTGTTGCTATCTTCGACAAGCTTGTAGCAAATCGCCATTGGTTCTCTTGGATGGATATTGCTCAAAAATCAGTTTCTATACTGCGGATGTGTCTTGTGATGCAATTGAATCTGAGAGTCTTGTGTTTGCTGCCACCACTCGTGGCACTGTTTTTCCATGTGATCCTCGTAGTTTCGCTACGTTTGTCTTCCACCGTAATTATAATTGTTTCTCCACATGCATGCGAGTTAGCAAGTTTCCATTCTCTACTAATTAACCTTCTTCTTGTGTTTCCAAGGTCCTGTGAACATTCCACCACCTATACTTGAAAAATTTTATAACCAAGGGGAGATGGCGATGGTGATGATCACGAGCATGAGGGCGAGCAGGGCCCATATGCTCACTGGCGGCTGGCAACTAATTACAATGGATCACCACTTCTTGTCTGTATACAGCCCATTGCTGATGTTACTACTAAGGGAGCAGGTATTGTCTCCCATGGTCGCACTCTCCGGACCTATTCCAACACCCGTTGCATGGTATTCGGGATGGATACTAGTGTGCTAGCGCCAACACCTTCTCCCTGGTACAGTATTGATAGTCTTGGAGCAAACTCGCTCTTCCTTGGATAAAACTACCCAATGATGGTGAAAGGCGATCCAACTGCTGTTGACACAACGTTACTACCATTTATGAGAAGCAACTATATCTATACGTCGGACATTGCGGTGGTTCACTACCACTGGTCGTGTCTGATGGCTGCTTCAGCCCGGGATGATCAGTCCTGCATTGGTCTTGAGATTGACGATGGCTGGCTCTTCCCGGAAGAATCGCTTGTGGTTCAAAGCAAGCGTTTCCAACGCCGAGATTGGTTGTGTTGAAGTTCATTTCATTGCTTGTTATTTGTTGTGTGATGAAAATTTTAATATTTATAATGTATCCTCGTTGTTGTTCTGGGTTGATGACCTATTGTATTTAATAAAATGACATGCCTGTGATAAACTTACTAAATTTATGAATGGCTTTCGAGTCGCTTCTCTGAGTGGGTGCTCTGACGGTGCAACAGGTTATCGGATGAGGCCAATAAACAATAGTACACTATTTGTACTAGCTTCACATGCTGCACTATCTGTATGTCTACGTACGTAATACAACAAGTTTTAAACTTGAGACCAGCCACCCATCCTCACAAAGAACACTTTTTAACCTAGCACAGACTCTAGGAAATTTGGCCATAGTGTGAGGTGGGCCATATGTTAATGTGTTCGATGTACGTAACCAGCACCTCGAATCCTCGATACTACTACTATAAGTAGTAGGAGTAGTAGGGTGGCATGGGCCAGAACAAGCATTCACGTCCAGGAGTACGGCACACTCCATCAGCACGACTTCCATTTGACATCATATTTCTTGGAGTTCGTGCTACAACAATCTCTTCAACCTCGTCATTTCTCTAACTCAGCCATCGCGCGGCGAGCGAGGTGGGGGTTTGCCGATAGTCGGTTTCCTCAACTGCGGTCCCACTTGTAAGGCCAACTCCGACGCACGACCCCAAAATGGACCTCCGTTTTGCGGATTCTGTCCGTTTGGGTAGGGAAATGGGGTGCGTGTCCGGGCCATTTCTGGGATCTCACGGTGGCCGTCGCCCGAACAAGCGAATGCATCCCGGCCGCGTACATTTTTCTTTGCAAACACATATCTTTTTTTATCATTGGTTTTTTGGTACATGGAAATACATCACCAAAATTTTGACTAGAAAAGCAAGACCAAAGAAAACAAGAACCACAACAATACAATTTATAAGATATCCAACTTCCATAACTGCTCCTGTAAGTTGGACTAGTGCCTTCTCAATGCATTCATTGTTGATCTGCGGAGGCTCGATCTTGCGTGCTTCTTTGTTCTTCGAGTGTGAAGAAGTAGACGTGTCTAGCCTCTATTCTATCAACAAGTGCACTAGTCTCATCTCTAGCCTCTATGCTAGCTAAAAGTGCTAGAACATCTACTAAATTGTGCTCTATCAATATATCATTGTACTCTTCTTCCCAATACCAAAACTTGCATCCATTCTACGCAATAAAATTTTAAGTTAGCACAACTAGTCTAATCCGAGAGCACAACCGAAGATTGGTAGAGTTCTTCCTCCTTTTGCCGACACGTGGGACTTCCAGCATCCAGGTCGTGTCATGCAAGAAAATAGAGTTGTAGTTGAACCACGTGATGTGCATCTTGGGTTAAACTGTAAATAGAATCTTACGACTCTTCAGTAACTCCAAAAGCGGCCACCAAAGATCTTTATTGGATTTGTTTTTCATCACCAGCATGTCAAGATGAAAGATGTGCAGGTTCAGTGGGTCCTCTTGCGTTTTCACTGACATGTGGGACCTCATATGAGCAAAGAGACGATGGGCTCCGCGTGTCTGCTGGCTGGCTAAGAAGAGAGATAGAGGAGGGCTGAGCACGGAATCTAGGAAATTTGTTATACGAAACCAGCACCTTGATATAGTGGGGTGGCATGGGCCATAACTACCATTCATGTCTAGCAGTACGGCACACGCCACCCACACGAGTCCCATCCGACACCAATTTTCTTGGAGTCCGTGCTACAACCATCTGTTCTCCCTCTTGTTTTCTCAGCCATCGCATGGTGGGCGGGGTGGTGGTTTGCCGATAGTCGGTTTGCTCAACTCCGGTCCCACTTGTAAGTGAAAATGCAACACGGCACGCATTCCCCCTTGAGCGTCGTGCTGGACCAACCGTGTGGGGGTGCGACGCGAACACGGCAGGCTTTTCCTTTTGAACTTGTAACTTGTAAAATTTGGTTCTGCTCCATGGCGCGACCGATAGATAGAAATAACGATTTCCCACAGATGTGAGAAGATTGGTTACAGCGCGGTTCATGCATGCATGGAGTACGTGGGAAAATTATGAAGTTGATGTGAAAGGTATGATAGTTACTAGTAGTACCATATACTACTACATGTATTTGTGGAAAGATAAAGATACATACGGATCCATCAACGACATCCTCACGCCCTAGTGCACCGGGTCACCAACCGACGTGTGAGGAGCATCAGCGTTGGCGGCAAGCTCAACATGCTTTTGAACAATGTCGTCCAAGGTTGCCCTGCGGTCCAAGAAGGCCAGCGTCCTATCGTCCTCCTCTTGCATGTAGTAGTCCTTGTGGATGATTTGTGCATAGACGTGGGTGATTATGTCGATGGTGTCTTGCGGCGCCAGGCGCTACGCAGCAAGCGCGACCTCGAGGTGGAAATTCTCCGGTGCGACGGCGGGCAGTCGCAGGGCCACCAGTGCGTCGAAGAGGTTGTCACCATAGATGATGTTGAGGTGGCGGGCATCCACGAGCACTGGTAGCGTGGGCTGGAGGCGTACATCAAGGTCGTCCGTGAGCTTCTTGACAACGGTGAACTTGTCGAGGAAGCCGACGAGGACCTCGTCGAACAAGGAGATGAAGTTGTCGTCCAAGCGGCCCCTCCCCCTGGTTGCCTCAAGCACTACCTGGAGACGTTCCTTGGTGTCGGGCCACAGGCCGGCGTCGTGGACCATCTGGCACAGCCGGCTGATGCTCGCGCTCATCGCCTCCATGGGTCTAGCTTCTAGTCAACTGATCTTGCGATTGGAGTGATCACTCTTACCCTTGGGTGCGTAGATGCGTAGGATTTCGTAGATTGGACTGGCAGGAGCCTTTATATGTGAAGTGCAGACTGCGCTGAATTCACGTGTGTGTTGGCCATCTACTCCTCGCCCTTCTACTGCACCTGCCTTTGGCTGTATGACAGGTTGGCCAGCCACCCGTTGGGCCCACGTGTAATACACCCAAAGGCAGGTGCTGTAAGTCAATGAAGTTGCGTCCCCCTCCGCGCCCGTGCATGGTTTTAATGACTTGAGACTACCAAACATCACATGTAGTGGTTAGTTCATTGCATGTAATCCTACTAAGTAGCAAAAAGACATTAAGTTACCTCGTCGATAGGAATAAAATAATACACCATGTATTTATTTACAGAGGGAGTTGTACAATTTTTGTGACATGCATTACTAGATATTGCTAGTCAAATACTATATCCAGATGGACGTGGTAGTACTACTAAATCCAGGCGGTGGTACTAGTACTAGTAGTAGTAGTACTACCAATGTAGTAGCACTACACTACCCATTGGTCAAATTATTACGTGTTGCTCCTCACAGTGAAGTGACAAGACCCTACACCGGAGATGACACCTGAGTATAGGCGCCGTGTTCGTCATACCATAGTCAGCCTCACCGTCTGCAGTCACCATCACCATGGCTGTAGACCTAGCCTGCTTACAACTAGCCGTGTTCGACATAATTTCCCGTGCGTAGATGCCCGTGCATTGCACGGAACACCAAGATTGGGGGGTGGGCCAGGCGCGGCGGTGGCCATCGCGCCAGATTTTTCCATGGCCTTCTAGATGTGGTGGGGAGGAGATAAGGCTGATTGTGAGAGAGGAGTTGTTTGTAAATAGGGAACAAGTGCGGGCATCTTTTTGCAAAACTGTAGAAGTTTGGTTTGTATGCGCCAGATCTAGATCCGATGGCTATTGGTCAAAGATGGCAGGCACAACATCAGCACCAACTTAGGACCTGTTTGATTTGCAGGATTTTGGCAGGAATAGGACACGGTAATATTACAGGTTTCAAATTGATATTACAAATGTTAGGATTAATGCTGCACCAACGAAGAGGGAATTACTAGGAAGTTTACGTAAGAACTTTCGTTACTTTAGGTGGATGCAGCATTATCGTAGAAACTAAAATCCACCGCCCTGACAAGTCACTAATGGGAAAATAAGTTTTCGAGTCTCTGGCCACTCGATGTTTCAAAAACAAATTCAGCTTCTGCAGAGACTTTGTCATTTAGGCTTAGACGATTGCGGTGAACAGCACGCCATTCATTATTGCGCCAGAGAATGCCAAACCTCATTACCTTGAGCACACTTGCCTCCAGAACAAAGAACCTGGCCAATTTAATCTCGGATGTGCTGCCTCGGTAGTCGATGAAATCAATTTCTGTAAGATGGAGATCAAGGCATTCAATAAGATTGTTATAGTGCAGCACATTTTCACTTTCGGGTCTTTTTTTATCTGCAAAAGAAGAGAAAATATTAGAGCAGCTGGCTGTATAAGATTGTTGTGTCATTAAGAGGTACCAATATCATTCGCTCATACGATAGTGTTGGCTGGCTAGTGATATTTTTTCACTTTCTCTCTCTCTCTCTCTCTCTCTCTCTCTCTCTCTCTTTCTCTTTCCTCCCATTTACCTAGGAGTACGTGAAGAGCTTGGGCATTTGTTGCCTTCCACTATGTGGCCGATGCCATATTTCGCAAAAGTATGCCACATAATACGCATCAATGTCAAATCAAAAGATATTGGCACCGCTCTCGCGATGTGAGAGAGTTGGCACCGCTGTGCACACTGACCCACATGTATAAAAAAATCAATCAAACCAACTACACCAGCCTCTCACTCTCCCAAACAAGCGTTTTTTATTGCTTCAGTCCTCTCTCCCACGCAAGTGTTTTTCATTCGTGAATTAATTTGTACCCGGAGCAAAGTAGGTGATCCAGATTGGGGCACCAGGTGAGGAATGGAGGGGCATCGATGCCAAATGCATCACAAGTGAATTTGGCACATGTTTTGGCCTACATAGTGGAGGGGCGTTATAGCCAACTTTTGTACTACCTCTTATTTAGTATAAATTTTTGACCATATATTTATGTAAGAAAATGCCAATGCATGTCACTAAAAATTACACCATTCGAAATTATGTTCAAATACGAATCCAACGATATAGTTCTTAGTGACATGCATTAACATTTTGTCAGTTAAATCTATGGTCAAATTTTGATACTACAAAATAGGAAGAGTAAACCAGGACGGAGGTAGTAGTTTCCCTTAGGGTAACTATAGAGTTACTGGAGTAGTCTAAGTTACTTTCCACTATGACTACCCTAGGCTACTATAGCAGTACAACAACAAAACTATGCAGGTAATCACGTGAAAAACATACTAAAAACATTTCTTTTGGTGCACTGCATAGATGCAGTTTTGAACACTACACTTGTCATCGTAATTGGGGAAAATTATGAAAACTTTGAGCTACGTTGTGATTACCGTTTACTAATAGGAAAGAAGTTTCACCTCGATGAGTAGCTTCTCCGTGCACGGAAAGCATGTAAGGAATCCAACAACTTGATCTAGATTGGGGCCGATAGATTTTATTGCCAAGATCTTCACTGTCCGCATGGACTGGGTCAAGCTTGTGGTAATCATTTTCTGGAAGACGGTGGTAAATACATCAAGAAGAAATTTAAAAATGTGAATTTTAAGAAGACAAAGAAGAAGATGAGTGATGTACCTAAACAATTACGGATCCAATAAAGAGTTAGGGAATTTGGCGACGAGTGCACCAACGCTGTCAATGACCCTGATTTTTGTTGGACCTTCTAGATCCGATACAAGCAATCTCTCAAGGAAAGGCGCATTCTCAATGACCATAACGTGGAACAGCTGGAGTGATCTCTTCCCAATTGATGTCTTGTTGCGGGGCCAGCAAGACACATAAATCAACCGGAGATTCGTCGAGGCGATGTGAAGGCTAATGAACCCATGGATCGGCTCAAGGCAGAAGGTACTCGGCGTGATACAGCTGCGCGTGGGTGCTCCATAGCCTTCTTCAAGATGACAACGTCGAAGAGGTCGAGCTGCTTGAGTTGAGGGAGAAGAAGGGCAGGCGCGACGTGTCTGGGGAAGATAGCGAGGAGCTGAAGCTGGCGGCGGCACAGCGTTGGCGTGAGGCGGAGGCCTTGGCGAAGGCGACATCGTCCAGCTTCAAAGCTGAGATCCTCGAGCTGATCTAGGGTGGGGGATAAGAACCACTCGTCGAACTTGGCTTGGACCTTGCAATTGGTACTGAACATGCGGATGTCAAGGCGTCTTGCTGGCCTAGGGTGCGATGAAAGGATCTTGGAGACTGCGGCCATGCGTTTGCAATCCCCGTCACAGAGGCAGCTGTCGATGGTGAGGTTGAGGGGCCTTGGCGCGGAGGCGCCACCGCCGGAAAGCAGGGTGGTGTGCATGGCAGATTTGGTGGGGAGGATGCCGATGATGACGAGCAGCATGTCGTCGGGGAGGCTGCTGATGAATTCCAGGCTCGCCGGATGCGGTTTTGGCTCGAGCCGCCTCCGCTTGTTGGCTGCCTCGCCGTCCATCTCAACCGGCGGCAATGCCGGTGTACACGTGTGCTGGTGTGTGTTGTGTGTTGCATGTCCGCGAGTGCGTCCTTCCATGCATGCCGCCGTGCAGTGGTGAATTGTCTTGTGAGTCGTCCTCCACCTTGGAAGAAGTGTGTCCTCAATGCACCCTCAATTTACTAGCGTGCGGGGTGCTACCCAGTGGTTTCAACTTTGTTTTCTTCACCAGCGTGTCGAGATGGGCCTCTAGTTTACTTATTTTCACCCACTGCGACATGGGCCAGCACGAAGATACAGAACACGAGTGACAAGGCAGCATGTGGACTGGTTGACGATCAACTAAACAATATCACGGAGCTATCTGGCGCTAACACGGTGGCGTATAATTACGTCGGTATAGAGTGTTCGTATGAGAGGGAGGCCCATGAGAGAGAGAGAGAGATAGAGAGCTAGTCCCTTAGATTCGATAATGTAGTTCCAACATTTTTTAAAAGTTAAACATTTGAAACTTTGTCCAGGTTTATAAAGAAATTACTTATATCTACAATACCAAAGATAAATGATAGTATGAAGTAAGTACATGTTGTGATGAATCTAATGATCTTCACAGATGTAAATGTTTTTCTCCACATATACTTGGTCAAACTTTTCTGAGGTTTGACTTTTCAAAACATCCATATGCTTATGGGCGTGAGGAGTCCCTAACTAGAGAGAGAGAGAGAGAGAGAGAGAGAGTGAAAAAAGTGTGTGTGCGTGTGTGAAAGAGACATTGACAACACTCGATAAAAGTCGAGAAAAAACATGTGTGTCTTATGCAAACATATGACACATGCATCTTCGGCAACGGAAGCAAGGTGAGGAGATAGTGTGTGGTTGTTTTGCAACCAGAGAGCAAGACCCCTAGCACATGGCCAAGAGGTCGACAAACAAGGAGAGAGGTCGAGAGAGGCGTCTGAAGAAAATGCAGACATGGGGAGGAGAGAGTGTGTGTTTGTCATAGAGAGATCCCTTGGAGATCGTGATGGGACTACATGGGTGGGAGATCGAGTGACAAGGTGTGTGCCCGATGGAAGATACCCCGAGAGATATCGAGATAGACGTATGGATGGAAGGAGACAATACATATGTTCCTGATGGCTAGTGAGAGATAATCATACTTAGGGGGGAGTGCTTGCGCCTATGATGGCGTGAGGGATTATGGTACTTATTAGGGGGGTGCGTGTCACATAGAGAGAGAACAAGGGCAGAGAGTGTTGGATGGGTCTATATGTATAGAGCAAGCGAGACATGTGTATGTGTGAACCAGGGAGATATAAAGTTTGAGAGAGATTGAGGAGCCCCGATAAAGCTGAGTGGTGCGTCGAGATAGCTGAGAGGGAAAGAGATATTCCATCCGCTCGTTAATGCAGTGCATGTAATTTTTTGAGAAGTCAAACTTTGGAAACTTTGATCAGGTTTACACAAATGTTATTTATATCTTCAATACCAAAGATACATCATACGAAACTACATCTCATGGTGAATCTAATGGTATATGTTTGCCGTTCTAGATGTAATTGTTTTTCTCCACATATGGTCAAACTTTGTGATGTTTGACTTTTCAATAAATCAATATGCTATGCACCGAGGAGAGTGCCTAAGTCGAGAGGGATCAAGTGCGTGTGAAGGAGAATGAGTAAGTGTGCAAAAAGAGTATGTGTGTGAAAGACAAAGTGACAACAAACGATAAATTAGAGAGAGAGTGTGTGTTTTTTCGTTTCTTAGGCGAACATATCACGCATGCATCTCCGAGATAAGCGGCGAGGACATACGAAGATAGCTAGTATGTGGTTGTTTGCAGCGGAGAGAGACACCCCTATAGCACATGTCCAATAGAGGCCTGGCCAACAAGCATGCCCGAGAGAAATCGAGATAGACCATGCTGCGTGTTTGTGATGGAGACTAAGATTAGCTAGTCATATACATATATGGGGGACTGCGTGTGCCTACAATTGAGTGAGAGACCATCATACTTGGCTAGCTAGGCATGAGATTGTGTGTGTGTGTGCGTGTGAGACGGAGAGAGAACGAGGGAGAGAGATAGAGTGTTAGATGGACCTATCGAGTGCGAGTGAGATATGCATGTGTATGTGTGACCCAGGTAGATGGAGAGTTTGAGAGAGAGGGGGAAGAGCTCCGAGGCGACAGCCAGTGGTGCGTGAGAGAGTTCACAGACAGCGAGCCAAGGAATTTGTGTGCGTATACGATGAGTGCACCCAAGATATCTAGCTTGGACAATATAATCATCGTAGTGTGCAAGAGAGACCTATAGATGGAGTATATATGCATGCGAACTAGAAAGACCCCCCCCCCGCACACACACAAAGAGAGAGAGAGAGAGAGAGAAAGCGAGAGGGACCAACAAGGTTTGTGTGTTGGATGCGTGCGACAGAATTGAAGATTGTCGCCTGAGAGAGAGATAGAGAGAGAGAGAGAGAGCAGGAGTCCAGGGAAGGGGGTCGCGTTTTAGGCATCAAAGACTGATATAAACCATGTTTCGATATAAACTTGCATTCAAATATTTAAATTACAGAATATGTTGTCTGCAATCCACACATCAACGGATATATGCGTATATCAAACAAGTTCATTAATTTGACTTTCAACATGTTCATGGAGTACTATAATACTGTACAACATGCTATTCGATTGAGGTGTTCAATTTTGGATTTAGTTCACTATTTTGACCTGGTGAGCAGGCTATTTCATTGAATTGAGATATTTGGGTTTGGGTTTGATTCCCGTTTTGGGTGGGTCAACTATTTGTCATATAGTAAATCACTAACAGCGAGCATGTAAAAACACATTACTCCCGAGCATCATCTCTCCATCTAAAAAAGAAGTAGCAAGCTAATATTTCAAAATTTGATTCGAATAGACTTGGTAAGGTAGGCGTGGATGCTCGTTCTCCCAAATTTTGAACGTACAGTTAAACATCCTCTGCTCGGTGGAATTCGCCAGAGCAAATAAATCTGAGGCAGCGAAATTACCGTCCTATGTGGGAGACGCATTAATTGGCCCGTTGTACATCGAGGGTAGGTTCGTAACTTCATCCAAGCGCGCCTTCTCCTCGGACGAAATAACATGTGCCCACTATTTCAAAACACGCTCTCCTCGCCTGAAATAGCTCGTGCCCACTATTTCAAAACACACTCTCCTCGCACGAAATCGCTCGCGCCCACTATATTTCAAAACACGCCCTCCTACTTGAAATCGCTCCGCCCACTATTTGGGGAGAAGCAAAGTTACTCTACTATCCCCAACCCTCGGTACCACAGACCCTAGCCGAGAAGCCTAAAGGCAGGGGCTGTAACTCCCCTCACATTTCAGACAAATGCATCAAGTAAAACATGGTTCCTCCTCCCAATCCCCCATTCATACCTCGTGGGCATCAAATCACCTTCTCCCGGAAGCTCCCTTCTCCCGAGCATGAAACCTCAACACCTCATCCATGGCGCCCCCCACCGCACCAATTTCACAGCCGCCCTCTGTCCATTTGTCGTCGTGCACTGGGTCGTGTGCCTCTTACTCCGTGCAGCTAGACCTGCCTCGACGACGGCCGCGTGAACCGTACCGGAGCCGATTCACCCCCGCCGTTGTTCATTGCGCCGGAGCGGCTCCAACTTCGGATCCGTCCAGAGTCCCAGCGCTGCGTCCCCGGAGACGTCGACCGTCGCGACATCGCTGTTTCCCTAGCGGTGGTGGCCACGGCAACCGCGCCGGCCTCACCGACTTGGCAGCTGGACCTTCCTACTTCACCATATCGCCATATAGGTCACACCCTCATCTCAAATCACTTTATTTAGGCATCAGTTGTCTGAATTTTTATTCTGGGCCAATCGATTCCCAATGGAAAGTAGCACCCCTCGAGGCGGCGGAGCTCCTAGGTTGCGGTTGGCTGGTGTCTAACGTAAGGGTCTTGAGGCGGCAAGTTAAATCGTGGAAGCAGCGCTTAGTTGGCTATCTTAGAGTTGCGTGGGTTGAAGGTACTTCCGCCGCCGGATCTGGATGATGGGGAGTCTTTTTGGATTGGCCCGGGGGCGGCGCAACCCCCGCAGTGCGGTGGGGCGGGGAGCGGGGTTTTGGCCGGGCCCACGGACGGCAGAGGCAAGCTGCTCTGTCGTTGGTCGCTGACTCTTCGGGGAAGATTCCTAACAGTGTCAGCTGGGAGGCACAAGACAGCCATCAAGCCATCCGGCGTAGATCAGACAGTACCAAAATAAAATAAAATCATGTGACCCCAATTTAGTCTTCAGTCAACAGACGTGTGGCCACTCTCATACCTTGTTGTTGATCTCTTAGTGTATTTCTTCAGATCAAAGAGCTCTGTCGTTCTTAACATTATGCGTTATCTGCATCTTTAGCCACACCGTCTTCCGACTCATCACAGCTGCTCCAACAAGGGAAGCATACACCAGAACGGAGCTATAGTCCCCACTCAGCAGTTCCCTGCATCGAATGCGCGTGCCCGACATGGACAGCCACAACAACTGCAGGGCCATCGACATGTCAGCACATGATGCTCACTCCTATGGATGGCGGCCAGATAGGTTGTACCCTCATCTTACTTGTGTGCAACATTTATGGGTTTGTTATTCATCTAAGCATGGAAAATAGATTATCACATTTCCTTTGTATATTCATGTTGATCTCTTACGGGTCTTGTTAGGGAGTTAATGTTGTTCCATAGTTCAGCTAAGATACTTGTTCTTGAGTAGCAGCTGTTAAGTAGTTATCATCCATCAGCCAATGCTATCCCATAGGCTCGTGATTATAGTATTATACCACTTCTACTATTACCTATGGTGTTCTTTAATACTTTTGTGTGCCATCTAGTTAATCTAGAGTACAAGCGATACATATTTTGTAGCTTTCATCATGTCCTCCCTTTAGTTTTGAGACCTATTGCTGCTAGTTAACCCCAGTCCTACTATTTATGTCATCTCCTACAGGCACTCATTACATAACTCTAACTACTAGTTGTCTTCCATGCATGTCAAATATAATTGCACACTGCGATATATCCACAAGAACCTCATGGAGCAATGTAAGGCCAATAAACTTGATGTCAATGATACCCAATATGATGGAACATGTAAAGGCAGTTCTTGAAGACTTGCGAAAGATGTTGAATCATCTTCACCCCATCGTCCTTGCTCTAAATTGTCCACGTGATATGGGTACAACATGCATACAATGTCACAGGTGTATCTACTCTGTTGCAATGCCATGTGCTTAGCATGTTGATCATGCATGTAAATATGTCATGCCTTCCTGTTTTTCAGTACCTATTCCATTCATGATAACATGTTTTCAAATTAAAGTACTGTCATTCAACTCTATTGCAATGCCATCTGCTTAATTTGGACATCCTGCTTCTGAACATCTTATGCATTGTTATTCATTAGTATGTACTTCATATGTCTACCATACGATGTTTTTTTACATTGATGTGTTGTTCTAGTGCTCTGTTGCAATGCCATCTTAGTTTCATAATCATACACGTGTATGTTGCCTTAGTTTTTTCTGTACGTATTCCGCTAGCATACAGTTTTACATCCAACTAGTGTTTTTTTACTATGTTGTCACTGTCGTATCCCTATCTCTTACACCATACTCCCTCATCCAGTTACATGTTGCCGAAATGGATAAAAAGGATGTATCTAGAACTGAAATACGCCTAGACCCTTCCATTTTGTTTCTGGATGGAGGGAATACATGTCAATATGTCATGCCTTTCTATTCTTCAGTACCTATTCCATCTCTCTATTGTAGCATGTTTTATAATTGAAGCACCATTCTTCTATACAAGGCATGCAAGGGGAAGACGACTATGTTAGAATCTGAAGGGTTACAAACCAGGTCTTTGCAAAAGATCCAAACGCCAGGAGATAATAAACCAACTCTAATTTTTATAGATATTGCTCCAGCACAGAGAAACCCAACCCCTACTGATAATAAGCAGATTCCAGTGGCCAAAGAACTAGTCCGCTCCAGTCCAGCAAAAATATGTCAACTCCATTCTAAGAAGTGTGTGCGTATCTTTGCATCATGAAATTTTATAGCATGTTGATCATATTTTCTACATGTTTCTTACCCATATCTCTTTTTGAAAATAAGCTTAACAGATAGAAGAATTTCTGCACTGGTATCATCTGTGAGGAAAGATTCTTGCAGGAATTCTCTGTACTCCAATGCAGATGTAAGTACCTGTTGTATATCACTATATTTTTACATCAGCATGTATTTTGTTAATGGCGTGAATCCAACCTTTATAAGGGTAAATTTAGTTGTAGCAAAATGTATGATTAAAGGCCACAATGTTGATTTTTGTAAGGAAAACTGCCCGGTAGTTTTGCATCATGAGCTGCATGAGTGTACTATCTCATATCAATGGGTTTGATTACTTTGGTTCTACAATGGGGTTTTAGTATTTTTTTTTTACTGTGTTGTCCTGTCGTATCCCTAGCTCTTACATCATACTCAAGCACCATTCTTCTATATAAGGCATGCAAGGGGAAGACGGCTATGTTAGAATCTGAAGGGTTACAAACCAGGTCTTTGCAAAAGATCCAAATGCCGAGGAGATAATAAACCAACTCCAGTTTTCATAGATACTGCTCCAGCACAGAGAAACACAGCTCCCACTAATAATAAGAAGATTCCAGTGGTGAAAGAACTAGTCCGCTCTAGTCCAGCAAAAGAATGTCAACTCCATTCTAAGAAGCGTGTGTGTATCCTTGCATCACGAAATTTTATAGTATTCTGATCATATTTTCGACATGTTTCTTACCCATCTCTCTTTTAGAAAATAAGGTTAAATGATAGAAGAGTTCCTTCATTGGGATTGTATTCAAGGAAAATATCTTGCGGGAATTCTCTGTGCTCCAATGCTGATGTAAGTACCTGTTGTATATCACTGTATTTTTACATCAGCATGTATTTTGTTAATCAGCGTGAATCCAACCTTTATCTGATCCAAAATTAGTTGTAGCGATATGTTAAAAGGCGCCAATGTTGATTTTTGTAAAGAAAACTGCACAGTAGTTTTGCATCTTGAGCTGCATGAGTGTACTATCTCATATCATGCACATTCTTGAATTGTAGTGCTTTGTGGTTGCCCATTCATTCATTGTGTCAATGTTGCTTTCGTATTACCTTACCTAGCTGATGATAGTTGTGCCATATTGTGTTAATTTGGTGTTGGCTAGTTGCCCAAATGTTCGTTGTGCCAATGTTGCTTCCCTATTATCTGACTTGGCCAATGATAGCAATGCTAGTGTCTTAATTTGGTGCAGGATGCTGAAGATAACAACACAAACTCTGAAAACAGCAAGGCAACCCCATTGTTTCTTTCCAATAAATCTAGGCTAGGTAATATGCCAATAACTCATGATTAATCTGTTTGGTTCCCCCCCCCCCTAACGTAGGTTATGATCAAGTGGTGAGACACTCTCCACTATCAATAATACAAGCACCTTAAAATCGCCATCTGAATACATTAGGTATACTCTGTCTTGAATGCAAGCGGAAAAAATGTATGTTTGTAGAACCAATTAATGGCTGAAGGAATGATGGAAATGGTGGAGGAATCAGAGTTGCGGAGTTGTGCGACACAATAACTGATGAATGTTTTCAAAGACAGTGTAGCAAAGCAGCAAGAACTTGCCCACATGCTTATGGGCGTCATCTGTGCTGAGGTTGCAGATTGTGACATTGTAGATCATTAGGTTACATTCATTTATTTGCCTTTGGCATCAATATTTGATTTCCCGGTGGATGTAATTTCCTCTAATATATGCTTTGGATGTGCAACGTTTTTCCCTATATGTCGTACCTTTGCTTGATCGGTTTTGCCTATGCATAATTGCTCGTCGTAATGGGCTCAAATTATCTAATTTGTCCTAAAGACATGTATGAACTTTAGTGGGCCCATTAAGTTAATGAGCCGTTACCAGGCCGAAAGTTAATGGTCGGCCCTCTTAACTCCCGGGTCGTTAACAGGCTGACATCAAAGCGGGCAACAGGTGGGCCCAATTGATTTCACGGGCCGTTAACAGGTCGTTACTAAGTTCGGGCTACATATGGCCCAACTATACTGTGGGCCTTTAGCAGGTCGAAAGAGATAAGCGGGCTTACCTGCAGGACCATGAAGAGCATGGCCCACTAAGAGGGCGAAGAAAATCGGTCATTATTGTAAATGGCCCAAGCGTGTGGTGGGCCTTTAGCGAGTGAAGAGAAACACAGCTGGTATTGGACTATGAAGGGCATGGGCTGTTAAAGGCCAAAACTCAGGTCCGACTACAAATGGCCCAACTCATTTATGGTCCGTTAACGGTGAAAGGCACACGAGGGACGAGAATTAGCCCAACACTTAAATGGGTGGCTAAAAGGCCAAAACTCAGGTCCGACTACAAATGGCCCAGCAGATATATGGGCCGTCACCGGTGAAAAGACACACCAGGCGGAAATTGGCCCAACACTTAAATGGGTGGCTAAAAGGCGAAACTCAGGTCCGACTACAAAAGGCCCAACTGATTTATGGGCCGTCAACAGGCTGAAAGACACACCGGGTCGAAAATTAGCCCAACATCTAAATGGGTCGCTAAAAGGCCGAAAGATGTACATCGTGAAAATTGGCACATCCACTGAATGGGCCGTTAACGAGCGAAATCTCATCGGGCGATATTGAGCCCAAACATATAAGCGGGCTGTTAATGGGCTCGAGCGGCGATGGGTTGCAATGGTGTCAAATCTTTAGCAGACGTTGTGGTCGAATTAGCTTTGCTCAGCGTATGGGTCGTGGCCTTAAATGGACCTGACACAAGTAGGCCTTATATATATGGTCCGGCCTGCTATTTTTTACTGGGCCGGCCTTTTTCACCGGAATGGGCCACTGTTGGGCCATCCCACGTGTCGACCTATCATAGGCGCCTCTGTCCAATAAGTGGATGACATATGTCCCAGCGATGAGGCAACACGTGTTTCCTCCGACCAATGATGATTTTACACATGGAAAATCCCCATTGGTCGGGTTGATAATGAGTTATCGGATCCAAAACCGGACCCAATAAGCAACGGTGTTACATTACGGTGGATGCCGCGTGTCGGTTACCCTTGGCGAAAGCACTTCTATGGCGATTTATTGTCATGGAAGTGGACACTTCTGTGATGATAATTTTGGTAATGCCATGGAACACTTCTACGACAGCACATGTATGACTATCTTTATTCTGTCATAAATTTGTTGTGGATGTACATGCATGATAGAAAACGTGACCTACTGTGACAAACACGTATCATCACGGAAGTGTATTTTTTTTTGAAGTGCTTTGTTATGATCATTATTTCTTTAGGTTCTATGATGTGAGTGATGAATCTATTTGAATGTTATCATGTGCAACTTGTGATTTGAATGTGTTGGTATCATCCTGAGGGGAGCTCCTCTCATGCTTATTTTTCGTTGTGTACATTGTTGAGGGAGCTCCGCAATAAATCCCTTGATACTCAAAGTTTTTATTTTAAGAGGTACATGTATGTTGTCATCAACTACCAAAAAGGGGGAGATTGGAAGTGCAATCATGCCCTTAGTCTTATTTTGATGTTGATGACAACATGCATGTATGGGACTAATCATGTTTATCAAGTATATCTCAGGATTATGTCTCAATGCCGTGTGTGGATCATGACTGGGGACAAATGCATATTACTCAAGATCGGAGATACAAGAAAATAGCATTGGCTTTGTTTATGGTTTGTTCTTGAGTATAGGGATCCCCCATTATTAAGAGGGGATCGTTGGATCTAGTGAAAGACTTGCTCAAAACCCACCAACTCCAGCTTTTCACCGGATGTCCGATAATCTACGGACGTCCGATCACTCTCAGCTGTCCGGACGTCCGGCTCTCCACGGTCGACCGGTGTTTCTTCAACAGAATGATATTCACGGATGTCCGTGCTTCTCCGGACGTCCGGCCGCCGGATGTCCGTTTTCCTCCGGAGGTCCGACACTTCATCTACATAACACTTTTCACGGATTTCCGATGACCTACGGACGTCAGTTGGCTGTGTGCAAGTTCGTGGCTTATGGTTCTCCAGCATCCGGACGCCTGATGTCTATCAGACGTCCGGACCTATCTGTGCCGCCGGACGTCCGGTCCTGTCCGGATGTCCGATGTCTCCTGTGCACTTAAGTTGCTCAAGCGGTAACTTTTCACTTCCACGCTAAATAGCCTTCATCCTCCCACGGGATAAGGTTGACCATGCACTTTGAGCTAGCCAAGAACACTTTTCTCTCACTCTCTCTCAATCCTCTACACCAAATCCTAGCTCCCCAAGTGATTTGGGAACATTTGAAGAAGTTCTCCAATCAAGTGATAGATCCACTCCTTCCCTTCTTACCAAAGGAATTAAGTGATTTGAGCAAGTTTTGAGCTTTTCCCCATCGTTCTTGTTACTCTTGGAGGTTGGAGACTCCTAGGCGGTAGGAGTCTTTCGGAGAGGAATCGACATTTGTGATTACCCCCGTAAATGTTTGTGAGGGTTTTGAGACCACCCCAAGGTCTACCACTAGTGGTTGAAAGCGCCTTCATGGTGTTGTCTCAAAGGGAGAATAGCTAGGGTTAGCCTTCGTGGCGTTGGTGTGCCTTCGTGGTAACATCCACCTCCCTAACGGTGGTGTAGCTTCCCTCCAAGGAAGTGGACGTAGCTTCCCTCCAAGGAAGTGAACATCGGCATACATCCTCGTCTCCCGAAGTTGCGGTTATTCCTAACCCTAACTCTCTACTTGTGGTTACTTGTCTCTTAGCAGTTACTTATATTATGTTGTGCCTGCTTACTTACATACGTGTGTCACTTGTTTATCTTTCTTAGCTCTTAGCTTCACACTTGCAATTGTTAGGCTCACTTTCATATTCCGCATTATTGCCTAAAATTGCTAAGTAATAATTAAAATTTGTAATTGTACCTATTCACCCTCCCCCCCTCTAGGTCCATCTCGATCCTTTCAGCGTCCCGTTTGAAAATATCAAACGCATGTCTTCTTGCTAAAATCAATGAACAAAATTTGACAAGGTTGTCCCATTCCAAAATATCAAATGCCTACGAGTGTGGAATGGGCAGGGTTTGCCATCGATTAGGACATTGACATGGCACCTCGTGCTAAATAAACCAGCTGTTCTTTTTTTGTAGTTCCACCAAAATCAACCAAATTCGCGCGTAGCTTGTATGATTTCGCCCTTATATGTTGCAACGCCTTGAACTTATCGGCACCTCCTTTCTTGTGGTGGAAACAAATGATTCGATGTATTCATGAACATTTTGTGTAGTTCCCATTCAAATCAAGCTGAGCACCCCTGTTTGCACAAATACAAAAAAGTGATTAGTATAAAGCAAAATGTACTATGAATTGACAGTTTAAACAGGCACCTACATGGTCCATGTAGAGCACACTTTTAGAAAAATGGAACTCACCGAAAGAATCATAGAACAACATTGTACTCGCGCATCATAGCAAGAAAATGGAGATTTGTCAGTCCTTCTGAGCTGAAGTTAGTTTAGACTGGGGGGTAATGCAACCATCCTTCAACTGCAGCTTGATGAGAAGATAGACGAGGGCTTCTTCATCTGGCATAATCGGAACTAGTCACTTCCACGTACTCCATATTCTTCTTCAAGGAGAATGATCCTATTGTACAAAGACAAGAGGACAACTAAATGCTAGCATCCTATTTTCTCGAAAAAAAGGAAAGGAAATATTTAAAACAGCACGGATGAAGCACTTCTCAAGGACAATACCACTTTTTCATGACAGTATCTAAACAGTAGCACAACACCAATAGAAATGACAAAGCTCAATAATATGGATGAAATCAGTGGGCGAGTACCAACCTTTGTCAGGAGGCTTATTGTATAGAGCATATAGATGAAGCACTTCTCCGGAACCATCTATTGTTATCTACTGTGGTGGCCATGGCCATGCTTACTATATACTCCTCGATTAGTTTAATGTTTCCAACATCTTCTTGTGCGGTTCCACTAAAATATATGGTATCTTCAAAGAAGATCCCTGTTTGCACAAGTAGAGATAATTAATGTATTAAATTAAGAGTCGCATCAAATCAGTGGCAAAACAATTGCTCGTTCTAGCCATAGCAATAAATTAAGATGCAAAACTATATCATTACTTGTGTCATCACAGTTCCGATTAACTTCATTCTGACACCGGGAGTTGATTTTTTTTTCTTCCGCTTGTTCTTCCCCTTCATCACTTGGTTCAATAACAGACAAGCTTCGCCTTCAATCTAAGATTTAGCATGTCAATTAGGTTGCAGAAGTATAGCACTAAACAATGACATTAATTTTCTGATGAAAGTGGCAAAATACAGGCCAACAGTTGTGAAATATCCTTATCCTACCTCAATGGGATATTACGGTGCACATACAGATTGGAAGTCTTGTCTCCATTTGTGCAGTTTACTAAAATCAAGCAACATTACCGTACAAGTAGCACATCATATGAAAGCACACTGCAGAATCATGAGAAAGAAGGTTGGTACTGACTTCTCATGACGTGGAATTCAAACAACTCACAAGAAGAAGATCTGAACCAAATTTGCCAACACGGATAGGAAGTAAGATCTCCTCTTGTGCGGTTCTACAAAGATCAAGCAATCAAGCAACGTTGTCGGTGTGACATTTTGGTTGAACTGCACAAAACACTCCTAAAACAAAAGTGTTTTCTGTAGTACAACAAAAGGTCATAATGGCAACTAGGTGAAGTAGATAACCCTGTTTACATAGAGGTGCAAAGGAAACAACTAGTGTTCAATAACAGTGGATGACACAGAAGCCAACAAAAAGAAGCATCTACCTTATCTAAATGGGAAAGAAAGCAAGGCGGTAGCATTTCTCAAGCGGTGTCATTGATTAATATTAATGAGAGATTATATTAACAATAAAAATTTGTTAAACATGTAATTTGCTTTTAACTATGGCATTGCATCAATTTTCCAGCGACATTATTAGGCGTGTTTGTTTCTGAGGACATTTTGGTGGAGGGACTAAAAAACTCTATGTCAGTCCCATCTAAACCAAGCAGGAGGGACTTTTAGGGACTAAAAGTGGGCATTTGGGACTAAATAAAGAAGACCCGAGGGAGAGTATTTTGGGAATTTTTCCAACAGTTGCCCCTACCACGCATCACACCTTGTCTCTATTAGTTCATTACTAGGGGTAACATGGTCTTTTAGCATGTTATTTAATAACCTCTAGTCCATGTTTAGTCCCTGGAACCAAGCAGGTAGGGACTAGGGAGTTTTTAACCAAGCAGGGCCTTAGATTAACAACAGCTAAAGAGTTGCAGAGACGGTGGACACACCAGCACCATGTGCATCTACCGATGTCTTTGGAGTGATGCCTGATCTGTTGCAACCAGAACAAACAACCAAGGAGCATATTTGTGTTGGTCCCGGTTTGTTATCTTTAGACACCTTTCCCTATGTGAGCTCGGCAAATCTAGTCCTGCTCAAACTCTACAGCCTTGTCCCCCAAAACAAAAGATCAGTTTATTCTGAGATGTGCGTACTGCGTTTGTCATTGTTTTCCCTTTTCGACCAACGTAGGTGCTGAATAGCCAGTCTGTACTAGTACTTTCCCCCCTTCCTTTGCTCTTTGAACCACGTCCTAGATTTATACTATACAACTTTCCCCACTACTTTTCCCCATTCCTTTCCTCTTTGAACCACGTCTTAGATTCATGTGATACAACTTTCCCCACTACTTTCCCCTTCCTTTCCTTTTTGAACCACGTCCTAGATTCATGCTATACAACTTTTCCCACTACTTTCCCCCATTCCTTTCCTCTTCGAACCACATCCTAGATTCATCGTATACAACTTTCCCCACTACTTTCCTGTTTGATCCAACACCTAGATTCGAGTCCAGAAGCGGAAAAAGCCCACATGCAGCTAGAGCGATGCATGTGGAATAAGTAAATTATACCTTAAGGTTCTTGGGGTGTGGTTCAGTGGGCGACCGGAGGCCGTTCGGCCCACACTATGTACGCCGGCGAAGAAGAAGGGGTTGGAGGCCCTCCCGTGCCGCCGCTAGGTGAAAGTGAACAGCTGCCCCAGTAGTGGATTCCCTCCCTTGCCAACGGCGACAGCGTTAAGCCTCCTTCCCTTCCCGGTGGACGGATCCTGCCGGCTCTTTGACCAGCAGTGAGGGGAGAGAGAGAGGCCAACGAAATCTTGTTTAGATCTGGAGAGGGTGAGAGAGTGTGAAGAGAGCAACTACAAGCAGACCAGCAATGAGGGGAGAGAGAGGCCAACGAAGTCTTGTTTAGATCTGGAGAGGGTCAGAGAGTGTGAAGAGCCTACAAGCATACCAGCAGTGAGGGGAGAGAGAGAGGCCAACGAAGTCTTGTTTAGATCTGGAGAGGGTGAGAGAGTGTGAAGAGAGCAACTACAAGCGCTGAGGCTCCAGCGTGTGTATATATACTGGAGAGAGAGTGTGAAGAGTGCAAACCCTAGAAAACAAGCACTGAGGCTGCAGGTTATACGTGATGAGGTGATTATACGGTCACTACAAGATCGTATAGCTCTGTATCCATCCATTTTGACCAGTCAAAGAATCCTCCTGGCACGAAATATCCTCAAGTGTAGTTATCGAACCCGGGACCTCAAGTTCGATGAGCGAACAGGCTAACCAGCTACACAACCCTCCAGTTATGTTCAACGAGACGAAAATAACCTTTTATACATTCCTGCATCCGTGTGATAAGCATGCCTTGTTTTTTTGTGTGTGGGAGTCATTGGGATTTAAATCATAATCATGTCATGTGGCTTTGGTGGTAAGACTATCCACAGTGGTGCAGAAATAATGCAGCCTTAGTCACCTTACCTCTCTCCACATAGTACATTGGGTCCCACCGGTCGGAGGGTGAAACAAACAAATTAATAAGAAAATTAAAAGCGCCAGCGATGTATCTTACCTCACACATCTACGCTACTGCTGGGAACACTGTCCAATTGATCCCTCTGTTTGCTCACGTACTATTTTAAGTGAATCCTTATTATAACATGCACACAATTTTGGGCACTTGTATTCGACCTAAGTCAGTGTGCCACCGTATCTCGTATGACTCCCTCCATCTAGGTGTAATAAGTCACGTTAGAAGGTGTAGTAGGACCAAGGTGCAAGCAGATTGGAGGAGAAGGAGAAACTTGACCGGTCATTCCTCCAATCAAAGCCCTGATTTCTGTCTCTAAACACAACAATTAATCCAAACAACTAAGAGATGCCGTTTTAGCTACCATAAAGGGCCGCATATTAACTCGCATGCAAGCCGACTTTGATTTCTTGACTCATCAACGCATAGTTGCGCTCCATGCATTGGGTTTCCGGGGAAGATAACAAAGGCAGAGTAAGGAGCATTTGGTTACATTGCTTAGGCGGTCATAGTGGTGAGTAACTTGTACTAGTAACATGCATATGTTACTAGTCTATGTTACCACTACGCGAAGTTTGCTGTTGGAAGCGAGCCGATCTGGCTCTCCTGAGCTAGCAAGGCTTTTCTAGCCCACCACCTCTTGCTAATGATCGAAACGCTCCCTAAGTAACAACACTCTCTAGCGAGGCCAGGAGGGATTGAGATCACGAAGTTAATGGGCACGCCTAAACATTTTGGGAATATTTGATTTCCATAAGATGACTTAACACCTAGGCGGAGGAGTACTACTCCTCAGTCCAGGTTCGATGTACTATTCGTCACCTCTTCTCTTCTTATGCATTACTCCATTTGTATCTCACTTCCTGTGGCCGCTTTTCATACGATTTTCCTATTCTATGAACCTGTGTGTGCGTGTGCGTGTGCGTGTGTGTGTGTGTGTGTGTGTGTTTAACAGCATGTGTGTGTTAGAGAGAGCGACAGATCGACCTACTCCTACAGAGAGATGGTGTGTAGTGTATGATTTTAGCTGCAAGAGTCGGTGCATCCTCTCGTTTCCGGGCGTCCAATAGGGATAGGAGGACAGCTGCCACGCCCGCTCCTGACCAGCCTGGCCCACGCCCGCTCCTGACCAGCCTGACCAGCCTGACCAGCTGCCACATCCTCTAAAAAGACTTACATTTAGGAACGGAGGGAGTACTGTTCATGGTCTCTTAGATTGTTTCGTATCAAAACTAACAGGTCATGAAATTCGAAGCAACTCACTTAGAAAACTAAGGATTTAATCCATCAATTGAAATGACTCTTGATATCGTATTTTATAACGGTTAAGTAATTGTGATTGATTGATGGATCACGATTAGTCGTATTATAGGGTACGTAATATTATGGTTGATTAATGGATCGTGGTTGTGATTGATTGATTACAAGCTAACCAGTTGTGACTTTCGTGAGATTTGAAATATGAAAATAATACAATGGCGGGTCATTGTCAACTCGAGGCCCTGACCTTTCTAACTGAGAAAAGGCGATAGGTGGTCTCCCCTTCGGCGCCTTTCTCAGATGGCTTCTCTCCTTCCGACGGCCTCGTAGTTGTTAGTGTAGGAGGGTCATCGGGGCCTCACATTTGGACTGTGTTTGTTGTATGTCAGGCTTTGGTCTTTACGGTTTCTCCTTGAGAAAAGCTGGTTTGAGCGAGAAGGATTTATGGAGATGATTGCCTTGAATGGGCTAAGCGGTTCTGGGAAGGACACATGTCGAGAGATGGCAGAATAAAATTAGACACCTCCGACAATTACTGAGAGGTTGGGCCAGAAATGACAGTGGAATTTATAAGCAAGAAAAGAATGTCTTACTCAACTCATTGAGGCACTAGATGTAAAGGCTGAAACCACTCTCCTTTACATTAATGAGCATCGAACCAAGTCCGAGGCTGAACAAGGCCTACATGCTCTCCTGAGAGAGGAGGAGCTCAAGTGGCGTTGTCTTGTGGCAACAAGGTTGTCCCAAGGGGCGACAACACACAGTTCTTCCATATGGTTGCAAATGGTAAACATAGGAAGAAGAAGATCATACAGCTTGAACAGGGCGAGGAGACAATAGTGGGGCATGAAAATCTGAAAGCGTTTATTTGAACTATTGTAAAAACCTTTTGGACCCCGAATACATCCACGGTGTCTGTTGATGAGTCTGTGATTGATGATATACCTCAACTATAGGCAGCAGAGAACGATGTTCTCTCTGCACCGTTCACTGAAAAAGAGGTTCATCTGGCCATAACCCAAATGAAGCCAAATAAAGCACCGGGACCAGATGGGTTTCCAGCTGAATTCTATAAGAAATGTTGGCATATCATTAAAGATGATCTTATGCCTATGTTTCACGATTTTTTCGATGGCCATTTGGAGTTATTTCACCTCAACTTTGGTACAATAACGTTGTTACCTAAGAAGAATGAGGCGGTTCGGATCGTAAAATTCTGACCCATTTACCCACTGAATGTGAGTTTTAAAATTTTCACAAAGGTAGGAACCAATAGATTGACAAAAATTGCTCACTCAGTGGATCAACCTAGTCAGACAGCTTTCATGTCGGGACGACACATACTAGAAGGAGTGGTCATCTTACATGAAACGCTCCATGAGATTCACTCGAAGAAACTAGACGGGGTTATCTTCAAAGTGGATTTCGAGAAGGCTTATGATAAAGTAAAATGGCCTTTTCTTCAGCAGGTAATGCGCATGAAGGGTTTTAATGAAACCTGAAGGAACCAAGTGGATACTCAAGTCGAGAAAGGTAGTGTCGGAATTGAAGTGAACGATGACATCGGTCACTACTTCCCGAACATAAGGGAGTTGAGACAAAGGGATTCCATGTCACCTCTTCTGTTCAATATTTTGGCAGATATGTTGGCCGTCATTATTGGCAAGGCCAAACAGCATGGCCATGTAGAGGGTCTAGTTCCTTATCTAGTTGATGGAGGAGTGTCCATTCTACAATATGCTGATGACACTATTTTATTCATGGAACATGACATGGCTAAGGCACATAACATGAAACTTATCCTATGTCTATTTGAACAATTATGCGGCTTAAAATTAATTTTCATAAGGCGAGGTGTTACATTTTGGGAAGGCCAAAGACGAGGAACATACCTACAGACAATTGTTTGGATGTGAATTAGGTGCTTTACCATTCAGTTAGTTGGGTATTCCGATTCATCACCGTAAACTATCCAATAAAGAATGGAACTGTACTGAAGAACCAATTAAAAAAACTCTCAGCTGCTGGAAGGGCAAGCTGATGTCATGTGGAGGTCGGCTAGTTCTGATTAACTCAGTACTGACTAGCATGCCAATGTTTCTTCTTTCGTTCTTCGAAATTCCGAAAGGGGTCCGAAAGTGACTTGATTTCCTTAGATCTCGTTTCTTTTGGCAGTCCAATGAGGCCAAGAGGAAATACCGTCTCGCGCAATGGGATATCCTTTGTCGACCTAAAGATCAAGGGGGACTCGGTATTGAGAACTTGGAAATTAAGAATAATTGCCTTATGAGCAAATGGTTGTATAGATTAGAGACAGAACCGGAGGGCATGTGGTCTCAAATCCTGCGCAATAAGTACTTGCACTCGGCAACACTTGCCAGTCTACCATCGGACCGGTGATTACGCCGTTACGGAAGGGACTTATGAGCGAAGGACATATTCTTCGTGAGGGTCAAATTCTTGGTTGGCAACGGGATGTCAACAAGATTTCGGAAGGATACGTGGTTAGGAGAGACGCCCCTGGCCTTACAATATCCTACCTTCTACAATATTGTGCAACGTAAGGAGGATTACGTAGGTACCATCCTTGAAACTATTCCCTTGAACATCCAGTTCAGACGTACATTAGTGGGTGAGAGATGGACAGCCTGGATGCACTTAGTTCGGAGATTGATTGAAGTTCGACTCTCCGACTTACCGAACTCAACACAATGGAAGTTAACTAAAAATGGGATATTTACGGTGAAATCTTTTTATACGAATCGGATTAATTCTGGCCTCCTCTTAAGGTCACTACATATATGGAAGGTTAAGGTTCCTTTGCGGATTAAAATTTTTATGTGGTTTGTCCACAAGCAAGTAATACTCACAAAGGATAACCTACTTAAGGGGCGATGGGTAGGCAATTCGCGGTGTTGTTTTTGTGCTCAGGATGAAACAATACAACATTTATTTCTTGAATGCCCACTTGCCAAGCTATTGTGGAGAACGATTCATATAGCTTTTAATATCAATCCTCCAGTAGATATTGTGTCTTTGTTTGGGGCGTGGTTAGCTGGGGTTGAACAGATCACGACAGCTCGTATTCGAATTGGAATATGTGCGCTATTATGGCCTATATGGAACTGCAGAAATGATATGATTTTTAACAGACAACACAACTTCACTTTTTTGCGGGTTATCTTTAGAGATACAGCTTAAATACGTATGTGGTCCTTACTCACTCCTATGGACTCCAGGGAGCCTTTGGTTACTGGGTGCAACCAATGGGAGATGGTGGCTCGGGTTATATTCAACCGGTTCAGATGGCGTACGCATAACAGGATAGGAGCGTAGAGAGCTTATCCTTATTACTACCGCATCGGTTGTCTTTGTCCGCTTATAATTTTCCATTTTATTTACTTTATTTTGCTCCGTTTGCAAGCTGTAAGACTTTTATGACGATACCTTCTGGATTTTTAATAAAAGGGTCGTATGCATCATCATGAAGCAGAGGCCGGGGTATGCCTCCATTTAAAAAAACGGTTTCGAAGGGCCGATGGAGTGGCTTCGGCAACAGGGACGGTGTAGTGAATAAGCGTGCTTCAAATCCTCCCACTATGGGCGGCTTCCTTCCTATTTAGCGGCGGATATAGGAGCTTGTGTGTTCACAGTCTCGTTCGTGGGTCTGGGTGTGTGTTTAAGCCTCCTAGGTACCGAGGTTGCGGCGGCGGCCGCGATGTGGCTTTGAGTATCTGGTCAAGGATGGTTGTCTCCTTCTGCTCCTTCTTGGGTGCCAGGGACGACAAGACCCATCAGGGTGCATCATTCAGCCGAGCACTGTTTTCCCCTTGTTCCACCATGGAGCCGAGCTTAACTGTAGAGTTCTGACGGCATCTTCAGCGCAGCAATTGTTTGTTGAGATGGATAAGATGGGGGATTTCTTGAGGGCAACAATGCAATCGTAAATAATAAGTATCGAACGTCGGGTACGAGGACATGGCAACTCCAAACGTTTTTGACGACAAGTCTAGTGACGTGAGGATGACATAAGTTAGTTGGTAAGCATGGTAATTTCTTGTCAAAAAATAAGCTGAAGCACGAAAATTGCCATGCTTAACAACTAAAGTTGACATCCTCGCATTACTAAAGCTACCGTAAAAAACGTTCGGAGTTGCCATGCGCTCGTACCTGATGTTGGTACTTATATATAATTTTGTGTTTGTTTAGAAACTTTTTTGTAATATTGGTTTTCGGAAGGAAAGAATGTGCTGTTCACAATCAGCAAAGCAATTTCCGTTTCCCGGGATTTATAAATAGGGGTGTGCTACGCGTCTGCTGGCTGATCTTTTTAAAAGATCGTCCGGGTCACGAGCCCTTACATCTGGCGCATCGAGTGGCCCGAGCGCGCCTCCATCATTACAACACAGGTCTTGGTGCAGAATATTTTGCAATAGTGGTTTTGTTTGAAAAAAATGCAACTAAGCTTTTGTTCCATTTTATTTTGACAACTGACGTTTTGTTGCAGAAATTTTCTACAGTAGAGGTTACCTTGCAAAACATAGATCCTTTGTAGATCATTGCAATACCATATATATTTCAGAAACATAGCCCATGTTGCAGAAGCGCGATCGACTAAGGACAGCATGCGGGCCCTCACTTGAACACGTGTCATGCAGTGAAGGTGGATATCTGGCCGCTGCGATCAGCCGGGTGATGGTAAGTTTCCCTTATAAATATTCAGGTTTTGAACTTCCCCTTGCCCCAATCCACCACCAAGTTCATCATCCAATTCCAGTCCCCCACTAGAGCAGACAAGGCGACTAGCATTCCGTTCCATTTTTTTTCCACTCCTCTAAAATGCACAAGATCTCGTTGCTGTCGGAGCTGGGCTTCAACGCCGGCGGAGCGTCGTCGGATTTCTTCCGCCCAGTTGCCGACAGCTTACGGCTCACACCCATCTCCTCCGGCAGTCCGCATCGCCGCCTCACCAAGGTCTCCGTCATCGGCTCCGGCAAGGTGGGCATGGCCATCGCGCAGACCATCCTCACCCAGAACCTCGCCGACGAGATCGCGCTCGTCAGCGCCCACCCAGCTCCATGGCGGTAGCTGGACCTGCAACGCGCCGCCGCCTTCCACCCCAGCGTCCACATTGTCCATGGCACCGATGCCGCGGTGACCAAAACTCCGACCTCGTGGTCATCACCGCGGGGGCCAGGCGAGCGTCGGAGTAGACCAGGCTGAACCTGCTGCAGAGGCGTCGCGCTATACCGGAAGATCGTGCCGCCCATGGCAGAGCACTCCCCGGACGCACTGCTGCTCGTGGTGTCCAATCCCGTCGACGTGCTCACCTATGTCGCATGGAAGCTCTCCGGGTTCCCGGCCACCCGCGTCGTCGGGTCCGGCACCAACCTCGACGCCTCTAGGTTCAGATTCCTCATCGCCGAGCACCTGGACGTCAACGCACAAGACGTGCAGGTAACTAGTATTGTTATCTACGTCATTTGTGTTAGGCCTAAAACCTTTCGGATTATCATTACTTGATATTAATCTCGTGATTAGAACACCTACAAGAGCGAAAGCGTGAGAACTTACAGGAACTGGGCGAAGTCCCCGTGCCTGCACCTTGATCCTCCAGCACCGATGAGATGGCTGGGGAAGAAGTACAGTAGCAATCCAGCAGCACCGCTGGCTTGACCATCGTGGCATCCGTTGCAGACGCAACAGCTGGTCAGAAGTGAACCGTCGGCACTGCCCTGGTGGTGGCGGCGGTGGTAATCGGTCTTCATCTCCTTGAGCACCTCTTTAGGATCGGTTGTTTTAGAAGGGCGTGGCCTACCCACGTGAGATCGTTAGTTCCGCAGGAGGGTCCTTTTCCTTTTGTATTAGGTGCCAGGAGGCGGGACCGAGACCAAGTAGTTGGTTTGATGCCCCGATCAGGGCATGTGCGTGGGAGATTTAGCTCCCCTTATCTACATGATTTGTTACAACTGGAGATTAATTCCAACATTCTCCCCCTTAATCGTAAGGTTAACAAACATCATAAGCCCACTCTCAATAGAAATAAAGTACCAAAGAAAAGTGTTACAATGGCTAATGAAATGCCAATGAACCTCGATACTTATAGTACATCATTCTATCTCGAAAGGGATAACATATTACTTTATGGGAGTTGGTTTGTTTAGCGGTCCTTATTTCCAGGATCAAAAGGCTTTCTAAACCCATGCCGGCAACATAATCATAAAATGGTTGGTAAGCCTTTAATATGCGGAACCATAAAACTTATATAAATCAAACATCATATATTTGGTCCTGGATTCTATCTTTCACAACATGAAAACTTATTGTCAATGGTTTTGGCAAAACCATTTAACTTATTGTTACTACGCATAGAAAACTGCGTGTTCATATTGTAGTAGGTGGTTACAAAATGTTGTCTACCATCATAATTTAGGAATAAAACGTCATGACATACAACCTGCCGAGTAGCCTCTTACCATGCCACATAAGTAAGTGCATTATTTCCAATGCCATCAGTGTCATTATAGAGCTTTTCCACGATATAGCTCCATGTGCGAGAGTGAGGATGTAACATAGCGTGGAAATTTTAAGATCCACACATCTACGCGAAACAATGTCCGAATATCCCAGGATATTGAAGTTATTAGACTTCTTATTAGTGAGCATGTAAACTTTATTGTCTTGCATATCTACAGGACATTTGGTGGCTTTTCCAGTGGTCCATTTCTGGACTTACTTGTATATTTGCCAATTATCCCGATCACAAACAAGGGCATATTCATACTTGAATACACATATTGATTCTGAAGCATAAGGAACCGACATTATCTGATCAGTTCATAATGGTTCCTTGGACACTAAAATGTCCATCTTTATTGCCCTTGACTTTAGTAGCAGGTGCGATAAGAGTACTACCACATAATATTTTCTTTCGTACTCTATTGATGTATGTCGTCATAATAAAACTTATACCCCTTTTGGACCTACATCTTGGCGAAAATCGATACAAACAAAGTATAGGGCATGACCAAGATTCTTTATGTCATAAATAGAAGATAGAAAATTCTTGGCCGCCAAAATATTCCATCTTCTCAAGGTAGTATACTTACTCCCCTTGTTTTTATGGTATGAGTGTCCCGACGCCCTTCTTATTTCATAATTGAATTTCTTGGGGGCAACATACCTTGTGTTAACTTCACTTATTTGATGAAACCTTACGGTTATGTCATACACACATTCTTAACTTAGTCAACACAAGAATATGTTATAATAATAACACAAGCGTTAAAACAACTCACCGAGGAAACTCTCTTGAGTTCCATACATCATTAGAGCTCATTATCACACGAGCCTCTAAGATGATCATTCACACACATTACGAACCACACGGAAATTGTTAAGTCTCAACATTGAGTACTGCAATATGCATTTCTTCTCAACTTACCTGATGCGTTTGAACAATCTACTGGAGTTATCCTTAAGATTCATGTTCATACACTCTAGTTCCCTGATGATCACTTTATTTGAAAAATGGAAAACATATCCAATATCTTGATAATAATCATCTAAGTTCTAAACCACAACACCATTGGGTGAAGATGGAAAGGAACCTAATGAATTGTGACAGATGATTATAAATGACGATAGTCAAAAATATAACCACGAGCCAGGTGATACTTACAAACTTGCCATTTGAGTGAAGTGCGACATATGATTACAAATGGCGTTGGTCATATATATAATCAACATGTTATGTCATGATGGTCATTAGACTAGCAAGCTTCACTTTAGCATTCATGTGTGCTTCATAATGCTCATAAGGGATTAAGTACACATTAACGTAATAAAAGGAGTAATTTTTTTTAATCCATTCTTCTAAATAAGACTTGTTGCATCTTAATTAGATAATTGACATTAGTATATGATTTTCATACATTCTCCAACCAAGACTTCTCGTTGGTTCATTCTTTAATTGGAGAATTAACATACATATTTTGATCTAAGTAGGAGAAGTGAACATGATATCTCATATTAAACGGGACTTCCATTCTCCCCTTCGAAATGTGGTCTAAAACCACAATTTCGATGAGGTCTCATTATTTACACTTCTATTACATCTTTAATTGTAACATAACACATAATCATTACAAATGATCCATTTAGACGAAAAACATAACTTGTCTCACCCTAAGTGAAACTAACGTTACATAATTGGAGTTGACTTAATAACACGCAAAATCATGTCATCTGTTAGAAACTAGAAATGAGTTTCTCCAGAGCAAGAACAAACATCATCAATTAGATGAAGAATTAAGTATCTCCAAATCCTAGTGGAATAAATCCAATCGTTTTCACTTTAAACTCCACTGCATTAGTAATGTGCATGATAGCACATGCATTTTGAGACCTCTCCCAATGTCTGCCTTAACATCATGATTAAATATGTAAACCTTAGTGGCAGAGAAACATTACGAGATTCCTTTCATGAGAAAATGATCTCCACTCTCCACACAGAAAAGTTATTTACATAAGGTTTGTCTATGTCAAAATGGAAGTTGGCATCATTATTAATGTTCATTGCTATGAAAATAGAAGACATCGTTATGAACATCACAACAAAACATCAAGCATGAATTAACCATGCAATGAGATGAAATAAAAAATGATTAATTTATTCTAATCTGTATTATCATTGGGCAGAGTAATAGAAAAAAAATGCATTGATAAATGACACATGAAAATAATCAACGTTGGTCAGAATATCATGAATCGCCATTATGAATTTGGCTCACTCAATCTCTAATCAAAACTTCACGTTGGTTCCAGTTTGATTAGAGAAACATAAAAAACACATAAAGACCAGCAAGAATATTAACCAAATTAATAACCATCATTAACATAAAAGCAACGTTAAACTGTAATCCATTGTGTCATAGGACATAAGGATTCATAACGTGTTGTAGTCATCTTGAACTTAAATTTTGACACTTAATGAACATTGAAAATAACATTAAACATAAGTGTCAAAATTATCATTAAAATTCGGAATGATATACAATGAAAGTGACATTGGAATTAACATATAATGTAAATGTCATTGCGAGAGAGTAGACTTCAAAGTTACAGTTAATCCAAAAAGAATGACCTTAATATTATCATCAGGATATCATAAAATTTTCCAGGTAATAAATTTGGACATAAATTTTCATAAGGATTCACAAAATAACAATGTTTGGCAGCAACATGTACTTTGGAAAACAAATCCTCTAAACAAAACTCCTTTCTTTAGGGGATTGATCATAACCCCATGAACATTATTTTTGAGTCTTTATGCATATTTCAATAATGCATATCATAATAATGGCATGAAATGCACCAAACAAAAACTCAATTTTGCTCAATAGGCGTATTACAATATTATTAAGATGCATAGTGCAATGCGGAAGAATTGAACCATGTGACCATCACATTCTCCTTGAGGTGGCCTCAGCCCATTCAAAATGATCACATCATTAATAAATGCCATTAGGATGGCATCACCACAAACTTCACACTCAAATGAAGTTTCCAAATAAAATATTTATGTTTAGAAACTTAAATGAGTGACCGAAAAATGCTCAATATTATAACTTTAAGATTTCATCATTGAAACAATATTTGAAAAGTGATGATCATAAAAGGTGCCTTTAAGTGACATCAACATTCACGTCATATTAAATTTTCCAAAATAAAATTTCACATTGGTTCCATTTTATTCAGAAAATTTAAACATAATTATAAACAGTTAAAAAATCATCAGTGCAAAAACATTATATGAAACTTAATGAATGCACTAAAACTGCATAAAATGCCTAAAGAACATAATTTGACCAATAATCATCCATGGATTTTTATTAATAAATCTTCATCATCATTAAAAGATTTCCATGAAAATTACATAAACATTAATTTTGCATTAATTTTTCCAAGCAAAACTTCAGATTAGTTCCATACTCAGAAAACCAAAGCACATATTTCAACATAATTTCCTGGCCAGTCTCAATTTTTAGCAGTGCTAAACATTTTTTAAATAATCATAATTCTAAAAAGTGCACTCAAGAAAAGAAAAGACAGAACATGACCTTGGCCCAATAATACCCACGGCAGTCCGTTCATAAATGAACCCAGCAGAGAAAAGTATAAATGAACCCACTGCCGTATTTGGCCTGTTATGCCGGCCAAGGCCCGTCAGCTGCCCCGCACCGATGTGAGCCATCGATCTAATAGACGGTCGGGATCGTCCGCAGCTGGAACAAAACTGCCGATGGTCAAACCCTAGGGCCATTTGCCCCCTTTCCTCTCCCGAAATGGACGGAGCGGCGACCCCGACGGTTGGCCAAGCTCACTGGCCATGGCGGCGCGGTAGCTGCCCTCGCCGGAGCAGCGTGCAATGGACGGGGTCCTGCGCGCTCCTCCGGCGAGCGTGGCTGCAGCGTCACGCCCATGGCGACCCGTGGGGTGGTCGGGATGAACATTTCACCGGCAGCTGCCAACGCAAAAACTTAAGGCGACGGCGACGGCGAGGTGCTAGGCGCGACCCTCGCAAGGCGCGCATCCACCAGTATGTCGACGGCGGCTCCTTCCCGCGCATCGTCCCGAGGCACGGTGGTGTGGCATGCGTGGGGATCCCCAAGGAGAACACCGTCGCGGCCTTATTAGGTGAGCCCCGAGACATTTCTTCTTGGATTTCATCAGTTTTGGGCTTCAAAATTTGGGGATTTGGATTTGCAAATTGGGGAATTGTCATCTAGGATTATCCTTTCGGATTGGGGAACTATTTTTGGGATTTCCTTAAACTTTCAGTTCCCCTCCTTCTAATGGCTGAACGTGACTTGATTACCACTTGAGAAGAAAAGTCTTATCAGTTAATTACTAGATCATGAACATTATCACATAAGAACATAATCATTAGCACCTTAACGTAACCACTTCAGATCTTAAAGACGAATAATTAGGATCAGAACATGAGCAATTAGACCCTGGCATGAGTGATTAACAGTAAAACAGGGTCTAATTGGGGTTCAACCGAGATTAACCTGGCTCTAGATACCGATGTTAGGCCTAAAACCTTTCGGACTATCATTACTTGATATTAATCTCGTGATTAGAACACCTACATGAGCGGAAGCGTGAGAACTTACAGGAACTGGGCGAAGTCCCCGTGCCTGCACCTTGATCCTCCAGCACCGATGAGATGGCCGGGGAAGAAGTACAGCAGCAATCCAGCAGCGCCGCTGGCTTGACCATCGTGGCATCCGTTGCAGACGCAACAGCTGGTCGGAGTAGACACGCCGGCACTGCCCTGGTGGTGGCCGGCGGTGGTAGTCGGTCTTCGTCTCCTTGAGCACCTCTTTAGGATCGGTTGTTTTAGAGAGGACGTGGCCTACCCACGTGAGATCGTTAGTTTCACGGGAAGGGTCCTTTTTCCTTTTGTATTAGGTGCCAGGAGGCGGGGCCGACACCAAGTCGTTGGTTTGATGCCCCCGATCAGGGCATGTACGTGGGAGATTTAGCTCCCCCTTATCTCGCAGTTTGTTACAACTGGAGATTAATTCCAACAGTTTGTTTGGTGGAAATGATCGCCAACTAACCAAGCAAAATCAAATGGGCATTTCTTTCAGGCGTACATGGTGGGTGAGCACGGCGACAGCTCGGTGGCGGTCTGGTCGAGCATCAGCGTGGGCGGGATGCCGGCGTTCAAGTGGCTGCAAAACAGCCATCGTTCCTTGGACAAGGCGGCGCTGGAGGGCATCCGGCGTGCCGTGGTGGGCGGCGCCTACGAGGTGATCGGCCTCAAGGGGTACACCTCATGGGCCATTGGCTACTCCGTAGCCAGTCTCACCGCCTCCCTCTTCCGCGACCAGCACAGCGTGCACCCGGTCTCTGTCCTTGCCGCAGGCTTCCACGGCATCGCCCGGAGGCGATGAGGTGTTCCTAAGCCTGCCCGCGCTCCTCGGCCGCCGCGGCGTCCTCGGGGTCGCAGAGATGGACCTCACCGAGGATGAGGCCGCCCAGCTCCGGAGCTCCGCCAAGGCGCTATGGGAGAAATGCCAGCTCCTCCACCTCTGACTCAGGGATCTTATCATCGACATAATGTAATATCACGGCATTTCCAAGAGCTCTGTTTATCCATAATGTGATCCCTCTTAATTTGGTGATATAAAATGGGATTTGTGACAGCATTGCTATATCTGGTTCGATCTCTGTTTGAGTTTTCTTGACCCTTGTTGGCCAACATTTTGGCAAGAATTGTAAAGAAACTGTGAGGAGATTCGGCAAGTTGTTTTGGTGCAGACAATCAAAGTTTTAGTAACCAACCAAGTCTGAGCCGAAATATCATAGGTTGTCAAAATTTCAACATGGAAATTTCAGTGCCCCCTCGGGAAATATAGATGAGGTAGTAAACACAACCATGGCAGAGCTCCCAAGCAATGTTCAAATGTTGTGTTTGCCTCTAAAATCATTGCGTGTGGTCTAAGTGTGGAAAATAAGATCAAACTTATAAAGTCGTACCCCCCCCCCCCCCCCTCCTCCATACTAGGCCTGGACCATCTTTTCCCCCTTGTTTAACCTTTTTTTCTTTTTTTAACCTCCAAAAAATATTTTCTTTTTAAGCAATGTTCAAATGTTGTGTTTGCCTCTAAAATCATTGCGTGTGGTCTAAGTGTGGAAAATAAGATCAAACTTATAAAGTCATGCCCCCCCCCCTCCATACTAGGCCTGGACCATCTTTTCCCCTTGTTTAACCTTCTTTTTCTTTTTTAACCTCCAAAAAATATTTTCTTTTTAACCTTCAAACAATAGATGCTTGAGGAAGGATTCGAACTCCCAACCTCTTCGTTTACTTCCACCAACTATGACCAACTAGGTCAGCTCACTTGTACCAAATTAATTCTTTTATTCTTCTTGTTGTACATCTTCTCAGTCTATTTTTTTGGATTTGTTTGGCCTTTTCCTTCAGTGTATTTTTTATTTTTCTAAGTTTTTTATTATTTATCTATTTTCATTTTCATTTTCTTAAATTCATTAACAGTTTCTTAAATTCGTGAACTTTTTTCCAATCCGTGAACTTACTTTCCAAATATGCGAACTTTTTCCAAATGAATGAATGTTTTCAATTTTACAAACTCTTACTAAATTTGTAAACTTTTTGGTCAAATTCATAATTTTTTTTTTCATTTTCACAAACTTTTTCAAATTCATGAACATTTTTGTGCAAGCAATCAGCTTGGCCCATGTAATTGGCGTACCTGCCACATAATTGATGTCGAACACAAATTGCAAACCATGTACTTTAAAAAAATATCAACTTCTTTTGGAACACAAACATTTCTTAAATTAGTGAACAAAAAATTTGAAAACTGAAATATTTTTTGAAGGTTTTTCAGAAGAGGAAAAAAGCATAAAATGGACAGGCCTTGGAGGGGGTGTGCCACAGTGCTAGCCTTTTCTTGTGTGGTACAGCGCTAGATGAACTAGCAAGCAAGCACACTTTCTGAATTTTCATTAAAAAAACAAAAGCAAGCACACATGTTGGTTAATTGATTCCGACAGTACGCACCTTGGCCGAAATCACTATTCTAACATTGTCAGAGAATCTTCGCACAAAGCGAACTTCGAAACGAAACTATTTCACAATTTGACCCTTTTAAAAACGTCACAGTCCGTGACGTTGCTTCTTCATATAAAAACGCCAAGCCAGCTCGCGTTACTGCAACACATAAAAATGCCGAGCTAGCTCGCGTTGCTGATCTGGCCCACCGTCAGGCCTTGCTGACGTGGCAGAGCAGGAAACGCCACAGCTAATGCCGTTTCTATTGCTTACACCAACGCCAGAGTACCTGGCGTTTGATGCGTAAGCTTACTCCCTATCTTGTTTATTTTATTCCGATGACACATTCTGGCGTTTCCACTGCTTACTACAGCGCCAAAGTGTTTGGGGTTTGATGTGTACAAAAGATTACTCTGATGTGTCCTACATGGGACTCCTTCTAGTGATTGTCTCCTCTCTTCTTCAGGTTTATTTTATTTCTTTTATTCCACCAGGCCTACCACATTCAGCATGCACGTATTTTTGCTCCTTTCACATAGATAGAAGACCTAAGACCATCTACAACCGGACCCCTCAAACCCGTCTCAAATGTCCGGGCAGGCCGATCGAACGCTGTCCGGTCACGAAATTTGGACCCAGATAGGCCCTCAAGCGGCCATCAAGCGCCCGGTGACCGGCACCCCCTTATCCGGGCCAAATATGGGGTGGATATGAGGGCGCCGAACACGCCCGCCACGTCGGCAATGGCGTGGCCCCCTATGACGCACAGAACCCGGCGGTTCGACGGCCGCCGCGTCCGTCTGCGCGGTGGGAACGCCGTGTGGCGCCACTCCGGCTCGCCGCCCAAGACGACATCCGACTATTTAAGCCGGTCGGCGTCCCGCAACCCTAACCCATCCCCCTCCCCCTCTCTGTGCCGCCAGTCCGAGCCCTTCCGCGTCCTCCCTCTCTCGCTCCGGCATTCTGCCCACGCTCCGGCACTCCACCATGGTTTGGAGCAAGATCATCTTCTATGTCATGCTGACGCCGAAGCGGTGCTACGAGATCCAGCAGCAGATCCGGGCGAGGGAAGCCGCGCGCTCTGCCCGCATCACTTCATGGATATAAGAATCTAGTATGAGATGTCCGGATGCAAGAAGTAAAATTTGAGGCGTTCCTGGTCACTACCCGCAGACGTTTGAGGGGCCAAATTTGCCATATGTGGCTGTAGATGCTCTAATGCATGCGTTCGCGCCCATCCTCCATTTGCATCAAATAAGATTCATTCTGAATATGTTTTAATGAATTTTGAAAATAAATTTTAAACTTCAACTATTGAAACATATTATTCCGTATGAGCGATCGATAAAATCATGAGTGTTGTGCTTACAAACAACAAAAAGGTGTATCAAAATTTATCTATGAAACTTAGTAAGAGCGAGCGAAAAAATCGCAAGTTTCAGATAAAAAGTCATAAGTTTCAATGACTGGAACTTAAAACTTATTTGTGGCCCTGTGCAAGACTTGACTACTTTGCGAATCGCGAGGCAATCAAGCAGCCCGGCAGGTCTTGACGTTTGCGTGCCACCGTGAATTTTCGCATTGTACAATTGAACATTCCCTCAATGTGTCTCTTTTATACAAAAACTAGCAAAATATTATATTTTTCTGCCCATTACACTATTCATCTATCATGATGTTTTATGCTCTGCACTCGTATTTCTATGTTGAAAAGGTTCGTGACATGATATTGCATTCGAGGCTACCAGTGCAAAGGATGGATGTGAGCGTGCGCATGTGTGAGGCTACCACCTACCAGTGCAAAGGATTCAATTTCTCCTATCTCTGGGAATGGATCAAAAAGTACGTGCATGCTGCATGTTGTGGGGGGCGTGGGGCTAGTGGAAAAGAAATAAATTAAACAAGGTAGAGAGTAAGCTTTCACATCAAACGCCAGGAATGTTGGCGTTGGAGTAAGCAGTGGAAACGCCATTACTTGTGGCGTTTCTTGTTCTGCCACGTCAGCGAGGCCTGGCGGTGGGCCGGGTTAGCAACGCGAGCTATCTCGGCGTTTCATGTGGTGCAGCAACGCTAGCTGGCTTGGCGTTTTCATGTGGAGCAGCAATGTCACAGGCTGTGACGTTTCTAAAAGGGTCAGATTGTGAAATAGTTTTGTTTCGAGTTCATTTTGTGCGAAGATTCCCTAATAAGGTCAGAACAGTGATTTCGGCCACGCACCTTGCACGTCCACGTGCGGCAGCGCCAGCTTCAATGCGCTGCGCAGTTTAGTACCACATCGCTGGGCAAGCTGCAACGAGGTGGATGAAGGGCAATAAAAGGAGAGGTGACGAATGGTTCAATGCATATATGTGGTTATTTTCCACACATCGAAGCTATTTTTGGTTATTTTGGTTTAACAGAAAAAGGTTATTGATTTTGAAAAAAAATCAAAAATTGGAAAATGATTCATTTGATTTAAAAAAAAGTTCATAAATTTGAAAAAAAATCAATGAGTTTGAAGAAAATGTTTGACAGCCATCGTAGTCACCCCTAGATTCGACAGGCGGTGTTTTTCTTTTTTTCGATGTTGGTGCCTCCTCACTCCCAAACTTTTACCTCTCTCAACCGACATATCCTTTCTTTGTCTTCTTGGTGTGCTGATGACGAGCTTCGCTCCGCCTCCCTATGCAATCCTCTCTCTACCGCCATCTCCTTCACCGATGTTGCTGCCACCATCCATCCGCAGTGAGCTCCGCCTCACAATGGTAAAACAACTCTAGCGAGACCCATAAAGGCCCCGTCCATAAAATAACCGCCAAAATGCGGGTCGGCGCAAAAAATCCCGCCAGAACAGACCCTGCAAACGTGGATGGCCCGCAAATTTTTTTGTGGGGTGCGGCAAAAACTCGGCCCCAACCCGCGTATTCGCGGGTTTGCACCTCGCCCCTGCGGTTCCCCATATCGCAGTGAAGCATTTGGCGGGAGGGACATTTCAGCCCGTACCCCTTTCCCCACCTCCTTCCGCCGCCCGCCCGCCACAGGTTCCGCCCATCCACCGCCGTCGATTCTGGCCAAATCAGCCGGCGGAATCGTGCCGGCGGGGCCTTTTGCACCCTTCACCACCGCTAGGCCGCACCGCCCCTGCGGATCCGGCGAGAAGAGCCGCCCCTCGTTGCTGTCGCCGCCGGGAATCGACCACCCTCGAGATGCCCTGCGTCGCCGCTGGTTAGTGTTATGTTGCTTCGTGTCGATGTAATTTGAGCCGGTTGGTTACCGTGGTGTGTGCTCTTCGTTCATGTAGATGGAACGACTCCGTGCGAAGTTTCTGCTCTCCGATTCAGACGACTCGGATGTTGAGATGATGCTCTAAAACTTTCAGCAGCAAACATTAGTGATGGCTCTTGCCGTCAAGGAGCACGAAGACGAGAACCGAAAGAGGCGGCGAGGATCGACCGTCGGGCGTCTTTGCATCCCTCGGAATCGCCATCTCGGGAACGAGATGTTGATACAAGACTATTTCGCGGAGAATCCAACGTATCCATCGCACCTCTTTCGGAGAAGGTACCAAATGCGCCGATTTCTTTTTGTTAGACTTGTTCAGGCTTGCGAGGCCAAATGTCGGTATTTTACACAACGAAGAAATGTTGTGGGCTTGAAGGGATTTAGTGCATATCAAAAAATCTCGGCAGCTATGCGGGTGATTGCGTATGGCGTTCCAGCTGATTATGCCGATGAGTATCTTCGGATTGGTGAAGATACAACAATTGAGTCGGTGCATAGATTTGCCAAAGTGATCATCTGTGCCTTTGGTCCCGAATATCTTCGGGCACCGAACGAGAATGACACAAAGAAATTGATGGCATCTAATGAGAGGAGAGGTTGGCACGGCATGCTACGTAGCATTGATTGTCTGCATTAGTGTAGGACCTTGAAGTATGTCTAGAGGGGGGGTGATTAGACTACTTGACCAATTAAAAACTTAACCTTTTCCCAATTTTAGTCTTTGGCAGATTTTAGCTATCTTAGCACAAGTCAAGCAATCTTCACACAATTCGAGCAAGCATGCAAAGAGTATATGAGCAGCAGAAATTAAAGCATGCAACTTGCAATAATGTAAAGGGAAGGGTTTGGAGATTTCAAGCGCAATTTGGAGACACGGTGATTTTTGAGCCGTGGTTCCGATAGAGTGGTGCTATCGTACATCCACGTTGATCGAGACTTCAACCAACGAAGGGTAGCAGTTCTTTGTGAGTCCACGGAGGGCTCCACCCAAGAAGGGTCCACGAAGAAGCAACCTTGTCTATCCCACCATGGCCGTCGCCCACGAATGACTTGCCTCACTAGCGGTAGATCTTCACGAAGTAGGCGATCTCCTTGCCCTTAGAAACTCCTTGGTTCAACTCCACAATCTGGTCGGAGGCTCCCAAGTGACACCTCACCAATCTAGGAGACACCACTCTCCAAGAAGTAACAAATGGTGTGTTGATGATGAACTCCTTGCTCTTGTGCTTCAAATGATAGTCGCCCCAACACTCAACTCTCTCTCATAGGATTTGGATCTGGTGGAAAGAAGATTTGAGTGGAAAGCAACAGGGAAGGCTAGAGATCACGATTCATATGGTAGGAATGGAATATCTTGGTCTCAACACATGAGTAGGTAGTTCTCTCTCAGAAATGGTAAGTTGGAAGTGTAGGTTTGTTACGATGGCTCTCTCCACGAATGAAGAGGAGGTGGAGGGTATATATAGCCTCCACACAAAATCTAACTATTACACACAATTTACCAATCTCGGTGGGACCGAATCAACAAACTCGGTCGGACCGATTCAGTAAACCTAGTGACCGTTAGTGATTTCGGTGGGACCGACATGCAACTTGGTAGGACCGATATGGTTAGGGTTAGGGCATAACGTAATCTCGATGAGACCGATTACACAAACACGGTGAGACCGATTTTGGTAATTAGCTAACCGGAGAGTTGGTCAGATAAACTCGGTGGGACCGATCACTCTTTTCGGTGAGACCGAAATGTTACGAAAGGGAAGCAGAGAGTTTACATTGCAATCTCGGTGGGACCGATCGCTCACTTCGGTTAGACCGAAGCGTTAAGAAGGAAGCAGAGATTACAATCCCATCTCGGTGAGACCGATTTGCCTAGGGTTTGTGGCGGTGGCTATGACATCTGAACTTCGGTGGCGCCCGGATCGAAAGAATCGATGGGGCCGAGTTTGACTTTAGAGTTTAGGTCATATGTGGATATGAGAAAGTAGTTGAGGGTTTTTGGAGCATATCACTAAGCACTTGAAGCAAGAAACTCATCAAGCAACACCTCATTCCTCCTTGATAGTATTGGCTTTTCCTATAGACTCAATGTGATCTTGGATCACTAAAATATAAAATGTTGAGTCTTGAGCTTTTGAGCTTGAGCCAATCCCTTTGTCCTTAGTATTTCGAGGGATCCACTTTCATCATCCATGCCATGCCATTCATTGAGCTTTCCTGAAATATTAGTCTTGGAATAGTATTAACTCAATGAGCTATATGTTGTTATGAATTACCAAAACCACCTAGGGATAGTTGCACTTTCAATTAGACATGAAAAAATTGGCCAAATGCATGACAGAGAATGTATTGTGGCAAGTCTCGTGATGTAACAATTGTGCTAGAGGACATAGCATCCGAGGATTTATGGATTTGGCATTGCTTCTTTGGTATGCGGGCACTCTCAATGATATCGATTAGGTTTACCAACGGTCTCATTTGTTTGCTAGACTTGCTAGTGGTGATGCTTCTGCTTGTAACTACACTATCAATGGGCATGAATACACAAAAGGATACTATCTTGCAGATGGTATATACCCTCCTTGGTGCACATTTATCAAGAGCATCAAAGAACCCAAAATTAAAAAACAATGTGAGTTCGCAAGAGTGCAACAGGCAGCCCGAAAAGACATTGAAAGAATACTCAGGGTTTTGCAATCTAGGTTTGCCATTGTTTGCGGTCCTGCTCGTTTTTGGGACAAGCGGACTTTGAAGAACATCATGACATGCTGTGTTATTCTTCACAACATGATTCTCGAAGATGAGAGAAGCATGAACTTGAAATTCTTCTACGACAATGTAGGCAGTCATGTCAAACCAGCTAGAGACCCTAACCGCATTAGAGCTTTTCTTCAAACATACAAGGAGATTGAAAATGCAAACACCCACTTTCAGCTTCATTAAGATCTCATTGAGCACCATTGGCAAAGGGCTAGACAGTAGCAAACTCATTTTTCCATTCATTCGTATTTGTATTTGTATTCGGGACAAGTTTTATATTGAATTATTTGTATTTGTATTCGGTGATTTGAATAAATATTTATAATATGGATTATTGTTGTATTGTGTTGGTATTGATAATTGGTGTGGTGTTGATATATTTACGGACCGGTGGATGCGGGATGCAAGCGGGCGCAAGAGCAGACCCATAAAGTCGACACGTAAAAAGTATATTCCACGAATATCCTTTTATACGAGTCCGTATAGAAACTCTGCCTCTGCGTCTGCGCCCGCGCCGCCCGCAAAGACGTTTTTTCATAACTGCAAGCGCGTTTTGCTGGCCGGCGGGATCTGAGGCCTGCTAGAGTTGCTCTAACATCTTCCCACCGACCACAACGATCTGCTCCTTCTATGTTTCTGGCTAGCTGCGACTTGCCTCATCGTAGGGAGACAAAAGAAGCAAAACAACTGGAATTTAAGAAAATGCACGGCTTTTTCTGATTTGCGGAATTGTGGATTCATGCTCGATCTTGGTATTCAAGTATGAAATCTTGCAATGGCAAAAAAGAAAACCTCATCTGCAGTACACATGTTCCTCCGGTCTGATTAGTTTGATGTCACAATATTGCCCAAAAGATTCCAGTCCTTGGGTTACATTTGATCATATGGCAGACAAGTGGGAGCCACTTGGGTTGAACCAGATCAGACCATACGCGAGAATCATCTTCACGCCACCCACCGATCGTCGCTCTTTTCCCATTCCTACTTCGTCGCCGCCGCCACGCTCTACCTTCGTAGCTGCAGCCCGCTCATCTCCTCTCTTCTCCGCCGCCTTTCCCATATCCCCTTTCCACCGTCTCCTCTCTGCGGAAGCACCCGCCATCTCTCCAAGCACCAGATTCGCCACCGAGGAGTACCATGTCTCCATTTGCGGCCTCACCCGACCACAGGCCCTCAAGGCCTCCCCCAAGCTCTCCTATCTCAAATCCCCATCCAAGCCGGATGCCGTCCTTGCCTTCCTCGCCCGAACTCAGCTTCTCCACCACCGGCGTTGCTTCTCTCCAAGGATTCCAAGATCCTCTATGCCAGCATGGAAGAACCATGCCCCCCAACATTGCGGAACTCACTGGCCTCGGTTGGTCACACTCTGCGATCGCGAAACTCGTCTCGGTCGTCGGAGCAAAACTTCGACCTAGATCTATCGTCTCCAAGCTAAAGTACTTCATGTGGCTCTTCGGCTCCTTCGAGAACCTCCTTCGGGCGCTCAAGTTCAACTCTAACCTCCTCCAACACAACCTTGAGAGGGCAGTGAAGCCCAATGTCACGTTCCTGCGGGAGTGCGGGCTATATGCTTTTGCTATTTTGAAGTTGTGTGTTGATCTGCCACGGTTGCTCACCTCCGACCTGGAACGCGTCCGGCTAATGGTGGCTTCCGTCAACGGAATTGGTGTGCACCGTGTTCTCGGATGTTCAGGCACGCACTGCATGTTGTTTCTGTTGGAGATCGTTGCAGAAAATAAAAAAAAATTACGCATCACCAAGATCAATCTATGGAGTCATCTAGCAACGAGAGAGATAGGAGTGCATCTACATACCCTTGTAGATCGCGAGCGGAAGCGTTCAAGATAACGGGGTTGATGGAGTCATACTCGTCGTGATACAAATCACCGAAGATCCTGGTGCCGAACGGACGGCACCTCCGCGTTCAACACACGTACGGAGCGGAGACGTCTCCCGCGCCTTGATCCAGCAAGGAGGAGGGAGAGGTTGAGGAAGAGAGCTCCAACAGCAGCACGACGGCATGGTGGTGATGGAGAGGCAACACTCGGCGGGGCCGCCCAAGCTTTGCGGAGGAGGAGAGGTGTTGGGGAGGGAGGGTTGCGCCTTGAAGGTGTGTGTGCAGCCCTCCCCTCGCCCCTCTATTTATAGGGGGAGGAGGAAGGGGGCCGCCCCCCTCTAGATGAGATCTAGAGGGGGGTGGCGGCCAAGAGGGGGGGGGGACTTGCCCCCCAAGCAAGGGGGGCGCCCCCCTTAGGGTTCCCCCCCCCCCCAACCCTAGGCGCATGGGCCCAAGGGGGGATGCGCCCATCCCACTAGGGGCTAGTTCCCTTCCCTCCACGGCCCATGAGGGCCTCCGGGATAGGTGGACCCCCGGAACCCATCCGGTGGCCCCGGTACAATACCGGTATGACCCCGAAACTTTCCGGTGACCGTATTACAACTTCCCATATATATAAATCTTTACCTCTGGACCATTCCGGAACTCCTCGTGACGTCCGGGATCTCGCTCGGGACTCCGAACAACATTCGGTAATCACATACAAGTCTTCCTAATAACCCTAGCGTCACCGAACCTTAAGTGTGTAGACCCTACGGGTTCGGGAATCATGCAGACATGACCGAGACTGCTCTCCGGCCAATAACCAACACGGGATCTGGATACCCATGTTGGTTCCCACATGTTCCACGATGATCTCATCGGATGAACCACGATGTCGAGGATTCAAGTAATCCCGTATATAATTCCCTTTGTTAATCGGTACGTTACTTGCCCGAGATTCGATCGTCGGTATCCCAATACCTCGTTCAATCTCGTTACCGGCAAGTCACTTTACTCATTACGTAATGCATGATCCCGTGACCAACCACTTGGTCACATTGAGCTCATTATGATGATGCATTACCGAGTGGGCCCAGAGATACCTCTCCGTCATACGGAGTGACAAATCCCAGTCTCGATTCGTGCCAACCCAACAGACACTTTCGGAGATACATGAGTGTGCCTTTATAGTCACCCAGTTACGTTGTGACGTTTGGTACACCCAAAGCACTCCTACGGTATCCGGGAGTTACACAATCTCATGGTCTAAGAAACTGATACTTGACATTAGAAAAGTTTTAGCAAACAAACTACACGGTCTTGTGCTATGCTTAGGATTGGGTCTTGTCCCGTTATCAACGACATCCAATGTCCATAGTCAGGAAACCATGACTATCTGTTGATCAACGAGCTAGTCAACTAGAGGCTCACTAGGGACATGTTGTGGTCTATGTATTTATACATGTATCACTGTTTCCGGTTAATACAATTATAACATGAACAATAGACAATTATCATGAACAAGGAAATATAATAATAATTGTTTTATTATTGCCTCTAGGACATATTTCCAACAGTTTCATTCAAGAGCGAGGAGAAGATCGGCATAAAAGTGGAGTACTTTTTTGCGGAGAGCAAAAGTGGAGTACTTGAAGAGCACGTTCAGGTGGTCAGATGCTGAGTGAGAATTGTTGTGTCTATGTTTCAGCTGTGTTGAGGAAGTCAACTAGTGCTTTGAGCAGTAATTAACCTTAATTTTAGGGAAATTCGGCCTTAATATATGGCCATATGCAAACACCCACCCCGTGATGGAATGGACCAAGTCCAGACGTTCGATTCTGCTTTAATAGTAGAGATTGATTGGTGTTCGCTTCCTGTTGGATTGAAAGTCCATCCTCGATCTTTGCCGCCGCCATCTACGCTAGGTTTTATTCGAGTATCAGACATGGCGAGCCTCCACGCTGGTGACTGTCTTACCGGTGAACTAAGCTTGCTGCATGCCAGTACAGGTCTACTACCAGCCGATCCAGTTACCCAAGGTCCCCGCCTGTTGAAAAATCCGATCTGGACGGTTCAAGCATGTCGGCATAACTCTAATCTTGCCAGAGTCTCAAGGTATACTACATTACAGTAATTTTACAGGTAATTATACAATCCATCAGTTGGAATTACCTTTTTTTATCAATTGCTAACTATATAATTGAGGGTCCGATAATTGAATCACTAGGATCGCATAAAGCACGGAGGAAAAGATACCACCAAATTATTCAATGAGCAATGCTTGGTACACCCCAAAACATATAAAGGTAGTATGGACTTTTCACAAATTGTACTCACTTTTCTACGTATACGTTGTAGGTTCGTATAATACCGGGCGAACAGCCTTCCCACATGGTCTCAGCCCATTTAGCTTTTTTAGTTTTAATCATCAAAAAATGAATGTCGTCGGCTGGATTCAAACTACAGCACTCATCACGCACTACATGTAACCGCACAAACCATCTGGGCTAGCACATCTGACATGCTTACTAACCTTGTTTTCTTCTTGTTGTTCGAGAGACACAACGCCAAGAAAAAACACAGCATCTTCACTCTTTGGTTTATGTTTTTTGCACGGTTTTTATTCACGGTTTCTAGTTTTCCTGTTTTGGTCATAAAGACTAATATTTGTTTTTTAAAATTGTGCATAAATTTCAAAAAAAATGTTCATGCCTTTCAAACTTGCTCAGAATGTCAAAACACAAACAATTTTTTTATAAAATAACAAAATTTTAAACATGTACATTTAAAAAAAACAGGAACGAATTTGGAATTCCAGAAGAATATGAAAAAAAAATTGAATTCCGAATTTTTTTAATTTATGAGAAATAGAAACAATAAACAGAATAAACGAAAAGTCAAAGAAGACACAAAATGAACAAGAGAGAATACAAAAGGAGAAAAAGACAAAAACACGGTTCAGGACCTTGAGAATGTAAGCGAAAAGTCAAAGACACAAAATGAACAAGAGAGAATACAAAAGGAGAAAAAGACAAAACACGGTTCAGGACCTTGAGAATGTCCCAAAGCGGAAAAAAATGGCTGGGAAGCCAAGGTTCCCAAAACCGAGAAAACCTTTTGGAAAATTTCCTTAGTGAACTTTTTTTTGAAAATTTTCAGATCCATGAATATTTTGTAAAAAAATTGATAAACTTTTTTCAAATCTGTGAGCTCTTGGACCGGGCCCACACGCGCCCGTAGAGAGCAATGTCGTCGCCTAGTTAGGCCAAGGCCTAAGCGTTCTATTTTCTTTTCTATCTTTTTCATTTCATTTCTTATTTTACTAATTCAATTTTCTCTTTTTTAATACCAAAATACATGTTTTAACTAACTTTTAAACTAATTGTTCCAAATTATTTTTCTATCTTTTTATTAAATGCTTTTAAAAATACTTACGGTTTTTCAATTTTATCCCTTTGTATTTATTAGTTCGGGTCATTTCAAGGATGTCCAAAAAACACCATGTTTAACGGAGATTATTCGGTAAGGTTAGGATGGTTCTTCTAAGAGCACATTATTTTTCAATATCTTTGAAATGGCCCCAATTTCCCCAGCAAAAAAGAAGTAATGGACCTAATTTTTCCCATGGCCTTTTATGAGCAATTCAGGGCACCATGCCAAGTTGATTTGGTTTTTGACAAGTTCTGCATTTTCTGGAGTTTTCTTAGTAAAAGAAGACCGATAAAATGGTCGAACATGTGGCAACTTACATATGGTGTCTGAAATTGTTACCTAGCATGGTTGCCTACCATGGGCATGCCCATCCGGTGCACCCTCCATTGAACATGGTCTAGTTTTGAAAAAATTAAATGACCCAAACTTTTGCAGGCGGGGGCATGCCCGTGGTAAGGATCCATGCCAGGTTTGAGCGATTTCCGACAAAATATGCAAGTTGCGACCGTCCTATCATTTAGCTGCCTTTTTAACCAAGAGAAGTCCAGAAAAGATCAAATTTGTCGAAAACCAAAACAACTTGGCATGAATGCGTTTAATCGGTCATATAAGATCATGGAAAGATTTCGTTTGAGTTAATGGATGCCGCAAAAACATGCCCTCAAATGGACCCTTCTCGCTTACCTGAACACCCTCTGTTGAACATGATATATTTTTGGACATGCATGAAATGACCCCAACCTTTTCCAGTAGGCGGGCATGCCCATGGTAGGCATCCATGTCAGGTTTGAATGAATTTCCCATAATATATGCATGTTGTGTCACGTCCGGCCATTTATAAGCCAGTTTTCACCGAGAAAACTATAAAAATGCAAGAATTATCGAAAACTTAAATAGCTTGACATGGTGCCTTGATTTAATCATAGAAGGAGGTGGGAAAAATTAGGCCATTTGAAGGATGTTGAGAAACAATGTACCCTCAGGTAGAGTCTTCTAGCCAACCCGAACATCCTCCATTAAACATGGTCTACTTTTGGACATTCTAAAATGACCCCAACCTTTTTCAACCTGGTGGGCATGACCATGGTAGTCATCCATGCCAGGTTTGAACGATTTCTGACACAGTATGCAAGTTGTGACACGTCCGCCCATTTATCAGGCGTTTTTGACCGAGAAAACTCTGAAAAATGCAAAACTTGCGGAAAAGCAAAACAACTTGGCATGGTGCCTTGAATTGGTCATACAAGGCATCAAAAAAAATATGGGACATTTCAAGCATGTCGGGAAATGACGTGCTCTTATATGGAGCCATCTCGCCTACTCGAACACCTCTGTTGATCATGGTCTAAGTTTTCCTTTTTCCATCTTTTGTAGTGCATCAAATATAACACTGAAAAAAAGACTCTGGTTTTCCTTTTCAACCGGGATGGTTTTTTCTTCGGCTTTTACATGGGTTTTTATATTATTTTGTTTTTCTTTTTCTTTTATTGATTTTGAAAAAAGTTCATCAAAAAATCAAAATAAGTTTATCGATTTTGAAGGAAAGTTCATTGATTTGGGAAAAAAATCACAAATTTGAAAAAAAACATTGATTTAGAAACAAAGTTCGTCAATTTTGTAAAAAAGTTCAACAATTTTCAAAAACAAATCGCCAATTTGCGAAATAGTTCATGAATTTGAGAAGAGAACTGGTCAATTTTAGGGAAAAAAAGTTCACTGATTTGGAAGAAAAATTCAAGAATTTGAAATTTTGTCGTCATTTTGGAAAAAAGAAATCACTAATTATAAAAATTTCACGCATTTAAGAAACAAAAAACAAAAAGAAAATACCAAACAGAAAATGTTCCGCTTTTCCAGTGTCCTATTTGAAGAATTAAAAAATGTAAACAATACGTGACCTCCTGTTGCCGAGTTGGTTAGCGCGGGTGTGCTAATTCCTGGAGGACCTAGGTTCGAATCCTATAGGACGCATGATTTTTTGCGGTTTCATAGAAAAAGAAGGCTGAATGGGCCAGCCCGCGGCAGGGTGTGCACGTCCGTTCGGCTGAATGGGCCAGCCCGCGGCAGGGTGTGCACGTCCGTTCATGTACGGTGTATACGTGTTTGTAAAAAAGAAACATATACGTGAAGAGTTTATAAATTATGACTATCATGCCCTTACTTATGAAGAGGTATCGGTTAATCTGAGCCGTCCTTGTGTTTAGGGGAGGTGTACCGAAGCAGAAGTGTTATTCAAGTCATTCGTTGCACCCTCCAACTATACCATTACAAATTTAAATCAATGGTATATATAGTGAGCAAATAACTAAAAATGTGGTTTAGATTATTGATGACTTGTTCGATGGCCCTTGTTGACATATATCTGTGTCCAAATTAGTAAAAAAATATACTTTTTCAGTTGCAAAACATATTATCTGCAGTTGAATATCAGTGCTATCTGCAGCGCAGGTCCCAGTTCTTCTCTAGGGTGGGGTTGGAGCTGGCCTAGATTACTCAACAGTCGTTTATGCTCGGTTACAACCTAGAGGGCCGGCTCAGGCCAGTTTCCCAAGGAAAATGGGATTGGTCAAGCGTATTCCGAGCTGGCATACCATTTTCAATCTTTGACTTCCGATTTTTAAACTTCTATCTTTTAAACAAAATCCAAATCGGAAGTGCCATGCGTACGATGATTTTTCTGTACGATTTCGTACGACAAGACACAGGCACATTTCCCGAGGTTTGGGCCCACACCACCAGCTGAGTCTGGTCATACAAAAATCGTACGGATTTCTGTCGTACGTATAGCAACTCCCAATCCAAATTAAGTTTTATTTTCATATTCGTGTTTCTCGTGACCAGCATTTTCAAATAAGATTAATTTTGAATATATTCTGATGACTTTTAGAAAAATATGTTAAGTTTTTAATGTTGAACCGATAAAATCACGTGTTTTGTGCCTACTGCCAAGAAAAAAATGATTAAAATTTTAGCTCCGAAAATTGGTACAAGCAAGTGAGAAAATCAAATTTTTCAGATGCATAATCATAAGTTTCACCGTTGAGACATAAAACTTATTGTGCCCTCGTGTTGCATAATAAAAATTTCAGATGCATAATCATAAGTTTCACCGTTTTAATGGCACTTTTGTACCACTTCAACTCTATCTGTTTCTTGTTAAAGGTGAACACTTCTACATCAAAAATGGATTCTCCTAGTTCGTTCGGTTTATGGTGTTCGGTTCTGTGTTTCCATCGCTAGTTGTTTGTGTTAGCGTGTATAGTTGGTTTTCATCCTACATAACAAAATGGACCTCACTTTTCTCTAATTTTCCTACTTTTGCTGGTACATGTAGGCATGGCCCTTGGCCCATATACAATGCATGCCGCCCACACTACACAATTCACTCATGCCTCTGCTCTAAGAGTTACTGTCCTTGCACTTATTTTTGTCCTCAATAGGACTACAATCTCTCAACCTAGTTGCATCTCAATATCGGGGTTATATTTACTGCCACAAGGCCTAGCTACAACAGCTCTCCTATTGGTGATTATGTTGAATTGGCTCTCCAGCGCTTGATCTTTTGTTCTAGCGGCCCCAGCGCTAACATGACATCAGTCTTCCACCATCAATCCATCGCCCAAGGAGCACTATGTGACCCGGTCGCTCACCGCGGAAACAGAAGGCCGCCACCACCCTTTCACGAACACAAGAAGCAAAAACCAGCCCAGCACTTTTTCGATAACAAAATAACCCACATGCACGGGAGGTCCTATTCAGCGTGCAACACATTGAAGGACGACCAAAACCACATGCCCAAAGAAGCTGGCTTCGGTTGGCTGGCCAGTTCCCTTATTGGGCCTCGACTATCTGGAGAAGCGAAGGAAAAAAAACAAAGAGGAAGGAAAAGGGAGGAAAAAGTAAATAGGATATTTAAAATCTTTAAAAAAATGTTCATAAATTTTTAAAAATATTTAAAAAATGTTAGCGAATTTATAAAAGTTTACGTATTTGAGAATATATATATGAATTTAGGAAATGTTCATGAATTTAGAAAAAAAATCATAAATTAGGAAATGTTCCTGAATTCTGAAAAATGTTCCCTGCAAATGTTCATTTATTTAGAAAATGTTCTTGCATTCCATAAATTAGTTCCCTGAATTTCAGAAATGCTCACATGTTTTAAAAATCTTCACCAGTTTAAAAAATATTCATGAATTTAAAGATTCGCCTATTGATCAGTTAGGAGTGCCACGCTGACGTGTGAATAGACCCAACTGCAGCCCACAACCGACCCACTCCCTGACATGTGAGGCCACCGAATGAAAAACTACCTCCATGCACTAGGAGGCTCCACTAAGAGAGAGTTTTGTAAGGTATAATTCCCAAATAAAGTAAGTTGAGAGATACGAGATCAGCCAGTGCCAACCCAAACAATAGTGGGAAAATATCATGGCCCAGGATGTGGGACGAGACTTGCCTGCTCCCTTCCCATGCTCCCATCCGTGCTCCCATCGTGGCTTGATTTGATTGGAAGAAAATAAGGCCCGGCCCCACCCCCGAAAATCGGGAGATGATTAGATTAGAAAAGAAAAAGGAAAAAAAAAACGAGTGGGATGAAGTGGAGCACGGATGGGAACATGGAGAGGGAGCAGGCAAGTACTGTTGTACTCAACGATTTCCCACAGCGTCCTCCTAAATTGAATATCAAGATGATTTGATCAGCAGTACTATTGCAGCGTAAGCGTTTCTTACTGAACAATACTATAGAGAGAAGGATCTTTGGATCGCAAGGGGTGTCTCCACTACCCATGTATCCTTCCGAATCTTGTGGAAGTACCATTTCCAACTACAAATTTGGTCCTATTAAAGAAGGCTAATTTCACTTTCGCATTAGTCCCTTCCGAAAAGCGAATCAGACGGTCTTATCGACACCGGGAGAAAGTTTTGGATTGGAGGTACTTAGTACAAATAATCATGCCCAAGTGGCATCCGCCTCTCTTAACTTATCTGACCACTTCTTGAGAAGACATCTGTTCTTTACCTTTAAATTTTCAATGCCTAGACCCCCTGGTCTTTCAGCCTACAAATGATATTCCACTTAGCGAGTCTATATTTTCTTTTTAATTCATCGCTCTGCCAGAAGAAGCGCGATCGATAGAAGTCTAGTCTTTTCCGTACTCAACTGGTACTTTGAAAAAAGACAACAAAAACATAGGCATACTCGTGAGAACCGAATTAATCAGAATCAATCGTCCTCTGTATGACATAAGCTTGCCCTTCCAGCATCTCAATTTTTTCTCAAATCGATCTTCAATGCTCTTCCACTCTTTGTTAGAGATCTTGTGATGGTGAATTGGTATACCCAAATACGTGAAGGGTAAAGATCTCAAGTCACGCCCGAACAATTCTTTGTAAGCTTGTTGTTCTTCTTTAGCTCTTCCAAAGCAGAACAATTCACTTTTATGGAAGTTAATCTTCAACCCCGATAATTGTTCGAACAAGCATAAAACTAGCTTCATATTTCTAGCTTTAGCCAAATCATGCTCCATAAAAATGATAGTATCATCAGCGTACTGTAGGATAGACACTCCCCCATCAACTAAATGCGGGACGAGGCCACCTATCTGACCATCATCCTTGGCCCTTCCTATTAAGATTGTCAACATGTCAACAACAATGTTGAACAGAATCGTCGACATCGGATCTCCTTGTCGCAGGCCCTTGTGTGTCTAGAAATAATGACCTATGTCATCATTAACCTTGATTCCAACACTCCTTTTTGCGTGAATAAATCTACCTGTCTCTCCATGCCTGATCGAATCCTTTCATCATAAAGCCTGCTTGAAGAAATGGCCATTTTACCACGTCAGACGCTTTCTCAAAATCCACTTTGAAAACCATCTCCTCTAGTTTTTCCGTGTGGATTTCATGGAGTGTTTCATGCAGAACCACAACCCCCTCTAGGATGTTTCTGACCGGCATGAAAGCAGTTTGGGATGGCTGCACCACAGAATGCGCAATCTGTGTAAGTCTATTAGTCCCAACTTTGGTAAAGATTTTAAAGCTAACATTAAGAAGATAGATCGGCCTAAATTGCTCAATCTTCACAGCCTCTGTTTTCTTAGGAAGAAGCATGATAGTACCGAAGTTCAAGTGAAACAACTGCAACTGTCCCAAGAAAAGATTCTGGAACATCGGGAGCAAGTCCCCCTTAATAATGTGCCAGCACTTCTTATAAAACTCCACCGGAAAACCATCCGGTCCTGGAGCTTTATAATTTTTCATTTGGGAAATTGCTTCAAACACCTCTTTCTCCGACAATGGGGCTGTCAAAATATCGTTCTCGTCAACTGCGAGCTGAGGAAGATCCTCAACCCTCGACTCATCCAAAGAAACAAAATTGTCCTCAGGAGGCCCAAACAGCTGCTTGTAGTAATTGGTGATATATGCCTTTAGGTTCTCCTTCCCTACAATTGTTCCTTCATCTTGCCCAAGCTGAAAATTTCTCTTCTTTCGGTGCTTGCCATTCGCAATCATGTGGAAGAATTGTGTGTTATCATTGTTGGAAATATGCCCTAGAGGCAATAATAAATTAGTTATTATTATATTTCCTTGTTCATGATAATCGTTTATTATTCATGCTATAATTGTATTGACCGGAAACCGCAATACATGTGTGGATACATAGACAACACCATGTCCCTAGTAAGCCTCTAGTTGACTAGCTCGTTGATCAATAGATGGTTCTGAGTTTCACGACCATGGACATTGGATGTCATTGATAACGGGATCACATCATTAGGAGAATGATGTGATGGACAAGACCCAATCCTAAACCTAGCACAAAGATCGTGTAGTTCATATGCTAAAGCTTTTCTAATGTCAAGTATCTTTTCCTTAGACCATGAGATTGTGCAACTCCGGATACCGTAGGAATGCTTTAGGCGTACCAAACGTCACAACGTAATCGGGTGACTATAAAGGTGCATTACAGGTATCTCCGAAAGTGTGCATTGGGTTGGTACGAATCGAGATCGGATTTGTCACTCCGTGAAAACGGAGAGGTATCTCTGGGCCCACTCGGTAGGACATCATCATAATGTGCACAATGTGACCAAGGGGTTGATCACGGGATGATGTGTTGCGGGACGAGTAAAGAGACTGGCCGGTAACGAGATTGAACAAGGTATCGGGATACCGACGATCGAATCTCGGGCAAGTACAATACCGCTAGACAAAGGGAATTGTATACGGGATTGATTGAGTCCTTGACATCGTGGTTCATCCGATGAGATCATCGTGGAACATGTAGGAGCCAACATGGGTATCCAGATCCCGCTGTTGGTTATTGACCGGAGAACGTCTCGGTCATGTCTCGCTTGTCTCCCGAACCCGTAGGGTCTACACATAAGGTTTGGTGACGCGGGGTTATAAAGGAAGCTTGTATGTGGTTCTTGAATGTTGTTGAGTCCCGGATGAGATCCCGGATGTCACGAGGAGTTCGGAATGGTCCGGAGGTAAAGATTTATATATGGAAGTCCTGTTTTGGTAACCGGAAAAGTTTGAGCGATATCGGTAATGTCTGGGACCAATGGGAGGGTCCCGGTCCACCAAGTGGGGCCACCTGCCCTGTAAGGCTGCGTGGGCCAAGTGTGGGAGGGGACCAGCCCCTAGGAGGGCTGGTGCGCCCCACAAGGGGCCCAAGGCGCAGGATGAGTGGGAGGGGCAAACCCTAGTCCAGATGGGCCCTAAGGCCCATCTAGTGGGCGCCTCCTCTCCCTCCCTCTTGGCCGCCTCCCCAAGTCCCATCTAGGGCTGGCCGCACCCCTTGGGGGTGGAAACCCTAGATGGGGGCGCAACCCTCCCTCTCCCCTATATATATGAGGCCTAGGGGCTGCCCAATACACGCAATTCTATCTCTCGTGGGTGCAGCCCTGCGTCTCTTCTTCCTCCTCCTCATATCTTGTGATGCTTGGCGAAGCCCTGCAAGATTGCCACGCTCCTCCATCACCACCACGCCGTTGTGCTGCTGTTGGATGGAGTCTTCCTCAACCTCTCCCTCTCTCCTTGCTGGATCAAGGCGTGGGAGACGCCACCGGAGCTGTGCGTGTGTTGAGCAGCGGAGGTGCCGTCCGTTCGGCACTAGGATCTCCGTGATTTGGATCACGACAGTACGACTCCTTCAACCCCGTTCTCATGAACGCGTCCGATTAGAAATCTACAAGGGTATGTAGATGCACTCTCCGTCCCTCGTTGCTAGTTTCTCCATAGATAGATCTTGGTGACACGTAGGAAAATTTTGAATTTCTGCTACGTTCCCCAACGGTGGCATCATGAGCTAGGTCTATTGCGTAGATTCTTTGCACGAGTAGAACACAAAGTAGTTGTGGGCGTTGATGATGTTCAATATGCTTACCGTTACTAGTCCAATCTTGTTTCGACGGTATTGTGGGATGAAGCGGCCGGACCGACCTTACGTACTCTTTACGTGAGATGTGTTCCACTGACCGACATGCACTTGGTGCATAAGGTGGCTAGCGGGTGCCGGTCTCTCCCACTTTAGCTCGGAACGGATTCGATGAAAAGGGTCCTTATGAAGGGTAAATAGCAATTGGCATATCACGTTGTGGTCTTTATGTAGGTAAGAAACGTTCTTGCTAGAAACCCATAGCAGCCACGTAAAACATGCAAACAACAATTAGAGGACGTCTAACTTGTTTTTGCGGGTATGCTATGTGATGTGATATGGCCAAAGGGTGTGATGAATGATATATGAGATGTATGAGATTGATCATGTTCTTGTAATAGGAATCACGACTTGCATGTCGATGAGTATGACAACCGGCAGGAGCCATAGGAGTTGTCTTAATTTATTGTATGACCTGCGTGTCATTAAACAACGCCATGTAATTACTTTACTTTATTGCTAACGGGTAGCCATAGTAGTAGAAGTAATAGTTGGCGAGACAACTTCATGAAGACACGATGATGGAGATCATGATGATGGAGATCATGGTGTCATGCGGTGACGATGATGATCATGGAGCCCGAAGATGGAGATCAATGGAGCTATATGATATTGGCCATATCATGTCACTACTATATAATTGCATGTGATGTTTATTATGTTTATGCATCTTGTTTACTTAGAACGACGGTAGTAAATAAGATGATCCTTACAACAATTTCAAGAAGTGTTCTCCCCTAACTATGCACCGTTGCTACAGTTCGTCGCTTCTAAGCACCACGTGTTGATCGGGTGTGATGGATTCTTACGTTCACATACAACGGGTGTAAGACAGATTTACACACGCAATACACTTAGGGTTAACTTGAGCCTAGCATGTACGGACATGGCCTCGGAACACGGAGACCGAAAGGTCGAGCATGAGTCGTATGGTAGATACGATCAACATGAAGATGTTCACCGATGATGACTAGTCCGTCTCACGTGTTGATCGGACCACGGCCTGATTGATTCGGATCATGTAATCACTTAGATGACCAGAGGGATGTCTATTCGAGTGGGAGTTCATAAGATGAACTTAATTATCCTGAACATAGTCAAAAGACTTTTTGCAAATTATGTCGAAAGCTTCGCGCTTTAGTTCCACCGCTTAGATATGTTCCTAGAGAAAATATAGTTGAAAGTTGAAAGTAAGCGATTATGCGGACGTTAGAAAGCTTATGTCCTTAATGCACCGCTCGAAGGTGCTAAACCCCAAAGCGTAAATACTGTGGATGTTGCGAACATCGGACATACACGTCTTGATAACTACGTGATAGTTCGGTTAAGCGGTTTAGAGTTGAGGCATGAAAGATGTTTTTCAAATGTCACGGAACATATGAGATGTTTCGGGCTGAAATTAGGATTTCGGGCTCGTGCTCACGTCAAGAGGTATGAGACCTCCGGCGATTTTCTTAGCCTGCAAACTAAGGGAGAAAAGCTCAATCGTTGAGCTTGTGCTCGGATTGTCCTAGTACAACAATCACTTGAATCGAGTGGGAGTTGATCTTCCAGATGAGATAGTGATCTTTCTCCAAAGTCATTGCCACCAAGCTGCTAGAGCTTCATGATGAACTATAACATATCAAGGATAGAGATGATGATCCTTGAGGTATTCGCGTTGTTTGACATCGCGAAAGTAGAAATCAAGAAGGAGCATCAATTGTTGATGGTTGGTGAAACCACTAGTTTCAAGAAGGGCAAGGGCAAGAAGGGACACTTCATGAAACGGCAAATCGATTCTTTGCTCCAAAGGAAGAAACCCAAGGTTGAACCCAAACCCGAGACTAAGTGCTTACGTAATAAGGGAATAGTCACTAGAGCGGAATTACCCTAGATGCTTGGTAGATAAGAAGGCTGGCGAGGTCGATAGAAGTATATTGGATATACATTATGTTAATGTGTACTTTACTAGTACTCCTAGTAGCACCAGGGTATTAGATACCGGTTCGGTTGCTAAGTGTTAGTAACTCGAAATAAAAGCTACGGAATAAACGGAGACTAGCTAAAGGTGAGCTAACGATGTGTGTTGGAAGTATTTCAAGTTTGATTTGATCAAACATCGCACACTCCCTCTACCATCAAGATTAGAATTAAACCAGAATAATTATCATTTGGTGTTTGCGTTGAGCATAGACATGATTGGATTATGTCTATCGCAATACTGATTTATTCATTTAAGGAGAATAATGGTTACTCTATTTATTTGAATAATACCTTCGATGGTCTTGCACCTAAATAAATGGTTTCTTGAATCTCGATCGTAGTGATACACATTTTATGCCAAAAGTATAAGATAGTAATGATAGTACCACTTACTTGTGGCACCGCCATGTAAGTCATATTGGTGTAAAACGCATGAAGAAGCTCCATGTTGATGGATCTTTGGACTCACTTTCGTTTGAAAAGTTTGAGACATGCAAACCATGTCTATTGGTGTACGCATGAAGAAACTCCATGCAGATGGACCGTTTGGACTCACTTGATTTTGAATCACTTGAGATATGCAAATCAAACCACATGGGCAAGATGACCAAAAGCCTCGGTTTCAGAAGATGGAACAAGGTAGCAACCTGTTGGAAGTAACACATTTGATGTGTGCAGTCCAAAGAGTCTTTGAGACATGCAAGAAATATCGTTATGTTCTCGACTTCATGATGATTCGAGTAGATGTTGAGTATATTTACTTGATGAAACACAAGTCTGAATTATTGAATGGTTCAAGTAATTTCAGAGTGAAGTTTAAGATCTTCGTGACAAGAGGATAGAATGTCTATGATATGATCATAGAGATGAATATCTGAGTTACGAGTTTTGGCACACAATTAAGACACCGTGGAAATTGTTTCACAATTAATACCGCCTGGAACACCATAGTGTGATGGTGTGTCCGAACATCATAGTTGCACCCTATTGGATATGGTGCGTACCATGATGTCTCTTATCGAATTACCACTATCGTTCATGGGTTAGGCATTAGAGACAACCACACTCACTTTGATAGGGCACCACGTAATTCCGTTGAGATGACACCGTATGAACTATGGTTTAGAGAAACCTAAGTCGTCATTTCTTAGAGGTTTGGGGCTGCGGCGCTTATGTGAAAAAGTTTCAGGTTGATAAGCTCGAACCCAAAGCGGATAAAATGCATCTTCATAGGACACCCAAAACGGTTGGGTATACCTCCTAATTCAGATCCGAAAGCAATAGGGATTGTTTCTTGAATCGGGTCCTTTCTCGAGGAAAAGTTCGTCTCGAAAAGTTGAGTGGGAGGATGGTGGAGACTTGATGAGGTTATTGAACCATCACTTCAACTAGTGTGTAGCGAGGCACGAGGAAGTTGTTCCTGTGGCACCTACACCAATTGAAGTCAAGGCTTATGATAGTGATCATGAAGTTTTGGATCAAGTCACTACTGCATTACCTCGTGGGGTGACAAGGATGCGTCTTTGCTTTAGAGTGGTACGGTGATCTTGTCTTGAATGTCATGTCGCTAGACAACAATGAACCTACGAGCTATGGAGAAGCAATGGTGGGCCCATATTCCAACAAATGGTTAGAAGCCATGAAATCCGAGATAGGATCCATGTATCGTAACAAAGCATGGACTTTGGTGGACTTGCCGTTGATCGGCAAGCCATTGAGATAAATGGATGTTTAAGAAGAAGACGGACGTGGACGGTAATTTCACCGTCTATGAAGCTCGACTTGTGGCAAAGAGTTTTTCACAAGTTCAAGGAGTTGACCACGATGAGATTTTCTCATCCGTAGCGATGCTTAAGTCCGTCGGAATCATGTTAGCATTAACGCATTTATGAAATCAGAGATGGATGTCAAAAACGAGTTTCCTTACCGGTTTGTAAGGAAATGTTGTATGTGATACAATCGAGAAAGTTTTTGTCGATTCTAAGGATGCTAAAAGTTATGCCGGCTCCAATGATCCTTCTAAGGACTGGAGTAAGCATCTCGGAGTTGGAATGTGCGCTTTGATGAGATGATCAAAGATTTTGGGTTTATGCAAAGTTTATGAGAAACTTGTATTTCCAAAGAAGTAAGTGGGAGCGCTATAGAATTTCTGATAAGTATATGTTGTTGACATATTGTTGATCAGAAATGATGTAGAATTTTTGGAAAGCATATAGGGTTATTTGAAAGGTGTTTTTCAATAGAAAACCTTGATTAAGCTACTTGAACATTGAGCATCGAGATCTATAAGGATAGATCGAAATGCTTAATAATACTTTCAAATGAGCACATACCTTGACATGATCTTGAAGGTGTTCAAGATGGATCACCAAAGAAGGAGTTCTTGCACGAGATGTAAGGTATGAAGTTAAGAGTTAAAGCTCGACCACGGCAGAAAAGAGAAAGGATTTAAGGTCGTCCCTATGCTTCGTACATAGGCTCTATAGTATGCTATGTCTGTACCGCATCAAGTGTGCCTTGCCATGAGTCACTACAGGGTACAAGAATGATCCAGGAATGGATCATTGGACAATGATCAAAATTGTCCTTGGAGTAAATAAGGACATGTTTCTCGATTATGGAGGTGATAAAGAGTTCGGCGTAAAGGGTTACGTCGGTGCAAGCTTTAACACCTATCCGAGTGACTCTGAGTAACAAACCGGATACGTATAGTGGAGCAACCATTTGGAATAGCTCCAAGTGGAGCGTGAAAGCAGCATTTACAAGATGACATAGAGATTTGCGAAATACATACGGATCCTAGATGTTACTGAGACCCATTGACTAAGACCTCTCTCACAAGCAAAACATGATCAAACCCGTAACTCATTGAGACTTAATCACATGGTGATGTGAACTAGTTTGAGACACTAGTAAACTCTTTGGATGTTGGTCACATGGCGATGTGACCTATCGATGTTAATCACATGGCGGCGTGAACTAGATTATTGACTCTAGTGCAAGTGGGAGACTGCTGGAAATATGCCCTAGAGGCAATAATAAATTAGTTATTATTATATTTCCTTGTTCATGATAATCGCTATTATTCATGCTATAATTGTATTGACCGGAAACCGCAATACATGTGTGGATACATAGACAACACCATGTCCCTAGTAAGCCTCTAGTTGACTAGCTCGTTGATCAATAGATGGTTACAGCTTCACGACCATGGACATTGGATGTCATTGATAATGGGATCACATCATTAGGAGAATGATGTGATGGACAAGACCCAATCCTAAGCCTAGCACAAAGATCGTGTAGTTCATATGCTAAAGCTTTTCTAATGTCAAGTATCTTTTCCTTAGACCATGAGATTGTGCAACTCCGGATACCGTAGGAATGCTTTGGGTGTACCAAACGTCCTGGCAACGAATCGGGTGACTATAAAGGTGCATTACGGTATCTCCGAAAGTGTCTGTTGGGTTGGCACGAATCGAGACTGGGATTTGTCACTCCGTGAAAACGGAGAGGTATCTCTGGGCCCACTCGGTAGGACATCATCATAATGTGCACAATGTGACCAAGGGGTTGATCACGGGATGATGTGTTACGGAACGAGTAAAGAGACTTGCCGATAACGAGATTGAACAAGGTATCGGGATACCGACGATCGAATCTCGGCAAGTACAATACCGCTAGACAAAGGGAATTGTATACGGGATTGATTGAGTCCTTGACATCGTGGTTCATCCGATGAGATCATCGTGGAACATGGGGGAGCCAACATGGGTATCCAGATCCCGCTGGTGGTTATTGACCGGAGAACGTCTCGGTGATGTCTCGCTTGTCTCCCGAACCCGTAGGGTCTACACATAAGGTTTGGTGATTTGGGGTTATAAAGGAAGCTTGTATGTGGTTACTGAATGTTGTTGAGTCCCGATGAGATCCCGGACGTCACGAGGAGTTCCTAATGGTCCGGAGGTAAAGATTTATATATGGGAAGTCCTGTTTTGGTAACCGGAAAAGTTTCTAAGGCGATATCGGTAATGTCTGGGGACCACCGGAGGGTCCCGGGTCCACCAAGTGGGGCCACCTGCCCTTAAGGCTGCGTGGGCCAAGTGTGGGAGGGACCAGCCCCTAGGAGGGCTGGTGCGCCCACAAGGGGCCCAAGGCGCAAGGATGAGTGGGAGGGCAAACCCTAGTCCGGATGGGCCCTAAGGCCCATCTAGTGGCGCCTCTCCCTCCCTCTTGGCCGCCTCCCCAAGTCCCATCTAGGGTGGCCGCACCCTTGGGGTGGAAACCCTAGATGGGGCGCAGCCCTCCTCTCCCCTATATATGAGGCCTAGGGCTGCCCAATACACGCAATTCTATCTCTCGTGGGTGCAGCCTGCGTCTCTTCTTCCTCCTCCTCATATCTTGTGATGCTTGGCGAAGCCTGCAAGATTGCCACGCTCCTCCATCACCACCACGCCAGCCGTTGTCTTTGTTGGATGGAGTCTTCCTCAACCTCTCCCTCTCTCCTTGCTGGATCAAGGCGTGGGAGACGCCACCGGCTGTACGTGTGTTGAGCAGCGGAGGTGCCGTCTGCTCGGCACTAGGATCTCCGGTGATTTGGATCACACGGCAATCTGACTCCTTCAACCCCGTTCTCATGAACGCTTCCGCTTAACGATCTACAAGGGTATGTAGATGCACTCTCCTCCCCTCGTTGCTAGTTTCTCCATAGATAGATCTTGGTGACACGAGGAAAATTTTGAATTTCACATGTTCCCCAACAATCATCCCCTTGGATGATTTTGCAAACTTTAGCTCGCAGCGCTCACTTCAATTCCTCCTCACGGGCAGTTCTTTCAATCTCAACTCCGCCTCCACTTTAGTTTCAAGTTCTCTGGTATCTAATATGGAGGAATCAGCTTTAAATCTAGGGATTGAATAAGCAAACGGAGTCTTTCCTTCTCAAATTTTATATATCCCACCCGGATGCTTAGCCCAACCCCACAAGAATTGCCTCAACTGTCTGATCTTATTTTGCCATCGCTCAACATTCGCTCTCCCTCCTAAATCTTTAGCCCATTCTCTTGCTATTAGATCCAAACCCTTCTCTTTCAAACGACGCTGATTCGAAGAAAGCGTACTCTTGTTCCTCACATGCGTTGCCTCCCGAGTTAACCAACAATGGGGTATGAGCAGAGATTGCGCGAGAGAGCGCTTGGACTGTTACAAGGGGAAACTTCCGTTCCCACTCGACGCTCGCTAGAACCCGGTCCAGCCTCTCAAATGTCGGGACTGGTAATGTCTTGGCCCAAGTGAACTTTCTACCAGAAAAGCTCAATCTCTCGAAGATCTAAGCTTTCAATAATTGTATTAAACATAAACGACCAGCCGCCATCAAAGTTATTATTGTTTTTTCGTCCCGTCTATGAATAATGTTAAAATCATCCCCAATCAGGATTGGGAGCTGCTCGTTACCACAAATACGTAACTAAATCCGCCAAAAATTTTGGTTTGAGTTTTGCTGCGCTGCACCATATACCGCCACCAAAGCCCAATTAAACCCATCGGCCTTTGACCGAACCAGAAAACTTAACCGCAAAGTCTCACATAATCACATTCCTAACTTCCAACGAGTCGCATTTAACCCCAAGTAAGATCCCACTGGATCTTCCTCATGAATGGTGCAAATACACAATGCTTCAGCACGTGGAGGAAATAGGAATCGGAACATGTCTACCCGGCTACCCCGTAGGCCATAGACACTGGAATGCCAAAATCCCAAGCCCAATGTCTAAATTTATGTGCACAATGAGAACCCAATACAGCAAGGGCGAATGCTTAGGTACTTATTGAAATATCATGGGCGACGATAGCGCACATGATCTTTGACCCATGATTATATTCCGCCACAACATCACATGACAATTCACATGCTATTCACTGGTTGGACGATGCCTCAGATTCCAGATGTGCTTCGGTATCGGCGGAAATAGTCCTCAGAACCCGGACGACGGTGCTCATTGGTGGCGGAAGTTCGCCAGATTGTATACAACACGCCGCGATTGCAGCCATCTGTTTGCCAAAGGGTTAATAACCACGAGAGCCACCGTTAATACTTCCAAAAACTTACCGTGAGGTTAGAAACATCTTTAAAAATGGCAAAAAAGATAATATGGAGAATACGACTTTCTCTCTTATTCTGATGACCAAAGGACCAAAGGTCCGCCAACCCAACGACTATGAGCACTAGCATCACAGGAAAATTCCTGTTATGGCAATGATAACAGAGCGATGACTAGGTTCACCCTTTTTTTTTTTTTTTTGAGGAAATGATTCAGTTCACTTATGAGGGGCCTGACTTTCCTATAATGCAGTACACAAACGATTCCTTTGTTATGTAGGCTTGCCCAAATCAGCTTGGCCTTTTAAAGTAGACTCTTGTAATTTTGCTTTGGCTACTGGTTTGAGAATGAACTTTGCTAAATCGAGCCTGGTGCCAAACTGCCCATCAATATGCCGCCTGTTAAAACTGCTGAGCTACCTTCCTTGCTTGAATGCACTGTTTGTTCAATTCCGTTTACTTACTTAAGTTACAGCTTGGTACTACACGTCCCACCGTCAGTGATCACTCCCCTGGCGGACAAAGTTGGACGCAGGTTAATTTTTATTTTATTTTTGGAAAAGAAGGATTACCTCCGGCCTCTGCATCAGTCGATGCAAATGCATACTCAAGATTCATTTCTTATGGCAGGAAGCTAATTTATGTCAAGCCCGTGCTTTCAACTACACCTACATATTTTATGTGCTTGCTTAAGCTTTTTTCAAATCTGTTATTCAACACGTTGACAGAGCCAGGTGGCGTTGTCTTTGGGCCAATGATGATCTTCAACATTTGATCAAACATTTCCATAAATTCTACAGCCGGGCTGACACACCTTGGGTTGACCTGATTTGCATAAATTAAACGGTGGCTCTGTTCCCCACGCTCCGAGGAAGGTAGGCTGGTTTTGGTGGAAAGATGACTCATCATTCTTTGGTAAGTTCAGAAGCATTGCTCCATACACGCCAAGCTCAGGTTCCACAATTCTTTTCTGGAAAGATAGTGGAAGGATGAATTATTGACAGTTTCCTTCCACGCCTATGTTCATTTTCTCTAAAAAGATATTTCAGTCCTGGGGTTCTCTCAGGAAGGTTTAGGTCTTTGCATGGTTACTTTTGTTGGACTGGCTAAACACAAGAGATTTAGTGCAAAGGAAAAACTGGTGCCTTGATTCGAGGCTGAATTGTGTTATGTGCCCATCGCTGATCATATTTGGATTGGCATGTTACTGAACCAAGAAATCATCTGTTTTGGATTGTTCTTTTGATCGTCGCTGTTGGAACTACTCGGGGTAGGGTAGATTACTGCTTATGCTCATCAGATTTTTTTGCTGGTCCTTGTTTTTGGGAGACCTGTGTCTTGGTCTTATGGTATATTTGCAAGGAGGGAAATGGCTTCATTTTCCAGCAGTGTCTTTTGCCAGATAGAAAGTGTTTTCAAGAGAGATTACATCATATCAGCCACAGGGTTAGACCATTTAAAACAAGCCTTATTAGCTTGGATAATCACAGTAATCTGATCTTTTTAATATTTTTGGGGCTTCTCGCCCATGACCTTTTGTCTCTCTCTTTTCTTTGTAATTCTGATGCAATTGCTCCTTTTTCACATATCAAAATTTAAGCGTAGGGGCTTCCGCCTTCCCTACTGTTTTGGGTAAAAGAAAAAAGGGTTCAAGAACATACCTTGGCGACAGCCTTAGGAGGGTAATCTCCTCCTAGCCTCCGATCCACGCATTCTTGCACCTTGCATTCAGAAAGTCTTGGTGTAGCCTGCATGTTGATGTCATTAGAGTTTTGCTATCACATATTCTGAACAAATTATATCGGCGAATGCAATGCATACGTAATTACGTACCCATGTCACGAGGATTTTTGCCAGGGGTTGTGTATTATCAACTGACTTTCGACCGGTTAAAAGTTCCAGCAGCACGACCCCGAAGCTGTAGACATCACTCATTGTAGAAAGTTCTTTGTTCATTAGATACCTGACAGAACAAAAGACAAGATAAGTAGAGTACTGATTTTCAAAACCGGTGGAAGAATCTGACAGCAGTGAAACATTTTGTTGCATACTCAGGCGCATCATAACCGAAACTGGGAGGAAAGTTAATACGATCCAAAAGGATATTGTCTATAGGGGGCTGTCTGGAAACACTAGGCCAATCAATTTTTGCAACGTCACTGTCAAAGAGAAATATATTGCTGGATTTGATGCCATCGTGGACAACGGAAGGCTGTGCCTTCTCGTGGAGGAATTCTAGACCAGTTGCAGCACCAATGGAAATCTTCACACGCTGCGCCCAGGATAGAACCGGTCCTGGTTCAGCTCCCCAGACATTCTTTTTACCTATGATCATAAGCCACAAGAATATCAGCTTTTTATGCGTAAGAAATTATTTTTAATCCAATATTCATACCAGTTGATCAATTTGATGAGACTTGTTATCATTTGATAATATATATTTTTGGCTCATAGACGCCCCAGATTGATCCGGCACAAACGTGAATTTTCACACAACAAAGTGCCCCTCTCCTATTGGGCCTTGCTTGGATCGCGTGTAATATTTATGTGCTCCCCGGTATTTTAGTTCAAAGATGAGCTAAATACCAGAGAGCACATAAAAATTTGGAAGTAACAACTCACCATGAAGAATATCGTACAAGGATCCCCTGGATGCATACTCATAAGCAAGAATGTGGTTGTCTCCTTCAACACAGTATCCGAGAAGCTGGATAACATTTTCATGTTTGAATCTTGAGACCATCGGAACCTGCAGCAGATGGGTGATAGTTAGAAGGTAAGCCTTGTTGTATTGATAAATAAAGAGCATTAACTGCACTATTAAAAAAGTCAAGGGACGCGGCCATGACCTCCAAAACAATTTTTGTAGTACGCCTAGGCTTCTTGATCGCAGATTTATGTCCATCTTTCAGCACTCCGAAAAAAACTTTATTGTTTGAGCCCTCTCCTATTAGAGCATCATTGCTAAAGTTCCTGGTTATTTCCTTCAGGTCATCCATGGAAATGGTCGGTACCGCTGATGGTGGAATAGTGTTGTTGACAGTAGCAGCGGTAATAGGGATAGGGGAAGGCACATCCTCTGTCTTTCCACTTATAGTAAGACCAGAGTTGCTACCTGCATTAGGAGAAAATTGAAATGAAGATTAAAAAATGAGAAGCTCTTCAAGACACATTCGATTATTTAGTTCTACTATTTGGCACAATGAATATTTATCGACAAGTTTCTAATGTGATAACAAATGAAATTGGTCTCTACATAGTTGACCTGGTACACTGAACCACCAATAAGACACCAGGAATGAGAAACACAAATCATGTTGATGGCATATAAGGAAATTTATTGATATTTATATACTAATATTTTGAAATAAAAATGGTGCATTTTTATCGATTCACAAGTTATTGAGTTAACCGTTATAACTGAGTTTAAACGTGATATATATTAAAAAACAGCTAGTGAGACGGACTCGACATTAATTGAACGAGAAAGGAACTACAATTAAAATTGACATGCCAATTGGAAAGGACCATACAAATTCATATTACCTGCAGAACTTCTGCCCTTGCGCTGATGGTAAGCTTTTCTAATTGTTCTAAGTCTGTCCGCTTCTTCAACCATTTCAGGACGCATTTTGCCCTCCATTTTTAAGCACTCAGCTGCTAGTTTTGCGACATCTTCAAGAAATTTCATGTTCTTTTTATCATTCGCAATTTCCACATCAAACATCTGCCTCATCTTTTTCCCTTTTCGCGGGGCTTCGGCAAAAGTTTGAGCAAGGATGCTGTTTCCGTCCACAGCTTTCTTTCGGGTGATGATTTCCAGCAAAACGACTCCAAAACTGTATACATCATTCTTCGGAGTTAGTCTCCCACTCTGACAAAACAAAGGGTCCATGTAACCTATGCAACCAATGACATTTACAGTATTCTGAATCTCGTCAGCAGCAAGCAATCTTGCTATCCCAAAATCCGATAGCTTTGGCTGAAGATTTTCATCTAGCAATATATTAGCAGATTTGATGTCACCATGAAGAACAGGACTATACATTGAATGCATGCATGATAATGCTTCAGCAGACTCAATGGCAATGTCCAAACGTTTGTCCAAAGGGAAGGGGATACAACCATTAGCATTGCTGCTGCTGCAATGAAGGATGTCGTAGAGGTTGCCATTGCATACAAACTCCATAACAATCGTAAGAGCATTTACCTCCGTGCAGCAACCAAACAGTCTGACGACATTCTTGTGATTTATCTGAGAATGCACTATGACCTCTTTGGCGAACTCTTCTTTCATGGTTCCATTTTTGTATATCTTTACTGCGACTGAACGATGATCATCTAGTTTTCCTTTGTAAACCTTACCAAATCCCCCTTCTCCCAGGACAGTGCTATACCCACCGGTGATGTCTTCTATCTCTTTTTGAGTGAAAGATCTTAGATTATAGTTGTTATGCACTCTTTCAAGCACCAGATGTCCATTAGCATGAATGAAATTTTGAACATTGCTCCCTTGATTATCCATAAACCAAGATCAAATTCGTAAAAAGAGGAGAGGTGTGGCTTGCCTGCGTGCGTTAGAATGTGAACTAGTATCAGTGCGCTTACTTGAAACACAATTGTTACTATGTAATATGAGGGCGAATTTTACCTCTCCAACAATAAAATACCTTGGGATTTAGTTTAGCTTTGAGTGCAAGTAAGTTCAGTTTAACAAATACCAGTGTTAAATAAACTCAATACAATCCATAGAGAAATTTGATATCAATTAGACCTGTGCTTTTGCATGCGTATCTTTAGAAGTAGGACAGAGTAGGAGTGCTCTGTGCTCAGCTTGATGCAAGAAGACAAGATATTACTATAGAATTACCAGTTTGGAATAGCATTCTTATGGCAGAGAAGCAATTTTCCCCTCTTGCTGAGACGGGGACAAGGGAAAACTGAAAAGGCCAAGGCGACGTGAACCAGGAGGAAGGGAATCGGGATCCTGAAGCAATGATGTTGAAGCCAAACCCCTCAAAGCATACTACTCTACATATTATGCTAGTCTATGGGGCAAGATTCATTCGAAAATATCCCCAAAATACCGTGTGCAGAAAGATGACAGGAAAAAACATCGGTGGACAACGAAGACAGATAATAATCTCACAAACTAAGTAAGTCAGATTGAGTCAAGCGGTGTTTACCTGTTGATTCCTCTGAGGCAGCCTTGCTTATCTGAGGCTGAGATGTTCTTTCCCCCCTTTGCATTGCAGTGCCGGGTGGGTGAGGGGACGCGGCCGGGAAGTCAACGGGGAAGGAGCAGCACGATAGGTACGGGGTGGCGACCGAGTCAGCAGCTGCCGGGGCCCCTTCCCCTCGCTTATTGGCCGGAGAGCATTCCAGGGACAAAAGCATCCCACCTGCACGGAATATGTGGCAGATCTCAACTCGGCAATCCCTTCCCTTGGAAACAGGCACCGGAGGAGAAATCTACCAACCGGGGATGTGGCGAAGAGGGGAAGAGGCGCCCGGCGGCGGCGCACTGGGCCGCCGCCAGCGAGTATAGGGCGCATGCGCGCGCACCGGGTTCGAATCCCCGGCGGTGAGGCATGGCGGCGCGCCTCGGCCGTGGGCGTGGTGGGCCATGGAGAAAGATGCGCACGCGGGGGTTAAGCTTTGACCGCTAGAGACGACGACGACGACCACGACGACTGCGCGGTGGACTCGACGATGTGGGCCGTGTGCATTATTTTTTAACATCAGTAAATATACAAGCGCTCATATACCGAAAGACTGAGCCGGCATATCATCTTGAGATTTACGAAGTCACCATAGACGCCTTGTCGTCGACGAGAACGTCTCCGCCCACTGAATGCGCGTCGCTGGAAATCCTGAAGTGTATCGTACACATGAAAACAGCTACAGCTAGCGGTTTCTTAATATTTCCTTTTTCTTTTTATTCAAGGACACTAATAAAAGGTATCCTCACAAATTCACTTTGACACATGCGAGCGCGCTCCTGCCACCGGAGCGAACATTTAAAAAATTCCAAACAAAAATTTGGCGCATATATCTCGACATTATATATGTGCACGTCAAGTTTCGGAGAAAATTAACATTTACTGTGGCTTTTTGAATAAAAAAGACAAAAAGATGTCTTATGTAAAGCACTTTTAACACCATATTTTGTCGCTTTTCAAATGCGACACATAACTTGTCAGTTTTTTAGCGAAACGAGCATGTACAATACCAAGATGCACGCGTCAATTTTTTGTTTGCAATCTTTTGACATATCAAAATACGTTCAAAACACATTTTAAAAACCAAGAACGTGCACTCACGCGTGTCAAAACGCCACTCTCATCATCTCATACTTAAAGAAGTTCATCACCACTATTGTTGGAAATATCAGCACCTTTTCAATTAGATTAATCGCAAGTAAATAGTAAGCATGGCAAATACAATACACAACTCACATCGATACCTAAGCTTGTGAGCACGTCATAGTGCATAAAATCGAAGCATCTATGAACAACATATATACTAGCACATGAACGAGCAAATAGGGGATGAACGAATAATACCTTTTGGTTGGCGAGGCGGGCAGCGGAGGAGGAGGAGGAGCGCGTGTACAACTCCTCTTCCCAAGCTCCCAATGGCATGTTGTAGAATAGCCCTTATAAAGAGGTCTCACTCTTTTTACTGTAGCAGTATGATACTAAACGTTTCCATCATTTGCCATGCATATAAATGGGCCTTAGAGATTAACCAAATATTATTGTCATATATGGGCCTAAACCCATGTATAATCCAAAAACTCCTTGATTTATCTTAACATGCACCCTATCCACCTTAGCAGCCTAACCACATCAACAACTCTATTTTTTCAGCTAATGTCATGTGTTGCGTTTAGTTACACAAATAGTGGGATTCAATTTTTATTAGCACGCAACAGCAGCCCTGATCATCAAAACATGTTTTTTCCTCTTCGTAATAGAAGCCCACTGGAACAGAAGTGCCCTGATTCATCCTCTTCCACCCCCATGCTCATCTCCTCATCTTCTCTTCTTTCCCCTAACGTTGCATTTGGATGTCCGTATTGGAGAGCTCCGTATTGAATTGGACTGAAATTCCAATTTAGTGAGGAAACTGAAATGGCACAAATACAATTCGCATGTTTGGTTGTTCACTGAATTGGCCCTTGAAATGTCTCTGGGGTTTCAATACCAAATCAGGTTTGGATGACAGACTTTGGAATTGCATAACTACATTACCATGAAAAGTATACCTTGTTCTACTTGACTCAAAACTGAAATCTATTCACATGTGACTATAATTGAATGAATATATAACAATAAAAATTAATAAATATTCTGGAATAATTCACAACAAGACAAATGGTCACACAACAACAATCTTCTCTTACAAACATAACACAAATTCTAGGAGATACACCATCAAGACGGCTCGCCGATTTTATCTGTGGCACAGGTACATAGACTCAAATATGATAGTTCCAAACAATATTTTAGCCTCAAATATTCATAGATGGTTGTCATTGTTAGCTTAATTGTGGCGGTGGTTTTGGTCGTCACCATCATGTCCATCAGGGTTCCCTATGTTCCCAATAACTTCAAGCTGCGGAAATAAAGTTGCAATTTCAAAGCTCGAAACATGGAGGCAATACATGATTTAGCATCTTCTTCAAAATAGTTCTCACAAGGAGAAGCAACATATGTCAACGGAAGATACCAAACATAAATAGGAAAACCTAATGTCTTCCTCGAAAGACTGAGACATGAGAGTAACCCGTGCAACTTTATTGCTCAACCAACCTATGTTTACTCTTCCCAGGCACAAGGAAAGCTTCTCCAACAATTTGATGATAATACAAACAGAAAGTGAAGTCATAAGGCACACATCTTTAACAATTTTTTTTTAGGAAAGCAGGGCTCTCCACTGCTGCCCCCCATCTTCTTAACACAATTTAGCTTAAAATATACAAATGGTGACACTGAAGAAAATTATCTAGCACAAACAGAAACCTATGGGAAATATCTTCAATCATGCATACACACAAATCACACATGGAAAAAGATGCACGTATCAAACAATGATGGAGAAGGAGGCGCTGGATAGGACTGATTGGACCAATGGGTGAGGGCGGGCGGATGGGGACGAGATGGGATGGTGGTTGCAGCTGCCATGACGACGGGGTGGTGGTCGTTGTCAGGCATCCTCTCGATCCATCTCAACCGAGATGGGGATGGAGACCGGTCTCCATGGTGGTCGTCGTTGTAGATGGAGACCGGGAGCGGAGTGATGCGGGAGGTGATGGGGAACGTTGCATGAAAACCAAAAAAATATATCCTACGAACACCCAAGATGCAATCTAGGAGATGTATAGCTACGAGAGAGGAGTGTGTCTACATACCCTTGTAGACCGAAAGCGTTAGCATCATAACGTGGTTGATGTAGTCGTACTCTTCACGATCCAATCCCTCGATAGCAGTGGCGCGGGCCGAAGAGGCTACCCACGCTACTGCTAGGCATATGGCCCACGCTACTGCTAGGCTTTTCCCTAATAGTGATGGGTGATTAGTGGGAGAAGTGCTGCGGGTGATGTTGCTTGATCGAGGCAGTATGCTGGATATATAGCAGTAAGGAACGCAAATTGGTTCGTATATGAGCTAAGTTCCAGCCTGAAGAAAAAAACGTTCCGGTGAAAAAAAAAATACAGTAGTTGTCTGTCTTCAGATCAAGAAAGAAAACCTGCCTCTCTTGCAAATGGGCTTGACAGGCTTTAAGGGGAAAAGTAAGGTGTTCGGGCCTCATTTTCTTTAGTCGGTGTTTGGGCTTTATTAATGGGCTTGGCTGGGCTGGGCGTCTGATGTGTGGAACCTCGCGCATGGTGCGCCTAATACAATTATTTCTACTAACGGGCGCACACCCCCCTCATCACGTTTGGGCCGGCCCATTTCGACTCTTTTTCTGGTTTTTTAAACTGCAAAAAGTGCGGGCGTACTGCGATTCGATCACGCGACGACCAGTTTATAAGGGTATGACTCGTCAACCGACAAAGCACTTGACTTGTTGTGATTAGGTGCATGTTTTTCTTCCTCTTGTTGCCTCTCTTCTTCTTTTTTCCCTTTTTCCTGTCGCCTTATCCATTCTTTTATCAAATTCGAGAAGCTTTTTCTTCATGATTATTTTCTTAAAATCGATGAATATTTTTAAATTGTTTTAAAAAATCAGTGAACTTTGTCCAAATTCTGATGAACAATTTTTCAAATTTTGATGAACAATTTTTAGATTTGATGAACTTTTCGTCATTTTGATGAACTTTTTTTCAACTTTGATGAGATTTTTCAAATCCGAAGAACTTTTTTCCCAATTTGATGAACTTTTCCAAATTTGATGAACTTTTCCCAAATTCGATGATCTTTTTCCAAATTCGATGAACTTTTTTCAAGTTTGATGAACTTTTTTTCAAATTTGATGAACCATTTCCAAATTTGATGAACTTTTTTCAAATCGATATTTGTTTTCAATTTTTTGTGAAATGTGTTTCAAAATTGATGAACTCTTTGTTTTAGAATTGATGAACTTTTCAAATTCATAAACTGTTTTCAAATTCATATTTGTTTTTATCCATGTGTTTTTCAGGTTTGTGAACGAAGGGACGGAAAAAAAAGAACAAACAAACGCAACAGCATCGCGATGGGATAGAGCGAACGCGAAGCTGCTAGCTGGGCCGGCCCACACGACGCTGCTACGAGCGCCTGCTAAGGGAACCGGCGCCTAAGGCACTGAAGAGAAGGTCTCGGTCCAAGCCGCCCGCTCCCTCCGCGTACCGTAGAAGCAGCACCCCACGGAGCCCTACCCTCTGCCAGAAACCGGTGTGCCTGTCCCTGCTCCTTGCTCACTGCTGCAGCTTTTGTGTTTCCACTGGCTCTGCATTTCAATTGGTTTCTTGGTGATAGTCTGATACTCCCTCCGTTCAAAAATAGATAGTTCTGCCAGAAACCTGAAATCAGAAGGGCCCCATTCTTTGAGCTCCTCTGTGGATGGATTGTTCACAGGTATCCAACTCCTGAAGTAAACCGGTCTTAAGGATTGTTTTGTTTCATGCTCAATTTTTCACTTCCACTGAAAGTTGCGCGTTGCTCTAGATTGACTATGCAGTGTTTCTGACCGTATCTGACAGACATGTAATTGCTGCGTGTAGTGTGTTTAGTACAGTTCAGACCGGCCGTGTCTTCAGAATGGATCTTTTTTTTTTTTTTGCGAGCAGAATGGATATTTTCGATGGCACATTGTTGTGTGCCTGTACTGCTATTTGTCAAGAACACGATCTATTTGTTTTGCTTGTCTTAACAATCCTTTCGACGTAAAACAGTCAGCAAAAGTGTATTCCATTTTCATGTAACGACAGTTATTAATCTTGCTTTCTGCACCATGCCTCTTTCTTATCGTGCTGTGACATCTCCTAAGCATCTAAGAAATGTACTCTCTCCGTTACTAAATACAAGGCCATTTAGAGATTCCAATATGAACTACATACGGAGCAAAAATGAGTAAATCTATACTTTAAAATATGTCGGTATACATCCACATGTAGTCGATGTCGAAATATCTAGAAGGGCTTATATTTAGAAACGGAGGAAATAATTAATGGCTTAATTGTATTTGTGCCCCTAGTTGGGTCACGCTCGACTGATTTGCCCCTATTTTTTCAATAATTGCGGTTTTGCCAAGCTCACTTCACTCACCTTGTGTTTTTTGCCCTTTAAACGCAGTTCCGACCAATCACCAGTCGCCACGTGGCGAACTGTGATTGGTTAGAACGTGCCGGAAGGGCAAAAACACAAGGCGAGTGAAGTGAGCTGGGCAAAACCGCAATTATTTGGAAAATAGGGGCAAATCAGTCGAGCGTGACCCAACTAGGGGCACAAATGCGAATATCCCATAATTAATTATTCATATACATCTGCATGTAGTCCGTATTAAAATATCTAGAAGGGCTTATATTTAGAAAGCGGAGGGAGTAATTAATTATTCACACTAAAACCAGCTATTTAACTTAAGGTAACCCTAAAACATTTTCAGGTGCGGCAGTTTCAGTATTGCGTAATGTTTCTAGCTGTTTCTTAGGTAGTCTGCGTAATGTTTCTAGCAGTGTGTGAAGCATGTTCTGATTATAAAGGAAAGCTAAGCATGGAAGCCTTCTAGTATGATCCTTATACGCTATGATGGTCAGAGATACCAGCCGCATCCCACAACATACACTACCAAAAAAACTGGGGTTGCCGACGGCCAAATCTATGCCGACGGCCCCCGTCGGCATCTATGGACCTATGCCGACGGCCAATGGTAAACGTCAGGGGCGTAGAACAGCCGTTGGCATACATCCATCTACGCCGACAGGGCCCGTCGGCATAGACTAGGCCGTCCGGACCGCTTTGAGGTATCGCCCTGGGGCCCTGGCCGGGCATAGGACGAGCCGCTTCAGATAGCCCGCCCACCACACCCGGAGTAGAAACCGGACGCGTCGGGTCTACACGGAGGTGGATCTTCTTTGTGGGTCCGCCCGGATGTTGCTCGAGTGTTCCTATGGGTGACCCTAACACAACCGGGTGGGGAGGTCCATGGTCAAAGCCCGTCCGTGCAAAGTCAAAAGGCTAGATCGGCGTGGTCAAGCAGCTTCTGAGGGTTAAGCGGGGCAGAACCTTTGAGGGGTAGCAATGCCACGGGCGTCGCCGGGCCCTCATACATCTTGAGGTGGTGTGGTGGCATGTTCGAAGAGGCGGGGCGTGTCTCTCGGCGTGGCCCTCACGCGTCTGGCGATGACACGGTAGTAGGCGATTACTGCGGTTCGCCTCTACTACCGTGTCGCCAGATGCGTGAGACATGCCGAGACGTCCGCCTGACATGCCACCACACTCGCAGGCTGACCTCCGGAGACACCTGGAGAAAGCAGACTGGCGTCGGGTCTACACGGAGGTGGATCTTGGTGGGTCCGCCCGGATGTTGCTCGAGTGTTCCTATTGGCTGACCTAACACAACCGGGTGGGCAGGTCCACTTGGTCAAAGCCCGTCCGTGCAAAGTCAAAGGCTAGATCGCGTGGTCAAACGCCTTCTGAGGTTAAGCGGGGCGGGGGCACTAGGGGGGGTAGATGCCACCGGGCGTCGCATCGGGCCCTCATACATGCGGGGTGGTGTGGTGGCATGTCAGAAGAGGCGGGGCGTCTCAAGAGCATAGCCCTCACGCATCTGTGATGACCACGGTAGTAGGCGTTACGGTTGGCCTCTACTACCGTGTCATCGCCCGACGTGAGGGGCATGCCCGAGACACGTCCGCCTCTTCGGACATGCCACCACACCACCCCGCATGTATGAGAGCCCGGTCTGACGCCCGGTGGCATTACTACTCCCACCGAGGGGGAGAACAGGCAGCGTCGGGTCTGCGGAGGTGGATCTTGCTATGGAGTGCAGCCGGATGTTGCCGAGAGTGTTCCTATGGGCTGACCCTAACACAACCGGGTGGGGAGGTCCACTGGTCAAAGCCCGTCCGTGCAAAGTCAAAGGGCTAGATCGCGTGGTGAAACGCCTTCTGAGGTTAAGCGGGGCCAGGGGCAGCCTTTGGGTGGTAGCAATGCCCCGGGCGTCATGCACCCTCATACATGCGGGGGTGGTGTGGTGGCATGTCCGAAGAGGCGGGACGTGTCTCCGGCGTGCCCTCACGCATCTGGCGATGACACGGTAGTAGGCGTTACGGTTACGGCCTCTACTATCGTGTCATCGCCAGACGTGAGGGGCCATGCCCCGAGACGCTGGCCCCACCTCTTTCTGGACATGCCACCACACCACCCCGCCTCGTATGAGGGGTCTGGCGACGCCCGGTGGTATTGCTACTCCCCAGTGGCACTGGAGGGGGAAAGCAGTGACGGCCGGGTCTACACGCGAGGCGATCTTCTTTGTAGTGCAGCCCCAACCACCGGATCTAGCTCTTTGGGTGGGTTGGGCGGAATGGTGTTGGGGGTGCATCTATGGTCCGGCTACGACAACCATGTGAAAAGGTCCACCGCCGCAGACCAGTCCGTGGAAGTCAAAGAGGTAGATCCGTGATCGTCTGTTAGGGTTAGACGGGACGGGTACCGAGGAGGGGTAGCAATGCCGCCAGTGTTACGGTGGGCCCTCCTATGCTTGTCTTTGGGCGAGGTGGGACTATTTTTTACAAGCAGTCTTTGAGAGTCACACATATGTCGTAACAAAAAATGCAAAGTATCTATGCGACGGCTTAGCCGTCGGCATAGCAACACCTTACATGTCCACGGATCGATGACGTGGCAAAGGGCCGAACCTATGCCGGCGGGCTAGGCCGTCGGCATAGGTCCGACCTTATCTCCTTGCGGGTTCGCCAACCACCCATTCGCCATCTCCCCTTCCTCCCCGACCCACACCCGCACGCCACCACCTCACGCCACCTTATGAGCACGCCAATCATGCCCCTTGAGCCACTTGCCGCGCCTCACCCGCCCGAGGTGGCCATCACCCCGAGCCCACTGTGCCACCACACGCCCCACCCCGACTCACGCCTCCCTCCCGACCCCACGATCAGCTCAGACCGACCAGCCTTGTGTACTCCACCGACTCCAGGCCAGCGCCTCCCAGCCCCACTCCACCCGCCGCCCCGACCAGCCTCCCGCCTAATTCGTAGACCCTCTCAAGGTGATTTTTTGAAGTTTTTAGTGTTTTTAGTAATTTTGTAGCTAGTTAGATATATATAGTTAGATAGGTATTTAGGTAGGTATTTAGATAGGTATTTAGATAGTTAGATACATAGTTAGATAGATAGTTAGATAGGTAGATAGTTAGATAGATAGTGAGATAGGTAGTAAAAATTTTGGTTAGATGAGATGCTATATGTTGCATACCTTGAAAAAAATTGGTCACGATGATGAATATGTGATGGCGATGATGAATATGTGATGACGATGATGAATATGTGATGGCCATGATGAATATGTGATGATGATGATGAATATGTGATGACGATGATGAATATAGGTAGTAAAAAAATTTGGTTAGACGAATAGGTGATAATGATGATGATGAATATGTGATGACGATGATGAATATATTGTTAATGTTGTTAGTTTTTTGCCTACATGATGCAAAATAAATGAATGCATGTTTAAATGTTTTAAATATGCTCTATGAGTTGTGATGTTCTAATTTTTTTGTCGCGATGGAATTTGCGAGGCTTTGTGGTTTCGCATTTCATTGGAGTGACCGTTGTCCGACGCGTTGGTCCCCTTAGCATCCCTCCGCTATTCGACTACTTCCTCTACAGTGAGGGTGAGCTACAAGTCCATCTCCTCCAATTTTTCATATCACTAGATTTCATTCTCAAGTCAACTGGTACGTAACCTAAGCGTCTCCCGTCCGAAAGGGTTACATCGATAAATATGCATTCAATTGCATATTTATCACCATGACTCTTCGGATTGTCCAAATAAGCTTTTCCATGGACAGCCCGAGGATGTGTAGATTGGGTGTGTTCTCCATGTTCTACCCGTTCAAGACAGGATTTGTGGCGCCTCCCCATTGTTCTCCGAAGCACATTCTCTCGGCTATTTGCCGAGGCGTGTATCTGGAGAACAGCGGGGAGAATGCTGCGAAATTTTGTCTCGGGCAATAGAATGGAGAACGTACTCAATCTACACATCCTCGAATGAGATTAGGACCCATCTTTACCTATTAGAGATGTAGGTGGATTAAACGGTAGAAAACTGAAAATTTGATGTGATTAATTTAAGTGAATCCTTAATTATGTTGTGTGGGTTGCAAAAAAGCAGAGGATGGCGGATAATCGATTGGATGTCTAGTGGTTTTATCCATCGGAATCGAGTAACATCAGAGTGGATCGCGAAAACCGATGTGTATTTGAAGGAGATATTCACGTAATCCACGAGAATTATCCCACCATGCCCTGTGCGAGATGTGCCCGACGTCACCGTAGAAATCAGAACCGGACATGAGTGAGCACCTTCAAGACGCATGCGGATATATGCCAAACTTTGACATGCCGCCGATAAACATAGCCAAGTAGGACCGTGGTAGAGAGGAGGTGATGCGACAACGCATCGATGGATATGAGGACTGACGGGTCAGGGCATGCTAGATGATGTCATTGTTGCGTAAGCGGCAAATGCGACACCTTGAGAGAATGAACGGAGGAGCCGGAGGCAACCGCAAAGGCCTTCTTGGAGGTCTTGGCCTCATCGAAGAAACCTCTTTATGCGGGTGCGAAAATATCTCAGCTGGATGCCATCTACTTGGCTGATTGCAGTCAAAAATTTGAAATACGGTATTGTGGCGGAAATGCTTGAAGCATTCACAGGAGTATGGGCTAACAGCCTCCACGAGGGTCATGAGCTGCCGAAAAAGCATGTACGATACAAAGAAAATCATGAAGAGCACTCTCTATGGATTATGAGAAAATAGATGTTTGCAGAAGAATTGCCTTTTGTTTGAAACCCAGTATCACGAATGACAAATCTTGTAGGAAGTGCGGTTCGTCTCGGTACATTGAGGTGGTCGGTGAGGATGGTGAGAAAAAGCAGCTAACCATCCCGTTAAGGTTCTTGATATCTTGATTTTATAAAAAAGACTGCAGCCGCCTTTTCATCACGAAGGAGTCTGCAAAATGATGAAGTGGCACAAGAAAAGAGTAAGTGGTTCATTATTTTGCTTGTCACATGCTTATTCCGGTTGTTATTTATTTTGCTTGTCACATGCTAATAGTTCATTCTTTTACGACAAGCTGGATATATTCTAAAGGGGTCCGTATTCCCAACGGCCTCATCACCGTCTTCTTGAAGTTATCTTGGCGGGGTTGTACTTTGTCGGATCGATCAAAATGGACCGGACTGTCGGGTTTTGGCCACAGTGGGACCAACGGGAAGCGGCCCTCCACGCGCGGACCATGAGACCCATGCCAAGGCCGTGATCACTACTTTACGGGTGAGTTCTCTTGAGACGCACAAGTCCATTCTAGTTTCATGAATGATTTAACTCATGGCTTCTTCCATTCTTGTTTCATGCATGATTGTAGAAATTCTCGAGTTCTTCCGAGCCTGAGCTAGAAGCCGGACCGGTCGATAAATGCCAATGCAAGAAGAAGGCCTGCCCGGATGCAAAGACGAGGTGCGCTATGTGGCCATCTCGACATACTACCACGACGTTCTTGGTGTGAAGATGACCAAGGAAGAAGCACGGAGGATGGGTATTACCTTGCAGAGGCCCGAGTACTTGGCGGTAAGTATAAAAGATTTTTCATTATGCTTTCATATATTATGCTTTCATTATGCTTTCATTACCATGTGGTACATTTCACCGTTTCATGTTGACATGCCATTATGCTTTTATTATGTAGGTGTGTCCAAATTGGTGTTATGGAAAAGACGAGTCCTGGGCGGCATTGGTGGATCTTTGGTGTGATGAGGCTGGAGCTTGGGCGGCTATGAGAATCAAAAATAAGGCTAACCGAGGGAAGGAGGGAGTACATGCTTAGGGAAACCGAAACCACTATCTCCACAAGGCAGTTAATGTATGACTAACCCCATTAAACATTCTTCTTCTTCTATTTACCATCACTTTCTTATGTATGACTAACATCTGTTTGGTGGTGCAGGAGGAGAAACTGAAGCGGTCGCTCTCACACATGCAGGCGTGGGAGATCACCCATCTGTGGAAGGACCCCAAGCCTGGCGAGCCCAAGTACTACGGCAAGAAGACCATGTAGGAAGAAGGCCTACTCACGGTTGTGTCACTGAGTTACATCCAGGACACACCCCATTACTGCGTGGATCAGGACGAGAGGCGGTGGTGATCATGGGGCCCAAGCAGCACGGTCGGGAGGCGGTTCTCGATGTCATGGTCACTCCACTATCTCCTACACATAGCTCCATCGGATCGACTCCGAGCCCGAGCCCAGACGAGCCAAATTTTGTGACCAATGCATATCCCTCTTTCAGAGCAACAATCTATAAGTATTTTCCCTCTTATCTTCATTGCTCACTTTATTTTCCGCATCTAGTAGTTTTATGAGTTCCATCTGTTGGAAATATGCCCTAGAGGCAATAATAAAAGGATTATTATTATATTTCTTTGTTCATGATAGTTGTCTTTTATTCATGCTATAATTGTATTATCCGGAAATCGTAATACCCGTGTGAATACTTAGACCACAACATGTCCCTAGTGAGCCTCTAGTTGACTAGCTCGTTGGTCAACCGATAGTCATGGTTTCCTGACTATGGACATTGGATGTCATTGACAACGGGATCACATCATTAGGAGAATGATGTGATGGACAAGACCCAATCCTAAGCATAGCACAAGATCGTGTAGTTCGCTTTTGCTAGAGCTTTTTTCTATGTCAAGTATCTCTTCCTTAGACCATGAGATCATGTAACTCCCGGATACCGTAGGAGTGCTTTGGGTGTACCAAAGCGTCACAACGTGAATCGGGTGACTATAAAGGTACACTACGGTATCTCCGAAAGTGTCTCATTGGGTTGACACGGATCGAGATCGGGATTTGTCACTCCGTATAATGGAGAGGTATCATCGGGCCCACTCGGTAGTGCATCATCATAATGAGCTCAAAGTGACCAAGTGTCAGTCACGGGATCATGCATTACAGATCACGAGTAAAGTGACTTGCGATACTTGAGATTGAACGAGGTATTGGGATACCGACGATCGAATCTCGGGTAAGTAACATACCGTGTGACAAAGGGAATCGTATCTGGGTTACTTGAATCCTCGACAGTGATATAGTTCATCCGATGAGATCATCGAGGAGTATGTAGAGCCAACATGGGTATCCAGATCCCATTGTTGGTTATTGACCGGAGAGCCGTCTCGGTCATGTCTGCATGTCTCCCGAACCCGTAGGGTCTACACACTTAAGGTTCGGTGACGCTAGGGTTGCATGAATATGAGTATGCAGCAAACTAAATGTTGTTCAGAGTCCCGGATGAGATCCCGGATGTCACGAGGAGTTCTGGAATGGTCCGGAGGTAAAGAATTATATATAGGAAGTGCTGTTTCGGCCATCGGGAAAGTTTCGGGGTCACTGGGAAGGGTCCGGGGTCCACCTGTGGGGCCACCTATCCCGGAGGGCCCTGTGGGCTGAAGTGGAGGGGAACCAGCCCCTAGTGGGCTGGTCGCCTTCTGAGCCCCCTATGCCTAGGGTTGGAAACCCTAGGTGGGGGCGCCCACTTGCCTTGGGGGCACTCCACCCCCAGCCGCCGCCCCCTTGGGAGATTAGATCTCCCGGGGCAGCGCCCCAGGGGCCTATATAAGGAGGGCAGGGGAGGCAGCCGCACCTGTGTCTTGGCGCCTCCCTCCCTGCTACACCTCTTCCTCCTCCCCGCAATAGCTTGGCGAAGCCCCTGCCGAAGTTCTCGCTGCATCCACCACCACGCAGCAGTTGTCTTTCTTTGGATCATCATCAACCTCTCCTTCACCCTTTGCCGGATCAAGAAGGAGGAGACGTCATCCGCTCCGTCGTGTGTTGAACACGGAGGTGCTGTCCGTTCGGCACTTGGTCATCGGTGATTCGGATCACGGCGAGTACGACTCCATCATCACCGTTCTCTTGAACGCTTCCGCACGCGATCTACAAGTGATATGTAGATGCAATCTCTCTCCTATGACTCGTTGCTTAGATGAACTCATAGATGGATCTTGGTGAAACCGTAGGAAAAATTTTAATTTTCTGCAACGCGTTCCCAACAAAGCGTGGCATCATGAGCTAGGTCTATGCGTAGTTCTCTATTGCACAAGTAGAACACAAATTTTGTTGTGGGCGTAGATCTTGTCAACTTGCTTGCCGCTACTAGTCTTTTCTTGCTTCAAGTGGTATTGTGGGATGAAGCGGCCCGGACCGACCTTACACGTGCAGCTTTACGTGAGATGTGTTCCACAGATCGACATGCACTAGTTGCATAAGGTGGCTAAGCGGGTGTCCGTCTCTCCTACTTTAGTTGGAGCGGATTCGACGAAAGGGTCCTTATGAAGGGTAAATAGAAGTTGACAAAAATCACGTTGTGGTTATTCGTAGAGTAAGAAAAGCGTTCTTGCTAGAACCCAATTGCAGCCACGTAAAAGATGCAACAACAATTAGAGGACGTCTAACTTGTTTTTGCAGCAATTGTCATGTGATGTGATATGGCCAGAAGTTGTGATGAATGATGAATGATATATCGTGATGTATGAGATCATGTTCTTGTAATAGGAATCACGACTTGCATGCCGATGAGTATGACTCCCGCAATAACTTGTCTTTATTTTTGTATGACCTGCGTGTCATTGAAGAACGCCATGTAAATTACTTTACTTTATTGCTAAACGCGTTAGCCATAGAAGTAGAAGTAGTCGTTGGCGTTACAACTTCATGAAGACACGATGATGGAGATCATGATGATGGAGATCATGGTGTCATGCCGGTGACGAAGATGATCATGGAGCCCCGAAGATGGAGATCGAAGGAGCTATATGATATTGGCCATATCATGTCACTACTTTATATAATTGCATGTGATGTTTATTATGTTTATGCATCTTGTTTACTTAGAACGACGGTAGTAAATAAGATGATCCCTTATAATAATTTCAAGAAAGTGTTCCCCCTAACTGTGCGCCGTTGCTAAAGTTCGTCATTTCGAAGCACCACGTGATGATCGGGTGTGATAGATCCTTACGTTCACATACAACGGGTGTAAGACAGTTTTACACATGAAGAAACACTTAGGGTTAACTTGACGAGCCTAGCATGTACAGACATGACCTCGGAACACAAGAGACCGAAAGGTCGAACATGAGTCGTATGGAAGATACGATCAACATGAAGATGTTCACCGATGATGACTAGTCCGTCTCACGTGATGATCGGACACGGCCTAGTCGACTCTGATCGTGTAACACTTAGATGACTAGAGTGATGTCAATCTGAGTGGGAGTTCATTAAATAATTTGATTAGATGAACTTAATTATCATGAACTTAGTCTAAAACCTTTGCAAAAAAAAAGTCTTGTAGATCAAATGGCCAACGCTCATGTCAACATGAACTTCAACGCGTTCCTAGAGAAAACCAAGCTGAAAGATGATGACAGCAACTATTCTGGACTGGGTCCTAACACGAGGATCATCCTCATAGCAGCCAAGAAAGATTATGTCCTAGAAGCACCGCTAGGTGAAGCACCCATCGAGAGAACCAAGACATTATGAATGCTTGGCGATCACGTCTTGATGATTACTCCCTCGTTCGGTGCGGCATGCTTTACGACTTAGAACCGGGCTCCAAAAGCGTTTTGAGCGACACGGAGCATATGAGATGTTCGAGGAGCTGAAAATGGTTTTTCAAGCTCATGCCCGGGTCGAGAGATATGAAGTCTCCGGACAAGTTCTATAGTCGAAGATGGAGGAAAACAGTTCTATCGTGAGCACATACTCAAAATGTCTCTGTTGCACAACCGCTTTGTCCCACTGGAGATCAACCTCCGGACGAGGCGGTCATTGACAGAATCCTTTAGTCGCTCCCACCAAGCTACAAGAGCTTTGTGTTGAACTACAATATGTAGGGGATGGTGAAGACCATTCTGAAGTATTTTCAATGCTGAAGTCACAGAGGTTGAAATCAAGAAAGAACATCAAGTTTTGATGGTCAATAAGACCACTAAGTTCAAGAAGGGCAAGGGTAAGAAGAACTTCCAAGAAGGACGGCAAAGATGTTGCCGCGCCCGTAAGCCGATTCTTGGGAAGAAGTCAAAGAATGGACCCAATCACGAGACCGAGTGCTTTTATTGCAAAGGGAAGGGTCACTTTGAAGCGGAACTGCCCCAAATACTTAGCGGACAAGAAGAGGTCGGCAACACTAAAGGTATATTTGATATACATGTAATTGATGTGTACCTTACCGATTACTTTCGTGGTGGGTATTTGATACCGGTGCCGTTGCTCATATTTGTAACTCACAGCAGAGCTGCGGAATAAGCGGAGGCTGGCGAAGGACGAGGTGACGATGCGCGTCGGGAATGGTTCCAAGGTCGATGTGATCGCCGTCGGCACGCTACCTCTACATTTACCTACGGGATTAGTTTTAAACCTCAATAATTGTTATTTAGTGCCAAGTTTGAGCATGAACATTGTATCGTGATCTCGTCTAATGCGAGATGGCTACTCATTTAAATCCGAGAATAATGGTTGTTCTATTTATATGAGAGATATGTTTTATGGTCATGCCCGATGGTCAATGGTTTATTCTTAATGAATCTCGAACGTAATGTTACACATATTCATAGTGTGAATACCAAAAGATGTAAAGTTGATAACGATAGTCCCACATACTTGTGGCATCGCCGCCTTGGTCACATTGGTGTCAAGCGCATGAAGAAGCTCCATGCTGATGGACTTTTAGAGTCTCTCGATTATGAATCATTTGACACATGCGAACCATGCCTCATGGGCAAAATGACCAAGACTCCGTTCTCTGAAACAATGGAGCGAGCAAGCAACTTGTTAGAAATCATACATACTGATGTGTGTGGTCCAATGAGCGTTGAGGCTCGCGGAGGATATCGTTATGTTCTCACTCTCACTGATGACTTGAGTAGATATGGGTATGTCTACTTGATGAAACACAAGTCTGAGACCTTTGAAAATTTTAAGGAATTTCAGAATGAGGTAGAGAATCAACGTGACCGAAAAGATAAAATTCTTCACGATCAGATCGTGGAGGAGAATATTTAAGTCACGAATTTGGTACACACTTAAGAAAATGTGGAATCGTTTCACAATCACGCCGCCTGGAACACCTCAACAGAACAATTGTGTCCGAACGTCAGAATCGCACTCTATTGGATATGGTGCGATCTATGATGTCTCTTACCAATTTACCGCTATCATTTTGGGGATACGCTCTAGAGACAGCTACATTCACTTTAAATAGGGCACCGTCTAAATCCGCTGGAGACGACACCCTATGAATTATGGTTTGGCAAGAAACCTAAGCTGTCGTTTCTAAAAGTTTGGGGATGCGATGCTTATGTCAAGAAACTTCAACCCGAAAAGCTCAAACCCAAGTCGAAAAATGCATCTTCATAGGATACCCTAAGGAAACCATTGGGTATACCTTCTACCTTAGATCCGAAGGCAAGATCTTTGTTGCCAAGAACGGATCCTTTACGGAAAAGGAGTTTCTCTCGAAAGGAGTAAGTGGGAGGAAAGTAGAACTTCGATGAAGTACTACCTCTTGAACCGGAAAGTAGTGCAGCTCAGAAAATGTTCCTGTGGTGCCTACACCGATCGGAGAGGAAATTAATGATGATGATCAAGGTACTTCGGATCAAGTTGCTAACAACTTCGTAGGTCCACAAGGACACGCTCCACACCGTGAGTGGTATGGCAACCCTGTCACGGAAATCATGTTGTTAGACAACGGTGAACCTTGAACTATGAAGAAGCGAAGGCGGGCCCAGATTCCAACAAATGGCTAGAAGCCATGCAATCCGAGATAGAATCCATGTATGAAAACAAAGTATGGACTTTGACCGACTTGCCGATGATGATCGTGACGATAGAAAACAAATGGATCTTTAAGAAGAAGACGGACGCGGATGGTAATGTCACCATCTATAAAGCTCGACTTGTCGCTAAGGGTTATCGGCAAGTTCAAGGGATTGACTACGATGAGACTTTCTCTCCGTAGCGAAGCTTAAGTCCGTCCGAATCATGTTAGCAATTGCCGCATACTATGATTATGAGATATGGCGGATGGACGTCAAAAGCGGCATTCCTTAACGGTTATCTTAAGGAAGAGCTGTATATGATGCGGTAGGAAGGTTTTGTCGATCCTAAGAATGCTAACAAAGTATGCAAGCTCCAGCCGATCCATTTATGGGCTGGTGCAAGCATCTCGAGTTGGAACATTCGCTTTGATGAGATGATCAAAGCGTTTGGGTTTATCTTGAGACTTATGGAGAAGCACTGCGTTTACAAGAAAGTGAGTGGGAGCTCAGAGCATTTCTCATATTATATGTAGATGACATACTTTTGATGGGAAATGATATAGAACTCTTGGACAGCATTAAGGCCTACTTGAATAAGTGTTTTTCAATGAAGGACCTTGGAGAAGCTGCTTACATATTAGGCATCAAAATCTATAGGGATAGGTCGAGACGCCTCATAGGTCTTTCACAAAGCACATACCTTGATAAGATTTTGAAGAAGTTCAAAATGGATCAGTCAAGAAAGGGTTCTTGCACGTATTGCAAGGTGTGAGATTGAGCTCGGCTCAATGCCCGACCACGGCAAAAGATAAAGAAGAGATGAGTGTCATCCCCTATGCCTCAGCCATAGGATCTATTATGTATGCCATGCTGTGTACTGACACTGATGTAAACCTTGCCGTAAGTTTGGTAGGAAGATACCAAAGTAATCCCGCAAGGAACAACTGAACAACGGTCAAGAATATCCTGAAGTACCGAAAGGACAAAGGACATGTTTCGTTTATGGAGGTGACGAAGAGCTCGTCAGAAGGGTTACGTCGACGCTAGCTTCGACACGCATCCAGATGACACTAAGTCACAAACCGGATACATGTATATGTTGAATGGTGGGGGCGATGGCTGGTCTTGATGCGGTACCAGCGAAGGCGTCGATGGCGGGATCTATATGTGAAGCGGAGTACATGGCAGCCTCGAGGCAAAGACATGAAGCAATTTGGGTGAAGGAGTTCATCACCGACCTAGGAGTCATACCCAATGCGTCAGGGCTGATCAAACTCTTCCGTGACAACATCGAGCTATTGCCCTTGCCAAGGAGCCTGTGTTTCACAAGAAGACCGAGCACATCAAGCGTCATTTCAACTCCATCCGTGAAAATGTTCAAGATGGAGACATAGATATTTGCAAAGTACATACGGATCTGAATGTCGCAGATCCGTTGACTAAACCTCTTCCATGAGCAAAGCATGATCAACACCGTAACTCTATGGGTGTTCGATTCATCACAATGTAACTAGATTATTGACTCTAGTGCAAGTGGGAGATCTGCTGGAAATATGCCCTAGAGGCAATAATAAAAGGATTATTATTATATTTCTTTGTTCATGATAGTTGTCTTTTATTCATGCTATAAATGTATTATCTGGAAATCGTAATACACGTGTGAATACTTAGACCACAACATGTCCCTAGTGAGCCTCTAGTTGACTAGCTCGTTGGTCAACGGATAGTCATGGTTTCCTGACTATGGACACTGAATGTCATTGACAACGGGATCACATCATTAGGAGAATGATGTGATGGACAACACCCAATCCTAAGCATAGCACAAGATCGTGCAGTTCGTTTTGCTAGAGCTTTTTTCTATGTCAAGTATCTCTTCCTTAGACCATGAGATCGTGTAACTCCCGGACACCGTGGGAGTGCTTTGGGTGTACCAAAGCGTCACAACGAATCGGGTGACTATAAAGGTACACTAAGGTATCTCCGAAAGTGTCATTGGGTTGACACGAATCGAGATCGGATTTGTCACTCTGCATGGCGGAGAGGTATCACTGGGCCCACTCGGTAGTGCATCATCATAATGAGCTCAAAGTGACCAAGTGTCTGGTCACGGGATCATGCATTACGGTACTAGTAAAGTGACTTGCCGGTAACGAGATTGAACGAGGTATTGGGATACCGACGATCGAATCTCGGGCAAGTAACATACCGTGTGACAAAGGGAATAGTATACGGGGTTGCTTGAAATTCTCGACATCGTGGTTCATCCGATGAGATCATCGAGGAGTATGTGGGAGCCAACATGGGTATCCAGATCCCGCTGTTGGTTATTGACCGGAGAGCCGTCTCGGTCATGTCTGCATGTCTCCGAACCCTGTAGGGTCTACACACTTAAGGTTCGGTGACGCTAGGGTTGCATGAATATGAGTATGTAGCATATTGAATGTTGTTTGGAGTCCGGATGAGATCCCGGACGTCACGAGGAGTTCGGAATGGTCCGGAGGTAAAGAATTATATATATAGGAAGTGCTGTTTGACCATCGGAAAGTTTGAGTGTCACCTAGATTGTACGGGACCACTGGAAGGGTCCGGGGTCCACCGGGTGGGGCCACCTATCCTGAGGGCCCGTGGGCTGAAGTGGGAGGAACCAGCCCCTAGTGGGCTGGTGCGCCCGCCTCCCCCTAGCCTAGGGTTGGAAACCCTAGGTGGGGGCCTGCCCCACTTGCCTTGGGGGCACTCCACCCCTCGCCGCCTCGGGGCCTATATAAAGGAGGGCGGGGGAGGCAGCACCACCTGTGTCTTGGCGCCTCCCTCCCTGCTACACCTCTTCCTCCTCCCAATAGCTTGGCGAAGCCTTCTTGGGAGTTCTGTCAGCATCCACCACCACGCCGTTGTCTTCTTTGGATCATCATCAACCTCTCCTTCACCCTTGCTGGATCAAGAAGGAGGAGACGTCATCCGCCCGTACGTGTGTTGAACGCGGAGGTGTCATCCGTTCGGCACTTGGTCATCGGTGATTCGGATCACCATGAGTACGACTCCATCATCACCGTTGTCTTGAACGCTTCCGCACGTGATCTACAAGTGGTATGTAGATGCAATCTCTCTCCTATGACTCGTTGCTTAAATGAACTCATAGATGGATCTTGGTGAAACCGTAGGAAATTTTTTAATTTTCTGCAACGTTCCCCAACACCATCATGTCATACCGTAGGCCTACCTGGAGTACACACGCCAGGAGACCATGAGCGTGGCATCAGAGGCTTCATGAACACCAAGTGCAGAGGGATCGCCAGCTGGAGCAGGCTTTTCAGGAAATGGCGGCCGGCAGTGTCCTCGGGGCCAGCCAAAGACAATGCCCTCCAAAGACAACCAAAGGTCACCGACCTTTGAAGAGTTTGTGGCACGTAATCACTGCCCCTCGCCTGTTAGTTCATCCCCAATCTATTCACCCAAAGCATGTCATGCCTTTCAACACGATCATATATCCCGTTAAAATGTGTTTTCAACATGCAGGAACAGGTGGATCTACCTGCTGGTGGTGGTCTTCGCAGACTCAGGAGACACGGAGCCCGACCACTCCGATCCACGTAGGCGGAGGTGGAGGCGGTCTTGGCGGTAGCTGCCGCTAGCAGTGACGACACAGGCTTCGCGGTCTTGGCGGTGACGACCTCACGCGGTGCTCGACGTCCTGACGCTTAAGCCTAGTGTGTGGTGATGATGCTTGAGATGACTTGTGTGTGGTGATGATCATTTAGAGACTTGTGTGTGGTGCTTTTCTATATGCTTATGCTTATGTTGGTTGTGATGATGATCATTTAGAGACTTGTGTGTGTGATGATGCTTATGCTTCGTTCTTTGATATGTCTTCTTGATATGTCTTTGTTATATATGTCTTTGTTATATATGTCATTATTTGAATTGAACTGATTTGAAAACAAAAAGAAAAAGAAAAAAAAATCGAAGCAAACTATGCCGGGCGGCTATGCCGCTTCAGAAAGGATCGACGTGAGCTCCCGATTCTTGACGCTGGCACCCCTATAAGCCGACGGCACAAATGCCGGCATAATCTCTAAACTAAGCCGACGGCTATGCCGTCGGCATAGCACGCGTCGAACTAACTAGAGCTCTGTGGTTCCTATGCCGACGGCCGTCGGCGTCTGTTGACTAAAGCGGCCTGGCCGTCGGCATAGGGGTGCCACGTGGCGTCCTGCGGCTGGCCTAACTTAACGGTGGCCGCCGTTAGGCGTGATTGTTGCCGACGGCCGGTGCCGTCGGCATAGATGTACGGCCCCCGCCGGCGTAGCATATATGCCGACGGCCTCCCTGGCTGTGCCGACGCATATGTTGCCGACGGCCCTATGCCGACGGGGGCCATCGGCATAGGTCTATCCCGACGGGACTCAGGGCTATACGACGGCCCTGGCCGTCGGCATATGGGGTGATTCCGGTAGTGATAACAGGTAGCGTCTTCCATCTTTATCCAATGGCAATATGCAAGTTAACCCACATCTGTATGCCATACTTCAGAGTTTCTTCCAATCTGGTGTCTTGATATACACAAAAGATTGGACAGTGAATGGACAGCCTTGCAATCTTTCATCTTTATCTTCAAATCCTGCAGCTAGCCACCCACAAGCAAAGAACTGATTTCTGTCTTCAGTGAAAAGCAAAGCTAATTTTCTCTATGAAACAGCAAAAGGAACCAAAAGGAAAGGGTGTCACTACTTTCTTTTATTCTGTCTAAGGCATTGTACACACACACACACACACACACAAACACACACAAGCATGAAGCACGCTAATTGTCCATTCTTGGCTCTCCATCCGGCCATCTTGTACTAGCACCTGAACAATCTATTTGGCTTCTATCGAGCTATGTACTCTCCAGATAGTCCCAGACGTTCAACTTAACCAAGGTATATACAGTATTAAACTAGCTCATCTCACATGCCGCCTGCTTCTTCAGATTTATGAAGCTAGTTTTACTTACCGTGCCTTCTTGCATATCAATGTATACAGGAAATTAGGATATTGTTGAAGAGCTGACCGGATCTTAAGCCCAAAATGGAATCAACTTAGAGAGGCTATATAGATTGACAGATCTGGCAAATTCACTATGCATACAGAGGTATTTTTACAAAATCACTTTTCATTCCATTCTGCATGTTATATTTACATCTACTTGAGCCTAGTTTGCAAAATATTTAATTGTGGTACATTTGGGTAGAGTTTTCTATATATCAGCACGGTCATTAGTTAGCTCCGATCATGTATGTGCATACTAATATGCATGCCCAGTTAATCATCAATCGACTTATTGTGTGTTCTGTCATTTATAGTATTGTTTACGTAGTTTTAACATTGAACTGATTCGCAAGTCGCCTCTGCACACACATCTAGGTCATCAAGGCGGACTCCATTGACGTGGCTGTCGAAAGGATTCTTCGTGAACTTGGGCCGTACACTAGAAGAAGCAGCAACAGAGAGAATGCCATCTACTTTGATGGCTGGGATGGCCTTGGGGCATCTGCCGTCCTGCAAGCTGTAGCCAAACGCCTCACACCATCCAATGAGGCATTGGCTAGGCCTGCTGGGCTGGAGTTTCAGAGAATCATCCACATCGACTGCTCAAAGTGGGAGAACAGAAGAGCAGTGCAGAGGGAAATCGCGCAGCAGCTGCAGCTTCCCAGTTGGGTGATGGACATGTTTGACAAGGAAGATGAGGAAGATGATTTCAATGGGTTAGACCAAGGCTCCCGTGGTGAGATAGAACAAGTTAACGCAGAGATCAATCAAGCTATACAGATTTCCAGGTTCCTGGTGATCCTTCACAATGGAGGCAATGAAGAGATTGATATATCACATTTTGGTCTTTATCTATATGGGTATGCCAATAGCAAGATGCTGTGGACTTTCCGAGGGAGGTTTCGACTTGACCCCAAGGTGATAGACAATGTGAAGAAGAGCACAACAACACATGTTCTTATTTCAGCTTCCAGTGGTGGGCGAGATCCGCAAAACCTTTGGTCTTATCTAGTGCACCATGAGGCTGCACAAGTTTCCTGCAATAAGGATGGTCATTGCATCATTGATCCGACAATTGCTACTGAGTGTGCCAAATATATGCTGAAACGATGCTGCATTGGCTACGACTGGGTTGTCCATACCAGTAACTAGTGGGTATGCGATGGGATCATCACACTGGCAGACATTGAGAGAGCTTGGCAAGTTGGAGATGTTCTGCAGCGTGAGCTGCGTTTGTTGGGCACTGAAAACCGGCATAATATTGGTGATTTAACAATAATGCCTTCCTCTCACCTGTCAAGGTCTACCGAGCATATTCCGTACTGGATTTCAAAAGCAACTTGTCGATTTGTGCTCAGCCCCTCTGGAGTTATGCCCGATGACATGTTTCAGCACTCACACCGGCTCGGCGTGCTCAAGCTCTCAAGGTGTACCTTCAGCTTCTCATTGCCTCCATTCCTATGTTGCCACAGCCTGAGATTCCTGTGGCTTGATCACTGCCAAGACATCCAAACAAGAACACACAACATAGATGCAGAAAAGGAGGAGGAGTTGGACCACAACACTACAGTATTGTGGGAATGCTTCCAAAGCTTGTGGGTGCTTGACCTGCGCCACACGGATTGTGATCAGATCTTGTCCGCGAGGGTGATGGATCTCATGATCCAGCTGACGGAGCTAAACGTGATGGGAGCCAGGAACTGGGACATGAGCCATCTACAGGGACGGCTGCGTAACATCTGCAAGCTCCGAGTAACAAAGTCCACCTGCTACTTCAACAACAATGTGTTCTCAGATATGGGGAACATGGAGCTTCTTGATTTTTCTGGAAATATCATCAGACAAGCATGACAATCTTATCTGGGCCAGAAAGCAACAATAGCCTCAGAACTGTGATTATTGGTGGATGTGATGGGTTAAAAATTATCTCTTTTACGGGATGCAAACAATTGAAGAACCTGTTCTTGAAAGGATCATTGGGGAATATCAATGAGCTAGACCTCTCGGGCACAAGAGTAAAAACGCTGGACTTTGGAGGAGTGGAAACCAGTTCAATCCCTAGTAGCTTATCTTGCTAGGCTGTGAGAAGCTCCGGGCAATATTGTGGCCTCAGAAGGTAGTAAGGGAAGGATGGTTTGGTGTGCTGCTGAGTATCGACCCCATGTCGAGATCAACATCAGCTGACGGAGGGGAAGCACCACTTGCACATCCACATGTCGATCCATCCATCCAACGACAGAAAGAAGAAATATTTAAGGCTCGATGGCGGATTTCTCTCATGGATACAAGGTTCCTTAGGTCACTTTCTCCTGTAAGATGGTATTTAGGAGGCTCATCCATACATATTGATGTCTGTCATGCAGCTACCGTTGGTGGTAGCAACATCCAAGGAACAAGCAATGACGAACTAGTGCAAGTCCAACCGCATACAAGTACCTTAATGGACTCAAGTACAGAGATATACTGAAGGGCGGCCCAGTTGCAACAGTGGTGATGCGGGAGTGCCCCAAGATATTTGTAAGGCAATGGACCCAAGTGGCTGCATGTATCATAAATGTGATCATGCATGGGCAGAGCAACAAACTCTTGAAGGATAACACGTCCATCACCAGTATCCCTGCACGGGCAGATACTTGTGCTTTATTATTGCCTCATTTTCTATGTGAAGCGGCTACGTCACTGCACGTGTACGATAACCCGGCCATCACCAGTATCCCTGCACCACCCCAAGGATCGGGATGGAGAAGTATAAGATGGTGTCGAATCGATAGGTGCCCCAACTTGTAAGACTTAGGGTTTTGGGAAACTGCACAACACCCGTTAAGGATGTGGCTATCTCATATATATAAGGGGTACACCAAGGTGTACGATACAATATACAAGACATATACAGAAGCAATGTGTAAATACAGTCTAACACCCTTCCTCAATCTTAACTATGCCCTGAAGTACAAAGTATGTTAACATTGCGCCTGCAGCCTACAAACTGAGGTTGTGGAAGAGGCTTTGTGAAGATGTCATCAAGTTGATCTTTGGAAGAGATGAACTTGATGTGGAGTAGCTTCTGTGCAACACGTTCCCGTACAAAGTGATAGTCAACTTCAATGTGTTTTGTCCGAGCATGAAACACTGGATTAGATGAGAGATATGTAGCTCCAATGTTGTCACACCAAAGAACAGGCGGCTGAGTTTGAGAAACTCCCAACTCTCTCAATAAGGACTGTACCCATATGATCTCAGCTGTAGCATTTGCAACTGCTTTGTATTCAGCTTCAGTGCTACTCCTGGACACTGTAGCTTGTTTGCGAGCAGCCCAGGCGATCAAGTTAGGACCAAAGAAGACAGCATGTCCCCCCGTGGATCGCCTGTCATCTGGATTACCAGCCCAGTCTGCATCTGAAAAAGCAGAAAGCGTAGGAGACGGTGCTGGCTGAAGGAGTAAACCATATGAGGCAGTAAAGCAAACATAGCGAAGAATGCGCTTCACCACTGTCCAATGAGAAGTCCGAGGAGCATGAAGAAACTGGCAGACACGATTAACTGCATATGAGATATCTGGCCGAGTGATAGTCAAGTACTGCAGGCCACCAACAACGCTACGATACTCAGTGGCATCATCAGAGGTGAGAGGATCTCCATCAAAAGCAGACAGACGGTCCATAGGAGTCATGGCATGTTTGCATTTCAGCATACCTGCCCGTCGCAACAGGTCCATCGAATACTTATGCTGCGTGAGTGTCAAGCCAACAGGAGAACGTGAAACTTCCAGGCCGAGGAAGTAATGCAACGTTCCTAAATCCTTCACCGCAAAATCACCACTCAAGGAAGAGATCAGACGATCAGCAGCAGCATCCGAGGAGCTAATGAGGATAATGTCATCAACGTATACCAGAAGATACATCGTCACCTGAGGCCGATGCAGAAGGAAGAGTGAGGTGTCAGCAGTAGAAGGAACAAAACCAAGTGACCAAGAATGTAGCCCAATCTGGCATGCCAAGCACGAGGAGCCTGCTTCAGCCCATAGAGCGCCTTGACCAGGCGACACAGATGATGAGGTCGAGTAGGATCAACGAACCCCTGGGGTTGACGCATGTAAACCTCCTCATCCAGAACACCATGAAGAAAAGCATTCTGAACATCCAGCTGACGAAGAAACCAGCCCCGAGTAACTGCCAAGGACAACAGAAGCCGTATAGTCGTTGGTTTGATCACCGGACTGAACGTATCCTCGTAGTCAAGACCATACCTTTGCTTGAACCCTTTCGCCACTAACCGTGCCTTATAGCGTTCAATAGAACCATCGGCATGCTTCTTAACTTTGAAGACCCACCTGGAATCAATAATATTGACACCAGAGACCGGGGGAACAAGCTGCCAAGTACCATTTGTCAACAATGCCTGATACTCTTGCTCCATAGCTTGGCGCCAATGAGGAATCCCGAGAGCAACCTGAAAGTGACGCGGTTCAGCCAAAGGATCTTCCTTGATATGAGCAACACATGCCGCAAGCCAGGCCACCGTTCCATCTTTGCATTGCTTGGGACACACAATACTGGATCGACTGCGTGTATGTGGTCGAAGAGGAACAGCCGCGGGTGGTGCAGCAAGTGACGATAGCACCGGCGATGAAGAAGTATCCGGCGAAGCAGCCGGTGACGACGCGCAGATGGTAGCGAGCAAGGTAAGGACGAGGCCGATCCGGGCAAAGCGGAGACCAGGCGAGGCAACCCGATCAAGCGGGCGAATCAGTCGGCTCGAGGCCAACCAAGGCGCAGCAGCCCGGCCCAGGTGAGAGCGCCGGCTCGGGAGAAGCAGCCGGCCCAGGTGAGATCACCGGCTCAGGGGAGGCCGGCGCATGGGAGGCCAGCCCAGGCGAGACCGGCCCAGGCTCAGAAGAGGCCGGCACGGGCAGCACCGGCGCTGAAGAGCCCGGTCCAGACATGCATGGCGCATGCACGAGACCATTCCCCACGTCCGGTGCAGTTGATAGCTCCGGCTCCTCCAGCAACTCAAGGCGAGCTCCACGACCCGTTCCTGCAGCATGATTAGGCAACAACGCAGGAGAATATGCAATATCAACAAATTGAGCAGGCAGTGGAGAGGTGGATGGCGAGGAGGAGATTGGAGGTGTGAGAGTTGTGGACAAAGATGAAAACGGAAATACACTCTCGTCAAACACAACATCACGTGAGATGTAGACACGGTTGGATGGAATATGAAGACACTTGTACCCTTTGTGAAGAGAGCTATACCCAAGAAAAACACAAAGTTTTGACCGAAACTCGAGCTTACGCTTATTATAAGGACGAAGATGAGGCCAGCATGCACAACCAAAAACTTTGAGAAAAGTATAATCTGGAACCTCATTAAGCAACAGTTCAAGTGGTGTTTTCATCCCAAGGAGTCGTGTAGGAAGCCTATTTATGAGAAAACAGGCAGTGGAAAACGCATCACTCCAAAACCGAAAAGGTGCCGATGCATGAGCAAGTAAAGTGAGACCGGTTTCGACAATGTGACGATGCTTACGTTCAGCCGCATTATTCTGCTGATGTGTATGAGGACAAGACACGCGATGCAAAATCCCAAGCTTATTAAAAAGGAATTGAGGTTGTGATATTCACCCCAATCTGTTGAACATGAATGATCTTATGCTTAAGAAGACGCTCAATGTGAGCTTGAAATTGTAGGAACACATCAAACACATCAGATTTACGCTTGATAAGATAAAGCCAAGTAAACCGACTATAAGCATCAATAAAACTGACATAATAATTATGACCGCTCACAGAAGTTTGGGCATGCCCCCATACATCAGAATAAATTGTTGGAAATATTCCCTAGAGGCAATAATAAAAGGATTATTATTATATTTCCTTGTTCATGATAATTGTCTTTTATTCATGCTATAATTGTATTATCCGGAAATTGTAATACACGTGTGAATAAATAGACCATAATATGTCCCTAGTGAGCCTCTAGTTGACTAGCTCGTTGATCATTAGATAGTCATGGTTTCCTGACTATGGACATCGGATGTCGTTGATAACGGGATCACATCATTGGGAGAATGATGTGATGGACAAGACCCAATCCTAAGCATAGCACAAGATCGTGTAGTTCGTTTTGCTAGAGCTTTTCCAATGTCAAGTATCTATTCCTTAGACCATGAGATCGTGTAACTCCCGGATACCGTAGGAGTACTTTGGGTGTACCAAACGTCCACAACGTAATCGGGTGACTATAAAGGTGCACTACGGTATCTCCGAAAGTATCATTGGGTTGACACGGATCGAGACTGATTTGTCACTCCGTATGACGGAGAGGTATCACCGGGCCCACTCGGTAGTGCATCATCATAATGAGCTCAAAGTGATCAAGTGTCCGGTCACGGGATCATGCATTACTGATGAGTAAAGTGACTTGCCGGTAACAAGACTGAACGAGGTATTGGGATACCGGCGATCGAGTCTCGGGCAAGTAACATACCGTCGACAAAGGGAATTGTATACGGGTTGTTTGAATCCTCGACATCGTGGTTCATCCGATGAGATCATCGAGGAGCATGTGGGAGCCAACATGGGTATCCGGATCCCGCTGTTGGTTATTGCTCGAGAGCCGTCTCGGTCATGTCTACGTGTCTCCCGAACCCGTAGGGTCTACACACTTAAGGTTCAGTGACGCTAGGGTTATTAGGAAGACTTGTATGTGATTACCGAATGTTGTTCGGAGTCCCGGATGAGATCCGGGACGTCACGAGGAGTTTCGGAATAGTCCGGAGGTAAAGATTTATATATGGGAAGTCATCATACGGTCACCGGAAAGGTTCGGGGGCATATCGGTATTGTCACCGGGCCACTTTGGAGGGGTTCCGGGTCCACCGGAGGGGCCACCTCTCCCGGAGGGCTTTATGGGCTGTATGAGGAAGGGATACAGCCCAAAGTGGGCTGGCGCCACTCCCCCCTAGGGCCCATGCGCCTAGGGTTGGGGGAAACCCTGAGGGGGGGCGCCCCCCTTGCTTGGGGGGCAAGTCCCCTCCCCTTGGCCGCCGCCCCCCCTCTAGATGCCATCTAGAGGGGCCGGCCCCCCTTCTCCCTTCCCCTATAAATAGAGGGGCGAGGGGAGGGCTGCAACACACTTGAAGGCGCAGCCCCTCCCCTCCCCAACACCTCTCCTCCTCCGCGTGTGCTTGGCGAAGCCCTGCCGGAGAACTGTCACTCCACCATCATCACGCCGTCGTGCTGCTGCTGGAGCCATCTTCCTCAACCTCTCCTTTCCCCTTGCTGGATCAAGAAGGAGGAGACGTCATCCGCTCCGTACGTGTGTTGAACGCGGAGGTGCCGTCCGTTCGGCGCTAGGATCTCCGGTGGTAGAATCACGATGAGAATGACTACTTCAACCCCGTTCTTTTGAACGCTTCCGCTCGCGATCTACAAAGTGGTATGTAGATGCAATCTCTCTCCCATGACTCATTGCTTAGATGAACTCATAGATGGATCTTGGTGAAACCGTAGAAATTTTTTTAATTTTCTGCAACGTTCCCCAACAGTGGCATCATGAGCTAGGTCTATGCGTAGTTCTCTTTTGCACGAGTAGAACACAATTTTGTTGTGGGCGTAGATCTTGTCAACTTGCTTGCCGCTACTAGTCTTATCTTGCTTCAGCGGTATTGTGGGATGAAGCGGCCGGACCAACCTTACACGTGCGCTTACGTGAGACCGGTTCCACCGGTGACATGCACTAGTTGCATAAGGTGGCTGGCGGGTGTCTGCTCTCTCCACTTTAGTTGGAGCGGATTCGATGAAAAGGGTCCTTATGAAGGGTAAATAGAAGTTGACAAAATCACGTTGTGGTTATTCGTAGGTAAGAAAACGTTCTTGCTAGAACCCAATTGCAGCCACGTAAAAGATGCAACAACAATTAGAGGACGCCTAACTTGTTTTTGCAGCAATTGTAATGTGATGTGATATGGCCGAAGTTGTGATGAATGATGAATGACATATTGTGATGTATGAGATCATGTTCTTGTAATAGGAATCACGACTTGCATGTCGATGAGTATGACAACCGGCAGGAGCCATAGGAATTGTCTTTATTTTTGTATGACCTGCGCGTCATTGAAGAACGCCATGTAAATTACTTTACTTTATTGCTAAACGCGTTAGCCATAGAAGTAGATGTAGTCGTTGGCGTGACAACTTCATGAAGACACGATGATGGAGATCATGATGATGGAGATCATGGTGTCATGCCGGTGACAAGATGATCATGGAGCCCCGAAGATGGAGATCAGTGGAGCTATTTGTTATTGGCCATATCATGTCACTACTATATAATTGCATGTGATGTTTATTATGTTTATGCATCTTGTTTACTTGGAACGATGGTAGTAAATAAGATGATCCCTTACAACAATATCAAGAAGTGTTCTACCCTAAGCGTGCGCCGTTGCTAAAGTTCGTCGTTTCGAAGCACCACGTGATGATCGGGTGTGATAGATCCTTACGTTCACATACAACGGGTGTAAGACAGTTTTACACATGCAAAACACTTAGGGTTAACTTGACGAGCCTAGCATGTACAGACATGGCCTGGAACACGGAGACCGAAAGGTCGAACACGAGTCGTATGGAAGATACGATCAACATGAAGATGTTCACCGACGATGACTAGTCCGTCTCACGTGATGATCGGACACGGCCTAGTCGACTAGGATCGTGTAACACTTAGATGACTAGAGGGATGTCTAATCTGAGTGGGAGTTCATTAAAATAATTTGATTAGATGAACTTAATTATCATGAACTTAGTGTAAAACCTTTGCAAATATGTCTTGTAGATCAAATGGCCAACGCTCATGTCAACATGAACTTCAACGTTGCTCCTAGAGAAAACCAAGCTGAAAGATGATGGCAGCAACTATACGGACTGGTCCTAACACGAGGATCATCCTTATAGCTGCCAGGAAACAATATGTCCTAGAAGGACCGCTAGGTGATGCACCCGGCCCCAGAGAACCAAAAAATTATGAATGCTTGGCAGTCTCGTGCGATGATTACTCCTTGTTCAAGGCGGCATGCTTTACAGCTTAGAACCCGGGCTCCAAAAGCGTTTTGAGCAACATGGAGCATATGAGATGTTCGAGGAGCTGAAACTAGTTTTCCAAGCTCATGCCCGGGTTGAGAGATATGAAGTCTCCGACAAGTTCTACAGTTGTAAGATGGAGGAAAACAGTTCTGTCAGTGAACACATACTCAAAATGTCTGGGTTGAACAACCGCCGTCAATTGGACATAAACCTCCCGGACGAGGCGGTCATTGACAGAATCCTTGATCGCTCCCACCAAGCTACAAGAGCTTTGTGATGAACTACAATATGCAGGGGATGGTGAAGACCATTCCGAAGTATTCTCAATGTCAAGTCAGCAGAGGTTGAAATCAAGAAAGAACATCAAGTGTTGATGGTCAATAAAACCACTAAGTTCAAGAAGGGCAAGGGTAACAAGAACTTCAAGAAGGACGGCAAGGATGTTGCCGCGCCCGGTAAGCAAGTTGCCGGGAAGAAGTCATAGAATGGACCCAAGCCTGAGACAGAGTGCTTTTATTGCAAAGGGAAGGGTCACTGGAAGCGGAACTGCCCCAAATACTTAGCGGACAAGAAGGCTGGCAACACTAAAGGTATATTTGATATACATGTAATTGATGTGTACCTTACCAGTACTCGTAGTGGGTATTTGATACCGGTGCCGTTGCTCATATTTGTAACTCACAGCAGGAGCTGCGGAATAAACGGAGACCGGCGAAGGACGAGGTGACGATGCGCGTCGGGAATGGTTCCAAGGTCGATGTGATCGCCGTCGGCACGCTACCTCTACATTTACCTACGGGATTAGTTTTAAACCTCAATAATTGTTATTTAGTGCCAAGTTTGAGCATGAACATTGTATCAGGATCTCGTCTAATGCGAGATGGCTACTCATTTAAATCCGAGAATAATGGTTGTTCTATTTATATGAGAGATATGTTTTATGTTCATGCTCCGATAGTCAATGGTTTATTCTTAATGAATCTCGAGCGTAATATTACACATATTCATAGAGTGAATACCAAAAGATGTAAAGTTGATAACGATAGTCCCACATACTTGTGGCACTTGCCTTTGGTCACATTGGTGTCAAGCGCATGAAGAAGCTCCATGTTGATGGACTTTTGGAGTCTCTCGATTATGAATCATTTGACACATGCGAACCATGCCTCATGGGCAAGATGACCAAGACTCCGTTCTCCGGAACAATGGAGCGAGCAACCAACTTATTGGAAATCATACATACCGATGTGTGCGGTCCAATGAGTGTTGAGGCTCATGGAGGATATCGTTATGTTCTCACTCTCACCGATGACTTGAGTAGATATGGGTATGTCTACTTGATGAAACACAAGTCTGAGACCTTTGAAAAGTTCAAGGAATTTCAGAATGAAGTAGAGAATCAACGTGACCGAAAGATAAAATTCTTGCGATCAGATCGTGGAGGAGAATATTCAAGTCACGAATTTGGTACACACTTAAGGAAATGTGGAATCGTTTCACAACTCACGCCGCTGGAACACCTCAAATAACGGTGTGTCTCGAACGTCAGAATCGCACTCTATTGGATACGGTGCGATCTATGATGTCTCTTACTGATTTACCGCTATCATTTTGGGGATACGCTCTAGAGACAGCTACATTCACTTTAAATAGGGCACCGTCTAAATCCGTTGAGACGACACCGTATGAATTATGGTTTGGGAAGAAACCTAAGCTGTCATTTCTAAAATTTTGGGGATGCGATGCTTATGTCAAGAAACTTAACCTGAAAAGCTCGAACCCAAGTCGGAAAATGCGTCTTCATAGGATACCCTAAGGAAACAATTGGGTATAGCTTCTACCTTAGATCCGAAGGCAAGATCTTTGTTGCCAAGAACGGATCCTTTCTGGAAAAAGAGTTTCTCTCGAAAGGAGTAAGTGGGAGGAAAGTAGAACTCGATGAAGTACCACCTCTTGAACCGAAAGTAGTGCAGCTCAGGAAAATGTTCTGTGGTGCCTACACCTACCGGAGAGGAAATTAATGATGATGATCAAGGTACTTGGATCAAGTTGCTACTGAACTCGTAGGTCCACAGGACACGTTCCGCACTGCAGTGGTACGGCAACCCTGTCCTGGAAATCATGTTGTTAGATAACGGTGAACCTTCGAACTATGAAGAAGCGATGGCGGGCCCAAATTACAACAAATGGCTTGAAGCCATGCAATCCGAGATAGGATCCATGTATGAAAACAAAGTATGGACTTTGACAGACTTGCCCGATGATCGGCGAGCGATAGAAAACAAATGGATCTTTAAGAAGAAGACGGACGCGATGGTAATGTCACCATCAATAAAGATCGACTTGTCGCTAAGGGTTATCGGCAAGTTCAAGGACTTGACTAAGATGAGACTTTCACTCCCGTAGCGAAGCTTAAGTCCGTACGAATCATGTTAGCAATTGCCGCATAATATAATTATGAGATATGGCGGATGGATGGACGCCGTAACAGCGTTCACCTTAACGGTTATCTTAAGGAAGAGCTGTATATGATGCAGCCGGAAGGTTTTGTCGATCCTAAGAATGCTAACAAAGTATGCAAGCTCCAGCGATCCATTTATGGGCTGGTGCAAGCATCTCGGAGTTAGAACATTCGCTTTGATGAGATGATCAAAGCGTTTGGGTTTATCTTGCACTTATGGAGAAGCTCTGCGTTTACAAGAAAGTGAGTGGGAGCTCTGTAGCATTTCTCATATTATATGTAGATGACATACTTTTGATGGGAAATGATATAGAACTCTTGGACAGCATTAAGGCCTACTTGAATAAAAGTTTTTCAATGAAGGACCTTGGAGAAGCTGCTTATATATAAGGCATCAAGATCTATAGAGATAGATCGAGACGCCTCATAGGTCTTTCACAAAGCACATACCTTGATAAGATTTTGAAGAAGTTCAAAATGGATCAGTCCAAGAAAGGGTTCTTGCCTGTCTTTGCAAGGTGTGAGATTGAGCTCGGCTCAATGCCCGACCACGGCAAAAGATAAAGAAGAGATTAAGCGTCATCCCCTATGCCTCGGCCATAGGTTCTATTATGTATGCCATGCGTGTACCAGACCTGATGTAAACCTTGCCGTAAGTTTGGTAGGAAGGTACCAAAGTAATCCCGCCAAGGAACACCGGACAGCGGTCAAGAATATCCTGAAGTACCGAAAAGGACAAAGGACATGTTTCGTTTATGGAGGTGACGAAGAGCTCTGTCAGAAGGGTTACGTCGACGCTTAGCTTCGACACGGTCTGGATGACTCTAAGTCACAAACCGGATACGTGTATATGTTGAATGGTGGAAGCGATAAGCTGGTGCAGCCGCAAGCAGAAGCGTCGTGGCGGGATCTACATGTGAAGCGGAGTACATGGCAGCCTCGGAGGCAGCGGATGAAGCAATTTGGGTGAAGGAGTTCATCACCGACCTAGGAGTCATACCCAATGCGTCGGGCCGATCAAACTCTTCTGTGACAACACTGGAGCTATTGCACTTGCCAAGGAGCCTGTGTTTCACAAGAAGACCGAGCACATCAATCGTCGCTTCAACTCCATCCGCGAAAATGTTCAAGATGGAGACATTGAAATTTGCAAAGTGCATACGGATCTGAATGTCGCAGATCCGTTGACTAAAACTCTTACGCGGGCAAAAAATGATCAACGCCAGAACTCTATGGGTGTTCGATTCATCACAATGTAACTAGATTATTGACTCTAGTGCAAGTGGGAGACTGTTGGAAATATGCCCTAGAGGCAATAATAAAAAGGATTATTATTATATTTCCTTGTTCATGATAATTGTCTTTTATTCATGCTATAATTGTATTATCCGGAAATCGTAATACACGTGTGAATAAATAGACCACAATATGTCCCTAGTGAGCCTCTAGTTGACTAGCTCGTTGATCCTTAGATAGTCATGGTTTCCTGACTATGGACATCGGATGTCGTTGATAACGGGATCACATCATTGGGAGAATGATGTGATGGACAAGACCCAATCCTAAGCATAGCACAAGATCGTGTAGTTCGTTTTGCTAGAGCTTTTCCAATGTCAAGTATCTATTCCTTAGACCATGAGATCGTGTAACTCCCGGATATCATAGGAGTACTTTGGGTGTACCAAACGTCACAACGTAACTGGGTGACTATAAAGGTGCACTACAGGTATCTCCGAAAGTATCTGTTGGGTTGACACGGATCGAGACTGGGATTTGTCACTCCGTATGACGGAGAGGTATCACCGGGCCCACTCGGTAGTGCATCATCATAATGAGCTCAAAGTGATCAAGTGTCTGGTCATGGGATCATGCATTACGGCATGCAGTAAAGTGACTTGCCGGTAACGAGACCGAACGAGGTATTGGGACACCCGACGATCGAAAGTGTCGGGCAAGTAACATACCGTCGACAAAGGGAATTGTATACGGGGTTGTTTGAATCCTCGACATCGTGGTTCATCCGATGAGATCATCGAGGAGCATGTGGGAGCCAACATGGGTATCCAGACCCGCTGTTGGTTATTGCCCGAGAGCCGTCTCGGTCATGTCTACGTGTCTCCGAACCCGGAGGGTCTACACACTTAAGGTTCGGTGACGCTAGGGTTATTAGGAAGACTTGTATGTGATTACCGAATGTTGTTCGGAGTCCCGGATGAGATCCCGGACGTCACGAGGAGTTCCGGAATAGTCCGGAGGTAAAGATTTATATATGGGAAGTCATCATACAGTCACCGGAAAGGTTCGGGGGCATATCGGTATTGTACCGGGGCCACCGGAGGGGTTCCGGGGGTCCACCGGGAGGCCACCTCTCGGAGGGCTTTATGGGCTGTATGAGGAAGGGATACAGCCCAAAGTGGGCTGGGGCGCCACTTCCCCCTAGGGCCCATGCGCCTAGGGTTGGGGGAAACCCTGAGGGGGGGCGCCCCCCTTGCTTGGGGGGCAAGTCCCCTCCCCTTGGCCGCCGCCCCCCCTCTAGATGCCATCTAGAGGGGCCGGCCCCCTTCCCCCTTCTTCCTATAAATAGAGGGCGAGGGAGGGCTGCAACACACTTGACGGCGCAGCCCTTCCCTCCCCAACACCTCTCCTCCTCCGCTGTGCTTGGCGAAGCCTCGCCGAGAATCACTTACCCACCATCATCACGCCGTCGTGCTGCTGGAGCCATCTTCCTCAACCTCTCCTTTCCCCTTGCTGGATCAAGAAGGAGGAGACGTCATCCGCTCCGTACGTGTGTTGAACACGGAGGTGCCGTCCGTTCGGCGCTAGGATCTCCGGTGGTAGGATCACGACGAGAACGACTACTTCAACCCCGTTCTTTTGAACGCTTCCGCTGTGATCTACAAAGTGGTATGTAGATGCAATCTCTCTCCCATGACTCATTGCTTAGATGAACTCATAGATGGATCTTGGTGAAACCGTAGAATTTTTTTTAATTTTCTGCAACGTTCCCCAACATAAATAAGCTCAAGTGGAGTTTTGATGACATGACTCGAATCTGAAAACGAAGCTGATGACTCTTGCCTTGCTGACAGGCATCACAGACAGTGGCAACATCTTTATTGGACACAACGGGAAGACTATGACGATGAAGAACACTACGAACTATGGGAGTGGCAGGATGACCGAGCCGTGCATGCCAATGAGTAGGCGACACACGGACACCAAAGTGAGCTCGAGGCGTATCGGCAGATCAAGTGCATATAATCCATCGCGCAGCGACCTCTAAGCGTAACGTCCCTCGTGGGCCCGATCCTTGATAAAAAAATAAAAGGATGAAACTCGGTGAAAACATTGTTATCACGAGTAAGCTGAGGAATGAGACAATAGGCTACGAGTAGCGTAAGGAACTCTAAGGACATTACGAAGATGGAGAGATTTTTGTTTATGAGTTAAGAGAGAGGCCTGACCAACATGTGATATGTGCATACCTGCTCCACTGGCGGTGTGAACCTGATCATGTCCACGGTATGGCTCCTGAACCGAGAGTTTGCCCATCTCGCCCGTCAGATGATTCGTAGCGCCCGTGTCCATATACCAAGTCGGATCAATGGGATATGATGGAGTGTGGCCTGCTTGACGAGCAGGCTCGTGAGTGGCCAGGGCATTTTGTTTCTCGTTGCCTTTGCCATTGTTGCCGATGCCGAGGAAGTCCTGCTTGAAGCGGCGATGACAGCGGGAAGCAATGTGACCTGGAATGTTGCATGCTTGGATGTGGGGAGCTGAACGCCACATGAAGGGCAGCAAGCACACGAGCGGCCACCCCCGGTCGTGGGGAAGGCGGCAGCGGCAGGCGACCGCGGAGCCTGTGAAGTCAGTGGTACTGACTTGCCCGCTGCAGGTGACTTGAAGGGCTTCCCTTTTCCACGAGTGGCGGCGTTGGCAGCAATGAAGCTCGGGTTGGTACGGCGAGACTTGACGCGCTGTTCTGTGGCAAGAAGACGGGTGTAGAGCTCACGAGGTTCAAGTGGAGTATCATGACTAATGATGTTCTCAACAAGGTTATCATAGTCGTCGTCCAGGCCGTTCATGACGAAGGTTGTGAAATCCTCTTTGCGAAGCGGTTGACCAATGGAGGCCAAAGTGTCTGCGAGATGCGTCATCTTGCCGAAGTAGTAGGTAATGCTGAGGTCAAGAAGCTTGGTCTCCCCCAGCTCCGTACGAAGAGTGTGAGCACGGGCCTGCTGCTGAGATGCGAAGCTGGTGTGAAGGGCAGACCATGCCTCCTGGGACGTGGCAGTGAAGAGGACCAAGGAGGACATCGCCTCGGTAAGTGACGACTGGATCGCCGAAAGGATAGCCTGATCCTGAGCCACCCACGCATGGTATGCCGGGTGATGTGGTGGAGGACACGGCAAGGAACCGTCGACGTAGCCCTCCGTGTAGCGATCATGAGAAGTGGCAGCACCTGTGCACGCCACGACAGATAATTGTCCGTTGGCAGCTGCACTGGGATTAGATGCGCGAAGTAGAACGGCGCACTGGCCACGGCATGATCAGCAGGAGGAGGCGACGTGTAGTAGCTCATGCGGGATGAACCACCAGGTGCACCAGGACCCAACGGGTAGTAGCCGCCGTGGGGCAACGGCGGTGGCGGGGCCCTGTCCGACCCGGCGTTCGCGGCGCCAGGTGCGGCCACATAAGGTTGCAGGTTTGAAGACGCGTAGGGCGCCGCTGTGACGGCGGCAGGAGGTGCAGCCGCAGCGGCCGCGTAAGGCGAGGCGCCATACGCCGCGTGATATGCGCCACCAGGTGCAGGCGTCGCCCCGTAGTGGCCGGCCGACGGAGGAACCGCCCCGTAGGGGCCGTAGGGCAGCAATCCGGCAGGTGCAGGCGTCGCCCCATAGGGGCCTGCTGGCAGCGGGGGAGCGGCCCCGTAGGGCCCGTTTGTCACCGATCCCATCCAGGGACCTCCGTACGACGGATCTCCCGGGACCGGTGGAGGCGCGGCCGGTGACGGCGGCGGTGGCTGATTCGAGGAGGCGCCCACCATCAAGGACTGGCCGGTGTAGACCGAGACCAGGGGGCGCGAGGAGAGGAACGGCGATGCAAAGGCCAGGACAGGCCGGGCGCAACGGGCGGGCGACGGAGGTCGGTGAGACGGACAAGCAAGGCGGCGCGTGCAGCGAAGACATATGACCGGTTAGGGTCTGATACCATGTAAGACTTAGGGTTTTGGGAAACTGCACAACACCCGTTAAGGGTGTGGCTATCTCATATATATAAGGGGTACACCAAGGTGTACGATACAATATACAAGACATATACAGAAGCTATATGTAAATACAGTCTAACACAACTTACACACGGTCTTCACTACTCCTGATGGCAGTAATGTGAAGAGCTTTTTCTGGCTGGAGACATTCTAGGCCTCCCACCTCCTCTCTGCATGCTACATCTGGGACAGGCCAACCCAAATCTACTTTTATAACCTGAACCTCTTGCATCTGGACCACTGCCCCAGACTCCTACATGTTCTCCCCTTCTCCAGATGGGAGGGAGACACCTTGGGTGCACTGGAGACCCTCGAGATAGTGTACTGCGGTGATCTCAGGGAGGTCTTCCCTTTGGACCCTCAGCTTTAAGAGCAGGATAAAATTCTAGAATTTCCAAAGCTGAGGCACATCCACCTGCACGAGCTCCCCATGCTGCAGCGCATTAGTGGGTGCAGGATGTGGGCGCCTAAACTCGAGACCATCAAGATCAGGGGCTGTTGCAGCCTCAAGCGTCTGCCATTGGTCGGACGCAACACGATGTCGCCAAAGGTGGATTGCGAGAAGGGATGGTGGGACAACCTGGAGTGGGATGGGTTGGAGAAGTACCACCATCCTTCCCTCTGCGAGCCGAGCCACTCATTGTACTAGAAGGCCCAGCTGCCCAGAGGTAGCCTACTCAGGTGATTTATACATATATATAGCTCTTTCTTTCTTTACTCTCAGAATAAACTTACCTCTTTGTATGTCGAACCAAGTTACCACCTTTTCTTTTCTAGAAAGTGCAAGTATATGTGGTTAATGTTTCGTACCATTGTTTATTTATTTATTTTTCTTTAGGTAAAGCATCCTTTCCGTGAGTTCATCTTCAGCACTTCATTCAACATAATATGCTTAAACCAAGTGCTACCTACCTGAAGCTTTCTACCTCCTGTTTGATTGGTTTGCTAGTCCTCTACATCAACATTGCCATGGTGTCGTGTTGTGCATTCCATTTTGGTTTGGTTGGTTCTCATCCATTGCTCCATCCATCCAAGTACTTGTCATCTGGTTGCATAGATGAGGGTACAAAAGCTTTCGAGCAAATGAGAAATAAATTAAAGTGGGCATTCAACTTAGCCAGTTATCGATTGACTGTGATATGTAAGCATCCATGGTGATGATGATTATTGTCTATGTGGTGTTTGGTTGTGTTTTGAGTAATCGACTGATTCTAATAATGATGTTGATGATTGACGTGTGTTGTGTACACAAGAGATTGGTTTTAGATCAATTGCTATGGTTAGTATGAGAAGTTTTTTTTGCCTGGTGGACCATAAATAGCATGTTATACCTCCTTTTTATGTGAATTTTCTAAGAAACAAGCAGCCCCCTCCCCCAGCCCCCGGCGCCCCCTCTCTGGCGACACGAGGGGAACCCTAGTCGCGCTACTACCAGCTTCCTCCTACTCCCCTGAACATACCAAATTGGTCTGAATCTGTTCCAAGCGATCGGGTGGACGAAGCTTCACCTGGTATGGCTCGAACTGGACAAATCTAGTCAGTGGGAGTATGAAGAGCCATGGTAATGGTGATGTGTGGGATCCGCATGCACGTCCATCAATCCCTCGAATTATGCGCATCATGTGATGTCTCAAAGGAAAGGTGGGACACGTGGCGAGTAAACAACAATGGATGTTTCGGTGTCTTTTGGTATAAGGCACGAGGAGGGGCTCATTTTGCTATTCACCATGGCATTCGCCTATGTCTTCCCTGCACACACGCTCTTCGCCATTGCCGACCTTTGACCTTTTTTGCCCCCAAATTTTCTTCGCTACAACCACTCTTTCGTCCTCGTCTCCACCCCCTCTTGACCTAGATCGGATGCACAATGGAGAGGGTGAGGACAGTCTGCAGCTTGAGCTCAAGGAGGATTTGCTGTGGGACTACAGGGCAGGGAGCATTCCTGGGTCCACCTATGACATTGTCGACTTCATGACGAGGAATTGGAAGTAGTGCATGATGTTCGTTCACGACCTAGACAAGCTCCAGGACGTGAACCTTCTACTGCCAGGGAATCTGGTCTCACGGCGGTCGGGGCTGGGGCAGGCGGCCCCGGTCCCCAATCTGGACTTGTGGTCTGGTGTGGTCTCTCACAGCCCGTGCACCCGTTCTTGCGAGGGCTGCTCTTCTACTATGGAATTGAGCTCCATAAGCTTGTTCCAATAGTATTCTTCACGTCGCAACCTTCGTGACTTTCTGTGAATGTTTCCTCAGCATCCGCCCCCACATCAATCTATGGCGCCCATTCTTCCATGTGAAGCCACACCCGAAGGCGGACCGGTGAAACATCGTATGCGGTGCCGGAATCCAGATGCGCACCAACGCGAAGTACACCAGAAAGGGCTCACTGAAGAACTGGCAGGTAAAGTGGTTCTACATCACCAACATCAAGCGGGGTCTGCCGACCTTCAACCTGGACGAGCTTGACCCCTCAAGACAGCTGGGTGAAGAAACCCGAAGAGGAGATCATGCTGAACGTGCTCCCCATCGTGGAGGAGATTGAGAGGATGAAGGCATCAATAGTGGGCATCTTCACTGTTATCAAGACTTTCCTGTGGCGCAGAGTCTAGTCGTTGCAGGCTATGGTTGCCTACATGTGGGAGTACCTTGGGGAAAATGACCCCGCCCGGCGTGGCAGTGACGGCATCCATGTGAATAAAGCATGTAAGTAAATAAAGTAAGGAACACCATATGATGGGGGCATTGTTCCGAAACAGAAAAAAAGTAAAGTAATGTAATTCTGAATGAATGACAAATCCAACTTGTCTTATGTTTAACTAGTCTCATTGCTGGTCTCATGTTTCCATCAAAATATTTCTTTGACACCACGTGGCCTTTATCAACCAGTTTGCACTCAAGGTAACATTATTAAGTTCAATCATATTATTAAGTTGTATCCTTCGGACTCTATGGAGACCACTAGTGTGACTTGTACTGACTCCATCCATGACCATGCATGGACATGGCTACTCAAATAGTCTAGACATCGCAGAGGTTGTACACTGTACCCATACGACGGAGCATCCTTTGTGGGGACACCTCGCCAAGATTATGGTTCATTAGTAGAAAAACACCTAATAGTCCCGGTTCGTAAGGGCCTTTAGTCCCGGTTCATGAACCGGGACTAATGGGTCATTACTAATACCTCCCCTTTAGTCCCGGGTTCAAACACGAACCAGGACAGATGGTCCTCCACGTGGCCGGGCGCGCCAAGCCCGAAGCAGGGGGTTTGGTCCCGGTTGGTGGCACCAACCGGGACAAAAAGGCATCCACGCCACAAGCATTCCAAAGGGCTGGGGTTTTTGTTTTTTTGAAAGGAGGGGGGTTGGGGTTTTGGGGGTTAATTTAGGTGTTTCATATATTGTGTTAGCTAGCTAATTAATAGGAGAAGTGTCCTCTCTTATATCCGTGCTTGGTCGACGCCACGTACTATATACATAAGTGATCGAGAGAACCATTGAGTACAGAAGTTCGTCATGCATACCGAGAGAAGTGATCGATCGACCTCTCCTTCTCCGAGAGAATGATTGAACAACAAGTTTTCGTATCATGTATCCGACGCTACTGGCTACATACATGTATAATATGTATAAGATCTCTTAATTACAATCCCCTAGCATTTGAAATCAACTTCCACATGGTATTCTCCGGCTTTATTGATGACGTGGTCAAGAAAGAATCCCGCCAATTCCTCTTGAATTGCTTTCATGCGATCTGGTTTTAGGAGTTCATTCCGCATCTGCCACGCCTAATTTGAAGAAGGGGTTAATTAATACATATATATGAATGAAACTCAACAGAAATGATGGTGTAATAAAATGAAATTGTGGAATATTATTGCTTACGCACTACATATTGTCTTTTAGAGTAGCCCCGCTTGTTTTTCAAAGTCACGCTGTGGATGAACTCGCATTAACGTAGTATCCACAGAAATCATTCCCTTGTTCCTGCCACAAGCACTTTACGAGAAATAGAGGTCAATCAAACTGATAAT